>CM074722.1:235375344-235975344 GCA_037306005.1 Rhinophrynus dorsalis | reverse complement strand
TGGGACAGGTGGCCCACAGGCTTGCTGAGATGCAGGTCTATTTTCTCTCATAATAACAGGGGTCAGCTTGTTTGTGGACAGGTGGGCTCTGTGGGCACTGGAAGATCTATTTTGGATGGTCAATGTATGAGTGAATATGTAACAGTAATAATGGGATATACAAGTATGTTTTATAGTGCACACATGATACTGATACATAATATTTATTCTGCAAATGCAGACGGTGTATGTAAATGTATATTATTTATATATTTATATACACAAATCAGATGTATGTATCATCCTTGCCTTTACCCACTCAGTCAGGGTATCACCTGTTCACTGACAAGACAAATGGCCTGGGAACCATTAGAGATGTGTATATCTTGTAGGAGGAGGATTGCCAACCTTAGGGTGACATTCCCTTGTCCTTCAGAGAAATAGCATTTTCAGAAGGGTCCCAAAATAAGCGTATCACAAAGTCCACTCTGATGTGTTTCTTTTTACACACACACAAGTTAACTTCTTAAAATGATCCTTATAGGGAAGTGTCTTAAATAAGTGCACTTATGTCATGTGTTTAGGCCTATTTTACATTGAAAGCAATGGGCAGTAAAGAGTATAAAATAAGGGATTAGATTCCATTTAGTTGGAGAGAGAAGGGAGAGAGAAGGGAGAGAGAAGGAGGAGAAGGAGGAAGAAGATGCAGTGAAAGAGAAAGATGGAGGAAAGGAGAGAAGGGGCAGTGAAGGAGAGCTGTAACAAGACATGTGCTGGAGGAGATTCTGCCCAGGTAACTATGCCATGACACCAGTGCACTTATGTATATAGAAATATATTAATGTTTTATGTTCTGTAGTCCTAAATGTATTTTTGTAGTTAGTCTAATTTCTGTTGTGCATGCCATTTATTTCCTTATAAGGAATTTTAGGTTAATTTACCGTGTTATGTTACGATTCTGTGGTGTTCTAATAAATTCTGTTTTTGATTGAACCATCTCTTTTGCGCCTGAATCCTCATAACCGGAAATATTTATGTATATGTAAAATCATCATATTTATATATACATACATATTTCTCTGGGTTACATTATTGCTGACCCAGTTAAAACCGGTAACAATGGTGATAGAGCACATGTACATGATTAGAATAGTTTAGGGTACACCTTAGGATACACCTGTTCTCCCACACATTTTTTCCCCATGCTAATAGTTTGCAAAATGTTGATGAACTGTTCAGTCTCACTAATTTGCCACATGACTATTGACTACTGCAGATGAAAAATACATTTTTTACACCACAACGCTTGTGATTTCCCATAAATATTATGCTGTGTTAATTTCAGTGTTGTAATGTGACTAGCTATACACATAGGTAAGGCACCAGCTGTGTGTTCCCCACAATAAAGTTTGCATTATATGTTAGGCCTCAGATATGAGTGTGCCTGAACAGCCCAGTTCATGACTGCTTATCAATACCATCCTGGTGAAAGAAACCAGTAGAGTTATGTCTTCCTGCTTTTGGGTGTCACTGCTCAGGAATGCATTTCTTGACAAAGAAGAAAACATTAACCTAGCCATATGAATTAGACATTAGGTTTCAGATTCAATAAATAGACATAATTTCTACCTTGTCTTTACTTGAGTAATATTCTCTGTAATTGTGGGTGTGCACTGATGACTGATTGATCTTTGTGCTTCAACCTCTGCTAATCTGTTGGATTTCATTGTTTCTTGACCTTCTGCCTGTGACCCAGACGTTCATTACTGCTGTGTATTTATAAAGACCAGCTTATTCCATGGCTCCGTACAAAAGACCAACTTATTCCATTGCTCCGTACAATAGGGAATAGACATACAGAGATGTAGCACAGTACAAACAAAACATAAATCAGAACAGAAACGAGGGCCCTGCTCATGAGAGATTACAGTGTACAGGAAGGTAGTGTGGGACACACAAGTGCTACAGAGTGTAAGTGATTATTATTACTTATAAGTTCTGAACCATGGACCAACCAAAATTTTAGCTCTCCAAGATTTTGTTTAAAATTCAAGATTTCATTAAGAGTCTTACACACAAAATAAAAGTGGAATAGTTCTGGGGCACACCAACTGTGATACTGGAGAGAAATATATATTCCCTATATTTTCATTGATTGGATATAGGATTTAGATGAGGCACTAACCAGTAATTAAATCCACAAAAATGTATAAAAAAAGTATCAAATTTATTCATGACATAATGTCATAATCACTAACATATATAAATATTAATAAATGGTGGTATATAAATCCCCCCACTACACCAACAACACCCCTCCAACCCCCACAACCCAATAAACCCAATATATATATATAAGTAAAAGCAAAACACAGCAATATACATAAAAAAGGAAAACCCTAAAGCTGGCGTCCGCCCCCTGTATATTCCTGCATACAAATTGAAACTACCACTAATGATAAATCAGACAAAAAAGTCCCCAGTGCACTGAGAGTCCTAACAACTCATATTCAAAAAAAGAGGCAGTTCATAACTGTATCCAGATACCATCATAATATGCAGGCATGAAATGGAGGTGAATGTACATTCAACATATGATGGACAAATGATGTTAATATGATGTATTGTTAATATTTCCAATTCAAAGTTAGTAGATGGAGATGAATTGATGGATCTAACACAATAATGCATGACTCTATCATATTTTCATTCTGCAACAGAGTCTGGCTCGTCCTTAGAGTGTGGTAGGCTTGGAATATTAATATATAGGGATACTCTCACCCATCTTCGCCCAAGCTTTGGGCACACAATATCTTCCCGCCTCCAAACAACTCTGTAACCACCACTCACAGATTGAGATAATCCTCATATTATCCATTCCACCATTAAATTCTCCAACCTCCAAACCAACATATATAGCAAGGTAGCGTCACCTGAAGATCCTCCATATTTGCCTCATATTCAAGTCAAACTTCTAATAACTGCATGAAGATGGGATAATAAAACTTTCCAACATGTAATGAATCTTTTATTTTAAAGAGATAGTGGCACAATAAATATATTTGAGCCAAGGATGGCACTCACATCTTCCTATGAACTGGCCTGGGAGCTTAACAAATTCAACATTTCATTCAAATGGCTAGCACTCACAGGACTTAAAATAATAAACATTTTAATGCTGTCTGACATTTCGGTCGGGTAGGGACCTTTATCAAAAACAAAGTGACAAAGAAACAAACAGTGCTATACATCCCTAATTATGTACATGCTTACCTTACGTGCACCCCGTGGCAATCAATGTCACGTGCATATTCACCTAGAGTCCGGTGAGAGAAAAAAGTGAGAATGGACAAGCAAGATAAGTAAAAAACTCCAAAGGTAACATTGATGCCATTGTGTGGATATCCTCTTTCAGAGAAGCGATTAGCCATCTCCACCAGTTGTATCTGCTCCACTGTTTGTGTCCTTAAAGCGGAACTACCACCGCATAACAAGTTTATCTTAAATGACTCCCCATCTGGTGACTAGCTGCTTAGTAGCGCTAGTCGCCAGAATTATTATCTTATTAAATAGATTTCTCCTTTCATCCTCGGCTGACAGGCAGGACAGAGCGCGGACATCTTGCCATAGTGACATCCGCACACATGCTCTGTCAGTCCCTTCCTGAGCTAAACGGCTCCTAGCAACACCTCCTAGAGCCAGCTGCGACTGACAAAGCAGGTGCGCGGATGTCACTATGGCAAGATGTCCGCGCTCCGTCCTGCCTGTCAGCTGGGGTAGAAAGGAGAAATCTATTTAATAAGGTAATAATTCTGCTGCTTAGTTGCGCTAGTCGCCAGATAGGGAAGTATTTAAGATAAACTTCTTATGCGGTGGTATTTCCGCTTTAAGAACACGATTGTTCAGATTTTGGAGTGTTTAATATAAGGTCCTTTTTATAGGATTTGTATTATTTTGGGGTTGTTCTAATAGTGGGACATGGCTTTTTTTCAGTTTTTATATAATTTTTCTGTTTAGCAACACCTTTAGATCTGTATTGAGATAATGTTAATCACTGGTGATATTCACTTCTAAGTTATTATTGTGCAGCAATATTTCACCTATCGGGCTATGTGTTTCTGTTCAGAGGCTAGTTTTCTCATTTGCACAGATCCACATCGTTCTTTGAATAGGGATGATTTGCTTACACTTTATAGGGAGATTTTCACTGTCACCTCCTGACTGAGTTCAAACGGATCACTTGCATCTTCATTCGCACTGTTTCACAGTAAGATATATTATTCACATTGTGTCACAATTAAACTTTATTGCACACAATTATAGTTATTAAAGAATGTAGACACAATGTAGCTTCACTAGGGGGACCATGTTACCTTTGGAGTTTTTTACTCATCTTGCTTGTCCATTCTCACTTTTTTCTCTGACCGGACACTAGGTTTACACGCACACACACAGGTGTATACATTGTTTGCCACGGTAAGCACATACACGATTAGGTATGTATAGCTCCATTTGTTTCTTTGTCACTTTGATCTTGATAAAGGTCCCTACCAAACCGAAACGTCGGATAGCATTAAAGTGTTTATTATTTTAAGTCCTGTGAGTGCTCGCCTTTTGTATGAAATATATATATATATATATATAATCACTCTATAGCAACATCCCACACCAGGATGGAATTAATGCCTGCCATCAATTCCTCTCATCACAGGCCCAAAGCCAAAAATATAGCCCCAAAATTATAACTAAATTGATACAATTTTTCCCCACAAACATTTATTTCACCTTTAACTAGGATTTCTACCTACATATAATGGGATGTGCCAGAACAGAGATCTCACTCTACAACAGAAACATGCTTTTATTCTTTCCTACCTGGATTACTGCAACTCTTATCAGTCTGCCTGCTAGCCATCTACTCTTCAATTGTTTCTTAATTCAGCCACCATGATAATCTTCCGATCCTACAGAACATTACTCACCTATACACTTTTAAACTCATTGTCATGACTTCCCATAAAGCAACGTATTACATTCAAAATCCTCTTCATTACTTTCAAGGCTCTCCAACACTTATCCCCACCTTATATTTCATCTTTGATATCCCTCCATATATCTGCACATCCTCTATGCACCATGCATGGTGGACAAGTCTCTGCTCCTTTAACTGCTATTGCTGTATCATGACTGAAGGCTTTTTCCATTGCTGCTCCCTACCACGCAGCATTCTCTATTCCTCGACCTTTAGCAACTTCAAATCCAGTGCTGAACCTGCTGCCAGTGTGTCTTGTAATTCTCTGGAGGGGGGAGGAGGAGAAGAGGATTCCAAGTGTGACAGTAGGGGACCCTAAGTCACACTTGCCATCTCCAAGCAGTCCCGCCACTTGTGCTACTATTAATAAGGTGCAGCAGCTTGTACAGAGTGTTAGGAGTGAAGGAGTGGGTGATCATCAGTGCAGTCATCAACAATGGCACTGTGCACAATTTGTGACAAGTCAGTGTAAAGGGGAAAGGAGGGAACGAGCCTTGGCACAACCGACCTGATAACATACATGAAACACAAACACTGTGACATTTATGTGAAACATGTTAAAGCCAAACACCCACCAGAGAAATCAGGCACCACTGTTGCTGTACCCCCTGACTCTCCCCAAAGGCAACAAGAGGCGAGGCAGAGATAGAAGATGAGGAAGAATAGAGAAACCCAGCCATATGCTAAAAGTTCGATGACGAGAAAAACACCTGACTCACCATCACCTTCTTGCACTAGGGTAACTAAATCTTCTGCCAATCCACCTCATTCATTGTTACCTTCCCCACTAAGTGATAGCTATTCTGTACATGTCAGAACGTGGCATTTCGTTTCCAGCCATTGCACACTGTATGGTGCACTGACCACACATGGCAGTGTGGAGGAGGATAATCGCAACCAGAGCATAAAGCGGCATCTGGAGAGTCCATCAAACATAATATGCTAAGCTGGTGGCAAGGAGGTTCATCATTACTATTAAACTGTCTGCAAGTTCTCATGTGTCCTTCGCGGGGAGTGGACAAGGGGCATAGTGACAGCAGCAGTACATGGTTTCTGGTTGGGGGGATTTATCACTAGGGTTTCTAACTGACATAGTGTTTGGATAGAGTTGTGCCAGGTGTTTGATGTAAGTGCAGATGTACCCATTGTTCCCAGTCCTTCCCTTATTTACTATACACACAGTGCACATTGCAGATGTCGATGTGAGAGGTACAGTTCCTGCTCTCAAAATTCTACTATCAACACACCCATGATTTTGAAAGAGGGTCAGGTGGAGAAGCATTATTGGCCAACTTCTTATTTCTCCACGTATACCTGAAGTGGTGGGGGCTAGTTATGGTGCTGCTACTGCCTCAGTCACATCACTGGAGCCAGTTGTGGCAAGTGGAACCTTCATCATCCATTACCCATGTTACTGCTGTTGTTGATCCCATTCCATTTGAGCTGCCTAATCATCCTGCTGTTTAAACAACTGAGCAGCAGCAGCAAAGAACAGCAGTCACAATTTCCACAATTACATCAGGGCATTTGACATGACCTGCTGGCACTAGGCAAGTAGGTCATTTTTTTTCTCAGAGTTTGTTCTTAAAAAAAAAAAAAATTAACATAGGCCTACAAAAAAATAACAATTTATGGGGTCTTGTTTCTAACATGCCTAAGTCCTACAAATCAATGTTTCCTTAGGGCCTGTGCCAAACAAGCCTAAGTCCTACAAATCAATGTTTCCTCAGGGCTTGGGCCTAGTCTTATTTTCTACAACAAATCGATGTTTCCTCAGGGCTTGTGCCTAACACAAATCTAATTTCCTTCAGCTAATCAATGTTTCCTCGTGGCTACAGAAAACATACATTTACTGGACACAACCATAATTTGCACCAATGGCAAACTATACTAATCTGTATATAGAAACCCACAGACAGGTGCATCTTCACAACTCCAGCCCACACTAAACAAGGCACCATTCACAGCCATGCTATCAGATACCATATGCTCTCTTACCAACGACTGCAATAATGATTTAAACATTGTCTGAATCATTCAAACAGAAAGGCTATAAAAGAAAATAACATCTGCATTGAGAACACCATGTGAACACCCGTTACAATACATAGAGAAGGAAATCTCTACACGTATACCACTAGTGACTACATATAACCCCTCACAAGAAGAAATACACATCATTGTAATAATTTTAACACATTTGTGAAAACAATACTGCACAACACAACAACAAGATATACAACATTAAAAGATTATATTCAATGCACTGAATGTGAATCTGGATGTTACATTGGTGAAACAGGCCTACCAGTACATCTAAGGATGAATACACGCCTTCATTATATACATATACCTGAATAAAACAAGGACACTCCCACTGTTGAGAGGTGTTTTATTCAAAAGTTATCGCAGAGCTGGACAGTTGACCACAAACCTCCATAAGATGATATGACAACAGCGCCACTGTAAAATTTCAGGCCACTGAGGGACTGCACAAAAAAAAATCATGTTTGAGCTACAATAACATTTGAATAAAACACCTCTCAGCAGTGGGTGCTCCCTTGTTTTACTCAACAGGATAACCCATGCAATATATATTTTTTCATATTAAGTGTTACTATTGTGGATGGCCCATATGAAGCATCTTCTGAAATCTGGAAAACACTTGCACATAAAGACAATATATCCTACATCATAGCCTATATAGCTCCGGCTGCTGTTGGACTTCAATGCCCATCACCCTCAGATAACCAGTAACCAACTGAAGATGATGAGCAATGCAGTCCAAGAACAGCTGACATGATGCAGGTTACCCACTTTCATCTTAGGATTTAGAAAGATATAACATTCTTTCTTGGACTTGTATTGTGGGTTGCTCAATGAACACATTTGGAATTTTCAGTACTTAGGGCCTTATGCACTTAAGAAAAGAATAGCAATTCTGGGCATACAAACTACACCACAGGAAATAAAATAAAGAAATACAATGTCAATACAATGTCAACATATCCTCATTGATTTAAATGTGACTTTTAACCACTTGAATGGTGATAGGTCTCCACCGCTTTGTAAAGCAAAGCCCCATTTAACGCTTTGAGTGCCAGAGGGGTATGGAACGCATTGCTTTGCAATGCGTTCCGTACCCCTCTGGCACTCAAAGGGTTAAATAGAAGGGAACATTTATTTTCCCTATGGTGCTGTTGGTGTGCTCCAAATGATCCTACTTTTCTTTTGTGCATAATTACGCAGAATGCATTTTAGAGCTATTCTGGATCAATCCAACTGGACCCTAATTGGAACATACATTGAAGAGTGCTTTAGTCTTTTAGGGGCCACTAGCCCCATTAAAATAAATGGGAATTTGCCACCCCATGGTGCAATTGGTTTGCAGCAAAAATGCTTTCTGCATGAGGCTCTTTGTCATATCAGCTCTAAATGTGGATTTCTATTCATCTCATATTGAGAGCCTATCAAATATAGTTTCAAAGCCCAATAGTATTCGTGAAATGGAACAAACATATTAGGAAGCTCATTATAACGGCTTAGAAATTCATTGATTTTTAATGTGCTTTGGGAAATCCATCTGACCTATTTTTTTCCAACTACATGTAAAATCAAGATATATAGTTTACTTCTTGCTTTGAACTTCATAAAAAATAAAAGTACATAAAGAAATAATACATTTACTGGTACATAATTAGTCAATTATGGTTTCTTTTAAAACTTTTATCAGTTGCACTAACCAGAGTTGAGTGCTTTGCAGTACAGTGCTATAAGTATAAGCAGTCTCCTGTGGTATATTGACATTAGAAATCACATTTGCATACCTCCCTAGTGCCCCTCTTTTTTGAGGGACAGTCCCTCTTTGACACCCAAACCCCTCTGTCCCTCTTTCCCACTCTGGTGTCTCTCTTTTTAGGAAATCAGACTTTGTGGTGTGTATATAAGTGTATCACACTGCTCCTCAGCAATAAAACTCACATTAATGCATTGACATGTGTGTTTAGAAATTAGTCTGTGTAAATAAAATACTTTGGTATTGCTCTATATAACTAATTCAGTTACACAAAGGGGAAACAATAGGTCATGAAATAACCTAAAATTCTCGGTAATGCTCCACTCACCTGCCACATACCCCAGCAACATCATCTAAAAAAGTGTCCCTCTTTGGCCATTTGAAATGTTAGGTGTGTATTTATTATATATATGTTGTGTCATTCAAAATCTCATATCCTTCTCTTTGTTAACTTGTTAGATTTTTAAATTACAAGATTACACAGTACATACAGTGATTTGTAACATTCTACTTAAAGGAGAAGTTTCACCTAATAGTAACACCACACTTACCTTATTGTGGCTAGATAGTCATACAATCCCTATGACATTTTGCCCTTGTGCATCTTCAATCAGTTCTGGATGTCATATCTATAGAACTGGCTCATGCGCTCTGCCCTTCTTCATTTAAAAAAAATTTGCCAGCAACTGTAATGTTTGCCTACATGTACATGATATCCAACATGGATTGAAGTTGGTATCTCCTGAACAAACACAAATAGGAAAAATTCAAGGAAACATTTGTATTTTCTAAAGTAAGGTAAGTATGTGTGAGGGTATTTTTATATTCAACTTGAACCCTCTGAGTACCAGAGAGGTATGCGTTTGATACCTCTCTGGCAATCGAAGGTTTAAAGTGTTAGTAATGTCCAAGTACAAATATGTTGCATAGTGTAGAGCTTAAATAGTTGGCTTGTATGCAAAAAAACGTATCTCTCAAACCACTATGGTTTGAGAGATACATGCAAAGTTTGATGTTTCCTGCTGTCAGCTGTAAAGTTGTCAGCAGGAGATCCGTGTCGACCGACACGGAGGCTCTGCAGCAGAGTCCCAATCCCGTTATTCAAAATGAAAGATTTCATTGGAATGGTCTAAAAAGTGTGCTTGCAAACCAGGCACACTTTTTAGTCCATTCCAGCGTAGTTGTTCATTTTAAATAACGGGATTGCGGCTCTGCTGCAGAGCCTCCGTGTTAGCCGACACGGAACTCCTGCTGACAACTTTACAGCTGACAGCAGGAAACATCAAACTTTGAATGCCAATATCTCTCAAACCATAGCAGTTTTTTGCATTTAAATCAACATTTTAAGCACTACACTATGCAACATATTTGTACTTGGACATTACTAACACTTTAAAGACAGTAGGCCTTATGCACAAAAGGAAAGAAGAGCAATTCTGGAGCACACCAGCTGCACCACAGGAGACAAATAAATGTTCCCAAACCTTCCACTGATTGACCCATTGAATTAACCCTATGAGTGGTCAATGCTCAACCCCTTAAATGCTAGAGAAGTCTCCAACTATTTGCTTTACATTCAAAGGGTGAAAACAATAAATGTAAATCAATGGGGGGGTTTTATTTTTCCCCATGGTGCCTTTAGTTTGCGCCACAATTTCTCCTCTTTTTTATTTTTTATTTATTTATTTTACATATGCCATTTTGTGTAGTGGGGTCAGGGCTCAACCATGACCCCACCCTGACCCCACTTCCACCCACAGCTACTGTTATGTCACCTATATTTGAAAAGCCTCTGTCTGCCTCTAAAGGCTGTGACAGTGCATTATATATGCAGTGCACTATGGGTCTTTTTTCCAGTCTGCTATTGTCCCGAAAGATTTCTTTTTGCTCCATGAGCTGTAGTGGGCATTGGGTGTTTCATGTGCCTCTGGCACTCAAAGGGTTAAAGTGGAACTTTTATTCAAATTAAAGTGCCCCCCAAATCATTATTCACATACATATTCATATCAATACTTTTATTATCCTGAATAAGTCCGGCATGATTGAGAAATCCAACTTGTTCGGAGACTCACCAGGCAGGCATCTTTTTGTAGAGGCATCTGTGCAACTTTGCCGTCAGTCCCTTCCTGTACCTTAAGGTACAGTGCAACTCCCCCTCTCCAATTCTAGAGGAGACCGGGACGGACAGCGCAGGCGCACAGATGTCTCTTCAGCAAGATGTCTGTGCTGATGCCTGCCGGTGAGTCTCCGTACAATTTGGATTTCTCAATAATACTGGACTTAGTCAGGATAATACAGATATTGATATTGGGGGGGCCACTTTAATTTGAATTAAAGTTTCTGCTTTAAACAATATTATTAACATGACAATTATGTCTTTAAATAACATGTTTGCAAAGAGAGAAAGACAATTTCTCTTGCATCATTAAAGGATGCAATGCACTCCAACTCCAACTCATCCTACCCTCTGCCCTCTATACCCCTCCACCCACATGCTAAAGATCATTTTTTTAGTGACATCAAGATGTTAAGGCCATTCCCTAAGGGAAATAAAATGTATTTATTATTATTTATTTATTATAAATATTCTTAGCAGCCCTAACTTGGTTAGGAGAGCTCCCGGAATACCATCAGGTACTAACTGCTAGCTCGGTCCCTTAGGATCTGAGAAGGCAGGAGATCCTTAATAGAGGGTATACTGTCCTTTTCCTTGGAAACTGGGAGCATAATTATCCAGACCTGTGCCTTATAATCTACAATGGTAAAGCAGGTATGTTATGCTTCCTTATTAAATACTAGTGTAAAAGCCCATGTACACTGGCCAAGGTCCAGGTAATGTTGACCCGTTGAGTGCCAGAGGGTATGCAACGCATTGCTCTGGCACTCAAAAGGTTAAGTGGCCACTACCCCACTGCTCCATGTGACGCAGTCTTGCGACGCCTCACTCACGCGATGCAATCACATGCAGTAGAGACTGCCCAAACGTGCGCAGTCTCTACTGCGCATGACGGCTTCTGACAAACATCCTAGCGAATTATTATATAGGATGTTGGAAAAGCCTTCTATAATACCATTGATATTTTATTCCTCACTTTAATAGGGGCGAGAATATGGATTTACATTTTTCTTACACATTTTTCAGAGTATGGGTCTTTTTTTGTTGAACTACATTCAAAGCTGCCACTTGGTCATTTTACTATAAGATGGGCCGAGTAGGGAATGAACGTACTGATATAGCAATACAGTTACTACATCCTTGGGATAAGTATTATAGGTATACAGTTAGTCCTATTATCCTTGGGATGCAGGATGACTGAAAACATTTACAATTTAAGAGCCTAATCTGGACATATTAGACCAGGAAGATTGTTTATGTTTGATTGATTGACCCATGTTCAGCTCTTTAAATGCCAGAGAGGTATCCAATGTATTGTGTTGCAATGCTGCTTTGTATACCATTCTGTTGCTCAAAGGGATAATTGCGCAATCAATTTCACCTACTTACAGATGGGCACAACTAACAAGCTCCTTGACAGGGTCTTTAGAAGTATAATATTTCCCCATTACAGACCATCTCTAGACACCATTACAGAGTCTAGAGAGGGACAGATTAAATTTATGGAAAAGAAAAAAAATAAACATTTACATTTTCCTACATGTGAATCTAAGCTGATTCATCAGCACAATGTTTGTTGTGCAATCACATTTCTACTATACCTCAACCGTTGGCAGTGGTTGCCACCCAATTGTTAGAACCAGAATGGACCAGCACACTGACAGGATCCATTACATATAATGGAAAAAGTACTGAGTAAATGATTGACAGGTTCTCCAAGGGTCCTGGTCAAAAGACCACTTACCACAACTTTTACTCATGAGACATCCACAATTTCAGTCCAGGCGGGAGATTCACTAAGCGGTGATAAAGAGGTGACTTCTCCAGTTTATCACTTCTCCAATTCCTATGTTAGTCTATGGAGTCTATTCACTAAGATCTCCAAAGTTTAAGAAATCTTAGTGAATAGGCTCCATAGAATAACATAGGAATTGGAGAAGTCATCATCTCCACTTTATCACCTCCTTATCACCTGTTTAACACCACTTAGGGAATCTCCCCCCTGTGATCTACTGATGATCAAGGAAAAATTTGCAGTGACTAGAACCAGGAGATGAACATATCCTTCATCCTCTCCACTTAGTTTAAGCGTTGTCTGTACTTTCCAAGAGAAAATTGATAACATCCCTGAGATTCAAAAGTTTCTTCAGTGAGTAATTCATATAGTTATACCATATGAAGAGCCTACAGAGAGGTATCCAATACATTGCATTCATATGACAGCTGCAGGAACTGATCAATTCTTTTGTATGATCATACAAACATCTGCTGCTAGCCATTAACTCATGGAGGCCTTGGTTTACCAAACATTTCCGTGTTTTATACAGCCTCCTCTATATCTCTTTTGCTTTTCATTTTAGGGACGATGACTGCCAGAACCTCTTGTGGATGACTGTTGACAGGGCCTCATTCCCTGCACTGACACACCCCATTCTACAACACCATTTGTCAATTTGAAATTTGACTGTGTGATGATATGGCTGCACTTCTTTTCCCTCACCCCTGCTATCCATTTATGGTAACCCAGCATTTCCCATGGGGCATTTGATGGGCCACTTTTTGTATGTGGGTGTATTTAGGAATCCATAGGTTGGAACTCTTCATCTCTGCTTCACGGATTCCCAGAATGACAGTATCTGCAACTTATGTATTACCTTTGCAGACTGGTGGCGGCAGGTTATGAGACTCTCCAACTCTTCTTGCTTTGAGCTTTTGTGACCTTTTAGAAGAGTAGAGGCAGGTAGTCTGAGTTTCTTGGAAAACCTGCTCTTGTCATCATTAGACACAGTTCAAGTTTGTAGAAGACATTGTTGACTTGAGACAAGACTTTGAAGGACCCAATAATACTTCAGGCTTGACATAACAAATTCCTGGTGGATAACAAAATTTGATCACTTGGGTGACAAAAAGTACTTGTTATCCTATGTTTGCAGCTTTCTTTTATTTTTGTTTGGATATTAGAAGCTGTTTTTGGATGTACCTCCAGTGGTCTTGTAAGTTGTTTACTCTGTTATTGGTTGCAGGCACTCCAGAAGATTGAAAACTCAGGGGATGTACGTCGATGATTATAACCTAAAGGTGAGAAGAAGGGAGAACTGTGAAGGGTAGATGGTATCCTGTGTTTTCGTCTTTCGTTTGTAGTTATTTGTAAGTTACAAGCTGTTGTTGGATGTTCCTGCAGTGGGCTTGTAAATTGTTGATTTTGTTATCAGCCGTTGTGGGAGTAAACCTTAAAAAAAAAAAAAAAAAAAAAAAGAACAGTTGTACAAGATAACCACTCTGACACACAAGAAGTTAAACACATTTATACAACCTGGATCATTAAAATCATAGAACACTTATTACCATATTGGTCATATATTTCTGGGAAACAGGCATGTATACGGTAGTTTACATTTTAATTAAATATGGCTTATCCAGTGAATACCATGATATTAGATTGAATACATTTTTGTATGTTGTTTGATTCTATTAATATACATTTCAGGACTCCTATATAAAGACAACAATGCAGCACAGTCAGCCCTATACTCCTGAGAAAGTAAGAAGAAGGCTGACGAATACTCTTTGGGTCTTGTCTCAATCTGTTGTGTAGGTCCCAGTCATGTCCCCTGTTAGCTTCCTCCTCCCCCAATAGAACAATGAGAAACATGTCTCCGCTGTACTGCACTCTGGGCCTTGTCTGTGTTTGAGATACCATGTTGGCTATATTGGAAAAATCTGTATGGACATGAATGGAGATTCCAGCCTCTAATGATTCAGAAGTGGAATGCATTTATTCTTAATTTTTGGGATTGGACGTGTTGCGACACCTTGTACTGAAGGAATGGGGATTGAGAGGACATAGTTTTGTGGCTACTATATGGTCAGGGACCCCTATATGCAATATACCCAATAATGAGAAACATTAGTGAGCATTTGTGAAATATGATGTTTTAAAATTTTAAATCTTAAATACTACACTCAGATCTGCATTATCTTCTGTCCTGTCTGTGAACTCTCCATTCTACTAAGACCATTGTGGGTTTGTCCAGAACAGGAAAGAGAGACTGATAACACCACTAAAGCTATTTCCCTCGTTCATCTAGAGATTCGAAAATGGATCCTGACAGTAGATGCTGAGAAGACTTTAGTTCAGGTACGTTGGTCATATCTTGCTGTGATCTTACAAAACATAGGGCTTGGCTCTGTAATGTCTCAGAATATTCTGAGTCTTTATTCATGTCCTTTGACTAGCGTCTGGGTTTATGGAGTACTTTCTGATTCCTTCCTTATCACCAACAGTAAGAGAAAGGGCTGCTCGCTGTCAGTCCTCATCTTTACTATAGCTTTAGAACCCCTGCTTAACTCTATATGGACCGACCTGAACATTCTTAGTATTCCTTGTGCAAATGGACAAGCCACACTTGCAGCATTTGCCGATGACGTTTTACCCTTTATAACTAAACCCGCTACCATCTACTCTATTTGCTCACAGGCAAAAATGAACCATTTAGAAAACTGAAATTCTGCCAATTAATCTCTCTCTACTTCGACTATCAAGACCATCCAACATTCCAATCCTTTTCTGTTGGCCCCAGCAGAATATTCAATATTTAGGGGTTCACCTTCCCTTTGATTTGACTCTTCTTTACTCTCTCAATTTTCTACCTAATTTCAGAGGCCTCGGACTCCCAGACTTCTTTCAATATTACTTAGAGTGGCACTTTCCAAGCCTCTTTGATCTGCTCCTTTCCCCCCTCAGATACCTGGCCCCTAAATCTCCTACCTTGGCTCAACCAGATAAATCCCATTTAGCTTCTCTGACATACACCTTTCGCCATCCACCTGTTTAGTGCATCCGATTCTAGGCCACCTGTTCTGAACTTGGCATTCGATGAATACAATCCCTCCATACGCTCCTTTATCTATTATTGGCAATCCAAGCTACCCCCTGGGCCTCTCACAGGCTTTGTTCTCCTCTTACAAAGTGTCCATCCTATATATATTGTGTACACTGGTTAGTACTTCTGCATGTCTTTTTCTACTTTGATGACTGCAGTGGGAGATGTTCATCCTTTTAGGCTACAATACTGTGAAGTATGACACTGGGTAGATACCTGTCTTAATATGGCTTAATAATGGCTATACTCATAGAGATCTGTCCAGCTTTGAAACTTTGATAGATACATTGCGTATCCCTCAGCATCCCCTCTCATGGGCCTATTGCCTCCTCCAAAGCTTCTCTTGCTCCACTAAACCCTACTTTCTTGCTGACTGGGAGAATGATATAGAGGTCTCTCTTTCACGATATTAATGGACAATTATATTTAAACTTAATTTAAATTTTGCTTAAGACTCTAAGATTACATAAATTAATTACAAACTCCTCACAAGTTGGTATTGTACCCCTCATAGTCTAGTGAGGTTTTACCTGAATTGTTTGAGTAGTTGCTGTAGATGTAGTGATGACTTAGCACCTTGTTCCATCTATGATGGTCCTGTTCTCTAATCAAGCCTATTTGGGCCCAAGTGGTCCAATATCTTCAATGCATATTTACCATAATTATACCTTGTGATCCTGTGTTCTGCCTGTTTCATTATGAAGGTTTCTATCGCTCTAGACCAGGCCCTTCTCTTGCTAAAGCTATACATTCATCCTGTAACATCGCTAAATCTCTCATTCCAGATCTCTGGCTTTCCAACTCTAGCACAATGTTTCCGCAGGATGCCAGCACTTCTAAAGATAGAAAAATGCCATGCCTTGACCTTCTTGTCAATGACAGAATTCAATTCTACTTGGAAACCTTCTCTTGATTTTCTCAATACTTTGCCTAATACCCCATAGACCCTCACTTCTCCCTCCTCAAATACTTTTATCTCTCTCTGTCATCACAGTTCTTTTTGTTTCTCGGCTTAAGGGAACACCTCTTTGCTAATAGTCTGGTGTTTTGAGGCTAATATGACAATGGCTTGCAGCCCATGCACCAACGCTTACAATTAATGACACTTTAGGTTTGTCTTCAAGGGGGGTTGTTCTTCACATTGACCACATTGACCAGGTTTGTCACCTCCAATCCCCTGTACCGCTTTACCTCTTCTCCACTGTCCCCCCAATCTATTGGGTTGACATCCAGAGATGGACATACCCCGCCTCTTGTCCAGACACTTGGATGACCTTCCAACCTTAGGTTCCTTAATACTTCCCATGAACACTGAGTGCCTTGCCCCTTCCTTAGCTTTTCTTTAGCTCCATCCTTCCTGGGGGTAGAGTTTCTCTTCCTTTTTTTGTTTCATACACACTACACCTGAGGTTGAGCCAAGATGCAGTACTCATTCAAAATGTATGATGTTGCGGTTGATTTTTTTCTGTTCTGTAGAGTTTAACTTCAATAAACTTAATATATAAAATACATATTGAACTTGCACGCTCCTTCTTTTATGCACTTCCATGATGGTTATGCTCTAAGGTGTAGTAAAGAGGTGATAATGTGGACATTACTTCTCCAGTGATATCACTTCTCATTCCTATATTATTATATGGAGTAAAGGTACTTAGATCTCTAAAGCTGGAGAAATATTAGTACATTGGTTCTATAGAACACTGTAGAAGTCATTTCCACTTTATCACCTCTTTATCAGACCTTAGGGCATCTCCCTCTTGTACATTTTTACATATTCTACCCTGTCTCTAATATTACTATTTTGCTTCATTTCTCATTGCTTTTCATCATGTATACTTTTCTTGTTTCATAGTAGGTACAAAGGCATGGGCAGTGTCTACAATAGCTCAATAACTTTGTCATTGTTGGCTGAAATGTCTGTGTCTGGATGGTTTTTCTGTACACTGAACTGAATAGACATGTTTGTTGGCTTGATAATTTACTTTTGTTCTTTCTTGTAGTCACTTGTTTTGCCTTTGGGACTTTTCCATGACTATTTTCTTTGGGCCTTTTTCCTGTAGAATGAATTCACGATCATGATGTACACATTTTGTTCTTTTGCAAATTCAATCAGTTGACTGACTCTATCATCTCCTTTTCCAGTTCCATATGGCCTGATTGATTTTTCACCATATTGGACCCTACAAATTCTCACATCAAAATATCCCATTAAAAACTTTTAGTGTTAAAAAATGAAATTCTTTGACTTCATCAACACAGTGGCTACTTATAGGTGCATAAACGCAAATGATTTAAAGAATGTAGCCACTGTTTAGTTTGATAGCACAGGAAGCAATTGTTTCAAATACTTTCTACTTTTATGACTGTCAGTCTTATGACTGTCATTCTTGTGTTAATCAAAAATCCAATTCCTCTTCATCGTCCGTCTTTGGTTCCTTTATGTTATAGCCAGTGTCCATTTTTTAATTTGACCACACCTTCATCTTTTTTTTACAGTCTTACAGAAGCTGATAATGTCCTAATTGATGTTATTCAGTTCTTGTACTAGTTCCTGTAGGCATGAAAACATACTCATAGACAACATTTTAAGTGTTCCAATGTCTAAGGTTCAAAGGCAGATAGAACCCTGTGATCCTTAGCACCACCTCCCATCGAGGCGGTCTCTCCAACTGCTGTAGGACATAGCTCACAAGCCTCTGGGAAATGAGGGCCATTTGTTTTGTGAAGCATGTGCGGTAAGATAGCATTGAAGAATTAAAACAGTAAAGCAAAATGTTTGATTTAAAAATGAATATCAACAAAGTTCAAGTCATGTTTAAAGTGGAACCAGCACCGCACAACATCTTTAGCTTAATTAAGTCCTCATCTGGCGAATAGCTGCTTAGAAGCGCTAGTCGCCAGAATTATTACCTTATTTAATAGATTTATGCTTTCTTCCATAGCTGACAGTAGCACGGAGCACGGACATCCTGCCATAGTGACGTCTGTGCGCCTGCGTTGTCAGTCCCTTTTGGAGCCGGCCGGCTCCTAGCAATGCCTCCTAGACCCGGCTGGGATTGACAGCGCAGGCGTGAGGATGTCACTATGGCAAGATGTCTGCGCTCCACAGTGCCTGTCACCCATGGAAGAAAGCTTAAATCTATTAAATAAGGTAATAATTCTGGCGACTAGCGCTACTAAGCAGCTAGTTGCCAGATGGGGACTTAATTAAGCTAAAGATGCTGTGCGGTGGTAGTTCCGCTTTAACAAATTTACCATACCAAGTAAATTCACAGTAGATAGACAAGAGCTAGAAGAAGTGGACAAGTATGTTTATCTTGGACAGGAAATGTCAACAAATGGAAACACTATGATTGAAATTGAGCAACACGTAATATTGGAATGGCAAGCATTTGGCAAACTCAGCAGTCTTATCTGAATGCCAAAGCCATACAATAACTTAAGTTTACATAGAAAAGTATTTGAATTATGAACATAGCAAAAAAAGAGAGTGAAAATGTATGCATGGATTTTTTTAGCAAATAATGCAACAATGATTTGTGACATCATTGAAAGAGAAAAGCACCTAAAATAGAAACAGGCACTTCACATAGCAAGAAGACCTGATGGTATATGGACAAAATTACTTTTGGAATGGATTCCACTTGATACTAAACTCCAAAGAAGGGATGGGTTGATGAAACTGCCAAATTTTTTGGTGCACAGTGTCATCAAAAAGTTCAAGACGGATGTTGGAAAACTTTCTGAGGACGCTTTCATGCTACAGAGCACAGAGCATCAACATTGACTGACGATATATATATATATATATATATATATATATATATATATATATATATATTACACAACATGAGATAAAGTGGATATACAAGTTAACATAATTACTTCAAACGGACTAACTGAAATGGTCAGCTACATGTGTTTCATTTGCCTTTCATTGGCGATATGATTACTCGCATATAAATGGGAAACGTAGGGGACACTTATAGTGGTTGCACAAACCATAAGAAGTTGTTAAGGGATTTTGTACATGACTACAAGGATCCCCTCATTTCAGACTATCAACTCTCTGCAATACACAACTTGCTGTGACCTGTAGATGATGGGTTTTAACATGTCACAATGTATCTTTCCAAATATTGAAAGATGATGATGACCAAAGATGGATATATAATATTGGAATGGGATCTACAATTGGAACCAGAATGCCCTAATTTTTGATCTGATACATTAAAATAACTTATAAATATGACTGTAGCATATGGAGAGCAATCTAGCAACTTGGTTAATTTGCATATTCTAAGTGATGGGAAGATGTCTGGTACTTATAACCAAGTACAATGAATTAGTGTACAGATTAAGTAAATGCTGTGGACACAGGTAAAATCATGGCAATTTTGCGACAAAACTGCGTCCATTACATGGTCTTACACCTATTCTGTTACTACGTTAGTATGTCCTAAAACACACTAGGTTACTGACTACCAGGTAACCATTTTACAGACCCTTTCCCTGGTTTCTTTGTATGTTTTGGCAGGAAATAGAACAGAGAAGACCAAAACAGACCAGTTCCGTTTCTTTCTTTTGCTGCTAGGGGGAAGGGATAAGTGGCTGTTCAGGGCAGGTAAAGTGGGCTGGTGAAGGGTGGCACTTGCAACAATAAAAGAAGCAGCCTGGGACAGCTGGGGGATAACCGTTCCTGAAGCCAGATCCTAAGAGTAATCTTTTGGATGCCTGACCTCCTCCAATTTATGCAGACGAGTTCATCACGCCATGCAATCAGTTCTCCTCTCCTGTGTTCTTTCCTGCTGCACCAACCTCATAAGATTGTCCCAGTATAGCGAAGTATTAAAGCTGTATCACTTTCTGCTTTCTTTTTATACTATATTTCTAGGAAACCACCCCAGTAACCAACTTATGGTGTTTCTGCCATAATTGTTGCATATTGTGTTTTATTTACACTGCAGTAAATAATTGTCTAGTTAGTATTAGGTGTTTAGCTAGAATATATTTGAAAATATACAGTGTATTGTTCTTATAATATCATTGTTTTTATTAAATATTTTTGCTTATTGCTAGTACTGGGGTGTTATTGTGTTAACTGTGGTATTGGTCAGTAGAACAAACTTCTTTTGGTACACCTTGTTAAGTCAGCCACGTGTTGCACAAACGCTGTTTAGGGCTGCAACCGTGTGGATGTTCACATATATATTAATTGGTTGGCTTATGGGGTATTATGCAATAGCATTTGGTTCCAATAACTGTGCTGGTGTCTCTTTTGCCTAAGTTGTTAGTGTAAACAATACTGTACACTACTCTGCTTGTGCTAAGCCACCCAGCCTGTGTCTTTTGTTCACTGACTCCATTTTGGATTTAGCACATGTTCATTGTCTCCATTTTGGGGCAAGCACATGGTCTGACGCCATCTTGGAGCTCTCAAGCCACATAGTCAAAAACTCCATTTTTGAGCAAGCACATGGTATATGAGTTTGCATTTCTTTTCACTCTCACATTTAGATTTGAGTTTAAAGCAGCAGTTATTGTGAAAACCTTTACACCAGTTCATCCAAAGCATCAAACCACAATAGTTAAGTCTACATTTTTTGCTCAATGGGAAGAATCCAGCCACTAGTAAAGTAGCATCTTTATTCTACGTACGTATAAATAAATGGAATGACCAATCATCTATGGGACACATCTAAATGTATCTGCATTAACTTAAGATGTGGTATGTAATGATTACCACTGGGTAATGTGATTATTTTTGACCCCATGATTAACTGTTATGTATATTCTCTATATTCTCATATGCATATGAGAATGTGAATGGATGAATTAATATGGTGCACATGGTACATATTGATGCACATTCCTGTCATCATAAGATGCAATGCTCCTAGGACTGACAGTCCAAGTAGAATGTGTAAATACTATATATTGTTTAGTGTGCAGAGAAATGCTTTCATAACGATTGGGATTAATCCATCAATTACACTGTACTTTAAATACAATCTGGTAAAAGATTGACATATGGGATGCTTTGTATGTACTTTTTTCTTCACACAGATGTTCACAGAATATATATTTACACTATTGATGATGTTACCATATCACGGTGCCCGTGCTCTGGTCTGTCACTCTCTGTGTGGTGCGCTCCCATTGGCTGAGCTTTGTTTGGCCCGCCCAGTATGGCCTTCTTATACCAGGCCTCTGGCACCTGTCAGGTGCCCTTTCGTGGTGTTCCTGTACCAGTGCTACTGTGTTGCTGTGATCCTGCATTCCTGTGTACCGACTTGGCCCGTTTGACTACTCCTACTGGTTCCTGCTCCGTGATTCGACCCGGCCTGGCTGATGTTCCTGCTCCATGACCTGACCCGGCTTGTCTGATGTTCCTGCTCCGTGATTCGACCCGGCCTGGCTGACGTTCCTGCTCCGTGAACTGACCCGGCTTGTCTGACGTTCCTGCACTGTGATTCGGTCAGCGATCCTGATCCTGTTCTCCATGTCGCTTGGGCGACATTCTTACTTATGCAAGTGCTGGTCTAGCAGACTGAGTGTTGTGGCCTCCAACCCACTGAGCCTTCCGTTAACTCTTGCAGAGCACTGTTGCCTCCATTACACTGAGCCTTCCATTTACACTTGCAGAGCACTGTTGCCGCCGTTAACTCTGAGCCTTCCATTAACACTTGCAGATCACTGTTGCCTCCGTAACACTGAGCCTTCCGTTAACACTTGCAGAGCATTGTTGCCTCCGTTAACTCTGAGCCTTCCGTTAATACTTGCAGAGCACTGTTGCCTCCATTACACTGAGCCTTCCATTTACACTTGCAGAGCACTGTTGCCTCCATTAACACTGAGCCATCCGTTAACCCTTACAGAGCTCTGTTGACTCCGTTACCGCACCGGTCGGGTGCAATTGGCTCTTGTCCATCAGCTCTTGCAAGTGCACAGTGTCTTCGTTACCGCACCGGTCGGGTGCTATTGGCTCTAAGTCCATCAGCTCTTGCAGTGTACAGTATTTCCGTTACCGCACAGGTCTGGTGCTATTGGCTCCAGTCCCTCAGCTCTTGCAGTGTCAGTGTCTCTGTTACTGCACCGGTCGGGTGCAATTGGCTCTAGTCCATCAGCTCTTGCAGTGTATAGTGACTCCATTACTGCACCGGTTGGGTGCTCATGGCTCAAGGTAGTGCTAGCTCTAGCAGAGTATTAAAGCCTCCGTTTCTGCTCAGCACAGGGTAGAGTCTCAGTCCTGCTTTACAGACTAGGTGCTTCCACACCTCGCACCACAGTCTCTTGCTACCTTTACCATCATATTGGGCGTTGTCAAACACACCACAACAGAGACTGATTACTTTCTTTGAACTTTAACCCATGTTGTGCTGATATAGCCTGTGTATGCCTGTCCTGTGACAGTATCTCACTCTCTACCTTTGTATACTGGGCCTGAGAGGGCATATGTACATGATTGATATTTTCCTGTGATATTCTATAGCCCGTGGTGGGCATTCTAATTGTTTCTTTTAATAAAACTGTGTTTTATTCTAACCTACTGTGTCTGAGTGTCGTACAAACCGTTACATACCACAAGTATCCTGGATGATACCGAACTGATTCTGTTTGGTGCCTTCTCTGGTGCCTTTAACCCCTTAAGGACCGGGAAAATCTGAGGTGGATTTCACTTAAAGGGATAGTAAACTCGAACCAAAAGTACATGCAAATTTATAGGTACAATTAAAACATACTTACTGTCCATATTCCCATCTCTCAAACCGTTATGGTTTTAGAGATATAATAAAATAAAGGTCGCTGTTCCCTCCCCTTTCTGCCTGACGAACTGTCAGAGGCAGAATCCGGTCGACCGACTTTAGGCAGCTCTTCAGGAGTGCTGACATCGAGATATCTAACTATAATTACTTCATCAGAATGGTCACAACTTGTGCTTGCAAGCCAGGCATATGTTGTAGACCATACCGATGAAATAATTATAGTTATACATCTCGATAACAGTGCTCCTGAAGAGCCGCCTTCTGGTCCCGGAAGCAGGAACTCATGATGTCCGCTATACAGTGGACGCATGAGAAGTGGGAGGGAGTGGAGACCTTTAAGTTATTTCATCTCTCAGACCATAACGGTTTGGAAGATGGGAATGAGGGCAGTAAGTATGTTTTAATTGTACCTATAAATTCGCATGTACTTTTGTTTCGAGGTTACTATCCATTTAAGGACCGGAGCAAATCTGACCTTTTTGACTATGTCTTTGTTCAACAGCGTTTTCCCTCTAAGTACTTTATTTTAACCATGCAAATTATATATCATTTGGGCACAATGGGTTACATTTTTTATGGATGAAAGGTTTGACCGGCCAGTCTTAACTACAAAATGGGCAGTTTTAAGTGGGCACTGTCCCCCCCTGGGTGAAAATCCCCATGTCCCTTTTTCCCACCCTAGTTTCCCACTTTTTATTGATGACATTTGGCGGTGTGTATAAGTGTATTACATGGCTCCACAACAATCACACTCCCAATTTTGTTTATTGAGATTTTTTTTTAAATAAAATATTGTTTTTGTAAAAAAAAATTGTGCTGTTTTTATTTAAAAAAAACAAAAACAAAAAGTGTATCTTAGCAGGTCAGAAATTGACCTGCATCCAGCCAGCCTCCAGCACCAGCAGTGAAGGGGTTAATGCCCCCAGCTGTTGCATTTTTTTCCTACCACAAGTTGTCTCCTCTCTGCTTCTTTCTCCCTTACTTTGATCCTTTACTGGAGCACTCAGTTTCAGCTTGAACTCAATGATAGCAGCGTGCATGGAGGCGCGCTGCTTTCATTTAACCCATGACGTGTCAGGACCTTCATGGTCCTTAAGGGACGTTTACCCATGATGGTCCTGGCATGTCATGGGTCTATAAGGGGTTAAGCCCAGGGTCTTTAAGGAAGTATTTTTGTTAATTAGCTATCTAAAATTAGCAAATGTCTATGAAAACTTCAACAATACAATAAATAAACACCTGTTTTTACTATCCTTTTCAGCTTTATCTCAATCTATATATTTAATTGAAACCAAAATAATAAAAAAAAAAAAAAAAACAGCAATGCTTCAAAGTACCAATTTCTGATCTCTTCTGCTCAAACAGTTCATGTTTGTTTCTGGACAGCAGGGAAGTAGGGAGTCTTAAATTTAAGTGTCTGTAGAACTGCAGTCTCATTGTAAATAATGTCCCCTCTGATGAGCATGTATAGAAAGAGAAGACATCTGATAACATATCTGGAGAATAGGCACAGATTTCCTGCTGGAAATACAACCACTTTTTTTTTTGTTGTAATGCACAAAGCCTCAATTACAAGAGGCTCTTTAATATCCATGTTAGTTTAATAAAAATGCTGCTTTTTACCAAGCAGAAAAAATTACAAAGACACCTCCTCCTGAGTACTGCAGGAAATGTCATTTAATTTGCATAGAAATAATATGCACAGATATTTGGTGGAATATATATGTAGACTGCTGTGTGGCTGTAGATGAAAGTAAACCGCAGCTCAATACAATGCGGCTGACAATGTATTAACCCTTTGCGTGCCAGAGGGGTATGCAACGCATTACTTTGCAATGCGTTGCTTACACCTCTGGCACTCAAAGGGTTAAGAGGAGCTTGAGAATGTCTAGGACAAACCAACTACATTATAAATTTGGATTTAACCCCCTTGAATACTAGAGAGTCCTCCAAAGTGTTGCAAGGCACTTGGAAACCTCTCTAGCATTGAAGGGGTTAAAAGCCATATTTAATTAAATTATACATTTAGGAATTTCTATCTGTCCCCTGTAGCACAGTTGATTTGAGCAGGGATTTCTCCATTTCCTTTTTGTGTATCAGCCTCAATATAGCGGATACTGGGCAAAATTCAGGAAGCTGGAGAGGTGCAATTAAGGAGCAAATGAACTGCACCATAGGGGACAAAGAAGAATTGCCAAAATTACCATTGATTTAAAGGGTACTTTTACGTCATACCCCATGACTCTTTTTTCCCCAGCTTTAAAGACCTCTGTAATTTTCACTGCATTAAAGGGATAGTCATGTTTCACAAAAACAGCCGTTCCAATTAATCTTCATAGTATTTGGGTCAAGGAGAGTGTTATTTCAATACTGTCTGGGTTGTAGTTCAAGAATAATTGAATGATAAACTATACCCTCCCGCCCCTTTTACCTAGTGTAAGCCACCTCCCCTTAGATGTGGAATCTGGTCCTGGGACCAGACAGCTCACAGCAAGGGACAATTTTCTTACTGTGAGAACAGGAAAACCCTGCCCCTTGACAGGTTTTTCAGGTTTTCCCTTATGCTCACTGAAGATTATCCCTCTCTCAGATTCATCTGTCAGTCTTGCTGCTCTTGAGCAGTGTTACATCAGTAAAAGAGGCAGGGATACTTTATCATTCAATTACTCTTGAACTACACCTCTGACAGTATTGAAATAATACTCTCCATGGCCCAAATACTATGAAGATTAATTGGAGCTGCTTTTATTGTGAAACATTACTATCACTTTTAAAGTCCCATGTTAATCATATTATTTGCTCGGTTTGGTGCGGTTGGTTCTCTCCACTTCATCTTTCTAAACACGGGGCATATATTATATTTTTCCAGGGTACCTATGTTTCTTTTCAGTGTGAGGGTGATAGATGTAATTGGAATTGTATTGTTTCTCTAAAATGTATTATTTAATTGAAAATGACAGAAACATGCAATTACTGCAGCTAGGGAAAGCATAGTTATGTCAGCTCTAAAAGTACCCAGTGAAAGTAAATGTATAGCAAGTGTCTGTGTTGTGCTCAGCAGATAACAGGAAAGTGGAGATTTTACCATGCAATTATATAATTACACCAGTTAGGCCCCTGTAGTTCTTGTAAGATCTTGGATGTTTACAATACAGCCCGAAAAAGGAATGGAAGAAAGCCAAAGGTATCACAGTGATAAATACATCAGATCAACACAAGAACATTTTGAGATCAAATAAGTACCAGTGACAAAATGTTTTGCAGGCTTTACCACTTTTTTTTCATTGTAACAAAATTACACTCTCGGTAGTCATTCTTGTAACACCTGCACTGTGCTAAAATTGAATGTCAAATACCATGCTGGGAAAAGTGAATTTTGCATGTCTAGTTCCATCAATCATCATAGCCATCGCCTTGGATGCCATGAATGCTTAGACACATACATATGCCTGACACATTCAAGCAGATACAGAACATGAATAAGATGTGAGATGAAAGCATTTTCCAAGGTAAATTAAATAGCAAGACAAGGGGTTAGGCTTTGAAGCTGCAGGGGATAAACATATGGGAACTGTAAGAAAATAAGAAAATGTATAATTATAAGTGACAGGCAAAGAAGAACCCCAAAGTGATCTGAAATTAGTATGATAATCACATACAGTATAGAGTAAGATATTATAGCATGGGAAAAGGGATTGTTGTGTATATATATTTGTGCCAAAATTCAACTTCTTTTATGGTTTTCTGACATCATGGCCACTTCTCAATTTGAGGACAAAACATCCTATATAATAATTTGCTAAAAAGTTTGTAACGATGCAGTCATGCTCAGTAGAAACTGCCCATGACATGACCGATATGGAGCAGGGAGCTACAAAGTATCAGCCGCGGAGCGGGCAGTCTCTACTGCGCATGACTGCCCCATGACCGGCTGGCACAGTGGCCCGTGTACACAGGCTCTTCAACTAGAATTAACATATTTGCTAATCATTATAGGCAAATATTTAAAGGTAGGCAAGCAGTACAGCAAAATTGTGGGAAAGACCAATAGGATACTATAGTTAAATAGTTACCCAATAAACTAGATTGAAAAAATATATAATTCCATCCTTTTCAACCTTTGAAACAATATATCACAGAAAATAAGAACTAAATAATCCTTCATGATTCCAAGGTCGGTATGTGTTATTTACCAGAACAACTCCTTATTTACTATACTGCTTTGATATTCATAATATAATTGTAAGTCCAATTATGTTAGAAATGTATTTAATTCTCTCTTAAATGTATGTATTGTATCAGCTATCACCACATCCATACGTGGTATGTTTTGCAGGACACATTAGCATCAGAAAGTATAATGTCATTTTATAGATCCCTATGAACATCTCACCTAGGGGATGGTGTACTGTTATGGATACCATATCTACGTAAGGAAATTCAAAAAAAGAATCTGTTCAAAATGATCTACTATAATACTGAATTGTCTAAATCAGAAGTCTTCAAAACTTTCCTCAATGGCTATATGCAGGCCAGGATTTAAGGATACTCCCAATTAAACACAAGAATGATAAGGGCTGATTAACTTATGCACATGAACGGACATCATTAAATACTGACCTGCTTATGGTCATTGAGGACAGGTTTGGGCACCTGTGGTCTAAATAATAAAAGGTATCTAGGAAATCTCCAGGACATTAATAGGAATATTGGAGGATATTAAGAAGGTTGGGAACTATTTTTCAGATGAAAAAAATAACAAGGTGATGTTCTAAAATATAAGAGTGAAACCCTAAGGATATGTATGAGAAAAATCCTGAGTTATGGAAATTAAGAAGGTTGGGAACTATTTTTCAGATGAAAAAAATAAGAACAAGGTGATGTCCTAAAATATAAGAGTGAAACCCTAAGGATACGTATGAGAAAAATCCTGAGTTATGGAAATTGCAATACATGCAAGGAATAGCCTTTCTTTGAAACTGGTAGTGAATAAAACAGTAAATTAATGGTTCTGGGCATAACATCTTATTGATCTCTAGGAATAATTTCTGAGTCAATTGGTTCTCCATAATGAATATTTACTTAGTATATTAGTATGTAGAGGCAGACATGATTCTTTAGTGCAAGATTCCCGGACCCAAAACTCTACCCACTGAAGACTTCCAGAGAAGAAACACAACATTGCCTTCCTCCATAGAAATAATATCCATGATTTCTTAAGGATTAGTTCAGGGAAGCCAATCCACAAAAAAATTATTGAAAGTGCCCATTATGATTTTCTTCCTAGATTAAAGAATATGGAGTTTCTCTTTCATCTACTGTGGAACACAGGAACCAGGGTGCAAAATATATTCAGAAGGGAGGTCAGGGCACTTGTCTGAAAATGTACTCTGGAGGCTGAGACTCCCTCCCTACTCTACTTTACCCTCACCAAAAATGCTCAGGTTTAAAAGTATCCTGAGATGAGCTGTCAGGGCACATATTCTCTTTGCTAACCTTCTGTTTTCTTAACTTACATGGGGCTGTTTAAGCCCCCATTAGGAGGGCTTTTATCCCTAGTTTCCTTGATGGATACCAACCAGGGTGCAGGCTTTTAAGGGACTTGGGTCTGCTAGAGGATGGCTTTCCCTCTCATCCATTTCCTCTTTCTCTACTTCACTATATCTTAGCAAAATTATGTCTAGGAGCCTGAAGACTGAAGAAGATACCAGTTTCAGAATTCACAGGTCCTGTGAGTATGCCCCCTTGAATGCCTCTCTGTTTATCAGCCACTATCTGAGGCCTGTGGTGAAATTGCTATTTATGCACACTGGCCTTAGTTTCTGTCAACCCCATTCCTCTTCTCCTCCTTATCAGAGGTGGCCTCTTTCATTTCTTTACATACTCTTACATTATTTAATTTTACAGCATTGTGGCCTTTAAGAAATGGAAACTCAAGGTGGTCATACTGGATGGGGCATGAGCATCAATGGCAATGTTTTTGCAGTACCTTGTGGGCTCTGGTAGACAGGAGGGGGCTTGCACTTCTATACTTAAACTATTCAGGGGGGAACCCTCAGAGGGGTCTTCCCTCCTACAAAGCAGTGAACGGCCATGATGGATACAATGCAACTGCACCATCAGGTAAGTTGGGGGGAAAAGCGTGCTTTCCATGAGACCTAGTTGTTTCTGGGGAGATTATATGCTTCTCCACTTCCTTTCTACATGCAATAAGGCAACTGCTTTTAGCTCTCTTTGGGACTGAAATCTCTGTCCTAACATACTATTTTTAAATTCTTACAGGCAGGTAAATATTATCTATATATTTTCTGCTATGCATTCTTTATTTGGAGGTCTCCTAGTTATATCTGAGCTCAGGGAAAACATGGGCAAGGCCAAGACTACAAGGTTTCAGGCATCTCCCCATACCACTTTGTTTCTTATGTCAGACTGATCTTCCTAAGGACTTTACTTTATAACTATCTTGTTCTGCAGATGAGTCTGCATGGTTTCCCCTACACAGCAACTCCCACGCCCCCTCTTCTGAAAAAGACCCTGCGTGGGTTAAAGTCTTTATTTCTTCCATGTATAATATTCCTTCCTTTATTAAGGGGATCCTTCTTTCCTGAAGTCAGGTCCTCCATATCCCTTTGAAAATATAATTTCCCTTTTTGTGTTTTTTTTCCCCTCTGGATGAGGAGGGATTTGTTCTGCTGTGGAGGAGGACACTGGTGAGGATGGTTTTGGTTCCTCCCTTACTCCTGGGCAATCTTTTGAGGGCCCTGTTAGAATGGTTTTGGAAATCTGAAAGGTCTCTGAGTTTTCTCAGATATTTTTAAGAGATAAAAAAGGGATGCTGCTTTTTTTTTGTTCTTCCCCATGTTTTCTTGGACCAGATAGTTTTAGAGAAATATAGATCTCTGGATAAGAAACTATTTTTCCCAGGAGATTTCTGCTATTATATATCTTTTCTCCTGAGGTGCTCCAGCAGTGGGCTATCCTCCTTTCAGTTAACCCTCCAATTTCTCTCCTTTCTAAGCTCACAGCATTGCTACCTGCAGATGCAACAGCGCCTATGGATTAGGCAGATAAGCAACTACATTATTTTCTCAAGGCACATTTTTTGGCTCTGGATCTACTTTATGCAACACCATTTGTTACTACTTGTGTCATTAAGGCCATTGCTGTTTGGGGTAGCAACTCATGCGGATACACCAAAAGAGGATATTGTTCTTGCTGTCTTCAGATTCCAGAAGGCTAATGCATATATTTATGGATCTGCATTTGATTCTGCCAGGTTCACTTGGAATTCCCAAGCACTCTCTGTTGCAGCATGTCATAACCTTTGGCTTAAACTTTGGTCATCAGACCAGTCCTCTAAAACGTCCTTAGACTCTCCCATTTGTGGGTAAACAATTGTCTTGACCAGAATTGGAGAGGGCTATTAGCCATACTACTGGGGGTAAGAGCGTCTTATTGTCTCAGGATATCCCCAAATGTTATTTCTTTCCTTGGAGGATGCGTGGCTTCCATTACCCACACCGATATGGGTATGTGCCCAGGGCATCCATTCATGCAGCAACTAAGGAGCACCCTTCCCAAAAACCCAAACAGCCCTGGGCAGGCAAGCAGCCTACCTATAAGCCTCCTGCTGAAAAGTTCTCCTCTGCATGACTCTCATGGGTTGAGTACATTTAAGGCAATCAGAGGAGATCTGCATTTCTTTCATACTATGTGGACTTTCTCTATAGCAGAAGAGTGATCATGGATGATTTTGGAAGGATATTGCATACAATCAAATTCCTTCTTATTCATTGCTCCTTTCTGACCAGGGTCCCTTATGACCCAGTGCTGAGCCACTTATTCTTAGGAGATTTTGCCCCTGGTGTATAGGCTAGTATATATATATATATATATATATATATATATATATATATATATATAGTATATACTATATATTTCTGGAAAGTAGTCAATCTGCTGAATCTAATGAGGGGTGACTTGCCTTGTTACCCCAAGCCTGGTGTGCACAAATGCCTCCAGAAGATGGCGCTAATTTAAAAAAAAGGCATTTTCTTACATTTCTGCCCCTTCAAATGTACTGAAATTTGTGAAAACCATGGCACTTCCAACTGAATTCATTAGCTAGTGCTCTTAGGAGAAAAATTACACCCCATTGGTATGAGTTAAACTACCTCAGGGGGCGCTAGAAGTGCAAAACGACACCTGCTACAACCTCAATTTTTTCTAACATTTTCTCAAACATTACTTGTCTATACACAAATGGTTAGAACAACTACAGAAGAGAAGAAAGGGTACACAAAGCATACCATTTTGAAAACAAGACACCCTGCTGCATCTAATGCTGGGTGACTTGCCTTGTTACCCCAAGCCTGGAGTGCACAAATGCCTCCAGAAGGTGGCGCTAATGAAAAAAAAAGGCATTTTCTTACATTTCTGCCCCTTCAAATGTACAGAAATTTGTGAAAACAATGGCATTTCCAACTGTATTCATTAGCTAGTGCTCTTAGAAGAAAAATTACACCCCAATGGTATGAGTTTAACTACCTCAGGGGGTGCTAGAAGTGCAAAACGACACCTACTACAACCTCAAATTTATCTAACATTTTCTCAAACATTACTTGTCTGTACAAAAATGGTTATAACAACTACAGAAGAGAAGAAAGGGTACACAAACCATACCATTTTGAAAAGAAGACACCATGCCACATCTAATGATGGGTGACTTGCCTTGTTACCCCAAGCCTGGAGTGCACAAATGCCTCCAGAAGGTGGCACTAATGAAAAAAAGGCATTTTCTTACATTTCTGCCCCTTCAAATGTACTGAAATCTGTGAAAACCATGGAATTTCCAAATGTATTCATTAGCTAGTGCTCTTTGGAGAAAACTTACACCTCATTGGTATGAGTCGACCTACCTTAGGGGTGCCAGAAGCACATAAATTCACCTACCTGTATGCTTCTTCGAAAATGGCTGTTTGTACTAAAATGTTCATAACTGTTAGCGACGTGAAGGAACGGTATAAAAGGTATATCATTTTGGAAAGTAGACATTCACCCGCATCACATGAGGGATCACTTGCCTTTTTACCCCCTGGCTGAAGTGCTCAATAATTTCCAAAAGGTGGCGCTAAAGGAATAAATACATGTTTTTTTTTACATTTCCACCACTTCAAAGATACTAAAATCTTTTGAAAACCATAACATTTCCTACTGTATTCTACCAACATGAGATAACATGCAATATGTGGGTGGTAGGAACCCTTACCTAAACCTGACACTTTTGTTTTTTTAAATTATCTGTCTGCACGAAAAGTGTCATAACCGTTATAGATATGCAGGAAAGGTATAGAAACCATACCATTTTGTAAACAGGATAACCTGCCGCATCTAATAAGGGGTAACTTGCCTTCTTACCCCAATACTGGTGTGCATAAATGTTTCCAGAAGGAGGCAATAGAGGAAAAAAATTTAATTTTTTTACATTTCTGTCCCTTCAAATGTATGGAGCTCTGTGAAAACCATGGACTTTTCAACTGCATTCGTTAGCTAGTGCTCTTAGGAGTCAAATGACACCCCATTGGTATGAGTTGACCTACCGTAGGGAGTGCTAGAAGTGCAAAACGACACCTACCACAACCTCTGATTTTCTCAAATAATACTTGCCTGTACAAAAATGGTTATATCAACTACAGAAGTGAAGAAAAGGTACAGAAACTATGACATTTTAGAAAGAGGATAACCTGCCGCATCTAATGAGCCATGACTTGCTTTTCTACCCCTAAGTTAGTGTGCACAACTATTTCCAGAATATGGTGCTACAGAAAAAAAATTTGTTTTTCTTACAAATCAGTCACGTCAAAGATACGGAAATGGTTCAACACCGTGAGATTTCCTAGGAGGACCTCCTGCCAGCCTACAAAAAATGGTGCCCCACTGCTGTGGGTTGACATACCATATTGGGTGCCAGGAGCGTGGCTACCGGTGGAACAAGAATGGGGAAGCAAACAGTGTATGTGTGATTCTATTGCTACCAGTGGTCAGTCAGTATAAGTGAGGACTTGTGTCTGCCAGAGAAACCAGGTCGGGGAAGGGACGAGGGGTCAAGCTATGTAAGTGGTTATATCTACCAGTGGGCAGTGAGCAAGTGTGGTGGTGGTGATGGTGGGGAGGTAAGTGCATATGGGTGATTTGTGGATACCAGTGTGCACTGTAAGTCCCCTCATGCACTGTTTGATTCCCAGCCTGAATCCAGTGCGTACTGGCACTTGGGTCTACCAGTAGGCAGTGGAATCAGGCTGGGGGGTCACACTGGGGGAATGGGACTGCCAGTAGGCTGTGGAACTAGGCTGGTGGGTAGGGTATGTGGTGGGGGGGATTGGAGACATTTTGTGTGCATGCCACAGGGGTGTCCTATGCACTGAAAAGCAATGCACTGGACACCCTGTTGCACACAAAGAGTTTTTTTTTTTTTTAGCTATTATTATTTTATTCATACCTCACGGGGGGGCATCAGTACCACTTCTTATGCCCCCCAACTATGTCTGAATAAAAAATAATGGGAAAAAAATGTGTGTGCCACAGGGAGTCCAGCGCATTGCAAACCACTTGTTTTGGACCCACTTGTAACACATGCAGGTTTTTTGGTGCTTTTTCCCAAAAAATATATATATGTGTAGACCTCATTGGAGGGCATTAGAACTGATGCCCCACAATGAGATATGAATAAAAAATAATGAAGGGAAAAAAAAAGAAAAATCCTTTGTCTGCCACAGGGGTGTACAATGCATTCCAAAGCAATGCACTGGACCCCCTGTGGCACGCAGAGGGTTAATTTTTTTCTTTTTTTATTATTTGTTATTCATACCTTGTTGGGGGATCAGGTCTACTTCTGATGACCCCCCAACAAGGGCAGAATAAAAAATAAATAAATGTGTGTGCAGTCGTTGGACCCCCCTGTGGGGCACGCATTGTTTTCCTATTTTTTTTTTATTTTTTTACACCTTGTTGGGGGGCTTCAGGACCCTTGATGTCCCCCAATGAAGTCTAAATAAAGTAAAAATGAAGAAAAAAAACAAAACACTTTGTCTTCCACAGGGGTGTCCAATGCATTGCAAAGCAATGCATTGGATCCCCTGTGGCACACAGAGCGTTAATTTTTTTTTTTTTTTTTTAACTATTTTTTATTTGTAGCTTGTTGGGGGACGTCAGGGCCCCCCAACAAGCTTTGAAAAAAAAGAAACTCAAACCAAAGTCCTGTGTGTGCCACAGGAGGGGGGGTATGCATTGGACCCCCCCGTGGCACACACAGGGTTAATTTTTCTTTTTTTTTTTTTTTTTTTTTTTTTTATAGACCTCATTGGGGGTCATCAGGACCTCTCCTGACCCCCCCCAATGAGGTCTCAGTTACAAAAATTACCTACAGCACAATTGACCCTGTGAGTGCCAAAAGGATCTCCATTGCTTTGCAAAGCAATGCTCTGGACGTTCCCGCAACACTCATAGGGTTAATTTTATTTATTTATTTATTCAATTGCAGACCTCGTGGGGGGACATCAGGACACCTTTTGATGTCTCCCCAGTTATTGATCTTTCAGCCACCGGTAGGAGTGAATCGGATAAGGGAAACTTCCCTAACGTCATTGGTGATCATGTCACCGATGACGTTAGGAGGCTTTCCCCGGTCCTGCCCATTCCTATCCTGAATTTCGGGTAGGAGAGTGGAGGAGGGAGAAGCTCTGCTTCTCTCTTGGGGATATTGATCTCCCAGCGCAATCGGCTGGGAGATCAATACCTGGGAGGATATGAGGAGTAATCCTCATGTCCTCCCAAGAGTGCCAGGCTGCATTTCAGCTGAAATGTGGCCACTGCAAGCCGGTTACACCGACTTATGCAGTGACCGCATTTTAGCTGTACATTGTACGAGCTTGGCAACGCAGGTACAGCTGTCCAAACTCGTACAATGTACCCACCTGGCACTCTAGGGGTTAAAGGAAATTGTTCTCTCTTTTATTTGTCTGGCACTGTCAAACATGGAAGCTTCACAGTTTGAATGTAGTTAGGTGCTTGAAGTACTACTCACATTTTGTCATTCCTAAGGGCCCTTTTGCAGGCCAAACTGCTACTAAGGTTATGGTGGCTTTCTGGATTAAGGTGAACATTCACCATACCTCAGTCTTTAGGAAAAGCCTTTAGGATCCCAGTTCATTTCACCAGAGTTTTGAGTGCTTCTTGGGCCTACACTATCTAGGTGTCTAAGGAGCAGCTGTGCAAGTCCACAATGTGGTTGTCCCTTCTTACATGCCAATGTTCTGGCTTTAGCTAAAAATACTTGTTGGATGGATAGAGCTATAGACTGCTGTGTCTGCGTAGGTGTCCTTCTTACCTTTACTCACAGTCACATGCTTTTTTCCCATTACTTGGTTTGATGTGTAGGTGCCCATTGACATCTAAGGTACATGTTTGTTTAAGTTAATCTCTATTACAACTGGGTTGTGTTTTGAAGGGGTTTCTGTCCCTCTCTGAAATCTTGTTGGGATAGTTTTGGTATACCCCCATGGTTCCCGTGTTCCGCTGAGGATGACAGAGAAAGGGGGATTTTTGTGTACTAGTTATTTGAATTTGGGGCAGGGGGACCTTTGGGTTCTTTGTTTTAGGTGACCTCCACTTCCTGCCTTGCTACTGTTTTTGATCTTTGCTATTCATTAAAACTAAGCATATCTGGTGCGTATAAAGTAGAGTAGGTCCAGAGAGCCTTTTTAGGCAAGTGTCTTGACCTATTTGCTGAAGGATCCATTACCCCATATTCGCTGTGACCACATGGACTAAGAGAAAAGGATTTATTGGTAAATATACAATAATCCCTTTTTATTGTTAGCTGGTGTTAATGTTTGCTTTAACTAGGGATGCACCGATACCAATTTTTTAGGACCGAGTACGAGTACCGATACTTTTTTCAAGTACTCACCGATACCAATTACCAATACTTTTTTTGCGGTCATTTGCTAGTTTTCCAAGTACCTAAAGCGTATATATATATATATATATATATATCTATATATATACACACTTTAGGTACTTGGAAGGATCGGTGAGTACTTGAAATACATACACACACACACATATATATACACACACCACCTCTTGATTCTCCCCTTTTGCCTCTTTCTCCCTTTCTTGATTCCCACCTTTTACTTCATTCTCCCCCTCTTGAGCTCCCTCCTTTTGCCTTGACTTTTTCTCTCCCTTTTGATCCCCCTTTTTTCCCCCTCCTTGACCCTTGATCCCACCCTTTTGCATCTCTCTCCCTCCTGATCCCCCGTCCTTTTTCCTCTTCTTGGCCCCCCTCCTTTTGTCTCCTGATCCTTCCTCCTTTTGCCTCTTTTTTTCTCCCTTAGTCCCTTTTGCCTCTTTTTCTCCCTCTTGACCCCCCTCTCTGCCTCTTTCACCACCCGCTCTTCATGCCCCATCTTCCTCTGTTGATCCCCCTTTTCCTGCCTTACCCTCCTCTGCCGGGTGCTCACTGTTCTCTCGCGAGCCCTGGCAGAGGTCAGTGTCGGAGCGTTGCCATGGTAACCCACAGTAACGCTCCGATGCTGCAGGAGGGAGTGTGGCGACCGAGGAGCATTGTGAGCAGCTCCCCGGGCTTCCTCTCTGCAGCACCGACCCTGACACAGGGTATCGGTGCTGGCATCGGCTGCATTTGCGCGAATACAAGTACTCGCTCAAATGCTGGTATCGGTGCCGATACCGATACCAGTATCGGTGCAACCCTAGCTTTAACCCTTTCAGTGCCATAGGCTTGGGGAATATTTTCTACCCTAATGGTTGGATGCATTTTTGTTTTCCGTTTAGATATGATTACTTTAGGTAACGTTTTACTTATAGACGGAAAATTATACTTGATTTTTTACATGGTGCCTCCTGTGGAGTAAATGTTGCATTGTGAGATAAGCTATTATATCGTAAGTACAAAAAAATGTAAACATTACTTTTTTTCCTAATATCATATACACTATATATCAAAAACATTTATATTGGTTGTGACTGTTTTAAGTATTTTTAAAATTCCTGAATCCCCCCCAAAAAATAAAAATACCAAATATGTCTAGTTTTACCTACATGCGTGCCCTGCATAGACCCCCTAATTAACAGGAGCACAAAAGAATATTTTCAATTTTTAAGCTAAAAATGTATATTCCATTGTTTACATGGTATATTACACTACAGCAGCTCAATAACTATGTAAAGGTATAAATATTTCCTTAAATAGACTAACATGTTTCAGAATATGGATGAAGTTACTTCATACATAAAATGATGTAGCAAGGAAATTTTGTTAAAAATAGGGATATACAGGAAGATTTCAGAAATTTACATAAAATCACAATTTACTGTACAACATTTGAAGATTAGTATTGCAAACAAAAAGTATGAAATAGGAATGCCAAATATCTCCCGAGTACATTGATACCCAATATGTGAGGGTGAACAAACGTATGCCATTCCTGAGGCCCCAGATTGATAACAGCACATAATATCAAATTACATTTTCATGTAGATAACCAAAATGCATTATATGTAGCCTTAATGCATAATTTTCCTGTAAAATGAAATTAACCTCCTTAAAGCATTGATTAGCTGTAAGTAGATACCCAGCTACATCAAATGTAGTGACCCCTTCACTTTCCTTTCTATCCCTAGCCCAGTGTGCACAGATATTTTTTCTTTACATTTCCACCCATTCAATTTTATTGAAATATTTGGAAAACATGGATTTTTATACTGTATTCATTATTTACTGCTGTTCCAAGAGAAATGGCACATCTTTGGCATGAGCTGGCATACTGTACAGGGTACTAGAAACATAAAACTACACCCACTACAGAATTTCATATTCTTACAGATGGGTTTTCAAACATGATTTGCCTGTACTAAGATGGTTGTATCAAATACAGATAAAGTTCTGAAATATTTTAAAATTATGACATTTCCTACTGAATTAATTTGCTATTAATCTTTCTAGAAAAATTGCACCCCATTGATATTGCTTACTGTAAGGGGAGCCAGAAATCAGTGGCATAACTATCATTGCAGTGCCCTGGTGCAAATATTTTTTGGGCCCCATAACAATAATATTTTCACAGAAGCATACGTAGTACTTACTGGACCGTGGGGCAGGTCAGGCCCCATTGGATGGTATGCTTACCACAACTGCTCTGTAATTAATCCCCTACCAGAAGTACCAAATTATACTTATCTATTTTTTAAATTAGCTGTCTATACTGCTGTATGAAGGAAAACTATGCAAGGCATTCCATTTTATAAATTAGGCATCCACTCCCATCAAATGAGGGGTTGTATGCCTTTCTATCGCTAGGCTGCAAAGATACTAAAATATCTGAAAACCATAGAATTTCCTACAGTAATCCGTACCTGTTACCATCCCAACAGAAATGTAACCCCATTTATATGGAGTGACACACAGGTTTTCAAGGTAACTCTGCTGGATCACAGGTGGTTAATAAGTGATTAACCTACCTTTGCTTAATTAGGGTTAATCTGACCTGTTGGTGTGCCCTGACGGCAGGAGCTGAGAATCACTGCTGTATGGGTTTCCAGGAGCACTAAACTACACCTGTCACTTTTCTTTCCTGAAATTACCTGCCTGCACTAAAATGGTCATAACCATTACAGATATGAAAAAAGACATACCATTTTAGAAAGCAGACATTCACCCAGGGGTCACTTTCCTTTTTTCCTCTAAGGTAGTGTGCACAAATGTTTCTAGAAAACAGTGTTATAGGGGAAAATAGAGTTAGTTTACATTTCTACACTACAAAGATACTTATAGCTTTGAAAAACAGAATTTCCTACTGTATTCATTGCTGCTGTTCTTCAATAAAAAATGGAACCCCATTGGTATGAGTTTACATCCTGTCCACCAGAAGCACAAAGCTATGCCAGCTACTGTAGCTACAGTATTCATACATTTTTCAAATATGATTTACCTGTATTAAAATGTTTATAACAATTATAGAAATAAAAAAGGTAGACAAAGCATATAATTTTGAAAAGTAGATTACAAGACTGAGGGGTCAGTTGTCTTTCTACCTCTGTGATGGTTTGCATAAAACATTTCCAGAAACTGGAGTTATAGGAAAAAAACACCTACTGTATACCTTTATATCTCATTCACTTCAAAGATACAAAAATATTTTAAAACCATGGGATTTCTTAGTGTAGTCAGTACCTAGTGCCAGCCTGAGAAAATGACATACTATACTAGGTGCAAAGAGGATGGCTTCTAGTGAAACAAGGCTGGCATTGCAGACTGTGTATGTGGGATTCTATGACACCAGTGGAACAATGCTGGGGTGTAAGACAGTGTATGTGGGGATATCTAACTACCAGTAGGCAGTGCAACCAGGCTGGGAGGTAAGGCAGGGTATTTGGAGACACTTGACTACAAGTGGACAGAGAAACCAGGCTGGGTGTGTGAAACAGTGTATGTGGGGATCTGTGATTACCATTGAGCAATGGCACCATCTTGGGAAGTCAGACAGTATATTTGGAGTGTTTTTATCTAAGTGGGCAATGGAGCCGGGCTGGTTGGGTCAGAGAGTGTATGCATTGATCTGTGACTACCAGTGGGCAGTGGAACCTGGCTTGGTGTGTGTGTGTGTGTGTAGGGGGTGTCAGACAGTGTATGTGGGGATCTATGACTACCAGTAGGCAGTGAAACTATTTTGGGTACGCATCAGTGTATGTGTGTATGTCAAAGTGATGTCCAAAACATTCTCAATAAGATTGAAGAAGGCCGGGTGTAATAGAATAGTGGGAAAGAAAGCTGTGAGTTCCTTTTGGCTTCTGTTTCTTATCAACTATACAACTGTGTAAGTTATCAACTCCAGGATGGTCCTGATGCCCCCAAAATGTATTTAGTGAAACTGCAGGGAAGAGAGTGTGAACATATGCCAGACACATAGCAAAATAATAACAAACAGGAGCACTACTCATGTAAATAATAAAATATATGGTGCTCATGATCCATAAAAATATATCTAGACAACAAGAGAAACCACAGAATGGACCTAAAAAGAGCACATGACTAATAATAATACAGTATACCAAAATTATGATAAAAGTATAAAGTTTATTCTAAATAGTATAAATCGGTGCATAGATACAATTATCCACATGAAAAACTTAGTCAATACTTAACAGGAAATAGACAATAAACTGCTATATATTACAGTGTACCTTGGCATCCATGCTGCCAGTTGTGCTGTCTCACTGCTCTGTCTGGTCGTCACAGGTGCAGGCACAAATTTCTGAATGCTGAATGCAGCACTTCTTTATATGCACGTATTCAATTTGATTAATTGATTCCTGCCTCCGTGTAGGCCTATATTAACTTCCCAGGGCCTAAGGTTAGTGGTCCTTATGTGGTGTTCCTGTGATTGCACTTTATGTTTGCTCCTCGTTGTGACCCTTGTTTGGTTTCCGTTCTGACTCCGTGTATGACCCCGGACTATCTGACCATCCACGCCGATTCTGACTTATGGCTCTAGCTGTCTCTTGCTCCGTGTATGACCCTGGCTTGTCTGACTATCTACACCGGTTCTGACCTGTGGCTCTGGCTGACTACTCACTCCGTGTATGACTCCGGTTTGTCTGACTATCCACACTGGTTCTGACCTGTGGCTCTGGCTGTCTACTTGCTCTGTGTTATCCTAAGTTGGTTGGGCTATTCGCATTAGCAGTAACGTGGCTTGTGTTCTCCTCCGCTCAGTGATCCACTGTCTCCATTCAGTACTGCGCAGTAGTCTCTGCTTCCGTTGGGTGCCTTGTACCTCTTGGGAGATAGAACCATAGGCTGGTTCTTTACTTCTCTCCAAGTAGTACAGGACTGCTCAGTGTCAGTCTGGGTAGTGGCCTGTGGCCTGTCTGTATTATGTTCCTGGGCTTTGCTGGGGAATTACTATTATTGTGAATCTTTAATAAAGGTGGTTTTATTTCAATATACCTGTGTCTGACCTTCATTTGTACTGGTTACCATGGCACTATAATAGTGCACATAAAAAAATTTCATTAAAAACCTGCAAAAATAAAGGGAGCTAAAGTCTGGTGCCAGACATAAGTTAGAATATCTAGCGTCCATAAAACTTCTGATCATCTGTCAAATAGTATCCTGTTGATAAATTATTGAAATGGATGGATGAAGGTGAAATGATGATGACACACATGCAATACTTTACTTTCAGAATCAGGCTATAATCCTATCGTATTTTCACTCTATCTTAGGTCCAATGAGCATCATCCAAACATACAGTTCACATACAGGACACATGGAGTAATGAAGTATGCCAATAATGAAGATGGAGAGACCAAATAATGACATAGACAGCAATTTAGTCTGGCTTCATATATTCATGATGGCATTTAATTAAATAAGGTAGAATATCTCACCTGTCTTCAACCCTCCATGGGTCAATCTCTTATGCTGTCACACATTGTTTTTGAATGCCACTCACAGATCGCGTAATTCTTATCTTTCAAAGTCCTCTAATCTCGTATCCAGATAATGTCATACACTGATAATACTCCACCTGTAGATATCAATCAGCAGCATAAATGCTCCACAGTCAACGTGTTTTGCCCTATTACAAGGGCTTTCTCAAGACAAGCAAACATTTCTTCTTAATGGTCTTGAAATTTAAATCAACTCACTGGAAGTCATCATTGGTGGGAGCAGTTTGTAGTTGTGGACGCGCCTGGATTTGAGGCACACGTGGCTCTTTGGTTACTCTATATAGATGAAATTCTTCTTGTTGGAGGGAACCCTTCCTGATTTAGATGGGTTTATTGATGAGTTGAATAATAATGATTTGAATATTAAACTGACAAAGAAAATTAGTCAAAGTGAGGTGGAGTTTTTAGATCTGGTAGTATATAAAGATAATGGTAAGATCAAAACTAAAGGGTTTAGAAAGCCAACTGCATGTAACACTTTATTACATTTTTTGAGTCATCACCCATCGTCACAAATTAAGGGGATCCCTTATGGACAATATCTACGCTTATGTAGAAACTATACAGATTTGCAAGAATATAAATTTAAATCCAAAGATCTAACTAAACGTTTTTTGGAAAGAGGATACTCATTTACTAGTTTAAAAAGAGGGTATCAAAGAGCGTTGTCACATGAAAGAAATACTGTGATTTTTTTCTAAATACACAAATCTGATGATGATAATAGGGTTCGATTTATTACCCCCTATGGATCTCACTGGTCGGCACTGAAAGGGACCCTAGTTAAACACTGGGGTCTTCTTACTCAGAATGAGTCACTGAGGTCCATAGTGGGTGATTCACCAGCATTGGTGGCTAAGAGAGCTCCCAATTTAAGAGATAAATTAGTTCATAGCCATTTTGACATCAATAATCAAGACAATTGGCTTAATAGGAGCCGTATATGTGTAACTTTTCTCTGTGTTACATACAGTACATGTGGATTCATGTGCAAAACTAAAGAGTATAAGAATTGAAATGGATCGAAGAGTTTTACAACTAAAAGTATGATAAATTGTAGAACTACAGTAGTGGTGTATCAACTACTCTGTGTGGAAAAATGTATGCTGGTAAAACATTTGAAGAATTGCGATTTAGAATATTAGAGCATAAACGTGATATTGATAAAGAGTGTATGGAGAGTCCCTTTGCAAGGCACTCCTTAGAATATCATCAGAGTAACCCCAAAGAGCTACAAGTAATAGGGTTAGAACAAGTTAAGAAAAATGTGAGAGGAGGTGATTATAATAAGAAATTGTTACAATATGAAACAAGATGGATATACACATTGGAATCCTTACAGCCCAAAGGATTAATTGAAGACTAGTGTTGAGCGAGCATGCTCGGCCGATGCTCGGATCGGCTCGAGCATCGCTCTGCTCGGCACATGTCGGTACTCGTACGAGTACCGCATGTGCTCGCCCGCCATGTTCGGGTCTCCTCCCCGCACGTTTTGCGGCTGCTGCGCAGCCAATAAACGTGCAGGGAGGCTCTGACATCGGTGTAATGCCAGCAGCCATGTTGGCTGCTGGCATTACACTGATTGGCTGGCCAGAACCCGTGGTCAGGTGCTGTATAGCACCTGACCAGCGAGTTCGGCTCAGTCTGAGCCAGGGAGAGCTGAGGATAGGAAGGGAAAGGCAGTGTAGGGAGGAAAAAAACAAAAATTGTGAAAAAAAAAGAACCAAAAGTCCTTTTTAGGACTACTGTGTGTGGGGGCAGCAGGTTATTTGGTGTGGGGGGAAAAAAACAAAAAAAAAAAAAAAAAAATATATATATTCTGTTTAGTGTGCAAAGTTGCAGATTAGAGCACATTCTGTTTAGTGTGCACAGTTGCAGATTAGAGCACATTCTGTTTAGTGTGCAAAGTTGCAGATTAGAGCACATTCTGTTTAGTGTGCAAAGTTGCAGATTAGAGCACATTCTGTTTAGTGTGCAAAGTTGCAGATTAGAGCACATTCTGTTTAGTCTTCAAACTAAAATATCAAAGTCACGTATTCCATTCAGTGTGCGTCGCCGCAGTTTAGCAGCACATTCTGAGTACTGTGCAGAGTTGCAGAATAGGAAGAAATACTGTTAAGTCTTCAAACTAAAATATCAAAGTCACATATTCCATTCAGTGTGCTTCGCCGCAGTGTAGCAGCACATTCTGTGTACTGTGCAGAGTTGCAGAATAGGAAGAAATACTGTTAAGTCTTCAAACTAAAATTTCAAAGTCACATATTCCATTCAGTGTGCTTCGCCGCAGTTTAGCAGCACATTCTGTGTACTGTGCAGAGTTGCAGAATAGGAAGAAATACTGTTAAGTCTTCAAACTAAAATATCAAAGTCACATATTCCATTCAGTGTGCTTCGCCGCAGTGTAGCAGCACATTCTGTGTACTGTGCAGAGTTGCAGAATAGGAAGAAATACTGTTAAGTCTTCAAACTAAAATATCAAAGTCACATATTCCATTCAGTGTGCTTCGCCGCAGTGTAGCAGCACATTCTGTGTACTGTGCAGAGTTGCAGAATAGGAAGAAATACTGTTAAGTCTTCAAACTAAAATATCAAAGTCACATATTCCATTCAGTGTGCTTCGCCGCAGTGTAGCAGCACATTCTGTGTACTGTGCAGAGTTGCAGAATAGGAAGAAATACTGTTAAGTCTTCAAACTAAAATATCAAAGTCACATATTCCATTCAGTGTCTTTCACCGCCGTTTAACAGCCTATTCTGTGTACTCTGCAGAGTTGCAAAATTATAAGAAATACTGTTAAGTTTTCAAACTCAAATATTAAAGTCACATATTCCATTCAGTGTCTTTCACCGCCGTTTAACAGCCTATTCTGTGTACTCTGTACAGTTGCAGAATTATAAGAAATACTGTTAAGTTTTCAAACTCAAATATTAAAGTCACATATTCCATTCAGTGTCTTTCACCGCCGTTTAACAGCCTATTCTGTGTACTCTGTACAGTTGCAGAATTATAAGAAATACTGTTAAGTTTTCAAACTCAAATATTAAAGTCACATATTCCATTCAGTGTCTTTCACCGCCGTTTAACAGCCTATTCTGTGTACTCTGCAGAGTTGCAGAATTATAAGAAATAAAGAAATACTGTTAAGTTTTCAAACTCAAATATTAAAGTCACATATTCCATTCAGTGTCTTTCACCGCCGTTTAACAGCCTATTCTGTGTACTCTGCAGAGTTGCAGAATTATAAGAAATACTGTTAAGTTTTCAAACTCAAATATTAAAGTCACATATTCCATTCAGTGTGTTTCAACGCCGTTTAACAGCCTATTCTGTGTACTCTGTACAGTTGCAGAATTATAAGAAATACTGTTAAGTTTTCAAACTCAAATATTAAAGTCACATATTCCATTCAGTGTGTTTCAACGCCGTTTAACAGCCTATTCTGTGTACTCTGTACAGTTGCAGAATTATAAGAAATACTGTTAAGTTTTCAAACTCAAATATTAAAGTCACATATTCCATTCAGTGTGTTTCAACGCCGTTTAACAGCCTATTCTGTGTACTCTGTACAGTTGCAGAATTATAAGAAATACTGTTAAGTTTTCAAACTCAAATATTAAAGTCACATATTCCATTCAGTGTCTTTCACCGCCGTTTAACAGCCTATTCTGTGTACTCTGTACAGTTGCAGAATTATAAGAAATACTGTTAAGTTTTCAAACTCAAATATTAAAGTCACATATTCCATTCAGTGTCTTTCACCGCCGTTTAACAGCCTATTCTGTGTACTCTGCAGAGTTGCAGAATTATAAGAAATACTGTTAAGTTTTCAAACTCAAATATTAAAGTCACATATTCCATTCAGTGTGTTTCAACGCCGTTTAACAGCCTATTCTGTGTACTCTGTACAGTTGCAGAATTATAAGAAATACTGTTAAGTTTTCAAACTCAAATATTAAAGTCACATATTCCATTCAGTGTGTTTCAACGCCGTTTAACAGCCTATTCTGTGTACTCTGTACAGTTGCAGAATTATAAGAAATACTGTTAAGTTTTCAAACTCAAATATTAAAGTCACATATTCCATTCAGTGTGTTTCAACGCCGTTTAACAGCCTATTCTGTGTACTCTGTACAGTTGCAGAATTATAAGAAATACTGTTAAGTTTTCAAACTCAAATATTAAAGTCACATATTCCATTCAGTGTCTTTCACCGCCGTTTAACAGCCTATTCTGTGTACTCTGTACAGTTGCAGAATTATAAGAAATACTGTTAAGTTTTCAAACTCAAATATTAAAGTCACATATTCCATTCAGTGTCTTTCACCGCCGTTTAACAGCCTATTCTGTGTACTCTGTACAGTTGCAGAATTATAAGAAATACTGTTAAGTTTTCAAACTCAAATATTAAAGTCACATATTCCATTCAGTGTCTTTCACCGCCGTTTAACAGCCTATTCTGTGTACTCTGCAGAGTTGCAGAATTATAAGAAATAAAGAAATACTGTTAAGTTTTCAAACTCAAATATTAAAGTCACATATTCCATTCAGTGTGTTTCAACGCCGTTTAACAGCCTATTCTGTGTACTCTGTACAGTTGCAGAATTATAAGAAATACTGTTAAGTTTTCAAACTCAAATATTAAAGTCACATATTCTGTGTAAGATGAAGAAGGCGGGTAAAAAGGGACGGGGAAGTGGACGTGATCCTGAAAGTTCAGGGCGCGGGTCAGGACGCGGAGAAACTGTGCCTGGTGCCAGAGCACAAGAAAGAAAGACATCCACCATACCTAGCTTCATGTCTGATTTCACAGGGCGTCGCAGGACATCACTCTCGAGGTCCGACCAGTGCGAACAGGTGGTCGGTTGGATGACAGCTGATACTGCTTCCAGTCGGTTAAGCACCACCCTGTCTTCCACCAAGTCCACTCTCAGTAGCCAAGAGTCTGGTCAACATAATCCTCACTCTGATCATCCTTCCTCCCACCATACACGGTCTGGTCAAAGAAGTGATCCCACACTGGGATATAGTGATGAGCTCGTCTCATCACCAATCCTTCATTTGACCCTCTCTCCAAGCACGCTTGCAGAGGAACATGACATCTTGTGCCCTGATTCACAACCTCTAGAGGCTACCCAATCACAAGAAGATGACAGATGTGAACGGCATTTAAGGTCAAAGGAAGTAGTGGATGATGATGATGATGATGATGAGACACAGTTGCCATTAAATCAACCACTATTTCCGTCTCAAGACCTTGTTGAGGAGAATGTTATACAGTTGTCAATGACTGAGTATGTGGTGGGATCAAGACTTGAGGAGGATGATCAGAGTGAGGAAGTGGAGGAGGACTTGGTGGACGATGAGGTGACTGACCCCACCTGGGAAGGTGTAGAGCCGAGCGATGACAGCAGTCCTGAGGGTGAGCCATCTGCAGCACCGCAACAGGCTGGAAGAGGCAGTGGTGTGGCTACAGAAAGAAGGCGGACCGCACCAAACCGGCCCGCAAATGTTCCACGGAGCACCCCCTTGCGTAAATCTACCTTGCCAAAGGGTAGGTGTTCCGCGGTATGGCGTTTTTTTAAGGAAAGTGCGGACGACAAAAGAATTGTAGTTTGCAACCTGTGCCACACCAGAATGAGCCGAGGCATGAACACTAGAAACCTCACCACCACCAGCATGATCCGACACATGGCATCCAAGCACCGTAGTAAGTGGGAGGAACGCCTGGATCGCCCACCTGTGTCTGCAGGCCACACCACTGCCTCCTCTTCCCCTGTTTTCGGTGCCGGCCAATCGCCTGTCGAAGGCGCAGGCCCGCATACCTCCCGCCCTGCACCTGTACCATCTGAAGCACCATCAGCGACCACATCCACTTCCCTGTCCCAGCACAGCGTCCAAATGTCGTTACCCCAGGCATTTGAGCGCAAGAGAAAGTACCCAGCCACCCACCCACAGGCCATAGCACTAACCTCACACCTTTCAAAATTACTGGCCATCGAAATGCTGCCATTTAGGCTTGTGGACACTGAGTCCTTCCGCAGCCTGATGGCAGCAGCTGTCCCTCGGTACGCGGTCCCCAGCCGCCACTACTTTTCCCGGTGTGCCATCCCCGCATTACACCACCATGTGTCCCGTAACATCACCCGTGCCCTGACCAACGCAGTTACTGGGAAGGTCCACTTAACGACTGACACATGGACAAGTGCTTGTGGCCAGGGACGCTACATTTCCCTGACGGCACACTGGGTGAATGTCGTGGAGGCTGGGAGCGACTCGGACCCTGGGATGGCACGGGTGCTACCCACGCCGAGGATTGCGGGCCCTACCTCCATCAGGGTTTCCACCAGCACCTACGTTATTGGCTCCTCCTCCTCCGTTTCCACCTCCGAATTCTCTACACACACCGCCACTCCCCCATCAGCCAGTAGCTGGAAGCAGTGTAGCACTGCAGTGGGAAAGCGTCAACAGGCCGTGCTGAAGCTGATCTGCCTTGGGGACAAACAGCACACGGCCTCAGAGCTGTTGCAGGGGATTAGTCACCAGACCGAGCAGTGGCTCTCGCCACTCAACCTGCAAGCAGGCATGGTTGTGTGTGATAATGGGCGTAACTTGGTGGCGGCTTTGGAGCTCGGCAAGCTCACACACGTACCATGCCTAGCGCATGTATTTAATTTAGTGGTGCAGCGATTTCTAAAAACCTACCCCAATGTGCATGATCTCTTGACCAAGGTGCGCCGCGTGTGTGCACATTTCCGTAAGTCATCAACAGCTTCGGCCGGCCTGTTGAAGCTGCAGCAGCGCTTACAATTGCCAGCTCACCGGCTGCTGTGTGACGTGAGCACGCGCTGGAACTCCACCTTCCACATGTTGGCCCGGCTTTGTGAGCAGCAGAGGGCAGTAGTGGAGTACCAGCTGTTACACGGTCGTCGCCTCTCCGTTCAACTTCCTGTAATCAGAAGTGAGGAGTGGGAATGGATGTCAGACCTCTGCGAGGTTTTACGCAATTTTGAGGAATCGACACAGATGGTGAGCGGCGATAACGCTATTATCAGTGTAACCATCCCACTTCTGTGTCTACTGAAACGCTCGCTGCTCACAATTAAAACCGACGCTTTGCATGTGGAAGAGGTGGAAATGGGGGAGGAAGAGCTTACACAAGGTGATAGCCAGAGCACCCTCACTTCGTCTTCTCAGCGACAATTGGAGGAGGCGGAGGAGGAGGAGGAGGAGGAGGAGGAAGACACGGTTGCCTCCGCTACAGAGGGTAGCCATGGAACTTTAGTTCCATCTCTTCAGCGTGGGTGGGCAGAAGAGGAGGAAGAGGATGAGGATATTGAGAGTCAGCCTCCTGGTGAGGACAGCGAAATCTTGACTGTTGGTACTCTGGCACACATGGCTGACTTTATGTTAGGCTGCCTTTCCCGTGACCCACGCGTTGTACGCATTTTAGACAACACGGATTACTGGGTGTTCACCCTTCTGGACCCCCGCTACAAAGAGAATTTCTCATCTCTCATTCCTCCGGTGGAGAGGACAAGCAAAATGGTGCAATACCAGAAGGTTCTTGTTGAAAAATTGCTCCAAAATTTTCCATCTGACAACGCTGGCGGCAGAGTACGTGCTACCTTGGCCAACCGAGAAGGGGAGAAAAGGGGAGCACACAGCAGTTCCGAGAAAGGCAGGGCAACACTCTCCAAGGCGTGGGACACCTTCATGACACCCCGGCAGCACCCTCACCCTGATGCGCAGCCTAGTGTCACAAGGAGGGAAAAGTTTTGGAAGATGGTGAAGGAGTACGTAGCAGACCGTGTCAGCGTCCTCAATGATCCCTCTGTGCCTTACAACTACTGGGTGTCCAAGCTGGACACGTGGTATGAACTGGCACTCTACGCCTTGGAGGTGCTGGCCTGCCCTGCCGCCAGCGTTCTGTCTGAGCGGGTATTTAGTGCTGCTGGTGGCATCATAACAGATAAGCGTATCCGCCTTTCCACCGACAATGCTGATAGGTTGACACTTATAAAAATGAACAAGGCCTGGATTTCCCCTGACTTCTCCACTCCACTGGAGGAAAGCCCCGGGGGAACATAAACTCACTTTATATATGTTATTTACAATGATGGGAATACTCTGTATTCCCATTCACCCCTTCCACCCAAAAAACGGGTATATGGTTGACTCTTAATCTTCTCATCCTCCTCCTCCTCTTCCATATGCCCTGGGATATAATTTTTATATAGGGCCAGCTCACCAGCGTGCCCTGGGATATAATTTTTATATAGGGCCAGCTCACCAGCGGGCCCTGTGATATAATTTTTATATAGGGCCAGCTCACCAGCGGGCCCTGTTTGCCAATTTTTATATAGGTCAGCTCACCAGCGGGCCTTCTCATATAATGTTTTATTGGGTCAGCTCTCTAGCGGGCCCTCTCATATAATGTTTTATAGCGTCAGCTCACTAGCGGGCCTTCGCATATAATGTTTAGGATGGTCAGCTCTGCAGCAGACCCTCACCCATAATGTTTTAGATGGTCAGCTCAGCGCACGTTTCCCTCTTAATCATGGCCTCAGTTCTGAAAATCAAGGAAATTTTTGGGAGAATTTGCCTCTGCGCACGTTTCCCTCTTAATCATGGCCTCAGTTCTGAAAATCAAGGAAATTTTTGGGAGAATTTGCAGATGATATACAAGTAAATATACAGCAAATATTGTTTGGTAACAATTTTTCGCCTAAAGTCGTTTTTATTTTCCTTTTTGTGTGTTTTATGGTCAGTCTGTAAAAATGGCGTACTACGGGCGAAAGATCGTTCCCAGCAGCGATGTTGGAGTCCAAGGTGCATCCAGACATCCTCCCTATGCTGTCCCTGAACCATTTCTGTAGTGTTTCCATCTTTTTCTGCCCTTTTCCTATGGACCAGGCACCCTCCCCTCATCAGAGCAGGGGGTGCCTGGTGTAATGCTCGAGTCCTCCCATTGACTTCAATGGGGCTCGGATGCTCGGCCGAGCACTCGAGCCTCAGGGGGTGCTCGGTCAGAGCACCCGAACATCCGAGCATTGGGGTGCTCGCTCATCACTATTGAAGACATTTTGTTTGGGATGGTGTTATAATGTTGATCTTATGAGGTGATATTTAAAACTGTAGACTAGTGAAGGTAAACTCTCCAAATACTCAATAATTTTGATTATTCTTTGGTTTATTTATTTCTGATTATAGGCTATTATGAGATTATATTGTGATAGATACTTGTGTCATGTTGTTGCATTGGTGTCTCCGAGCTTGTCTCACACTGTGGGAACAGCTGGATTTGACCGGTACGGCTCTATATACTTGTGTCTGATATGTGTATAAGTATATGGATTAGTATCTGTATTTGTGCATGTCGTCACACTGGGTGCCTGTTATTCTCGGGTGAGAAGCTGGATTTGATTTATTGAATGTTTATACTGTGTTGTTATGACAACATTATGATGACTTCCGGTGAGTGGATTTAAATTTCAAGACCTTTAAGAAGAAATGTTTGCTTGTCTTAAGAAAGCCCTTGCAATAGGGTGAAACGCATTGGCTGTGGAGCGTTTATGCTGCTGATTGATATCTACAGGCGGAGTATTATCAGTGTATGATATTGTCTTGATACAAGATTGAGGACTTTGAAAGAAAAGAATTATGCGATCTGTGAGTGGTGTTCAACAACAACGTGTGACGGCTAAGAGATTGGCCCATGGAGGGTTGAAGATGGGTGAATATATGAAGCCAGACTCGATCGCTGTCTATGTCATTATTTTGGCCTCTCCATCTTCATTACTGGCATTCTTCATTACTCCATGTGTCCTGTATGTGAACTGTACGTTTGGATGATGCTCATTGGCCCTATGACTTTAGCTCCCTTTATTTTAGCAGGTTTTCAATTAAATATTTTTTTATGTGCAGTAGTTTATTGTCTATTGCCTGTTAGGTATTGACTAAGTTTTTCATGAGTGGATAATTGTATCTATGCACCGATTTATACTATTTAGAATAAACTTTATACGTTTATATTTATTTAGGTACACTGTATTATTATTGGTCATGTGCTCTTTTTAGGTTCATTCTGTGGTTTCTCTTGTTATCTAGATATGCCAGACACATAGTTGGCTGTCAGGGCATAATTTATCAACCACACTCCCGGTATATACTTGGAACTCTAAGGTTTAAGAGCTACTGATTTAGATGCATGGCTATTATAAGGGTTACACTGACATTGAAATTTGCAGGGTGAGTGGTCTAATGGATTCCTGTTCACAGTCAAATTCTGTTTTGTGTTTTACCCCTTGTGAGAAAAGTCTCTAATGCATTGTGAAACTACATTGGAGACCTCTCTAATATCCAAAGGCTTAAAGGCTTGGAATGCATCAATAATTGTTTTCCTTTTTAATACAGTTTCATATAATGACAAAAGTAAAGCACCAGTAAAAATAATCTGTAGGTCAAGAAGCACATGTTCCACTTTCTTTTCATGCTGTCAATCCACTTCAGTTGACAGACCTCAAATATTCCTGTGATAAACCAAAATTAACTAGTCTTTTGTACAGAAAAGGTCAACTTGATCCAATACTGCCATTTCTCAAACACTTCAAACAAAGTTTAATCTTGAAATAATGTCAGTGGGTCTCTAGTATGAGCAGTAAAAGTCAACACAGACAGTCAACATTTATTTTAGAAAAGATGACTACATCAGTATTTACTGTATCATCTATAATTCTTTGTAGTGAACAGTCATTCCTGCACATGTGAAGGCTTAAGAAGAGAGGCACTTGATTTCATTACAATCTTTTTTATCCACCCTATTATATTTTACAGCTTTTATTTCAAAATAGGACCATAAAGAGCTTCACAACTGTTAAGACTGAAATCCTAGACAGTTTCTTTGATTGGAGATTCAGACCAGTGTTTACTGAAGTACTCATGCCCTCTGTGATGTCTGCCAGCAGGTATACACTGTATACAACACTAGTTTTCCTGCTGAGTAAAACAAAGGTTTTCATTTATTTAAAGGGATAGTAATACTTCGTTTTAACTTTATTTTATTTTGTAGGCGTTAAAAAAACATGAAGAATGATATAAGTCTTATCTCTCAAACCTTTATGGTTTATGAGATATTCACAAGCAAAGTTTCCCCCTCCCGCCCCTTTTACCTACTGTAAACAATCTCTTCTCAGATGTGGAATGCAGTCCATAGACTGGACAGATAACAGAAGGGGACACTCTTATTCCTATGAAAACAATGAAATCCCTGCCCCCCTTGACAAGCTTTTCAGGTTTTTCCGTTATCTTAATTGAAGATTGTCCCTCTCTGCAGTCTACCTGGGCAGCTCCCTTCTGCCCTGGCTGAAAAGTGTTACATCAGTAAAAGGGGCGGAAGGGGGACACTTTGCTTGTGAATATCTCTTAAACCATAAAGGTTTGAGAGATAAGACTTATATCATTCTTCATGTTTTTTAAATGCCTACAAAATAATATAAAGTTAAAACGAAGAATTACTATCCCTTTAATTTAATTTATTGTAGCCTTTTTTTAAAATGTTATTTACAATTTACCCCTTGCGTGCCAGAAAGGAGTGCAACGCATTGCTTTGTAATTGTTGCACACCCATATGTTACCCAGAAAGTTAAAGTGGACTTTACGTATTTGAAAACTTAATTGGAAACTGCGTATGTGTCATGTTAATCAAAAGACCAACCGATGTATAATTCAGGAAATATTCACACTTTTATTTCTGGAAAAAGAGAAAGTAGAAGTGTCCTGTTGCTACACAAACCTTCATTAGCATATGAAACATCACTGAATGGCTTAAACAGCATATGAAAAATCAATGACAAGTTTAATTAGTATATAAAACATCACTGCTACCACACGGTTACCAAAATTAGCATGAATTACCATAACCTGCTGGTCTTTTGGCTAACATGACACATAGTCATTTTTAATAAAGTTTTCAAATATGCAAACTTGAATCAAGGTGATTCCCAGGTACACTTTAACTAGTCAAATCAACAGATGTACTGGCTCTTTCACATACTATGTGAAAATAAATGTCCTGATTGACACCAGTTGGTGCTGTTGTTCACAATGTGATTTTTATTAAGCTGTAATAACTTTTTACTAAAAAAATCTCCCAGTTGTATGTATAATTTTGGCTGAGTATTTACATCAGGGCTTATAATTTTAAGTCCTTTGCTACTAGCCAGACCTGAATAGTTACTCGCCACTGCAAGCCAAAACATACCCACCAGGGCTGAATTTCTACTCGCCAGGGCTAAATTTTCACTCGCCATTGGCTAGTGGCGAGTGGAAATTTTTTAGCCCTGTTTACATATATATATATATATATATATATACATACATCTTTATATATAAAGAGCTAAACCATTACACAATACTAGCGGTGCAGCTGAATTTTCTTTAAGCATGGGAATGGCTTTTTTGATGATGGGGAAAAATATATTACTTCTTTAATATAAAACAGCTGGCTGGATAATATTTTTAAAGGATATACAACACTGCATTTAACCTTTTGAGTGCCTGAGGGGTACCCCTCTGGCACTCAAAGGGTTATCTATGGCATATCTTGGGGGCATTTTTTTTGTTTTAAACTTACATTGACATTTCATTTTATTTTACAGGAAACAAGAAAAAGAAGGTAAGAAGAAAGAAGATTAGAGAATACAGAAGAAGGAAGATAGAAGAAGATGGATGACAGGTAAGTGTTACACAGATCTGGGTTTTAGGCTACTGTTGGGGTAGTATTGTTGAAGTTCACTGTTATGGGTAGTGTAAGGTTAGTGTTTGGAGGGTGACAGTGTATGAGCTAATGATCGATGCTTGATGGTATGTCAGGCACCGATTGTTATCTTTTTTCCTTTGATGTTCCCTGTATTCATGCTATTTAGTTTGCATTTTGGGAACATAACTCACAAAACAGAAGTTTGGTCTAACGTCTTTTGTGATTTCAGCTGGTAGGGCAATTGATTACTGACTTAGACATTTTTTTTGTTGGTCAATATCCAATTTTGGTCTACCGCATGTTTCACCAGACAAAATTGAATCAAGCCCTTAATCTCTTGAATGTTAGAGAGGTCTCCAATGCATTGCTTTATAGCAAGCAATGCTCTAAGATTTTGGACTAAACCTTGATAGGTTTTGTGGGACAAGAACTATTTTGAGGAAAAAAGCAAAAAGTAAACAAACAATCAGGAACCAAACAGAATATGACAGATTCAAACATTAAGTAGGCGTGGGTGATTTGGGGACCTCCAGCTATTGTTGGAGTACAGTTCCCATCATCCTCATCCAGCCATTGACCACATCTGCACTGGAGGGAAAACTGAGCCTTACCCCATGCCACCACATAGGAGCTGCAGTGCCATTTTGTTATAGATAAAGTTTGTGGCATGCTCATTAACTATTATTGCAATAAAGTAATTATATTGTGATTTTTTTTTAATGTTCCTTAAAGGGGAACTACCACCCCGCAATAAGTTCACATTAATCAATTCTTCATCTGGCGACTAGCTGCTTAGTAGCGCTAGTCGCCAGAAATATTACCTGGTTTCAAAGATATTCAAGTTTTTCGGAGGCTCACAGTAGCAGGAAGCACGGACATCTCCTTTTGGAGCCGGCCCCACTGGCACTCATAGGGTTAATTCTACTAACTTTTAACACACTTTAGGCACATTGGATGTATTGATGTGGGGCTTGGGGGCCCCATAACAATACATCCACTGAGGACTTTGTTTTTTTTTTTTGCCAGTTAACAGCTGCGTTAGCTGGCAAAAGATCCGATGTGGGACTCTACGGCCAAACAAACTGGGTCTTAAATTTTAGGCGGTAATGAGTACCTCATCGAATCTTTTTCAGCTAACGCAGGCTATTGAATGGCAAAGTGGAGCGTTTTTTTTTTTGTTTCTGTGGGCCAAAACACATGTTAGTGTAGCGGCCGGCACACTGGATGAACTGCCGTTAGCAGTTCATTACATGGCCCTTTGAATGGCCTACTGCATGTTAAGACACCCATTGGTCTTTTTTTTGGCTAACGGCTGCCTTTAAATCTAGCCCATTATTAAGGTGATTTTATACTGTAATTCTGTTGTGTTTGGGGTAACCTAAGACGCCCAGATATAAAGTCTTGGTGGTGGCAGCAAATTGGAGTACTGTGGAGGAGGGATTTCAGGGGTTAATGTGGTGGTTGCTAGGAATAGTAACAGGTAACCAGGGGTCTGGTATTGTTGTTAACCATTTCACTCCCACACTCTCCCCACTGTCTCAGCAGGGCCTATAGCCTTAGCTTGTGACAGTGATAGTTCAATACAAAAGGGAAATTGCGAGTCTAGCCAGGAAGGTTAGAAGATTCAGAAGTTCTAGTGGGATGATGATGTGGTAGGCTTAGAGTTGAGAGGCGGAGAGTAGGGGTCGTCAACTTCGAGTCGCAAGTCGAGGAGAGGCCTTCACTGGATGGGGTTGTCGACTTGGCGAGATGGTCGACGGACTACAACTACCACTGCTCTCAACTAGTCGAAGGTTTAGGAGGGGTCGACCAGATGCCAGGTTCAACCCTGTCGACTGGCTGGACAGGCGGGAGGCAGGGAATGTCGACTACCCTCAACTAGTCGGAGGTATTAGGAGGAGTCGACCAGATGTCGAGGACGACCCTGGCAACTAGTTGGACAGGCAGATGGCAGGAAGATGTCGAGTCCCTACACCCTCGACTGGCCTGGGCAGTCACCGGAGCAACCGATGATGGCAACCCAACTCAACAGGAGAGCCTGAGGTGTAGAGTTGAGCAGACTGGAGTAGGACAATAAGTTGAGAAGTGAGAGAGTCAGATCTGGACAGTGAGATCAGCTTGAGTCGGAGCTTAGGAACAGCTGAAGGGACTCCTGTTGCACAGCAAGAAGGAGTTCATAGGGAAAATTGTGGTTGAGGATAGCTGAGGTCAAGCCAATACAGAGACGAGAAGCCAGGGGATCAGATGGAGACATAGTCAGGAGGGAAGCCGGATTGAGATCCAAGACTAAAGGCAGGAGACAAGGTCAAAAATCAAGGCAAAGGTTCGGTACACGGATTCAGGAACTCTGGAACTCTGCGACAAATACTCTCAGAATTTTGGTGCTAAAATCGAGCAAGACTAGGAGGTTGACCCAGGTAGAAAAAGCCTGCAGCAGCCAATAGGGATGATGGTAGGAGGAACGATCTGAAGAAGCGTGACAACTGGCCAACCATTTGGGACCAATTATAATAAGCTATATTAGCTATAGAAACTCTGAAATTAAGCAGAATTAATTTATTATTGGTAAATTGTAATATTTTGCCAGATAAGAGTAAAATAGGTTATAGCAGTGAGATATATAGCTTGGTTTATATATTAGTTAATATAGTACTTGGTATTCCTAGAATAATATATTGTGTTTCTGGAAAGGATTTATAGCTAATATTGATCTGGGGAATTCATTTATTAACCCTTTAACTGCTATTTGTCTATTTACTTTGAGGTGTTTCTTGGATTTCTTTGTGTTAGTTTTGGATCTAAACTTTTGTACAGTGAAAAGTTTTTAAAAATCTCACTAGACAAAAGAAGTAGCCATCTTGGGTGTGGCATCCTATATTTTACTAGTGATTTAACCCTTGGAGTAACCTATAGGTTTTACATAGGACTGATATAGTCATATTTGTGATATATGTTGCACGAAGTTTAATATACTGTATAGACATGTATTATTGGATTGATTCTAAGTATATTCTTGGTATAATCTATTATTGTCTATATTAATAGCAATTTATATGTTTTATTCAGAAGGAATGCAATATTTGAAATCAGTGCATAATTAAAGTATAGTGATCTATAACTGGGATTTACATCCCAGGCGCCCCTACACAAGGCACTCTATGCACCATTAGCTCTGCTCATATCCATACCCCCACCCCTCACATGACCCCACCCACAGTCCCATCCACTGTTTCCTGGTACAGAAAATACCATTGGCTATAACAAGCAACACAGAAAAAACATTGACCACATGGTTGCTAGAACGATATTCAAAGTATTGCTCAGAATTACAGTGAAGCCACTGTAGTTAGAACAAACCTCCCAACATTTGAAATGTTTTAGGTGCTGTTGCTGGGAGCATGAATTATATACATGGCATTACTGAGAATTTTTAGGCTATTTCATGACCTATTTCCACCACTTTGTGTTACTGAACAAGTAATTTTGCACAAGCGCAAAGTATGTACACAGTCTAACTTATAAACACATATACTGATGTTTATACAGACATTAATGCTAGTTTTATTAATGCAGAGCACTGTGATACACTTATTTATACACCACAAAGTCAGATCTCCTAAAAAGAGGGACACCAGGGTAAGAAAGAGGGACAGAGGGATTTGGGTCTCAAAGAGGGACACTTGGGAGGTATGTTAGAAGCTACCATTAATAGAGATGCACTGGTGTATCCCATTGACTCACTTCTCCCATAGAATTCAATAAAATAACTGTTTGAATATCATACTAACTGTTGGTGAACTGTCTGGACACCTGATGGCACTATTAATGTAAAAAGAAAAACAAAAAAAACCCAACAGTTTAAACTGAGATAATCTTGGCGTGCACATCTCCCAGTGTTGAGAGTTAACTCAGCAGGAAAATATATATATATATATTTTTTTTTATCTTTATTTATAAAAATGTACTCATCCTTTAAAACTAATGTTATTCATAATGGCAGTAGGTCTTTGAAAATACTAATTGATAAATTGGAGAGTTGTAAACTAAAAGTGAAAAAATGGGCAGTTTACTCATTGGTAAAATTCATCCAATGCGCCTTTTGGCATTATGTTCCAAAGAAAAATGGGACAATTTGTAAACAAGCCAACTGCGCCACAGGAGATAAATACAAATCCCTATAGAGTTAACCTTTTGAGTGCTAGAGAGGAATCCAACACATCCAATATGTTGGACACCTCTCTGGCAATTAAAGTGTTAAATTGGGTAGTTAACCCCTTGAATCTTATAGAGGTCATGCACTAGAGATCTATCTAACTTTGGAGGGGTTATAAGCCCCATTTAAACTAATGGGAATTTGTATTTGCCATCTAAAGTGCATTTAGCTTGCCTCTGGGTTATTTTACTTTTCTTTTAAAGAACAGGGAAATTAGACTTTTCAAAGGTCATTACCACATTTACCCATTTGGCATTGCCTTGATCATGTTGAAACTTAGCAGGATCTTGACTCTATCCACAGTCATTGTTCCTAAACATTGTAATGTTTTTTTTTTACTTGTTCCATACACAATGCTATTTCTAAACTCTCAGCTGTTACTTTCAGAATTAGACTGACATTTAATGACCCTTGGCCTCCTTTAGAGACATTTTTCTTGTATTTTACATCCAAGCAGGATTTGAGGTAATTAAATTTCTTTCCTTCCCTCCCGGCTACATTGATCTATATTGGATATGTAGACTCCAGAGAATCAAATTCCTTATTTCAACAATAAAAAATATAAATAAAATAAAAGGATGTGGCATTCCAGTTCATTCCATGTGTGTACAGCATAAATAAGCAGTAGCCCTATTGCAGATAAGTGTGTGTGTCAGTGTGTATGGGTCAGTGTGTATACAAGCAGTAGCCCTATTGCAGATAAGTGTGTGAGTGTCAGTGTGTATGGGTCAGTGTGTTATGTGTGTCAGTGTGTTAGTGTATATGCATCAGAATGTGTGTGCGTCTCAGTGTGTCAGTGTATATATATCAGTGTGTGTGTGTTAGTGTGTATTTGTCAGTGTGTGTATGTGTCTCAGTGTGCATGTTTGTATCAGCATGTCATTGTGTATGTATGTGTGCGAGTGTCAGTGTGTGTGGGGTCAGGGTGGGCCGGGGTGAATTATCAGATCCAATAAGCAAATGTAACAGTGTTTTGCGTAGGCCCACAGACACTCCTGTTGCCGTTTACCCCAGAAACCTCCTTGTTCTCTGCAGGCCGATCCTGAGCCTCTACTACCTGAGAGTTGGAGTACATGACTGCGGCAGTGCCTCCACCCAGCTGGGCATCCAGGGTATGGATGTGGGGCCCAGTTGGGAACATATTTAAGTGAGCAATAAAACTAACACAGAACTATCTTAAATAGAACTTTGTATTGCTCAGAAAGAAAACCCTATGCAGGAATATAACAGATACATGAATATAATACAGTAAAACAGTTCAAGAATGCAATGGTCAATATGGTATTCACCCACCGTTAGTTGGTGCACATAGTTGGGGTCCAGAGTAATTGTAATCCACATTATGGTTTGTGTTATGCTGTAATCTTCCAATGATCAGAGAATCTATAGAGCAAGGTCTCTTTAATTGTGTAACCAGATTCAGGGTGACAAAGTAACAGGCAATGGCACTATTGAAGATAAGTGATCGAGTAGTAACAAAGTATCGTATAATGAGTAGCTCACCACTCGTAGACTTCACAAGTCGCGGTGCAAGTCCTTGGGGCTTCCAATCCCCTCATGTAACGTAGAATGAAAAAGGTGAACTGCACCAGATTCAGGGTGCCCTGTGGTGAAACAGGGGGAGAGGTTTCAAGCTTACCAGTCCACAGTCTGCAATCTGGTCAGTTCAGGAAGGGGAGCGCCAGCTCCTTTAACTGCTGCTGGAATTCCTGCACTCTTCACAGCATTCCCTGCCAGGATCAGTTATGTGCCTTGGTCTGACTACAGCTGTCTGCTGGAATGCTTCTTCCAGGATCCTCCAGCACTGGATCAGCCAGGTCAGAATTCCCTGCTTAGAAGAGGCTCCTTTACTCTCTTCAACCCAGCTCTAAGGCCAACTCCAAACTAAAATGGAGTCCTGAATATCCATCCATGTGCATAGGAGCTCGCCATCTGCTGGCCACTCCACTGGAACTGCAGGATAGTCAGTGGCAGCAGAAATCACTGTTATCCCAGCAGGGTTACACAAACATTAACTGTTTCACTGTCATTGTGCACTGCTATGCCTTTTAAAACTGTGTGTGTGTGTGTGTGTGTGTGTGTGTGTGTGTGTGTGTGTGTGTGTGTGTGTGTGTGTGTGTGTGTGTGTGTGTGTGTGTGTGTGTGTGTGTGTGTGTGTGTGTGTGTGTGTGTGTGCTAGAGAGTTCTCCAACATATCTAGCATTCTTTGGGGTTATGTACTAAGGTGTGATAAAGAGGTAACAAATTATTGCTCCATTTCCTAAGATATTCCTAAGATATTCCATAGAGCCTATGCTCTATAAAATATCATAGGAAATATAGAGTGTTTTACACTGGAGAAGTTATCTCTTCTTTATTACCAATTTATAGCACCTTAGTGCATCTTCCCTAGGATTTGGAAGCCCTATTCACATCAATGTGAATTATCATTTGTCCCCTGTGGTGTAGTTAGCTTGCTCCAGAATTGCTCCTTATTTCTTTGTGAATAAGGTTCATGTGTCTGTATGATTTCTGAATGTATCTTCCAAGGTGTGATGAGCTAAGGTGTGATATGGAGTGGAGGTGATAATGTGAAGATGACTTTTCCAGTGTAACACAGTCTCTAATCTATATGTTATTCTATGGAGCCAATGCACTAATGTTTCTCAGGTTGGAGAGATCTCCTGGTGGGAGACTGGCAGATACAGGCTAGCTGATGTACTGAGAACTGGGGGTGAGGGTGTTATGCACAAAGGTGTGATAAAGTTCAAATTAATTCTCTAGTGTGATAAACTCTACATTTCCTATGTTATTCTATGAGGGCAATGCACTACGAGTACCATAACTTGATATACCTTAGTGCATAAGTCCTCTAGAGTAACACAGGATTTGAGGAGTTCCTAACACTTTGGAAGTCATCTTCACTTTATCGCCCCTTTATCCCTCTTAGTACATCTCCTCTCTGTTTATCACCACCTTATCACACTTTAGTGCATAACTCCTCCAGATTTTAATCTCTCACAAACTAAATGGCTTTTAGAGCCTTATGTGCAAAAGAAAAGTGGAATCATTCTTGGGCAAACCATCTGCACCTCAGTGACAAATACACATTTTCATTGATTTAAATGGGTTTTTTATCCCTTTGAATGCCAGATGGGTATACAACACATTGCAAACCAATGCACTGTGCACCCTTCTAGCACTCAAAGACCTGACCTCTTGAATGTTAGAGGGGTTTCCAGCACATTGCGCAGCATAAACAAAAACCTCAACTTAACAACTGCTTAAAAGTAAGAGATTAGAACTTTGAATAAAATCTCCCCAACTACCTTAACGCAGCATGGGCATACCTGGGAGCTTTGTATTCCTGTGGTGATGCTGGGGGATATAAATTACCCAATTACTGCCAAAAAGGAGAATGGTTTAATCACAAGTGGGCACGGGCTTAATGGACATGTCAAATAAAGATGGCGGTAAGTGGGAGGAACAGGGTGGGAAGGAGGAGAAGTGGGTGGGAAATGGGATGAACAGGGTTGGAAAGAGCAGAAGTGGGCAGAGTGTCATAATAAACTCTCCACCACAGTAGAATCAGCCTCTGTCCCCGGAGACCCTGTAATGCAGTGCAAAAACCAGAGTCTTCTGGGCAGAGATCCAGAGAGTTCCCATGTATGAGCATGGGGGAAATGCAGGAAGGTGTGATGAAGAGGTGATAGAGCGCAGCTAACTTATCCAGTGTGATAAGCTCTCCAGTTTTTATGTTGTTCTATGAAGCTAATGCTTCAACTTGCATTGGGTCCATAGAATAACTGGAGCTGGAACTGGATAGTTTATCACACTGGAGACGTCATCTCCACTTCATCACCTCTTTTTGACGCCTTTTGCATGACTTCCCAGTTCTTCTTAAGTCAACCAGCCAGTCTGAGGTATTCAGCTTGCAAATAGTGCTTCCCCTGTCATTAAAATTTTTTCACTTCTCTCTGTTTCTCTCCATTCTTTATTAACAGAAATAATGAATAAACCATTTTGTTGGAAGGTATAAACAACTGTTTCTCTGGAGCCTACATATCTATTCCAGATCAATGTTTCAGTATTGGCTAACATGTTGTAGAACAATCCGCCTGCTACCCATGTCTCCTTCATGGTTGCCATAGTAACATAACATGTAAGGTTATATATACAAACATACACCTCCCAGGCACTCGGTATAAATACTTATTTGAATAACAAAATACAATGGAGATTTTGGACTAAATCCACAGTTGGAATCAATTTTCATTTTTTACACCTGCCTAACTATATAAATTAGAAATCCTGCTCCGAATGCCATTTGTACCAAGGAAAACGGGGCAGTCTGTGAGTGTCCCTTGCCTCTATACCTTTTTATGGCTTTAGAGTGAACAAGTTATAGTGAAAATGGTGTGACTGTACTTCATCTGCCTGCTAAAGCTGTGTGGCTGATATACAGTGCTTTCTGTCATTAATCCTTTGAATCTCTGGCATTCAAAGGGTTAAAGTACTAACAATGGTGGAAATTGTCCTCCAGTATGGATTACAGTGATCATATACTCTAGTGCATACCAATGAAGTGCAGAAGCTATTTTCAGTTGAGCTGCAGTGGCAAATTCATATACTCATCCCACGGATGCAGATATTTGGATGAAGAAAAGTGCATAGCTTTATTTTGTTACAACTTTAGCTTATATAAAACTTTATGTCCAGGCCCATACCCCAATAATTATAACTCATAACCTTATTAATACCTGGAGGGATGGCCATCAGGAAGCCTGAAACATATGCCTGCTTTTTTCCTGTAGCCCAAGCCCAGATGAAAATACCATGGGCCTTTGGCTTGAAAAATGGAGTCTACCAGTATGACTGCTAATTAAGACAACATGTGGAGCAAGATTGTTGTTACATGCTTCACATAACAACCCCTCCAGATGCCCCCCACCAGGGCAGTTTTAAGAACCCCTGAGACCCCAGTGGAACTGTAAGTGGAGGCCCCCTAAATATATGTTAACATTTAGGATCCTTCATTTTAGCTGTACTCTTCCTTTTCTTTCCTTCCTTCCCATTTGTGGGAAAAACATTTTCATGCTGAGCAACAAGGACTGTCTCACTCCTCACTGGCCATCTGACAAAGAATTATTTGGTTCCTTGCTGTAACAATGGGACTGTTGGGAACCCAAGGAGATGCCCCAGCCAAATGCTCGGATATGCCCATGTATTAAAATGCCTCTGCCCCCTATCCACAAGAAGATAACACCTTTGGTGGCACCAGCATGCACTAGTAGACCTAGAGCTTGATTCTATCCAATCAGGTAAAACAGCCGGTAAGGAAAAAAAACACTGAGCGAAAAACCTACTTGTGTACCGCAGCTATTTTATATCTGGACTGGTACATGGACCAACAAGGGATGGTGGCTAAAACCCATGTTGTGGCCAAATGCTCGTAGATTTAAGTTCCCACAATTCATGCTAAATAGTGTGATTTGTGAGAACATCAAAGGTAAAAACAACTCTCGTAGTCTGACATAGTGTCAAATAACGAGAGTGAGCTGAAAACAGCCACCCTCTCCCCACTTCCCATGCACAAACCCTAGAGTATCCTAACATGACACTTAAATAATACTACCCCTAACATAATCCTAACACCCAGAAATGTAACACTTTCCTGTCATCCACTGTCCTTCTTCTTCAGTCTCCTCTTTTCTGTCTTGTTTTCTTTCTTCTTTCTTTATTAATATCTGTGTTAAAAAAAAATCCAATGAAAATTATTTTTTAAATAAAATAATGCCCCCCAAGAGATGCCACAGTTACCCCATCCGACATTCAAAGGGTTAAATAAAGTGTGGCTTAGCTCTCCAAAGTAAAATGTCAGTCCGTTTATAAAAAAATTATTATTTTTTGTGCAATATGAAAATGCTTTCCAAGTATGCTGAAATGTCTGCTGCCACTGCCAGCGGAGCCATTAGACCCCCAGCACTCAAAGGGTTAACTGCGGCATCTCTTGTACATCAGGTCAGTTTTTATTTTTCAGCTGGTTTTGTCATGCCCCGCTAGAAGCTGATTGGCTGGGAGATGTGTAAGCACACATCCCAGCAAATTGGAGGCTGCCAATCATTTTGAACAGAGACTGGCATATCAAAGCCAGTCTCTGTTCAAAAACTTCCCTCACTGGGACTCGGGCAATGACCTGGTATGTATAAGGGGGGGAGTCTGTGACCATATGCATGCCTGTCATCTGCAGCAGCAGACATTTCTGCACACTTGGGAAGCATTTTTATATGGCAGAAAAAACAATAACTTTTTTATTCAATACAAACTCTCATTGGATTACTGAAGAAGGTAGAAAAGAAGAAGGAAACAAGAAGCCGGAAGAAAGAAGAGTCAAGAAAAAGATGTGGAGTCACTGACCAGGGTGCTGAAGACCTCTCTGGACATCAGGATTACAGGTCAGTTTTTATTTTTCAGGGGATGTTAACTGTAGTGAGATTAACCCTGTGAGTGCCAATGGGGTATGCAACACTGTACAATGTGTTTCATACTCCACTAGCACTCATAGGGTTAATTTTATTTTGCCTCACTTATCCTCATAGCAGTAAGTCACGGCAGGATTATCATCCCTCTTTGCTATTCTGAATAACAAACAATCCTCAGACAGATATAGTAAATGACATGTCTACACTGGTACTCTTACCTATATTGTCCAACTGTTCATCAATTTCCCATGAGCCTCCTGTCACCGGTCACTTTGTCTCATACTTCGCACTCATGATCAAAGATGCCCTACATCCCTAACTCATTTCACCACCAGCGATGGTAACTACACTCCAGACTAAGACAAGAATCCAACCATCCTTCTATGTCAACTAGATCTTCATCCTTAAAAAAAATAAAACCTAGGTCATCATGCAGTAATAGCAAGGGTGATCTTTCTTTTCCAAGCAGTTTGCATAGACTTCTTTGGCTTACTCTGTACGGGCAAATTTTCCTGTCTAGTGAGACCAACGTTGTGCGAGGGGATTATCTCATCTGCCACTCTGACCACTTCATTCTATTCATCGCTCACTCTAAACAGATCAGTCTCACGCTGATTACTTCATCCATTCTTTGCCACCCACGATTAATTATGCCCTAACCTCCCTAACTCTCCTCACTACATCATTCCTACAGCATCTAGATGATAGTCCCTCCTTCCACTCCTATCAGGCCACACATCACTACCATATTCACTCGTCATATACGTACTATCCTGTCAAGACTAGGCTACAATTACAATCAGTACTCAGGTATTCTACTACATACTACCCTACTACAGAATACGAAGAGCTCTTACTAACTTAGCACCTAATATGTCATCTTTACTCAGGCTCATAAATAAGTGGCATCCACCCAGTCTCTTTGCCACTTTTCAGGTCACCTTTGTCACTCATCCCCTGGGGCTACGAAAGCTCAGGGGGACAGCAAATCCTCCAAACGGTAACATACTCTGGAAGCCCTGACCACAAGTTTAAGGCTAGGCCTGTACTTGTGGGAGGGGCTGCAAGCCCTTCATAAACAGGCCGCAGCCTCTCCCAAGGGACGCATTCATCTGTTGTGCCCTCCCCCTGACACCCCTTTCTTTAAGGACTTATTAAGGTGGCCCTCTTTTCAGGTCACCTTCGTCGCTTATCCCTTGAGGCTATGAAAGCTCAGGGGGACAGCATATCCTCCTGACCACAAGCACAATTGTGTGTTGGAAACCAGTTTTCTAACACAGACACACTGGTGATTTTCACCTCACGTTAGGGACTCTGTGTCTCCATTTAATGGTGCAGTTTTTTAGCAATAAAACATGCGTTCTTAACAAGTTGAAGCCTCCAAGTGTAATAGAATGCCAAATTCAACTAGTTATATGTGGTACAAAATCTATATATACTTATATAATGCTCTAATTGACCCTACTGGTTTTATGGGCTTATTACTTATTTATGGGCTTACTTATGGGCTTATTACTTACTTATTGTGGACTGATACCCTGAAGGGGGTTTTGCATTTTGTGAATCTTGTTTTATGAGTTAAAATCAATTGCTGCACTTAGATCTGGCCCTCTGTTTTTGTTCTCCTTTCTCTCTATAGTTTTATGTGGTGTCCAGTGAGCACAAAATTTGCACCCACTGGACATTTTTGAGCGGTGGTTGTTTTTGACAGTGCAGTTAATAGAATAGCAAACTGTGCTGTCAAAACCAAAAACCAAAAACGTGGACAATAAAATCGAGCCCCTAATGTGGCCCTAATGGAATGCTCAGAGAAGGAGTTCTGCATTGATATTAGTATTACAATTCATGACATTGCATGACTGCATTTATGGGAGATGCTAGAGGCCTTTATAAACCTTCCAGTCCAGCCTCTCTCTCTGTTCATGTCACCTCAGTGAACCCCACCCTCCAAAACCCCTCTCATTATTCATTCCCTTAACCCCTTAAGGACCGGCGGTCATGGGACATTTCCGTCCCATAATGACCGCATAGGCGCACTTGGAAGCGCCGGTACACATGACCTGTCACGTGTATCGGCGCGTCATTATGGGGCTTGAAAGAGATTGCTCCGATCTTGGAGCGGTCTATTTCAGGACCTATTTTTACTTACAGCGCTCCCGGTAGAGCGATGTAAGTAAAAAGTACGTGACGTACCATGACCGTCATTGGTCCTTGAGTAGTTCAAGGACCGCGACGGTCCTGGTACGTCAAGGGTCCTTAAGGGGTTAAGGTGAGCCCTCTAATCAGACTTGCTGCCAGCTGTCCGAGCCTAGGCTTCAACCCCGAGGTTTTTTGTCATACCTCATTACTTACTCCGCTTTCCCTAACGTAAGCCCTGACCTCAAAATAACTTGTAATCTTACTGCTTTCAATTAGTGTATTTAACCCTTTAAGGACCAGCTGTTCCGGAGTGTGTGGTAATTTAAGGACCAGATAGGAAAGTTTGACGTACCGAATGAGGGACTGAAAGAAATTGCTCTGGGCTTAGCGCGATCAGTTTCAGTCCCTGCTATTACTCACTGCGCTCCTTCAGGAGCTCTGTGAGTAAAAAGTACGTGACGTGCCAGGACAGTCACTGGTCCATAAGTGCTGGACAGCCATGATGTTCCTGGCAAGTCACTGAATGTGAAGGGGTTAAACCAATAAAATAAGTTATATATTGACAAAAAATTAGGTTTATTATTTATTACAGGCTTTCCTGTAGTAACACCTTAAGGACCAGAGGAGTTTGCAATGAATGAGCGAACAACTGAATATGTTTATTTATATAGCACCACAAGTGTACATAGTTCTTTATAATTTAACCCTTTGATTATTAAATTGTGTTCTGTACCCCTCTAGCACCCAAAGGTTTAAGGGTCCAGAGAATACAGGGTTACAAACAAATGTATTGTTTTGTAATGTGTTCCCTAAAGTGTTAAATTGTGCTTTGAGACAAGTTTCCAAAATCTTCATCTGATACTACTAAGTAATGCATTGGAGATGTCTGCACCAGCATCAGAGAGGTTCATGTCACTTTAAGTGCATGTATTATTGTGACTCTCACAATCAGTCCAACCTAATTAAAACTAGCCGATCAACTCAACTGAAAATCCCTTAACTAGTATAGTGGACTGGTCCCCAGATGCCCTCTTTTCACATGGACAATTTAGTACTTGGTTACAGCAATTATGGCATGTAAAAGGCTTGGAGACAGATACCAGCAGTGACGCTTTACTTCCTCCCTGCGGCACCTTGCAGAGGGCTGAAAGGATATAAACCAATTAAACACAAAACCAAAAAGCTGCTCTCTGAGCTCCAGCTACACATAAAGTGGTTCACTGCCTGGGAACAGACAACTAGCCTTTATACGGGTGCAAGATGTACACAGTTTACCCCCAAACAGATCATTAGTGTCTTTACCACATTGATGGGTACACTATATATCCAGAGGCTGACAGACTTGATATGGCCTCTTCTGGCCTCTTAGAAATCCTTTTATTTGTTTTCTTACCCTTTGGGAGGCTCAATTCTGACAAACAGACAGACAATGCACATATAACCCTTCCGCTGAGAATTCTGTGATTCCTCCCATGCTACAGAGTTTTAAATGTCAATTGGTTGCTCATAGCTGTGGCAATCAGCTTCCACATTCAGCCTATTAACCCTTTTTAGAGCTCTATGCACACAAGGAAAGTGGAATTATTCTGTGAAAAACTAACTAAATCTTAGAGGGGCAAATAAAATGTCCATTCATTTAAATGGTATTTTAACTGCTTGGGTGAGTAAGAGGTCTCAAATCATTGTTCTGAAATGCTTTGGAGACCTCTCCAGTATTTAAGGGATTTAAAGTCACATGTCACTCAGTGAAAACAGGTTACATTTTGTAATTGATCCCTATGTGGCAGATGGTTTCCCCAGAATTAGACCAATTTGTGACATAGGACCTTCTAAGCAAAACCATTTAAGTTCCAGAGGGTTGAACATTACTTTGATCTGCACAGCAATGTCCACCTATCAAACTCTCATATCATTTTGTTGCCAGGCTTCCACAGACTCTCTTAAGGTGCTCAGCCCTTCAGGTATTCTTCCCATACCAGTAAAAACAACATTTTTGCCAGAACTGAAGTCTTTTATTTTCCTCACTTTACAGACTAAACAAACCTGTGCACAGCACAGAACCCAATGCGGCATTCCCCTCCCCAGCCAAGGGCCAATAGCCAAGCCACGCCTGCACTTGACCACCGCCGCAGCCAGATCTCGTCTGCATCTGGTTGCCCTCACTGGTAGAGACCTATGCTCCACCCCAACCATTTATACCTGGGAAGGACAGGCTGGCCGTCTCCAAACCCACTCCCAAACCCAGCTGCTATTGTGAGGGGGTCCAAGGGGGATCCCCAAAATGTCTTTTGGTCCCCATGCCCCTCCTCCTAGCAACTGCGAATACCTGGCGCTAGCCCCTTTCTTCTGGCATTCCATCAAGCCTGACCAAAAAGTCAGTGCCTGCTGCAGTACCCCAAACCAACCAGGTGGCTAGGCCTGCGCCCTTCCTGCCATCATCGAGCCTGACTACAGAGTCAATTCCCAGCTAGGCCTGCAAAACTGTCACCTCCTAGGGTGTTAAACCTACCCCTTGGCTCAGGGAATGCTGCATTGCCACCCCCCCTTCTTCTGCTTTTTTCTTCTCCTTTCTAACTTCAATGGCGTTTTTCTGCCTGGTCGCCCTCTGGCTGGGATAGGTTAGTAAATTGTGAGGCTCACCTCCCCTTTATACAATGCTACCTGTCAAGGTGTTAAAACCCCGCCCCCTCACCTTTCCCTCCAGCCATGTACCAGTTTTTGTTCCCATTTCTCCTACTGGCAATGCTGGACCCCCACGCCTGCCATTTTGCTGTGTCTGAGGGCGAGCACCTTAAAGGAGCTCGGTCCCAGGCAGTCGCTCACTCTAACATAGCATTGTATCACATTAGCTATCTATCAGTTAGTGAACTACAGATATGCATTAATACTATGGATATGGTCAAAAGTAACTGATAAAATGCCCAGGGATGATTTTAATTCTAGTATTGCCCATTTAAGAACTTAACATATTTTTATCTGGTATTACAAGACACATGCAGTGCAAAAGGTCAGTACAAGCCACATTCAGTGCAACAGACTGTTAAATATGGTTCACTTTTAAAAGGTTGCACGCAAAAGAGCGTGCAACCATTTAACACTTTAACCATGTCGCCTGGATAAAAATGGTGACATGAGAATCTTGCAGTGCATGACAGCGCAAGATTCTCATGTTGCCTAGTGAATGGTTGCGTAGAATACTTATACAGCCGGTGATTCTCTTCACCTCTCTTCTGTTTGAGCCTTAACAGTTTTTGTCTTTTTTTTTTCCTTTCTGCCAGGGCAGTCTCCTGCTGCAGCTTTATGAACAGGCTATTATACCAAAACCCCTACACAAATGCGTTTGTGAGCCGCTCCTGCCTCTCTCTCTCTCCCCTTCTCTGCGTGAAGAATGACAGGGAGGAGCGGAGAGAATCTCGCACTGTCATGCCCTACAAGATTCTTATGCCACCATTTTTATCCAGGTGACATGGTTAAAGTGTTAAATGGTTGCATGCTCTTTTACATGCAACCTTTCAAAGGATACGGTTAACTACCACTAGCAGATCAATATACCGACAGCAGAGCATTAAACAATTACATGCCACCAGCTGTGCAAAACACCATTACATAACAGAGCAATACATCACTACATGATACATGCAGAAAAATACACCATTATATGTCACCAGCTTTATTTTATACCATTTCATGCCACCAGTAGAGCAACATATTATTATGTTGCCAGCAAGCAATACAGCAGTACATGCCAGAAGCAGGGTACTAATACCACTATATATCATCAGCATAGCAATGCACAATTATATGTCACCAAAAAGCAGTACACAATCACATGCCACCAGCAGAGCAATAGTGCATTACATGCCAGCAGCAGAGGACTACACCCTTATATGCCATCAGCAGAATAACACACCCTTGCATGTCACAGGTAGGCAATACACCATTCCAGGTGACCACCTGAGCAATACACAGTTAAATGCAATCAGCGGTACATGCCAGCAGGAGAGCACTATTCCATTATATGTCATCAGCAGAATAATACATCATTGTATGTCACAGGCAGGCAATACACCATTACATGCCACCATCAGAACAATACACAGTTAAATGTAACCAGCACTGCACCATTATATGTCATCAGCAGAGCAATAAACCATTACATATCACAAGCAGACAATAAACCATTAGATGCCAACAGCAGCACACCACACTATTACATGAATAATAAGGCAATACACCATTACACACTATGATGCCACGCGCACATTAATACAAAATTAGAGAATTTTATAATTTGGTATTTTTTTTATCACTCCTCAAAATGGAAATGCCTATATTGTGGTGCGTAGTAGCAGCATCTGCACCTATTGACACGTGTGGATGGCTTAATTTAATCAAGCATAAAATGCTTCCCAGTCCCAACCATCTAAGCTTATCATCCTTGTTTCTCTATGTCAGTTTGTACACAGCCTGCTCCTGGTAATAGATGAATGGCATACCCACACAATTCCACATTCCCCATCTCTTAGACACTTGGTGTACAACACCATTCTAATGGCTCTGAGATCTTTTAACCTAATGGGTGCTAGAGACATCAGCCTAGAGCTAGAATGCATCTGATTTGTTCTAGTGCACACAGTTACTCTGATATCTGCATATCAAGATCAAGATAAAATAATTTAACCCGTTTGATGCTATAGATGTCCCTATCTTCTCTAGCATGCTTGAAGCTAACTCTCCTGGATCCAAGTAGTGTACATTGGAGTGCTAGAGGGATGAGCAGTGCATTGCTTTGTAATTTATAGCACACCCCTCTGGCACTGTGGACCCTGTGGATTTTGAATTTTGTCTTTGTTCAAGAGATGAACTAAGGTGTGATAAAGAGGTGATAATGTGGAGGTGACTTCTCTAGTTATATAACTTCTCCAATTCCTATGTTATTCTATGGAGCCTATGCACTAAGAAATCTTAATGCATAGGCTCCATAGAATAACATAGACATTGGAGAAGTGCTATCACTGGAGTAGTCAGCTCTATTTTATCACCTCTTTATCACACCTTACTGCATAACCTTTTCCTCTCGGTCTGGATGTCATGTCCATGGAGGACATGACAATCACGAGCAGGATCACAGCACCTCACACTCTGCTCACTGCACATGGTATTCCTAATCATTTTAACTCAATCCTAACCCAATGTGTTGTGCACCTCTCTGGTCCTTAAAGGGTTAAGTAGTCTCATACACTCTGCTTGCTTCAATTTGAGAAAAAAAAATGTCCAGAGTCTCTCCTGACTGCTTCCATGGATATGACAAGCATTTGTTATTAACAAAGGAAAAAATGCAAAATTCATAGGGGCCATTATGATTTTATATCCATACTAGTTGAACAGCCCGTTACACGGGCCACAGTGCCACTGCCACCTGGTCGCTGGGCAGTCACGGGCAGTAGAGACTGCCCACGCCACGGCTGATACAGCGCTGGACGCTCCTTCGGAGAACCCAGCTCCGTATCAGCCGCGGCGCGGGCAGTCTCTACTGTGCATGACTGCAGCACGTGCAGCAGTGTCTACTGCGCATGTCGCGGCGTTACACACAATTTAGCGAATTATTATATAGGATTAAAGTAAGGGGGATTAGTATTAAGAGGTATACATAATGCACTGCAATGTGTACCTCACTGGCACTCAAAGAGTTAATAGATATGATGTGGCTTCCTGTTCCTGTTTAGCCTTTACTCTGATGTTTGTGGAAGAAACATTATTCACGGGAATGGGGATTTACAAGTGTATACATTAGACGTTCCACAACAGATTCAATGAATTTGACCTCAGTTCAGTGGACTAGGGGCCATAGTCACAAATAAATAGTAATTCTAGGTCAAGTCAACTATACCCTAGACTATGGGACAAATAAAAATTCCCATTGTATTTAAATAGGGATATAAACCCTTAAATAATGGTGAGATCCACAACAGCATACTCTCCTGACTTCTCTAGCATCTACAGGGTTGAAAGCCCTAATTAAATCAATGAACATTTGAGGAATGTTTCTTTGTCTCGGATGGAGCAAACAATTTGCTCCAGAATTGCTCCTATTTTTCCTTTTGCGCACATGCCCAAAGAGTACATTGAGGATATTCCTATAGCAACTAAATCAATGTGATCCAGAGCACAGAAATCTATTTACTGATTCAGACATTAGTGTTGAGCGAGCACCCCGATGCTCGGGTGTTCGGGTGCTCTGACCGAGCACCCCCTGAGGCTCGAGTGCTCGGCCAAGCACCCGAACCCCATTGCATTAAATGGGAGGACTCGAGCATTACACCAGGCACCCCCTGCTCTGATGAGGGGAGGGTGCCTGGTCAATGCCCACCTTCATCTCCACAATGCCCCTCTTCCACAATGTCCCCCTTCCACAATGTCCCCCTTCCACAATGTCCCCCTTCATCTCCGCAATGTCCCCCTTCATCTCCGCAATGCCCCCTTCATCTCCGCAATGCCCCCTACCTCCAGTCCCTGGTGGTCCAGCGGAGCGTCTGCAAGATCTGTGCCTCCTCCGGCACAGATCCCTGCCACCCGAACATGGCGGGCGAGCACATGGCGGTACTCGTACGAGTACCGCCATGTGCCGAGCAGAGCGATGCTCGAGCCGATCCGAGCATCGGCCGAGCATGCTCGCTCAACACTATCAGACATACTTTGACGAAGTAGTAGGAAGAACTGGAGCAAACAAACTTCACATAGGGGACAAAAAAATCACCATTTATTTAAATGGGGCTTTTAACCATGTGATATCTGGAGATGGTCTCCAAAGCATTGTTTCTCAACATTAACCCCTTGAGTGCCAGACTGGCAATGCATCAGATACCACTCTGGCATGCAAAGGTTTAAAGTGGAACTATCACCTTGTTAATATTGACCCCCAATCCTTCCCTAATGTAGCGATATGTAAAGCCATACTGCTATTTTGATGAAAACGTCCGAGTTATTAAAGGGATAGTAATACTTAAAATGTAAAAAAAAATTTGTTGTAGGATTTATCCCCCTGAATAAAATAAGGGTACTCCCACTGCTGAAAGGTGTTTCATTCAAAGGTTATTAATTTTCAAAGTTGAATTTTTTAGGTGCAATATCACAGTGGCCTGAAATTGTACATTGGCGCTGTTGATACACGATCCTATGGACAGCTCTGGTCACTTGACCATAAATCTCCATAGGATGGTGTCGCAACAGTGCCACTGTACAATTTCAGGCCACTGTGATATTGCACCTAAAAAATTCAACTTTGAAAATTAATAACTTTTGAATAAAACACCTTTCAACAGTGGGAGTGCCCTTGTTTTACTCAGGGGGATAAACTCTACAACATATTTTTTTTTACATTTTAAGTATTACTATCCCTTTAAGTAAAGCCTCTTCTTCTGTAGACATCCAGCGGACAACAGCACAGACATCTTAGAGGTAAGGCACCTGAGTCTGTGCTGTCTGTCCTGTGCACTGCCCGAATTGGTGGTGACGTTAGTTGGTTACCTTAACCCTTTGAATGCTAGAGGGGTACAGAACACATTGCTTTGCAATGCATTGCGTACCCCTCTGGCACTCAAAGGGTTAAGGTAACGGAAGTTGCTGAAGGCGCACAGAGCTTCTCTTGCAGTGGCGTAACTATACGGGTGGCACTTCAGGGGCCCGGCCTCCCCCTTGGCGCCCACAATCTCCCGCCGGCGCTCTAGTAATGCAGAGCTCTGAGAGATGACATCATCTCCCAGCGCTTTGCATTACTAAGAGGACAGCGCGGGAGCTCCAGGTAAGAGATGGGGGCATTGTGGAGGGGGTCAATGTGGTCAGGGGGACCAATGTGGTGGGAGGGGGTCTATGGCACTTTTTGTACCAGGGCCTGGAGGCTTCTAGTTACGCCTTTGTTCTCTTGTAAGAGCTGCCTACAGAAGACGTTTGCTTTCTTTAATAACGCAGACTTTTTCGTCATATTAACAGTATGGTTTTACATATCGCTACATTAGGAAAGGATTGGAGGGAAATATGAAGGTGAAACTCAGTTTTAAAAGGGTTAATACCCTTGTCTAAATCAAGAAGAATTTAGGGAATCTTTATTTCTCCTCTGTGGTGCAGTTGTTCTGCTTGAAAATTGCTCTCTCTCTCCTTAGTACATCAGCTTCAGTGCAGAAGCTGGAGGATTTTGGTGATCACGGCTGGCAAATGTCAGTAAAGCTGATATGCTAACATGACATAGAGCAATTTTGCAGCAAACCATCATAAGGACAAATAAAATTCCCTCTGGCTTAAATGGGGATTTTAACCCTTGAATGCTAGAGAAGTCTTCAAAGCATTGCAAAACAAAGCTTTGGGGACATTTCAAGCATTCAAGGAAGTTAAAAAGAAACATTTAAACCTGTGAGAATGTCAGGACATTTCATTTGTTCCTTGTGGTGCGGTTAGCTTGCTCCACTATTGCCCCATGTCATCTTAGTACGTCAGTCTCAGTATCCATGGTAAAAATTGCCTGCCCTAACCTATAAGTCTAGATATTGAGTGATCAAAGATGGTTGCCTTGTTAATTTATGAGCAAAAGAGTTGACTGCTGTTGCTCCTTAATGGTACTGCTGAGCTATATTCCTCCCAAAAGGATATCCTTGAATGAGACTGGCATTCAGCAGGATATATCCATCATATCAACTTAATGCAAGAAAAAAAACTATATTTGTTTTCCTCCTGTCCACATGGATTCATTCACCGTCTCTGTTTTGCCATTTGCTAAATACATGGGCTCAGCTCTTCGGAGCACTGGCTCATCAGTTACTGAGCCAGCAGGATGTCAGGGGCAAGACATATCATTTATAACTGTCTGGCACCCTGAGATCAAAATCTTCCCAGGGAGCCCAAATCTTTTATGGCTTGGAAATAGAATGGCTTCAGCTGATAACAGATCCTTTGCCTGTAAAAGAGAACCAGGGAGATATTGGGAAATGGAGGTTTCTTGTTATTTTGGCTCTTCAGCTTATATAGTTAGTGTAGCAGAAACTGTGCACTAATGTATATGTGAACCTTTCTCAGTCTCATTACATAATAATACATGTTGTTTACACTACATTTAACCCAAGGGGTACTAGAGATTTTGGAGACCTCTTTGCCATCTAAGGAGTTAAAGGAATGCTAATGTAAAAATATAACTTGTCCTTATGTGGTGTGTCATATTCTAATACAAACATATACAAACACACACACACACACACACTGATATACTCTACATACTGACACAAATGCACACACATACACACTGACACACCCTTTGGTGCAGTGATTGAGTGCTACGGCTGGAGAGCCACCACACTATTATATGCTTGGATGGAAACAACACTACATATCCCATGAAGCCTGTGTCTTCCAGGGTCTGGGAGTGTAGGAAGGGTAGGTCTGTGCTTACCCTCTTCCTCTTTTCCTGCAATGTTTGACACACAAGGCTGGATTCTCCCTCCTTTCTTTCTTCATTAACCCCTTCAGGCATATAATTATTTTTCTGTTCTGTTTTCTTTATTTTGGGGTTTCATGGCTATGTCTGAGCACAAAGGTGACATGGGCAAGTCTAAGATCACCATGTCTTAAGGGCTCTCCCATTGAACTCTTTGTTCCTTATGTCAGAATAGTATTCTAAGGACTCTATGCCACTCTTGTTCTGTGGCCCCTACACAGCTACACAGGTTAAATCCCTGATATCTTCCGTGAGTAATATACCTTCCTCTGTTCAGGGTATCCCTGAGTCTTGGATCCTGGATGAGTCACTACATATTGAGAGAATAAGCAGTGAGGGAAAACCAAAAATGAGAAAAACTGTAGGATGGACCCTAGTATGTGGAAAGAGAAAGATCCAAAGAGACGGAGCTGAAAATAGGTGAGCACTTTCAGGCTGCAGGTTAGTATAAAATGGATCAGCTGAACTCTGCTCATTGTCTGCTGAATTCTGTATACTCTCAGGCTGCAGGTCAGTGTGAAGAACAGATGAACTCCACTCACAGTGTGCTGAATACTTTATACTCTCAGGCTGCAGGTCAGTGTGAAGAACAGATGAACTCTGCTCACAGTGTGCTGAATACTTTATACTCTCAGGCTGCTGGTCAGTGTGAAGATCAGATGAACTCTGCTCACAGTGTGCTGAATACTTTATACTCTCAGGCTGCAGGTCAGTGTGAAGAACAGATGAACTCCACTCACAGTGTGCTGAATACGTTATACTCTAATGCTGCTGGTCAGTGTGAAGATCAGATGAACTCCACACACAGTGTGCTGAATACTTTATACTCTCAGGCTGCAGGTCAGTGTGAAGATCAGATGAACTCCACTCACAGTGTGCTGAATACTTTATACTCTCAAGCTGCTGGTCAGTGTGAAGATCAGATGAACTCCACTCACAGTGTGCTGAATACTTTATACTCTCAGGCTGCAGGTCAGTGTGAAGATCAGATGAACTCCACTCACAGTGTGCTGAATACTTTATACTCTCAGGCTGCAGGTCAGTGTGAAGATCAGATGAACTCCACTCACAGTGTGCTGAATACTTTATACTCTCAAGCTGCTGGTCAGTGTGAAGATCAGATGAACTCCACTCACAGTGTGCTGAATACGTTATACTCTAATGCTGCTGGTCAGTGTGAAGATCAGATGAACTCCACTCACAGTGTGCTGAATACTTTATACTCTCAGGCTGCAGGTCAGTGTGAAGAACAGATGAACTCCACTCACAGTGTGCTGAATACTTTATACTCTCAAGCTGCTGGTCAGTGTGAAGATCAGATGAACTCCACTCACAGTGTGCTGAATACGTTATACTCTAATGCTGCAGGTCAGTGTGAAGAACAGATGAACTCCACTCACAGTGTGCTGAATACTTTATACTCTAATGCTGCAGGTCAGTGTGAAGATCAGATGAACTCCACTCACAGTGTGCTGAATACTTTATACTCTCAGGCTGCAGGTCAGTGTGAAGAACAGATGAACTCCACTCACAGTGTGCTGAATACTTTATACTCTCAAGCTGCTGGTCAGTGTGAAGATCAGATGAACTCCACTCACAGTGTGCTGAATACGTTATACTCTAATGCTGCAGGTCAGTGTGAAGAACAGATGAACTCCACTCACAGTGTGCTGAATACTTTATACTCTCAAGCTGCTGGTCAGTGTGAAGATCAGATGAAATCTGCTCACTGTGTGTTGAATACTTTATACTCTCAAGCTGCAAGTCAGTGTGAAGATCAAATTAACTCTACTTACAATGTATCCTGAAACTACAGACAGAAGGAGAACAGGAATCAATGCTGTATTCTCCCCCAGAAAGGAGCAGAGAGTGGGAAGTTGTCAGAGCAGACCAATGTGCCAGTACACAAATATAAATCCGAAGGCTGCAGACCATGGTAGGGACTGACACAGAGCTGGGACAGAAGATCAGAGTGTGAGGACAGCTTACTCCAAATATGGCTGGATAGAAAGAGAGAGAGAAGGAGACGCTGAGCAGCACAGATATACTGGTAGTAGATGATCAGGATTGTAGAATGGGTAGTGGAGTCACGAGACGGAGCCAGGGTCAAACCAGAATATCAGCCAGGCATCAGACAAAATCAGCAGGCAGAAGAGAGAGTAAGTAATCAAAGCAGGGACCAAAACAAGGAAATACAATCAAGCTACAGAGCAGGAAACAGGAGGCAGAGAATAAGACGTAGGGTAGGCCAGGAGTCAATAATCAGGAATAAAGCAAGAGAAACTAAATACTGGAGCAATGAGTAAAGCACAAGCTGAACTAGATAATTGGGCAGTGAGGAAAGGAACACGTCAAATCTTAAAATGCTGAACATCCAATCAGGAGTGGTGGGCCACCTTATGCTTGAAAGCCCATATGAGTGTAACAAACATACACTGAATGTGGCAGAAGTGTATGGTGGTGGTGGACTGGTGTAGTGTGATTGATGTATATCTATCTCATCATGATTCATGTGACTGAAAGCTAGACCAATTGTTTGCATAATCTTTGAGTCTTATTTAAGCTTGCATTATTCTTAGATTATTGTCAAACATTAATCAGTGGCCATAGCAATGGTCTCACCAGTGGTAGATGGTAGCAACGCTTCAAATCCAACCTCCTCCTCATCCTCAGTACTACAGTTAATGGTACATGTGCTGTGGATTTCCCTGTCATGTGTAGTTTTGTCCAGTTCTGCTACCTGATACTCAGATGGTATTATATGTAGGTTCATTCTTAGCAATTTAAGTCTACCAACATTGCTGCTTGATAACAGTGTCCAACAGTTATTTACAATACATCTAGCTTCACTGAAAACCTACTCAGACTGCACTCTTGATCATGGGCAACTAAGGGTTTCTACGGCAGTATTATCACGGTGCCCGTGATTGGTGCTGTTCAGTGTCAGTCACTTGCTGAGTATCATGAATGGCTGTCTGTGATTAGCCCTCCTCACACAGCCTTTTTAAACCCAGGCAGAGCACTTCCAGGTTGCCCTTTCGTGGTGTTTCTGACTCCACTCTGCCTGACCTGCTTGTCAGGCTTCTGGGCCTGTTCCTGCTGTACTTGCTGATCCTGTGTTCCAGTTTTCCAGTGTTCCAGTGTTCCTGTATGCTAGTGTTCCTGTGTTCCAGAGTTCCAGTGTTCCTGTGTTCCAGCACCTCGCGGGTTAATCTTACTGAGTTCCAGTGTTCCTGTGTTCCAGCACCTCGCGGGTTAATCTTACTGAGTTCCTGAATCTCCTGCTCCAGCCGTCGCTCTGGCGACATTGTTCTTCTCGCTGCTGATCATACTTTGTTGGTTTACTCCACTAAACCTGGTTGCGATATACATTGTTGGTCCCAGCGTGCGGACGCTGGTTTACTCCACTAAACCTGGTTGCGATATACATTGTTGGTCCCAGCGTGCAGACGCTGGTTTACTCCACTAAACCTGGTTGCAATATACATTGTTGGTCTCAGCGTGCGGACGCTGGTTTACTCCACTAAACCTGGTTGCAATATACATTGTTGGTCTCAGCGTGCGGACGCTGGTTTACTCCACTAACCTGGTTGCAATATGCATTGTTGGTCTCAGCGTGCGGACGCTGTGTTACTCCACTAAACCTGGTGGCGATATACATTGTTGGTCCCAGCGTGCGGACGCTGGTTTACTCCACTAAGCCTGGTTGCGATATACATTGTTGGTCCCAGCGTGCGGACACTGGTTTACTCCACTAAACCTGGTTGCTATATACATTGTTGGTCCCAGCGTGTGGACGCTGGTTTACTCCACTAAACTGGTTGCGAGATGCATTATTGGTTCCAGCGTGCGGACGCTGGTTTGCTCCACTAAACCTGGTTGCGATATACGTTGTTGGTCCCAGCGTGCGGTCGCTGGTTTGCTCCATTAAACCTGGTGGCACTATTACCATTAGTCCCAACGTGCGGACGTTTGTTTGCTCCTGAACATCCAGTACTGTGGTCAGTCGCTGTCCACTTCCTTGCAGTTATCTGAGTATCCCTGCCAATAGACTCCTGCTGAGGAAGACCTCTATACTTATGCTCTATGCTGTCTTAGTCACCTGACAGCTGGTCTACTCACTCATGCTGCCCTGCCCGGTATTGGTGAGGCCGGTAGAACCTTGACGATACCATCCTGTAGGTTGCCTCACCCGGTATTGGCAGGGCCGGTAGAGCCTACTCCAGTACTCCTTTGGGCTGCCCTGCCCGGTATTGGTAAGGCTGGTAGAACCTTGTAATTCACCATCTTTAAGGTTGCCTTACCCGGTATTGGCAGGGCCGGTAGAGCATACATTCAGCATTCCGTGGGGGCTGCCTTGCCCGGTATTGGTAAGGCTGGTAGAACCGGTATATGTCAACTCACGGTTGCCTTACCCGGTATAGGCAAGGCCGGTAGAGCCTGTCATTAAAACTGTCACTTGGGTTGCCTTGCCCGGTATTTAGGCAAGGCCGGTAGAACCTAGTATATGTTATATTACTGTTGTATTGTTATGTATGTTTACCCCACGGGGACTGCCTTTAACTTTTAATAAAGTTATTTTACCAAACCTTAAGTCTGAGAGTCTTCAAATCCGTGATAAGTAAGTGTCAGTGCTGGCCAACACACATTGTTTTCTTTGTGAGTAGTCACAGTGGGTTCATTGTTTTGGTATAGAGCATAGCTATCCTGCAAGTATGCTGGAACTATCTCATATGCAGTGGGATCACTCCTAGGAGCTACACAATGTTTGTGTGTTTCAGTTATCAACCCATTCTCTGGGAGCAAGTTCGATAAAGATGTGTCACCACCACCATCACAACTTTTAGATTGCTGCCCCTGCAACACATGGATTGCTTTCTATGATGATGATGACGTGTTCAGAAATATGTTGGGAATAGGATGTACTTGTTGATGTTGCTGCTGCTGGTGTAAACCTTTTGCTAACTTCTTTTTCACTATGCTTTCCACCAGATTTTTGGCCCTAACGTTCTCTCTTTCATACTCCACAATGTTACATAGTTACATAGTTACATAGTAATTTAGGTTGAAAAAAAGACTTGCGTCCATCCAGTTCAACCCTTTTCCTATTCCTGTTTACCATCACTGACCCAAAAGAAGGCATCTGACTCCAAATGGCAATCAGACTTCACCCTGGATCAACAAGCCCTAACTAAATATTAATCCCAATACTAACGTGCATAGCCCTCTATATTATGCTCTTTTAAATAAGTATCCAGGCCCCTTTTAAAGGCATCTAATGTATTTGATAGCACCACCTCCTCCGGAAGTGCATTCCATACCTTTATTGTCCTTACTGTAAAGAAACCCTTCCGTAGTTGTAGACTAAATCTCCTTTCCTCAAGTCTAAGCGGGTGGCCCCTTGTCCTGTGTACTGTTCTGTTAATGAACAGGTCTTTTGAGAGCCCTTTATATGGGCCTTGAACATATTTATATAGTGTTATCATATCCCCTCTAAGACGCCGTTTCTCTAGTGTGTACAAGTTTAACTTTTCTAGCCTCTCTTCATAACTAAAACATTCCATTCCCCTTACTAGTTTTGTAGCCCTCCTCTGCACTCTCTCTAGTTCCATAATGTCCTTCTTCAGAAAGGGTGCCCAGAATTGAACAGCATATTCTAGGTGGGGTCTTACCATGGACCTGTAAAGAGGCATAATTATATCTTCCTCCCTTGAGTCAATACCCCTTTTAATACATGCCAATATCTTATTGGCCTTTGCAGCTGCCAGCTGGCACTGCATGCTACTGCAAAGTCTGTTGTCTACCATTACTCCTAAATCCTTTTCATTAGTAGATTTCCCCAGAGAAACACCATTTAAACTATATGTTGCATTTTTATTATTATACCCAAAATGCATAACTTTACACTTGTCTATATTGAATCTCATTTGCCATTTGCCTGCCCAGTTACTCAATTTGTCCAAGTCCTCTTGTAATGAAGACACATCCAGTTCAGACTTTATTACCTTACTTAATTTTGTGTCATCGGCAAACACTGATACATGGCTTCCTATGCCCTCTGGGAGGTCATTAATAAACAAATTAAAAAGAAGAGGACCCAGGACAGATCCCTGAGGCACTCCACTTATCACGTTTATCCAACTGGAGAACTTGCCATTTACTACCACTCTTTGCATTCTATCTTTCAGCCAATTTCCAATCCACTCACAAACATTTTCCCCTAGTCCTATTTCATTCAATTTGTACAGTAAACTCTTGTGCGGAACTGTATCAAATGCCTTGGCAAAGTCTAAATAGATCACGTCAACCGCCGCTCCCTCATCTATATTATTACTTACTTTTTCATAAAATGCGATCAAGTTCGTTTGACAAGACCTATCTTTCACAAAGCCATGTTGGCTATTGCTAATGATATTCCTGTTCCAGCAGAATTCTTGAATATATTCCCTTAGCAACCTTTCAAACAGCTTCCCTACCACAGATGTCAAGCTTACGGGTCTGTAATTTCCTGGCTGGGACTTTGATCCCTTTTTAAATATGGGCACCACATCTGCTTTACGCCAATCCATGGGCACCATACCAGAAATAAAAGAATCCCTGAAAATCAGATATATCGGTCTGGCCAGGGTCTGGCTTAGCTCTTTAAGTACGCGTGGGTGTATACCATCTGGCCCCGGAGCTTTGTCTACCTTGACACCATTCAATTGTTTTAACACTTTTTGTTGTGTTAGCCAGTCCCATGCTTGCTGTGACTGTTCTGTAAAAGTAGTTTGCAGATTCTTGTCCAATGGGTCTTCCTTGGTAAAAACAGAAGAAAAGAAATTATTTAAAATATCTGCCTTCTCTCTGTCACCTTTGACCATTTCACCCGTTTCAGCTAACAAGGACCCAACATTATCAGACTTTAATTTTTTGCCATTAATGTATTTAAAGAATTTTTTTGGGTTGCTTTTGCTCTCCTTAGCAATATTTTTTTCATTCTCCAGTCTAGCTAATTTAATAGCCTTTTTACAGGTTTTGTTGACATTTTTGTATTCTGCAAATGCCTCTGCTGATCCCTCAGCTTTGTAATGTTTAAATGCCGCTTTCTTGTTATTTATTTCATGAATTACTTTACTGGTTAGCCACATTGGTTTCAATTTGCTTCTTTTGTATTTGTTTCCAACAGGGATAAATTTATATGTGTATTTTTGCAATGTTATTTTGAAGGAATTCCACTTACCTTCTGTGTTTTTTCCTGAAAATATTTTATCCCAGTCAACGAGACCAAGGGATGAATTAAACCTGCTAAAGTTGGCCTTTTTAAAATTCAGTGTTTTGGTGGAACTCATATCAACTTGTTTTTTTGAATTAATCTCAAACGATACCATGTTATGGTCACTATTCCCCAAGTGCTCCCTTACTTGGATGTTAGTGATAAGTTCTTCATGGTCAGTTATTACCAAATCCAGACATGCATTCCCTCTGGTTGAGGTCTGCACTAGTTGTGACAAAAAATTGTCATTCAACAAGTTCAGAAACTTGCTGCTTTTAGCAGAGTTAGCTGTTCCATTTTTCCAGTCTATTTCTGGATAATTAAAATCCCCCATAATTATAGTTCTCCCTATTTGGGAAGCCTTTTCTATTTGCATTAATAGCTGTGTTTCTTCAAGGTCACCAATGTTTGGTGGTTTATAACAAATACCCACTAATATTTTCTGGGCAGTTTTATCCCCAGTGACTATTTCAACCCACAGGGATTCCACATGTTCACTACTGTCATCACATATATCTTCCCGCAATTGAGGCAATAATGCTGGTTTGGTATACAGACAGACCCCACCACCTCTTTTGCTTGACCTATCTTTTCTAAATAACATGTAGCCCTCTAAATTGATTGACCAATCATGTGTGTCATCCCACCATGTTTCTGTTATGCCTATCAAGTCATAGTTTTCAATTTCAGCTACCAGCTCCAGTTCCCCTATTTTACCAGTTAAACTTCTGGCATTTGCAAGCATACAATTTATGCCACTGCTGTGTTCCATTTGTGATTTAATTTTGATGTGGCTTATAGGCTTCTCCCTATCATCTGTACTAACCCCACCCCCAGATCCTCCCACCTGGTTATTAACTACATCACCTTCCCTTTCTATACTATCTATCCCAGTATTTATTGGCCCCTTCCCCCCCCCTTCCTAGTTTAAAATCTCCTCCAACCGTCTAGTAATCCTCTCCTCAAGCACTTGAGACCCTCTTGCATTCAGGTGCAATCCATCCCTGCTATAGAGATTGTACCCCAAAGCAAAATCAGCCCAGTGCTCTAAAAACCCAAAGCCCTCCTTCTTACACCAAGACTTCAGCCATGCATTGAGCTCCCTAATCTCCCGCTGTCTCTCTGGCGTAGCGCATGGCACGGGTAGTATCTCTGAGAATACTACCTTGGAGGTCCTGTTCCTAATCTTACTGCCTAAATCCCTAAAATTACCTTTTAGGACTCTCCACCTTCCTCTAACTTTGTCATTGGTACCAATATGCACCAAGACAGCTGGATCCTCTCCAGCCCCTCCCAATAATCTGTCCACCCTGTCTGCAACATGCCGAACCCGGGCACCCGGGAGACAGCAAACCATTCGGTTGCTGCGATCAGAGCCACAGATTACCCTATCTGTTCTCCTAATAATGGAGTCCCCTACCACCACAACCTGCCTAGGCTTCACTTTCCTCTGGATCCCTTCTGTGCTAGAGGAGCTGTTCTCCCGGCTGTTAGGGAGAACAGTCTTCTCCAGCAATTCCACTTCTGGGTTTGCCTCCCCAACATCTTCACTTAAATGAGCAAATTTGTTTGGATGGAAAAACTCAGGACTGGCTGCCCTCTTCCTCTTCCCTCCCCCACTGCAACCACTTCTAACTGTCACCCAGCTATGTGCCTGGTTCCCTTCTAGCTGATCTCCTCCCTCTTTGCTAGGTGACCCAGCTAGACTCTGCTCCGTTAGCAAGAGACTCCTCTCAAGGTTGTCAATGTCTCTCAATGTTGCAATATGACTCTCTAGAGCTCCAATCTGAGCTTCTAGAAGGGCCACTTGCTCACATTTGCTACAGCGGTATGGACCCTGGAACTGCTGTTCCAAGCATGCATACATATGGCATGATGTGCACTGAGTGAGATCTCCAAACTTGCTCATCATGTATGGTGCAAGTGTGAGTTCCTAAAATGTAAGCAATTAATTTACCTGTGTTGCACTAACTGCTGTGTTTCACAAACTGTACACTTATTTCAGAGCACTTAGTGAAGAGCACACTTGAGTTTGTGAGCAAGCTCTGTGAGTCCTGTACCTAGATTTATACAGGCCTACAAAGGGGATTGATCACAAACCCCTCCCTTAATTAATTAATTACACACACTCCCAGAGAAAAACACAACCTTTTCAACTTTAACCCTTTAACCTTCTTACTGCAGGTTAGAATGTAAACACAAAAACACTTTTTCCAATGCTGGGATGTCCAACTGTTCAATTCAAATTACTCCAGAGCACACTTGAGTTTGTGAGCAAGCTCTGTGAGTCCTGTACCTAGATTTATACAGGCCTACACAGGGGATTGATCACAAACCCCTCCCTTAATTAATTAATTACACACACTCCCAGAGAAAAACACAACCTTTTCAACTTTAACCCTTTAACCTTCTTTCCATGTATCTTATATTCTTTGACAGAATCCAATTCCTAAGAGAGATGATGCTGATCACTACTACTGGTCACAAACTGATCACGCTTTGGCAAAAATGTTATGTTTAAAGCAGTGGTCCAACAATGTACCAATTATGTATTCCTCATTGATTTTAATGGACACTATGCAAGGGAAGATTACTGGCTGTGACCTGATGCTAAAAGCTATTTTTGTCCACTGTTGGGGGAAACCCAAAGGGCACTAACAGTACTCTGCTCACTTGTCCACATATCTGTTTTCTCTTGAATGTTCTTTCCCTATGAGGTTTCCCACCCTTTGCCTGCCACACTAACCACCTGCTTGTACAATTCTGGCACAGCCATCCTTAAAAAATAACTGCGGCTTGGGATATGCCAGCAGGGTAAAAAATATGACATCAGTTCTTTAAAACTTGGTTTTATGCAAAAGAATAAGGTAGCATGTCAACTGCCAACATCATGGCATGTTTGCCAATCCACAGGTGTAGTATTACAAGTATATTTGTGATGTTTTTGACTCATTCCAAAGAACTCAGAAAGTGTGGGTTGGCAGAATATGGCAGAACAACTGTCTAAGTTTTTTCTTTTACAACATGACTTATGGAGGTAGTGGGGATGACGGCAGTATGAGTGGGCACTCAATGACTCTTGACATCTACTATAGCTAACTTAGAATGATACTTCTCTGCATCAGGAGCTATAGGTGTTATTTCAAAATAATTAAATCTTGGCACACTCTCTGATACATCTAAATAACTTCTATTATGAGCCTCAGAAACTTTTAGGAGTGCTTCTGCCTCTAGTTGTGGCACCTCTAACATGTTGATGGTGTGTCTCTCAAACAGACGTATGATTGTGCTTCAGGAGGGATCTCAGTGAGGCGGTGCCTAAGTGTGATCCTGCTTTCCTCCTGCCAAAAGCTTTTTACACAGACAACATATAGCAACATGTTGAGTGAATTATCTTCATACTGTGGACTTCATAGACTGAGGAGTTCCCGAGGGTCTTCCACTACTACTTGGGCTAGATGTTGCTGCAATTTTACTACTAGGGGTCAAAAATGCTACACTTCCAACAACATTTGAGGCACTCAACATAACTAGGGTTGTGGATGTTTATGATGTGTATTACTGCTGGTTACTCAACACTAGTGTGTATAACTGAGTAGGGTTGGACTTGGAAGAGCTAACGTTGTTGATGATTATTGTGTATTTTTGGCATCTTTACTTGTCCAGAGTTAGACTTTCCAGATGATTTCTTACATAGTTTATAAACAGGCATATCACTCATTTTCAGTGGTGGAAGACTGAGCCTTTGCCTTTCAGCTAATTTTTAATGCCATCATCTCTCTAACTCTCAACTTCATCTGTATTTGTAGAAAAGGAGGATGCTGGAGTGATATATTTCAGATCATCATCATCAATAATTAGGTCAGCTTCAGCATCACCCTCCTCTTCTTCCCTACTACTTTTAAATACCTCTAGGCTTTTTGAAACCTCAAACAAAGTATTTTTTACTTTTCCCCTTAGACGAATTTTCACAATTTTTGCTACTACTTTTTGGGATAGGTGTACTTGCTTGTCTCACTGTCGGATGCAGCAGTTGGTTGAACTGCTACACCTTCCTCCATTATTCCAGAATGTGACTCATTTTCATCTTTATTGTACTTAGATAGTTTATTAATAATATTGATGGTGGTGGAACTTTTTATGAGACTTTGACAAACAGCCTTCTTGGAAGTAGAAGGATCATCCTCATTTCTTGCACATACAGAAGCAACCATGGGTGCAGCCAGTTTTTGGACTGTCAAATTACTAACATGTCCCTGCACTGCTCCTACTCCTTTCACCCTCCCCCTGACCTTAGTACATTTGATGGACATTATTAAACTGTTGCGTATTTTATTACAAAATTGACAAAATACTCTATGGGTGAGATTCACTAAGCAGTGATAAAGAGGTGATCTTTATCTTTATCACCTCTTAGTGAATCTTCCCTATGTTTACTATATCTCTTCTAGTAAGGCTCAGCTTATGTCAGAGTTTCTTTCTCTGTCACCTAACAATCAAATTATTTTATTTTTTTTATTGTGTCTCTCTCTCCCCCAATGTCACTGCAGTCTTTTTTTCAGTGCAGATGAAGATAGCTCTTTCTAAGTATTCTGGCCCTTCTTCTTCCTGTTAAATGATTCAGTGTCAGCTGAACTTGTCTGTCTATTGAATGTCAGTATGCTAAATATTCTGTCAGTGCATCCTCAGAAGTGTCTCACATTTTGTATGCTTCTTCTCAGTGACAGAGTCTCAGCCACCTTAAGAAGGAACTTGGATCACAGCTGTCTGTGTCTTCTTAGTCACTTTGAATACTCTTAGAGTGTCTCCCTAAGAGTGACGGGTTATCCATATGTGAACCCCTTGCTCTCAGTGCCTAGGGAATCCAGCTGCACACTCATGACGAGGCCCAACAAGGGGTTAGCTGCTGTTCCCATGCAGAGGGGGACTTGGCCATCATTTTGGAACTGGACTGCCCTTCTGGGCAAGATTAGTCTAATATATATGTGGAAATGTCTCCTCTGTAATGGCACTAGAGAGCTAAAAGGTGATGCTTCTGAGCGGAGACTAGCCGTAGAACAGGTCATTGTGTTGTTGTTTGTCCTCAGAAAACTCTCACATTTTGTATGCTTATTTTGAGTACTTTTAGGGTGTCTCCCTAAGAGTGAAGGGTAATCCAAATGTGGACCCCTTGCTCTCAGTGCCTAGGGAATCCAGATGCACCCTCCTGACGAGGCCCAACAAGACCGAAATGTACGTTGGGGAATAGCTGTTGTGTAGAGGGGACTTGCCCATCATTTTAAAACTGGACCGCCCTTTTGGGTGGGATTAGTCTAATATGTATGTGGAAATTTCTCGTCTGTAATGGCACTAGAGAGCTAAAATGTGATGCTTCTGATCAGTGACTAGCCGTAGAAAAAGCCATTGTGCTATTGTTCATCCTCAGAAGCCTCTTACATTTTGTATGCTTCTTCTCAGTCACACAAGATTTTGGGGCAAATCTCCTTACTCTCTTCACACACCTCAGACTCCCCTAACATAGAGAACTGCCAGCAGAAAGGAACTTGGATCAAGGCTACTTTTTACTTCTCTTTCAAACAAGATTTTGGGGTACTTGGGTTAAATCTCCTTTCTCCCTTTACATACCCCAGACTCTCCTAACAAAGAGAACAGCCAGCTCAGGAAAGAACTTGGATCACACAAGATTTTGGGGTATTTTGTGTAAATATCCTCACACTCCCCCAGAGTCCCTCAGACTCTCACACAGAGAACAGATTCCCTGTCTTCAAACTCCCTCAGAGTCCCCCAGACACTCTTAACATAGAGATTGCCTGGCCACAAGACTCCCTAAAATGCACTTAAGCGTCACTTTATTTGCCTATCATAGCTAGCTTGAAAATGATGCTGCTTTCTCTACCTCTCACAAACACAGTGGTACTGTGGTAACCTGACACCCCTTTTATAATATCCCTATGGCAAACAAATGGAAACTTGTAACACTGGGGAAGGGAGGAGGGAATTCAGTATTTCCATTGATTTCATTGCAGTGAGCTAGGTGCAAAAAAAGCTGAAAATTGGCTCTTTTCATGAAAAATGTCCAGCCCATCGGGAAGTGCCATTTTTCGCCTGTTTAAAAATGTTTGCCCATCTCTAGCAGTAACCTGTTTCTTTCCTATAACTTGGCTTGGTGTTTAGGTGTACATGTACACCTGAGATTCATATTTTTTCCAGTTTGTCAGTGTTGTAACTGGTTATGAGGATTTTTTTATCCCACCCTGGAATCTTGGTAAATAGCTTTGTTATATCCCCATGGTTCCTGTTTGACACACTAGAGGTAAGTTTTATGAGTTCCAGTCAGGAATGACTTCTTTAGGTTCTCTGGTTCAGGTGACCCCCTTTCCTGCCTAAATGGATAGAAATCAAATAGGTTGCAAGACCCTGGGGATTAAGCTGGAGCGGTCGAAGAACTGATCTGGATAAATCAGGATAATCCGAAGCAAGGTACTATCAAACAGCAAAATAACTTAAACATAGTCTAAATGCAAGCTAGTTTACAACATGAATCATATGAGAAGACTATTACTTGCAACATGAAGCTTGAATAACAGGCAAAACACCTGAGTGTAAGGCATGTTTAAATGCAGAGACAAACCAATCAGATCAAAAGGCAGGTAAAAAGTCAGAACAGGTGAGTGAATAGTGACAGCATGTTTAGTGGGAGTAAAGTGGAGTAGGGAGGGAGTCTCTACCTCCAGAGAGCCTTTTAAGGCAAGTGTCCTGCTTTCCTGGATACTTTAACCCATTTCTCCTGTGTTTGACTAAGATTTCTAGGTACATACACAAAATTCCTCATATACTATATATATATATATATATATATATATTAAGGAATGCAGTGTTGGAACTTTCTGTCTTAATCCAACAATGCTTCCCCCAGCTCACTGACACAAAGCAATTAATTGCCCACCTCCCTTAGAATTGAAAGGATCAAGAATCAATGAATGTGGTGGTAATGCAGGACTATATATAGACTGTACAGTCTGATTCACTGATTCTCTGTTTTCTTCATTCACTGACCCTAGCACAGCTCATTTACAATACCAGGATTCCCAGATCTCTATCACTGATATGTTTTTATGATTCTCCAATCCCAAACATCTGCCCCTACAATGACAGAAGGAATGCCTAAGTGTTGCAGGGCATGAAGAAGAAGCCAGGGAGAAAGGAAGGCAGTTTTAGGTCACGATAGGAACATTTCTTTATTCTGCATGGGGGATTAATTAAACTCTGCTATTTGGTGACAGATTTTTTGTTAGGAAAGCAAGAACAAAGAGCTCAGAGCCTAGCAATTTCCACTGTCCTAATTTGAGATGGATAATTGACATAATCGAAGTGGAACTCATCATATAGACACAGATTCAACCCACAGAGACGGAAAAAACACAGGGACTGTTCAAACATCGGAGACACAGGACCCACCACCAAGGTTTATTGAACTACGGGCCCGCTTACAAGAAACCTTCCGGTGAGCTCATACTATTAACTGTTTGCCAGCTTGAACTTTTTGTGTTGGAGACACAATATATCCTTTATGCCATAAGGATCTATTACTGTTCCCTACTCTCCGTAGCGCACATTCCCTGTCAATAGGTCCCGTCTGAGGTTGTTTAATATTTTAATCACTTTGGAAATATTTTATGTGTTAAGGATTTATATGGATCCCAGATTCTATTATTCTCACTGTAACTATGTTTTAATGGTCAAATAATCCTGATTTTAATGACCTAATAAATAATATTGCTTTTAATGTTACTGATTTATTTTGGGATTCTATCTAACATACTACACTTAGAGGTCTTTGTGCGCTGTCTTCTGCTTTTCTTTTCTATATATATGTCTGCAGTTAAAAATGACAACTGGTCTACATAATTAAAATAGTAATTAAAATACAGAGTGTCACAGTGCATCTTTCATATGAAGCCCTGAATATTTCTTTTTTTTTTTTTTTAATTGAAGTCCTCTTGTAACTGTTCACTTCTAGGATGCTCACCTAAGAGCAGATTTTCTCAACAATAAAGTTTTTCTGGATTTCCTTACCTGAGCACAGTTGAACTAGTCAAACTGAAATAAAACACGATTACAAATCTATGCACTGGCAAGACAATCCAGAAAACCTTCACAGGTAATGGTACTCAGAGACTGTGGTTGAGAAATTCTGCCTTAGAGGGAACTCTGCTTGGAGCCATCTGCCAAATATCTACCAATGAGAGTACAACAGGGTACACTCTACTGTGAACCAGACCCAGCAGGAAGGGAAAGGAAGGAGAGCAAGGAAAATCACTACTCCTTAAAGAGCAGAATGATAATAATATGAAATAGGTGGTTCATTTGCCCTCTAGTCTTAAAACTGTTTGAAAATTCTGTGTTCACAGCAAGACAGAAAACTGCAGTACTACTCTGTAATTAAACAGTATTGCTGATAATGGTTACTATCAGAGGAACTGATTAAAACACTGTATTATCAAGACACCAGTAATTTCAATATCCTTAGTTTTGAACTCTGGGCTTTGCAATCTGCTGTGTGTACCAGTACTGTCACTACCACATAAATTATTCAATTATTTTATAAAAAAAATTCCTGGCATTCTCTTCAGTATTTATTGTTTTACTCAAATATAAACACATGCATAAATAATGCCCATGCAACAAGGATCATAACTCTTATAGTGCATCCATCATGGGATACATAAAGGTGCTGTGATGCCAAGGGCCTTATTCACCCAGCTAAAGGGGTGCAATACTAGATTAAACCAATTACATCACAGCAATGCTTTGGAGATCTCTCTAACATTCAAGCCTCTCAGAAATCAATGAGCATTTACAGAATTTTCTTTTCAACCTTTTGGTGCAGTTGCTTCACCTTGGAATTGGGCTTCTTGGCTCTTGAAAAGGACCCAACTTCTTTTGCTATATCCACAATGGGTCGCACAATGAGTAAGACATCTTAAAGTGAATGTGGCTGTTTTTTTTTTTTTTTTTTTGCATATCTGTAAACATTATTCAAATTTACTTTGGTTTCTTTTTAACCATAACTCCAGCAGATGTATACTTTAGGAAATATTCAGACTTTTATTTGTAGGAAAAGTGAAAGTATCCTGGTGGGAGATGCGCTAAGGGGAATTGCTATTGGGATGTAAAAACAAGAACAGAGGAAAAGGAGCCCAATAGTGTAACTGTAACACTACAATGCAATTCGTATTAGTGGATAGGGTACTCACAATTCTTCAGTATCAGATTGGTGTATATACATGGTCTGACTTCCAAGCATACGGGGCCTTTTCCTCTGTTCTTGTTTTAATGTATTCTTGCCGCTGAGGAGAGCAGGAGTGTGTGGAGAGAGCAGCCCTATACGATTTGGGAAGAGTATACCTGGACACTGCGACGGGAAGCAGTAGATACCAGGAAGCCTGAATGTTGGTTCTGACATATGCTTAGAAGCCAATAAGTCTTCTTGTGAGTATACCCCTTTGGGGGTCTTTTGGGAATGATATCTACGTGATTGATATACACAGGGGCGCCTTCTGTGTTTTGTCTCTTTCTCTTCTGTTTTCTGCAGTGCTATTGGGATGTGTGCTGTTGATGGTAAGTACATCTCTCTGGCAATACAGACACACATCTACATATGCACTAGGAATCAGAGATGCTAGGAGTTGTGCAGAAGTTATTCATTAGCAAATAATTTTGTGGTACTGCTGACAATGTGTTACAGATGCCCACCCTTACACAACGCCAGCATTTTGACCACCCTGAAGCCTGATTGCATTCTCTCTGTTCCCTACTTGCTCCTACTTTACCAAAAAGAGAGCGAGAAAGGCTTTTCATGTTAATTAGGGGTGGGCGAAAAGCGAGAAAAATTTCCTGCATGACTTTTCACGAAAAACGGCAGATTTTTCTCTTTTTTTCTGAAAAGTTTTCTCCAATGCAAAATGTTCGTTCTTTTCCCATATTACAACACATTTTACTCCTATTCCAACACATTTTCTCCTATTCCAACACATTTTTGCCTATGTTTCCTATGGTGCAACATTTTACAACACAATATTACTTCTTATTAGGGTTGTAGTGGAGAAATAAGTAGCTGTAAGTCAAAGTTGTGAGTCCTACAGCAACATATAGCATGAGAAATGTGTTAACATGCAGAGTGCTTTTGTTCTTTGCCCACAACACTAACTTCCTGCTTAAGTGACTAGTGCTTAAGTGACTAGTATGAAAGCCTGTGTACACGGGCTAAAGTGCCACCCAGTGCCCCCGGCTGCTGCCCTGGAACAGCATGTTCGGCCAGTCTCTACTGCATATATCTGCATCATGCAGTCTCTACTGCGCATGTGCAGTTACGCACACAGGGAGCTTCACAGTCTAGCACTTTTATACTATTATACAGATGATGTAGCAATGTAGCAGATGTGTATGGTAGTGGTGGTGTGATTGGTGGGACCTTGACAAACTGCATCTACCCTGGACAGAAAGGGATCATCATCATCATTTATTGCACATGCTGCAGCATCCATTGCTGCAGTCAGTTTTTGAACTACCACTTTACTCCCATGTCCCTGCACTGCTCCACTTTCCTCCTGCCCCTTGTGCATTTGCTGGACATTACTCAACTACTGTGTGTTTTTATTCTCTAGCATACACAACTGATGGAGTGTGATGTCTTGCCTTGGCCCTCAACAAAATTCTCAGTGTTGTCTGCTTTCTATCAAGTCTGCCTCAGTCACAGAGGACACATCAGGCTCACAGTCAGCTGTCACCTGATATATTCATTTGTTTAATTATTTATGCATTCATTTTTTAAATTTTTTTACCTTTTTTTTTACATTGTCCACCCTATCTTGTACTTATTTCACAGTCAGTCCAAAAAAGTATATATAACTAAAAAACTAAATCAACAAGTTCTTTCCCCAGACTTCTCCAGCACAGAGATAATAAAAGCAAAATCAGCAAATAATTTGGAACATAGCTGTCTGTGTCTTACCAGACTCCCCTAATACAGAGAACAAATGTCCTACTTAAAAGACTCCCTAAACTAAGCTTCAACTCCTATTTATTTGCCTATCTTCTCTAGCTCAAAAACATGCCGCTTTCTCCTCTCACAAATACAGAAAGCTATGCTGTAAGAGCCTGACACCCTTGTATATGGCTGTAGAAAAGTAGAGAAAACCTTCATATAGTGGGGAAAAAGTTTCTTGCCATTGATTTCAATGCAATGAGCTAGGCGAAAAAAGCGGGAAAATGGTACTTTTCTTGGGAAATTTTTCACCAAGCAGAAAGTGACATTTTTCACCAATTTTTGTGTCTATTGCTGAGTAACCAATGGGACTCCCGATGGTGGCAGATGTTTCACTCGAAAAATATAAACTGTTAGCATCATTGCCATTTAATGACCATTGTGCAAAATTGCATATTTCCATTTCTTTGCATGGGACACTAAGTTTTAGACTACAGTTTTCCATAAATCACAAGAACAACATTATTACTTAATGAGCATAATGGAAAACAGTGGCACAATTAAAAAAGTATATTGTTTCTCAAATATACAGCGTTTTAAAACAACAGCTGATAGAATTAAACAAAGAATTGTTAACCCTTGAATTTATAATGAACCTCTTAAGAAATCAAGGTGTGTGCAGCTAATTGCAAAGCATTCCACTCCCCCTGGTCCTTAATGATCTAAATATATATAACTTTAATGTACTAATATGGTTCCCCTCTATATAAATCATTGGAACCTATTTCTTAGTGCTCAGAGGGAAGAATGGAAGTGTATGGGCATTTTGGGTGTTCCTTTTCTCTGCATCTTGTTTTAGAAATAGAAATTAAATGACACAACTTTACACCATTTCTTTGCATATGTTTTTGGCAAGGCATTCTGAGCTTTCTCATATTAAAGTCAGAATTAGACAGCACGATATGTACGCTGGTATGCAGTCATTTATTCATACATAGTGCATACTGGATTCAAAATGAACACTGAGGAATCAGCGATATTACCCATAAACCTTCCAAAAATTATAAAATTAATACAAATTAACTTTAATTTTAAAATTCAGCACTAACACTTCAGAAACTTAGAAATTAAACTTTTTCACCGCATAATTTATATGAGCTTAACTACAAAAGTATTATATAGAAAGGTACTTAGTAGTTATTCAAGAAGCTAAAAAAGGCAATATTCTTGAGCAAACCAGGGGGGAGATTCACTAAGCGGTGATAAAGAGGTGATAAAGTGAATATGACTTCTCCAGTTTATCACTTCTCCAGTTCCTATGTTATTCTATAAAGCCTATGCACTAAGATGTCCAAAGTTGAAGAAATCTTACTGCATTGGCTCCAAAGAATAACATAGGAACAGGAGAAGTGATAAACTGGAGAAGTCATCTCCACTTTATCACCACTTTATCACCACTTAGTGAATCTCCCCCCTGATCCTTTAAATCAATGAAGGATTGAGGAATTGTATTTGTCTTTGATGAATAGTTGATTTGCTCCAGAACTGTATCTCTTTAACATACTGAATGAGGCTGTCAGCAAAATTAGCATTCTCCTCAGACTCATTCCCAAAATCTTGACTAATAAAAATGAACATGAAATATTTACATTTATCTGGAACAATGAAGAATTAGAAAAGCTAAATGTATTGAGGATAATGCCTGAATCTGCTAACACAAACTCATCAGTTAGTGACCGTACCTATAACTATGTCCAGATGCCATAGGACATACCAGCACACACAACTTTGCCAGCACAAGATTCAAAATGAAAAAGTTCTGTTTCACTTCTGTAACAGGTATTAGAAATTAATAAATTTTCCTCTGATTTAATATGCACCCTATTAGATCATGTTGTTAAACATGGTGCAGGGAAAGGCACACCTGAAATATCCATACACATCCACACTGCCCATCCATTATTGCAAGCGGCACATGGAAGACATATTTTTGTATAAAATGCATAGTAAATAGACATTATGCACTCATAGAGCACAAAAGCAAGTTCTTGCTCTTAGTTTTAGGTGAATTTCTATTCGTACACTATCTTATGTTCACTCATATGTGCAAGGAAGGTTTAGGATTACTAAATCTAGTATACTACTATATTATTTAGTCAATCTTGACATATCCTTTACAACTCAAAAAAGATTAGCTGATTTGGAAAACATTATTTTGCTTCCCAATCTATTATAAAATATGGACCCTGACAAAAAATGTAGTATCACTTGGCCATGAAACTATTACTAACCCTCTAAAACCGTGGACAGAATTGCGCTGAGACTCAAACTGATGTCATGTCCCACCTCACTAGGAATGGGGAAAAACAATGTTGTAAGATAAAAAGGATTTTCTTCTAAAACACATTTTGAAACTGGTGTTTTGTTTTCTATTTTCAATTACTAGGAAAAGCCAATCAGAAAAAATAAACAAACAAACCGATTATCTTATCTTCAAACATCAATCAAGAAATTTAGAGAAGAACAAAGCTGAGGGAAAGGGGTTGAAGCCTAATCATCGGGATGAAACTGGACAGGAAAAGGAGTGGTCTGGTTCAGCAATCAAGATGATAGAGAAAATCCAATATCATGGTGTGTTAAAACTTTAAGGATCAGAAGGGTGTGTAATACATTGTACTTAACCCTTTGATTGTCTGAAAGGGTAAGGGTTAACCTGTTGTTGTTACTTGAGAAGCAGATTCCACTGATGATAATATCATCTGAAATTTTGCATTCATTTGATACTACATCAGCTGATAATATGACTTATAGTGATAGGAGCTTATAAATAAAAGCAAAAAAGGAGCATTTCTGTTGCAAAACAAATACATTATATGTGTTAAGTGAACCCCTTGGATACTAAAGAGGCACCGTCTCATAATAAAGTAATGTGTCAGAAACATTTGTATCATCCAAGGAGTTAAAAGTCCTGTTTAAGTCAACTAGAATGGTATTTCTCTGACATCCAATATAGCTTACAGGTAACTCCGGGAAGGCGACAGCCCCTATAAGTAGGCAGGAACAATTCTGGGAAAGAATGCAGGGGTGGAGCCTTCCTCTCCTCCTTAGCTGGATACCAGCTAGTCCCCTCTCCAATTAGAATTGTTCCTTGAAGAGAAAGGCAACAGAGAACAGTTCTGCTTAGCTTTCGTTTCTTTTATTATTTTGTTGTTGGATTTGGGGTGTAGAAATCCCACACTAGGCGGGTTACCATTACTGACTTCCCAATGGTGGATTTCTCAGTTATCAGGTGCTGTTTGTGGACCTTCCAGCCCTGGGGGAAAACCTTACGTGCTATGTCTTTTACCTTGGAGGAGTCCAGTGAGGCTTCTCTTTTCTCTCAATGGTAATCTGAAGGCTGAAGACCTGCAGAAAAGTGAGCAACCCTTTGAGTGCCATGGTCCACTTGTCCCACTTTTAACCCTCCTGACAGGGGTCTCCTTTAGGAGTTCCTACTTGTATACTCCTGCACGCATTTAGGTTTTATCTTTTGTCTGCTTAGGGTCTTTGGAGTATTTTGAGTTTTCTGTGGTACTTTAACCCCTTCCCTGTCAGGTTAGGTGCTTTGGGGGACATTTTTTACACTTTTCCCTTGGGGGTCAGTGTGTTCTATTAATGTTCATGTGTTCTCTATTTGTTTTAGAACCTTTGAGACACTGAAGTAAAAATTAGTTTTGTGCCTTTAAGGCGCGCTTTACTGCATGGCCTCAATGCTGCATTGATCTCTATGGGACAGTTTCATTTGGGACAAATCTCTGCAACCGCTCCACGTATAGAGTACAGAGATGGCTCATTCTTCTTGTCTTCTCTTGTACTACACTCCGCTGCATATCTTCAGTGTCTTGGTGGGATGCAGGTGCTGTTTTTAGGGTACTCAGGAGGAAACTACATGGTGACAGTTCGGTTGCTATTTTCTTTCTCTCCTCTCACGAGTATCCTACACAGGGCTTGGATCCTTCCACTCTTCTCCTCAGGTTAACCCTTCACTGGCTAGATAGGTGTATTTTTTGCTCTTTTTGGGGTGAATTCTTGATCTGGGACACAGTATTGGGTTTCTCCTTATTTGTTAGACACTTTGTCTCCTGTCAGGATGTCAGACCAGTTGGGAACTGGGGCTAAACCTAAGACTAAGGACTTTGTGGTGTCTTTGACCCCCATTACTCACTGTTCCTCATGTCAATCAGGGCTCCCTAGAGAATACTCAGGTAATTTATGCCCTTCATGCACTGCGGCCCCTGCATCTCCGCCAGGGCCCTCCAGCCATGATCAAGAGCCACCCTGGGTGCCCCTAAACCTCAGGGTATCCCTGATGTATCATATTCCTCTGATGAGGAGTTGTTGGTGGATTCTGATGAGGGTGAATCCTCTGACAGAGCTTACTCTCAATTTTTGGGGATCCTTTTGAGGCTGACCCTGAGCCTTCTGCTGAAGGTCTCATTAAGGCTGTCTTAGACACCTTAAATATTCTGGTGGTCTCTGAGGAACCCCAATCTACTTCTGACGTCTTTCAAAGGTGCAAGAAACAGTCTACTGTCTTTCTACCTAATCCCACTCTGGACCAAGTTGTCCTTGATGAGTGGAAGACCCCAGACAAACGTCTGTCCTTGCCTAAGAGATTTACTAAATTGTACCCCTTCTCAGAGGCAGCTTAGGCTCAGTGGGCTCTCCCTCCTAAGGTTGATGCCCCTATCTCTAGGCTTTCTAAATCCATGGCTTTGCCTGTGGCGAATGCTTCTGCTCTCAAGGATTTGACTGACAGGAAGCTGGAGACTATATTGAAGGCCACTTTTGCAACCATAGGTGCGTCTTTGAGACCCACCTTTGCTTCAGCTTGGGTGAATAGGGCCATTACTATATGGACAGAGCAGCTGACTGTGGCTGTCCGTCAGGGTGCCCCAACAGCTGACCTTTTACATCTATTAGCTAACATTTCTGAGGCTCAGCTACTTTTGATACCATCAGGCTTGAGGCTAAGGCCTCTGCTTTATCTGTGGTTGCCAGGTGTTCTCTTTGGCTTAAAATATGGTCGGCAGACTTGGTCTCCAAGAAATCCTTGCTTTCCCTTCCTTTTATGGGCACGTCCCTTTTTGGCCCTGATTTGAAGAATCTCATCAGTGAGGCTACTGGGGGCAAGAGTACCTTGTTGCCTTTGATCCCCAAGAAGAAGCCACAACTTCGCAGGCAACTTCTTTTTTGTGCCTACCAGAGCAAGATGTGTGGAGCGACCCCGGCGGTTCCTCAGGCCCTGTGCTCCTCCTCCAAGCCCAAACAGGTGTGGAGGCCCAAATAGTCACCTAGCCTTATTTAATTTGCTTGATTTTTTCTTGCATTTGGTGTGTATGGCAGAAGCGTTACGGAAGGCCAGACCATTTGGAAGTCAGTTATATATGAATGGCTCAAAAAGATGTGGGTCAGCAGCTTTCTGGACATTTAAAAGAGCATTGCAACCTCCAATTTGCATGGGAACCAACAATGTCTTGAAGGTAAGGCACTCTGCAAATTGGTTTGTCCCTGGTAGAATGCCTCCAAGTTGCATCCTTCTGTGCTTAACATAGTGTGAGGCAAAGATTGGTGCATGAACTTAACTGCTAGAGTCAAAAATGTTCTTTTATTGGAGTATTGCTCAGCATTCAAAATGCTGCACTACTAGGGCAATGGAAAAAGATAATGGTATCATGAAGTAACTACCAGTGGACAGTGGAATAAGGCTCGGTTTTCAGGCAGTGTATTTGTGGTTCTTTTACAAGAAGTGTATAATAGAACAAGGCTGGGACAATTGACAGCTTACATGTAGTTCTGTGACTTCCAGTGGAATAAGGCTGTGTGTCAGACAATACATGAGTAGTTTTGTGAAAACCAGTACAACAAGGCCTGGGGTTGCATGCTGTGTATGTGGGATTCTACAGCTAGTAGTGGGTCCTCTATGCCCAATCCATCAATTGAGAGGGGGGCCCCCTCAACAGAATTCTATGGTTCTGTGACTACCTATGGTACAATGGAACAAGGCAGGGTTGCAGATTATGTAATAGTTATGTGAATATTAGTGGATAGTGGAACTAGTATGGGTTATCAGACAGTGTATGTGTGGGCTGGGGTCTCAAACAGTGTGCATGTGGTTCTGTGACTATCAATGGTAAGTGGAACAAGGCTGAGATGTCTTATAATGTATGTGTGGTTCTGTGACCAAGGGGACAGTGGATCTTGGCTGGGGTGTCAGTGTATATGAGGTTTTGTGACCACCAGTGAACAATAGAACAATAGTGGGGATTTTGTGGCTACCAGTGAAAAGTGGAACAAGTCTGGAGGTTTCAAACAGTGTACAAGTGATTCTGTGACTACCAGTGGAACAAGGCTGTGGTATTGGAGAATGAATGCATGGTTCTGTGACTAGCAGTAGCTATGGGTGAAACTTTTCCCCTCAAAAGCAAAATGTGAAAAACAGCACCCTTGAAAAGTGCAATTTTCCATATTCTCTGCTTTTTTCATTGCATTAAGATCAATGATGATTTATTTTATTCCTTGCACATGGAGAGTTTGATGCATGTATTCCTGCAGTGTTAAATATACAAAAGGGTATCAGATTACTGTATGTGTCTATGTTTGGAAGAAAAATAAAGCAACAATTTAGACAGACAGGCAAAGAGAGGGATCTGGAGTTATTTGATAGGAATATTGGTGGTAGGCACTATCCATTTCTGTTTGTAGACAGTGACTCTGACAGTAACAGGAACGGTTAAAAATGCTTTTGACTGATAGATGACAGACACAGAGGTGATACTATTCACATACCTGAACAGAGGCTGAGAGTGAGACGTACAGTATATCATACATTATTTACAGTCAGGCAAAACATCATCCACACTCTAACAGCTCTGTTGGGAACTTTACAGTAAAAATCAACTCTACCATCATCATCACCATCATCACTTCTAAGTCCAGCCACCATCCAGTCACACAGTTCAACATCTACAACCCAATCTATGAGTGTTTCTGCTGCAAATTGTAGGCTTTCATATTGCCCTGGCCTTTCCTTATTTTGTATCTTGCTCTAGACCTTTAAATTCTGATCTCTCTGATTGTTTTGGACATGTTCATAGCCTAATTTTTCTAGTCTGCATTTTACTTGTATGTTGCCGTTTCAAGTTTTTACTGTTTGCAGTCCTGCCCAGAGTCTTCAGCTTTGCTCTTTCCCCGTGAAGTTGATTTCTCCTGGAAGGTTATTAATAAACTAGTCATGTTCCTGTCCTGTCTCCCTTGGGTCACTGCTGCTCTATGATACTCTTCAACATCACCTCCTTGTACATCCCTAGTCTAGTCAACCTGATCCCTCATTGGCTTAACTAATGAGGAGGTGAATGACCATGTGGACAGCATCTTTAGACCAGCGTAGGCCACAACAAAGCTGGTTTGAGGCATCAGTGCATCCTCACAATGTACCCTAGTGCTGCTACCCAGCTACTAGAGATTTGATGTTGGATAGGGTTACAGGGCATTCTTCCTTTGACCTACTATTCAGTTATATGTGACACACCTATTGCTAGTACTACTGCAACTTAGGTGTTGTCTCTGTAAACAACACCTGATCAATAGGAAAGCAGGATCCCTTGTTGGCACATTCTCACTGAGATCCCAACTGAAACCCAACCAGAGTTTTGATTGGAAGATGCACCAGCAACACATCAGTGATGTGATGACTAGCAGAAACACTCCTAAAAGTTTAAAGGGCCTTGACAAACATAATAGTAGTGATGTAAACTTCTCAAGGAGTGGGTCAATGTTTCTCTCAATAACAGTAACACCCATGCCTCCTATTGCTGTTGTTTGCAAGTGCAAAACACAAAGGCGTATTACTCCTGACATATCCCTAGCTGAAGTGCAAACATTGTACAAGCTGACAGTTAGTGTCATGCGCAAAAGGCAAATAGACGCAGCACGCTAACAATTTTTCATGGTTTGTGTTTTTGTAGGAATCAGCCTACTAACTTTTACTTTCAGGTGTAGATTTATCTTCAGCAGCAGTAGTATTAAAGAAGGAATTCACATATCCAAAGAAGGCCTAGTCAGAGAATGGCAAAGTGTCTGTGGGAAATTTAACTGACAGTAGCAAAAAGGCAGACATTTTATGTAATTTTTTCTGTGGGAAAAAAGCATGACTTTTAGCAAATATCTAACTCCACGTCACTGTCTCTGCACTTTCCTGACAGGCTGCTCACTTTGAACAGCTGAGTCTGATTCCACAATTCCCATTGGTCATCCTCTAGTTTAAATTGCACTGGAGATACCTCTTATTTGAGTTTCATGTGTCTTCTTTGGATTTCCAGTAAATTGATCTCAACTTGCTCCTCTTATGCTCATCATGTTTGGTACCTCACGCTGGCATTGTGCCACTGATCTCTGAGCTTTCTCCACCTGCATTCCTGAAGACAGCTCAGTAGTCTTTCAGAAGCCTGAAAGCTGAGTCATGTCTTCATCTTCTTAATTCTTCTGTCAGTAGTTCTCTCAGCAGCTTCTCATGCAACTAGTCAGCTGATCTCAGTCTTGCACTCTACAGAGTTCTCTGTCTGAACTTTCTGCTCCCTCCAATGGCTTAGCAGGTGTATTCCAAAGCTGCCTTACCTTCTTGCCAGCTGTCCGCAATTGAGATTTTACCCAGTACCAGCCAGCCTCCAAAATCCTGCCTTTCTGTTTTTGCAGGTAGGCTGCTCTTCTCATTGCTGCCCACCTAGTGGTTGCTGCTCAGTTTGAAGGGAAGACTTTCTGTTTCCACCTATTGCCATCTAGTGGTTACTGGTAAGTTTGCAAGGACTGAATTCCTGTTTCTTTTAAAGGAGCAGTAGACTGTTCCCTTAAAGAGACGTTACCCTTTTGGTCCTTTCTGAACTTCCTTGTAGTCTACTCCAGCATACCAGTACTCTGTATCCAGGTGTTCCAATCCTGATCTATTCCCGGCTCAACCGGGCTTGTAACTTTATCCTATTACACTGCAGCAAGGGACCACCTGGAAATGTTAATGATCACCAACTACGAACCCCAGCTATGCATTCAAGCAGCTTCCTGAGTTCTGGTTCTGAGTGATATGTGACACTATCAGTAGAACAAGGCTTGGATAGCAGACTGTGTATGTTTGATTCTTTGAGTACGAGTGAGCCCTTTATTATGCAATCTGACACTGGAGTGGCATGGAGCCCACTAAACAGAGTTTGCTGGGGGTGGGGGTGGGGTTGCAGCATTTTTTTTGTTACACCAATTCTTCAGTTCATAGCAGCAGGCAATAAGATCATTTATGTTTATACTGCATGTAGGACTTCACCGGCATTATTTACTATTACTTACACATTTGTGTCTGATTCCACAAGATCTGTGCAGTCAGCTGCTTCCAACTGAAGTCACCAGCCTCCTTCCTCATATATATTAAGGATGAGAATTAATTACTGATGTATTGCACTGTATACCTTTTTTGGGTTTATATTAAGAAACCAATCTAATAAATTGTAGGGATTTTTTAAGGCCTAAATATGCATTTTGAAAAGTATTTCTTACAATACTTGTTAGTCTTGATTGAATTTGCTGCTGCTTTAACCCTTTGATAAACAGAGGGTTAGTCCAACACATTAAGGAGTGATACACTGAAATTCCCTATAGCACTCAAAAGGGTTAAGCAAGGTTGCTTCTAATTACAGACTAGTGATGAGGAATGGAGAGTACATCAATATGGGAGCTGTACACATTCAGTCTAGCACATTCCCACACTAGCAGGTGCTCTGTACTTTTATATTCTTTTGTGATACAGCTTATGAAACCAGATGGCAAGTGGATAAAATGAAGGGGATAAGTTATGGAATGTTGTGCTCTGTTTAAACTTTGTTAAGACAAAATCCAATTTTTGAGCCTGGCTTGGAGTTCAGCTGCCCTCCAAATTCTCAGGCACCAATCCAGGAATTAAAATTACCTCTCTCTCTCTCTCTCTCTCTCTCTCTCTCTCTCTCTCTCTCTCTCTATATATATATATATATATATATATATATTTGCTCTTTAAAAAAAATTAAATTGGGACAGAGCCTATAAAATTTCAACATGAAAAATAAATTACACGTTTTAAACTTTGCTTGCCAATTTATCATCAATAAGGGTAAACAAAAATGTGTGAATGTGTGAGATTTATCATATTATAGAAGTAGGAAACCTTTGACTCCTCAGCTGGTTTTAAACCACAACTGCCAACATCATGATCTGGATAGTGGCTGTCTGAAGATGAGGGATACTGGAGTTCAGTAACAGCTGGAACACTGTAGACTGCACATCCCTGTTTACAAAGAGATGAACACAATGCATTTTAGGGTAGTCACTGAATTCTTGAATACAAGGGAGGCCTTTAACATATACTACTTCTCTAGTATTCCCAGGGTTAAAAGCCTTAAGAAAATCAAGGGGAGTTGGGAAACATTATTTGTCTCCTATGGTGCAAGTGGTTTGCCCCAGAATTGCTTTATTTCTTCATAGGACATTTACTTTCATAGGCCTTATCTACAAAAGAAAATATGAGCATTTCTGCAACAAATCAACTGCACCATGGGGAAGTAATGCAAATTTCCAAAACTGCCATTCCACTGGAGAGGTCTCACTGTAGAATCCAAGGGGCTAAAAACTTCTTAATTGGATTTTGACCACAAGAGGGCACTGCTAATGTAAAACAACACAGGTTTAAATGGGAATATCTCTGGAAATATGCATCTCACAGCAGTGAGTGTACCCATATTTTACTCAATGGGAAACTTTCTACAATATATATTTTTTCATAAAAAAAGTTTACTGCTCCTTTAAATCAATCTGAAGTCTCATTTCTCCCCTATGATGAAAAATGCTTTGGAAACCCTTCTCATTCCCCCTTTTCATTCAAAGAGGATTTTCTTTTTTCCCTATGGCACAATTGATTAACTCCCTAATTGTTCTTTTTAGCTACAATGGTACAATTAGTTTGCCTCATTTTGTTACTTGAAATGTTTTCATATTGTGTTTCTTTAACCCATTTATTGTTAACCACTTGGATGCTAGTTACGTCTCCATTGTATTGCTTCACAATGAATTAGAACCATTGTTATCCTCTAAAGGGGATAAATGGTCATTTTTAACTGTTTTTGTAATTTTTGTTTTTTTATTTTTGGTGTGATGCTGAAATGCAGGACATTTCTAATGGCAGGGAATTTTAAGCTTTGGAATTTTGACACTATATGAACTGAAATGGCTGCAATATTTTCTTTTCACCCTTTATTTTGTGAATTTGAGCTCTTAGTATGTTGTCGGCCATCTTGCCTTCTACTTTTTTCAGACCAGAAATTCAGAAAGAAGGCAATATTGGGGGCTGGGGATGGGAAGATTCAATATCTTGGCAAGCAGCCATACAGGTCAGTTTCAGCTTAAATCCCCAATGATGGGAATGACAGCATTTTGACAGAAAATGACACAAACAGTTTGATCATAGCACATAGCTCTTTATTCTGTAAGAGGAGAAGAACAGCTCTCCCATTAATTTCCTTTCCTGTCAATTCTTAGTGGAGAACCAACCTTATCTGCTTCATTCTTATAGAAAAAAATCCCATAGAATCGAGGACCATTACTGTCACTTGTGAAATCTCCTCAAACATATGATCAATCTCTCTCACAGATGGGGCACTTGAGAGCTTGTTTTACTTTCCATAGATGTCATCTAAACATGATCACATAGCTTGTGGATAATAAAATAATTCTAATATTTCAGAAGTGAGCATGAAAATTACTCAATTAATGTGCTGATGATGATGCCAGAATATGTCAGTAAGTACCAGAGAAGATGAAGATTTTTAGAGAATGACACAAACAACTAATAGTTATAAAATAATATTACATAAATATGCCATGTGAAATACCATCATGTAAATATCATGTGTTGTAAATTAGTAAAATTACTTATTGAAGGGTTTGTTATAACGAATTATTTGAGTGCAAAATGGGAATCCAACACATTGCTTTGAATATATATTTTGTTTCAGACAAGAAGATAAATAGGCTGATGCACCTGCCTCTTCAGGTTAAACTCCAATACACTCTAAGATGTGATAAAGAGGTGGTAAAGTGGAGATGATTTCTCCAGTGATATCATTTCTCTAGTTCCTATGTTATTCTATAAAGCCTATGCACTATGATCTCCAGAGTTGGAGACATCTTAATGCATTGGCTCCATAGAATAACATAGCAATTCTATCATACCTTAGTGCATCTCCTTAAATGGTAGGCAGTACTCCAATGCATTGCTTCACAATGCATTGGAGATACCTCTAACAGTCAAGGGGGTTAAAAAACCTATTTAAATCAATGGAAATATTATTTGTCACCTATGGTGCAGACAATTTGCCCCAGAATTAATCCAGTTTACCATAAAATCTTGCATATAATACAGACAATTTTGCCCCGCTTCACCTTATGTGCGTATTATACACGGGTAAAAAAAAGTTTAGCTTTTTTTCCCCATTCATTCCCTCCCTCTACCAAGTAAGCATAATATACTTCTCTGCTTAACTCACCCCCTCTGGAGTGGAGCCGCCTTTAATCACTGCACAGCGGGTGGCTGTCTTGCATCTGCCACCTGCTTCTAGCAAATCCTTGCTAGGACCTTTTAATTTTAGCCATTTGTAATACCTCAGGGTCCTCGCTGGGCTACAGTACATCCAATGTGCAGAGATCTATGCTTTGGATGTACTGTATGTGCATTGAATGTAATGTATCACTGGAGAAGTCACCTCCACGTTATTACCTCTTTTTCATGCCTTAGTGCATAACCCCCTATTAGCTATTTGTGGTTACATGGATGTTGGTGTGATTTCTTTGTAGACATTGATAGACAGAGATAGCTTATAAAAATAAAAAAACAACCCAATCACCCCCCTACTCCAAAAAACAAATAAAAAAAACAAAAACTTTTGAATGATAGGTGACAGAGACAGACAGGAGGTTCCTAAACAGTGACTGTGACTGACAGTGATGGATCCTAAAGACTGAGACATGCAGCATACATTATTTCCAGAAAGACAGAAAATCACTCCAAACTTCAACAGCTCTTTTACATACTTTACACTAAAAATCAATGCTACTTTCATTACGTCCAGCAAACTTGATAGGTGAAGGGATAAGCGGAAAGGAGTATGAAGAGAGTATGGATGTGTTGGAGGTAATAAAGTTACACTAAAAAACTGACTATGGCCATTGTTGCTTCAGCTTCTGCAATAAATGATGATGATCTTCCTCCTCTGGAGCAGACTGTTTGTAAAAGTGACCAGAAAATGTGCACAACAAGTAGTAATAAACCATTTAACAACAATAACAAGTCAACCCTTGACACCAACTGCTGTGTTAGACAGTCACAGTAACAGCCTGCCACAAAGAAATGGTCAATGTTCTATACAAATAAACTTTTTCAGACTTTAAAAAGCCTAGAAAAATAGAACAATAGTGTCTAGGAAGAGGATGATGCTGAGATGCCCTTATTATTTGTGGTAATGTTGATATAGAATATATCCCTCCACTGTCATTCATGTTTCCTAATACAGCTGAAGGAGACAATGAGATCAATGATTATAGGGCTGAAATAATAAGGCTTAGTCTTCCACCACTAAAAAGAAGCAAAATGCATGTTTCTAATTTTTTTTTGATAGATCAAAAAAAAGTTTGACTCTTGGCAAGGAAACGTGCCAAACAATACACAATCATCCTCTCAGTCACCATCGTCAGTGTCATCACTTCCCATTCCAACCCCTATCCAGTAGCACACCCTACTGTTGACTAAGCAGCAACACAGGACATCAACATCCACAACCCAAAAGTATTCCTGTGAAATGGTTGTCAAAATGTTGGTGGCTGACATGCTGTCCTATTCTTTTGTTAAAACAGAGGTTTAAAAAACTGTTTTGCAACATACCAACATATTACAAGCTGTAGTTATTTTTCAAGGATAGCTGTGCCGGCGTTGTACAAACAGGTGGCTAATGTGGTGGGTGAGGGGCTGGAAAAATCATTCAACAGATACTTGAACAAGTGGCTAAATTTCAGATTATACAACTGTTACGTCTCACTATAACATCAGTGAGGAGCAGCATTCAGCAGCAGCAGGTTTGAAAGTCAATTCCAAAAACACTGCAGATGTCTTAAATAATCTACGGCAAGTGAAAGCTGGCTTTATGTCTTCTGACAATCCAACATAACATCTGCCTTTAGAATAGAAGATATGGTGCATGTACCCCGATTCACTTTTATCCTAAATCTAGTTGTTACAAAATTCCTCTCAGAATTTGAATCCCTCAGATAAATATCGCTAAATATCACCCTCAAAATCTGTGTACATTGTAGCTAGTCCTGCAGTACTAACAATGCACTATATACCATGCAAGAGTGTAGTCACCTGCACAGTCACCAGCTTACAATGGAGGTCCCTACTAAAGATGAGCGAGCACCCCGATGCTCGGGTGCTCGGGTGCTCTGACCGAGCACCCCCTGATGCTCGAGTGCTCGGCCGAGCACCCGAGCCCCATTCAAATGAATGGGAGCACTCGAGCATTAAACCAGGCACCCCCTGCTCTGATGAGCGGAGGGTGCCTGGTCAATGTCCCCCTTCATCTCCGCTATGCCCCTCTTCCACAATGTCCCCCTTCATCTCCTATGCCATAGCGGAGATGAAGGGGGACATTGTGGAAGAGGGGCATAGCGGAGATGAAGGGGGACATTGTGGAAGAGGGGCATAGACTCTATGCCCCTCTTCCACAATGTCCCCCTTCATCTCCGCTATGCCCCTCTTCCACAATGTCCCCCTTCATCTCCTCTATGGCATAGGAGATGAAGGGGGACATTGTGGAAGAGGGGCATAGCGGAGATGAAGGGGCACATTGTGGAAGACGGGCATAGCGGAGATGAAGGGGGACATTGTGGAAAAGGGGCATAGAGTCTATGCCCCTCTTCCATAATGTCCCCCTTCATCTCCGCAATGCCCCCTTCATCTCCGCAATGCCCCCGTACCTCCATTCCCTGGTGGTCCAGCGGAGCGTCTTCGGATCTGTGCCTCTTCCGGCACAGATCCTCTTCACCCGAGCATGTCGGGCGAGCACATGGCGGTACTCGTACGAGTACCACCATGTGCAGAGCAGAGCGATGCTCGAGCCGATCCGAGCATCGGCCGAGCACGCTCGCTCAACACTAGTCCCTACCATGTACATGATGGAGCATTTATATGAGAAGAATTAAGACAGTAGTAAGCATGCAATGCATGAATGTCTTTGTCATCTGGTAACTGGCAGCTAATGTGTCACCTATGTGAGCTTCTGAAGTCTTTTAAGGAGGTGAACTTGCTGGTTAGTTATGTTGGTGAGATACTTCCAATAACATATTTAGTACAAGAAAAGATTAAGAGCATGGCCGATGAATCTTTTTGGTCATTAATTTATACTACCAGACCTTTCTGTCTCGCTCTGTGTTTTATAAAACAGTAGATAACACTTATCAATGGCATAATCTTAGTCATGCACAGCTAGTATTAGTTACTTTTCTGTTGTTGCTCCTTATCTGTCTGAAGAGACCTAAAAGCTTGTATTCTAAAACTACTCAGTTAGCCAATAAAGGTATCACTTTTGCTCTACCAGTCTTCTGCTTTTTCTATGGCTAACATGGTACCACCTTTTACCTAGAATTTAATCTTGCTACAATGCTTGGCCCCCACTTAAACATGTCTGTGTAAGTACTACTGTGGGAACATTTAGTTGTCCGTGAGTAAGTGTGCAGTCAAAGCAGGTTTTAAATGCTAATGGTTATCTCAGCAGGCTTTACATAAAGACAAGCTGTGAAATATTACAGCAAGGCAAGCCTTGATAAAAATGTTTGCAGGCTTGCAGCAGCAAGGCTTTTAAATAAATTGATTACAGGTTTGCATGTAGTGAGGCAAGCCTTGAAAAAGTGGGTTGCACTATAGGCCTACTTCCAGCACTGCTAGGTGGTAAGCCACCACTAGAAACATTATGTGCCATCCACCTACCAGTGATATTATGGTGTTTGCTAATTTACTTCCTGCTGCTGAGTTGTCTGATCATCAGATGTCACAGGATTATATTGCTGTATCCACCATATACATGGGTTCTCAAAAAGGGAGTGGACCTGGGATCATCATCATCATCATCATTGACAAAAGCTGTGGTGTTTGAAAAAGTAGCAGCAGTAACATGAAAGATGTGGTCTTGATGCTTTTTACTAGCCCTAGTGAAGAGGCAGAAGCACTATAACAGTCACCACCACTTTAGTTGCATGTGAGAAAAAGTTGTGGAGTCATTATAATACTTCTCTTCCTCCACCTTCTCTAATATCATGAATGTTGGAATAATTTCCTTTGGAGTAGGAAGGGACTGTGCAGTTATTAACAACTATAATGTACATAGTGTACTAAAAAATTGTAAAAGACAGAGATGATTGGGTTCACACTTCACATTTCTGCTCTCATTAAGCACAACTAACAATCTCCACCTTCAGGTTTTAGCTGGTAATTTTATATCATCCCCAATAAATCAGGTGCTGTCAGTCACTATGGCCTTCTGTTCAACAAAATAAAAGTCCCAATAGCAAAACTGCACTAAAATGACAGTATACAATGTCTACAAATCCTAACTCTCTAAGAGCACTGCACAGCATCACCAGCTCTGACACTACTGGGATCTGTTTGTCACCACTTCTCTATATTATATACATTTTTACATTTTGTGATTATATGGTGATTAGAAACAACACATGGGTAGGTGTGTTTATGATTACGAAAGTCTTAATTTACTTTCAGTTAATTTATATCATTCTTATTCCATATTATTATGACTATCATACATCATTTCCATGAAAGAAATGTTGTTGTCCTTAACCCTTTGAGGTTGATGTACTAGGCAGAACTGGAGCAATTCTGGAGCAAACAAACTACAACATAAGGAAGAAATAAAAACTCCCAAAATGTCCATTGCTTTAATGGGTTCTTTTTACTCCTTGAATGCTAAAGAGGTCTCCAAAGCATTTCTTCCCATTGAGGTTAAAAGCCCTATTTATGTCAATGGGGATTTTGTTTGTCATCTATGGTATTGTTGGTTTGGCCCAGAATTGTTCCAGGTAATCTCAGTACATCAGCCTCTTTGCGCATCAGAGGAGTTCTGTATTGTGTTGAATACCTGTTCTTTCAGTCAAAGGGTTAACCCCTGTTTGCATGGATTTTAGCCTTGTTTCCTTAGCTCAGTGGTAAGAGCACTGCACACCTGTCTTGCAATCACAGGGATAATATGATTTATAATTTAAAGTCTATGAAGGTATTATAATTTTGGATATAATGCAGGAATAGCAGAGGGAAAGGTACTGCACGCAATTAATCACAGCTGCCTAGCCCTAGTTCATGGATGCATGAGACAATACATAATCTAATTTGGGTAAATAGTTTCACTGGGATTGTACAAATGTTCATTTGGGGAGCCATTTGTCTTTTTTATGTTCAGTCACATTTTCTTACCTATTTAGTCAGAATGGAGATGGTTACTGAAGACCTATGTTTCCTTGGCACCAGGTTTTGTCATTTAAAATAATAAAAAAATAGCTATTCCTTCTTAATCTCCATTTATAATATATAATTGGTTTTAGAAACCCTGAGAATTTCTCTTTGCTATATTAATGCTAAACATTTAATTGGCTGAGCTTTACTAAAGAGAGAACTTGCCTTTATTTCATGATTTAGGACTAGGGGTTGAAAAAAATGTTTTAGTGCATTCGCTATTCCATGGAATTACTAAAATGTTCTTACTGGTAGGCAGAGACATTACAACAGACGTATTAAGAAGAACTGGAGCAATTTGGGGCAAACCAATTACCTCTCGGGGAAAAAAGAAAATTATCCGTTAATTTAAATGGGAACTTATCATTCTAAGACAACCCTATTACATTAATAGAAGTAGAGATGAATCCTGGTGGCACCTAAAGTATTTGGGGTGGTGGGCTCTGTGATCCAGATGAAGCCCTCCACTTAAACCCTGCAGCCACTGCTTTCCTGGGAGACAAGATGGGCATTTGAAAGGCCAGCCCTCTTTTTTTTTTTAAAAAAAGACTTTTGCTCCGAATTGCACATCTACATCTGGGAGCATATCTATACACTTGAACATGTAATACAGAGGGCCACCATGCGTCATCATGCCGATAAGGAGTCTAAGCACCAATCAACCCAGGAAGATAGTGCTGATATGGGCTTCATTGGGGTCCCAGCTTGGTTCTATATCTGGCACACTGAGCACCCAGAACACTTTAGGGAGCTCCAGAATGTGTCTCTACTTGTAATAAGGTAATGGGGACACCTTTGTTTACTGGTGTTAATGTCTCTTTAAAAATGACCTACATGTTGTTCTAGCCATTTGTTTGTAATATAAGCCAAGATTACATTACATTCAAAGTGAAAATTCAGCTACAAAAAGAATAGGAAAGAGCTTTCTATAACATTTTTCCTACTTCTACCATTCTAACGAATTCCATATGTATATTGAATTTGGTAATTTATATACATACAAAATGGCTCAAAAGCACTGCAACTGACCATTCACCTATTTTATTGCAAGGTCCCCTTTTTCTGGAGGATAGGTCTTCCAGGATTGGCTGCTCAGGGCAGTAACATACACTACCTCAACACCCCCACTAGTCTAACCAGGCCCATGATAACCCCTCAGTTGCAGGACTGACTGGGAATGCATTGCAATCAATGCAGTGAACCGTAATCATTTGTTGAATATACAGCCCAAATGTTTGTAAACAAATATTTGGGGGGATATCATTATCCACCCACCTCTCCATCCTGAGCAGATCAGGATGTAGAGAATTAGAAAATAAAGGAGGTCCTGGGACCCCTAAAAAACAATTTTTTGTTAAAAGGAGTGCACATTTGTTCCCTTCATTAATTAATTAATCACTTCAGTGCCAGAGGCTTGAGGTACTTTTTATAACCTGAAATTTTTAGCATTTTTAATATTCATCTGTTTAGATTCTAGTTGTTAACTTTCTAGTTATATATCGAAATTATATAGTGTTTTTTCAGAACTAATTCAGCTTTTCCATGGCACCTCACATAAACTAAATTCTGCATTGTATTACAAGCTATAGTGCCATATATATAGAAAATTGTAAACAATTACTTATTTTGCCACAATCATAAATTATAACAAAAACATTTATGGTAGTGAGTACAAAAACACCAAAATATGTATTGTTTTACCAGTGTGCACAGACCCCTAATTATCAGAAACACAAAATGGTATCATTAACTTTATGAACTAAAATGCACATTCCAGGGGTTATATTGAAAAACTACCCTACAGGAGTTGAATAACTATATAAAACCATATATTTCCTGAAAGTAGATCTCCCACTGCATAAAATGAGAGTCACTTGTCTTTCTACCTGTAGCCAAAAAACGACTGCAGTTATCGTTGTTGCAATTTGTACAATAAATAATGATGATCTTTCTCCTCTGGATGAGGCTGTTTGTGAAAGTGACATAAAAAATTCCTCCACCACAAGTAGTATTAACACTAGTATTATCAATAAATCATTTTAAAACACCGAAGATGACAATGAGTCACATTATAGTGTTAATGGCATAGAGGAGGAGAAACCAACTGCTGTGACTTACAGAGGGAGTAAAACCATCAGTTCTCAAAATAGTGGAGAATATTTTATCCTAAGGAGAAAAGGTAAAAATAAATTGTTTGAAACTTCAAAAAGCCTAGTGTAATATGAAAGTAATGGAGAAGAAACGGGGGGGGGGGGGGACAGCACAATATATCCCTCCATATCCTCCTATTCTTCTGATATAGATGAACGTAAAAGTGAGAGAAATTATATGACCAGAAAATTAGTTGAAAAGAAATGGATCAGTCTTACACCACTGAAAAGGAGCACTGTGTCTGTTTATACACTGATTGAGAAATCAGTTGGAAAGTCTGACTGGACAAGTAAAGTTGCCTAAAATACACAATCATCCATCATCAGTATTATTACAGTTTCCAAGTCCAACCCCCCCATCCAGCCACATAGGTCATCAACATCCACATCCTAAGCCATGATGAGTGATTCTGCTGCTGTTGGAAGTGCAGCACCTTTGATACCTACTATTAATATATTTGCAACATAGTAGTAGTATTACTAGTAGTAGTAGTAGCTCCTCAGTCTACAATATAGATATTTTTCATACATGATCCAAAAGCTGAACATGTCATTATTGGTTGTCTGTGTAAGAGGCATGTGAGCACTAGGAAAGCAGGATCACACCTAGGCGCATCCACATTGTGTTCCCACCTGAAGTACAACCACGGGTCTGAATGGAAGATACACCATCAACATATTGGAGGAACAATGACTAACAGCATTAAACGCACTCCTAAAAGTTCAAAGGATTCTGGGCCATGTAATAGTAGTGGTGTAGAAGTGTCAGAGAGTATCCTTCATTTGCAACACCCATGGCTCCTCTTACTGTTCTGCAAAACATGCAGGAGCATGACTTAGGTTGTTGAAGATGACAACAGTGCCCACACTTGCTGCCTCCACCACCACCACCTTCGCTGCCACAAGTCATGTTATTACAGCAGTAAACTTGCATAGTTCTTCCACTATGTACTGCTATCCCACACTTATGCAATTTGTAGGAAGGAGTAAAAACCTGCACAATAATAATCTAAAAGTACACATGTGGATTAGCAAACTTGCCATAATGTTGGCAGTTTACATGCTTCTCTTCTCTTTTCTTAAAAACAGATGGTTAGTGTCATGGGCAAAAGTACAAAGGGACTCAAGCTGCTACCAATTGTTTCAAGGATTATTTTGCTGTAAGACTCTGCCTGCTAACATCTTTCAGTTTCTCCACCTCAACCCTCAGCAGTAGTAGTTCGAAGATTAGGAATATTGCAGCCATAGACTGCATCATTGAAAAATGGCAATGAGCTCAGGGGAAATTTCTTGGCAGTGGTGAAAAGGTAGACATTTTAAATATTTTCTATGATGGGAATTTTCAAGGAAAAAGCAGAAAATTCTACCAGAGACTTTTTCTTCTTTTCTCCAGTCCATAATCTGGAGCCACTATGTTTATCTATAGAAGCCCATATGAAGGGAACTGGGTTCCCCTACTTCCTAAGCAGATGTTTAAAAAACTGAATATGGGGTCCAGAGTCCTCATATTAATTTAATCAAAAACCTAGACGGTGTCCTCTCCCCTTAGTGTGTGTATGACAAACATGTGCTTGGCATCGGAGGTCCAGCAGTGTCCATCAAAAAGAGGAAAGTGGTTACGCGTGTTGCTTGAAGAAGAGGACACATATAGTGCATGTTTGTCTGCTTCCCCAGATCCACGACTGACTGAGAGGAGATTCTACTCTGGGATGTATTCTGTGCGCCGCTTAACCCCATCCCCCAGCTAATGGAAGAATGGGAACATTTTAAACAGGGATTGGCTATGAAACCTATTTTCTTTTTATTCCACATAGTGCCCTGTAAGATGCCCATCCAGAACTTGGGGGGGGGAGGGTTCAATTTGTTGATTAACAATATTGTGGATCAGGGAATTTCAAACACAGCTAAACAACCAACATCAAAGTGAGTAGGTCTTTAAATACATTCACACACCTTTTTTTGCTTGGTGGTGTGTGTGTGGGGGGGGCCTGGGACACCTTCCATGTTTTTTTAACAGAATATATGGGCTATGAATCCAATATTATTTTTTTTTACATTCTTACACTGAAAAATAATATGGGGTAACTAGACCCCGTATTATTTTTCTTTCACTCATTTTTTTCACTCATTAACTTTTTTTTCACTCATTAAGTGAAAATAAAATGGGGTGAATTTATCCCATTAACTCCTTCATTGTCAGTACAGCTAATTGTAGCTGCCCTGGCAAAATGGGTGGTAATCATGTTTTTGGATGGGGGGTTGAGGGGGATGGGTTTTTTTACTTTTTACTTTTACTTTTTTCATTGGTGATGCAGGGGTGTCTGTAGCAATTTTTCCAAGTGGAGGCAAAGCCATAATATGAACTCCAGCCAAGCCCATCCAGGCCCTTTGTTTATATGGATGGGGTAATTGTAGGGGGGGCAAGTACCCCCCTTGCCTCCCCTCCGGACTCCCATGACCCCTTGGTTGCCATGGCTGCATGAAAGCTGTGATCCAGCAATGGAGGGGTTCACAATTACTGTGCATGGTTTGGCTGGGGTGGCTGGCTTTGTGCATTTATTTTTTTTTTAACCTGCAGTTAACCCCTCCATTTTCAGAGCAGCAAGATTGCTGAGATCCAGAAGTGGAGAGGTTACCATGGGTTGGCTGGGAGGTGAAGAGGGACATGGTGGATCAGGCAGGAGATGGGGGGATATTGCCCCCCTCTTGGTTTCCCCTACCTCATCTAGTCCAATGACAGAATCAGAAATCTAGCCACTTTCCTTGTGTGTCTTCACTTTGCTTTGGGATTGTTTTCAGCACAACAAAAATATTTCAAAGGGTTATTTAAAAAAAAACCTGAGACAAAACAAAAAAAGACTAATTTCAGTAGTCCATTTCTGATCTTCAGTCAGAATGTAATTGCAGAATTGACTAGTTGTAAATATCTGCTGAATTGGAAAATGGCCATTCAGTAAAAATATACAGTTGGAATGGAATCCTGGCCATAATATATTACCACACAGTGTGGTATGAATGACTCTACACAGAGCCCCTCTTCCCCACACACATAGACACACACACATACACACACACATACACACACACATAGACACACACACACATACACACACAAACCTAGTTAATTAGTAAGGATAGGTGAAAAGTGTAAAAAAAATTCCCACATTACTTTTTGCGAAAATGTACAGATTTTTCACTTTTCCTGTGAAAAACTTCACCTTTCCGCCTATGAAAAAATGTCCTCCTTTTCTCCTGTTTAACAAATTTTCTGCTATTTTAACACATTTTTCACCTATATTTCCTATATGTACTACATTTCCTACTGCAATATTACTTCTTCTGAGGGCTGTAGTTTAGAAATAAGCTGAGAGTCCTACAGCAACATATGGCTTGAAAAATGTGTTAGTATGCAGAGTGCATTTGTCCTTTGCCCACAACACTAACTTCCTGCTTAAGTCACGCTGGCACATATTCATGATGTCATGTAATAAAAAAAAATAAAGTACAACCTACAATGTGGAAGATGTGTATGGTAGTGGTGGTGGGGGACAGGCATGATGTGAATTGTGTATGTATTTTTACCATTGTCATACGCTACCCTCCTTCTCATTAATTATCGGTCATAGCAGTGGTCCCAAATGGGGTAGATGGTGGCAACCCTTCTTCACATCCCTCCTCCACCTCCTAATTTATGCTGCTGTTAATATATTTGTCCTGTCTTTGTCTGTCATGTGTGGTTTCCGCTACCTGATACTCAGATGGTATGAGATGTTGATTCATTTTTAAGAATGTTAGTCTCCCAACATTGCTGCTTGATAGCCGTGTCCTGCGGTCATTAACAATATAACCAGCCACACTGAAAACCCTCACAGACTCAATGCTTGCTGGAGGATAACTGCGGATTTTCATTGCAGTACGTGTCAATGCTGGCCACACACACTGCTTTGTTTGCCAGTAGTCTATGGGGTCATAGTTTCTGTTAAAACGTAGCTATCCTGAAAGTATGCAGAAACCATCTCACATTCAGTGGGACCACTTCTAGGAGCTACACAGTCAGGGCCGGATTTTCCGTAAGGCAGAGTAGGCATCTGCCTACAGGCGCACCCTACAGAGGGGCGCCTGCCACTACAACTGATTTTTTTTTTTTTTTTTTTTTTTTTTGCGCGGCTTGACATGCCGCTCCGAGCCGCCAGCCGCCGCATTGCAAGCTGTGAGCTCTCCTGGCTCTTTAGCAATGCAGAGCGCTGGGAGATAAAAAATCTCCCAGCGCTCTGCATTACTAAAGGGAAAGCCGCGCGGGAGCTCCAGCAGCTCCATGTCTGTGCACAAGCACAGATCTCTCCAGCCGCTGGACCACCAGGGACATAGGAAACGGATGTGGGGGAGAGAATGAGGCTTAACCCTTTGAGTGCCAGAGTGGTACACAACGCATTGCAAAGCAATGCGTTGTGTACTACTCTGGCACTCAAAGGGTTAATTTGGAGATAATGGGAGCAATGTGAGGTCATTATGGGGATGATCATGGGGGGCAAACGATGTGCTGATGGGGGGGCAATGTGAAGTCAATGTGGAGGTGATGGGGTCAGTGTGGAGCTGATGGGGGGGCAATGTGGAGGTGATGGGGTCAGTGTGGAGCTGATGGGGTCAATGTGAGGGAAAGTTGAGATGATGGGGCAATGTGGAGCTGATGGAAGGCAATGTGGAGCTGATGGGGGGCTATGTGAGGGCAATATGGAGATATGGAGCATTGTGGAGATGACGGGGGGGGGGGCGCTTCAGATATCTGTGCCTACAGGCTCCTGATATATAAATCCAGCCCTGTACACAGTGTTCCTGTGTATCAGGTACCAACCCATACTCAAGGAGCAAGTCCCAAAGAGATGTGCTGCAGGCACCACCACCACCACTACCCATGTTGTTTTTTTTCTGCCCCTGCTGAGACCCATGATGAATTGCCCTGTGTTCTGAATGGTATATTCTGGTTCATGATGTAGCTGCTTCTGCTGGTTCAAATGCTTTGTTGCCATCCTTTTCACTATACTACCTAGATGTTTGTTGTGCCCTCCCTTTCTCCCGCTCATCCTCCACAATGCAACCCTCCACTCGATCAATAAGCATGTCTCGATATTCCTTGACAGAATCTGATTCCTCAGAGAGTTGCTGCTGATCGCCATGACTCCTTGTTGGGGCAAACTGCTGATGGCCCTTTGGCAGAAATTCTGAAATTTTGTGTTTAAACTGGGGGTCCAGCAAAGTGGCAAGAATGTATTCCTCATTGTTTTTAATGGACACAATGCAAGGATCTTTTTCAAAGCACTCTAACATGTCCTTTACCGGCTGGTGCATGTCTGTGTTGTCATTATGGTAAGAATCCTCAGCCACACTCCTCATTTTTTTCTGCATTAAAAATATCAGTGGTAGAATTTCACTAATTCCTGCCCCAATGCGACTCACCAGCATGGCTGCCTCCTCAAAGGGTTTCAGCAACTCACATACATCGCACATTAGTTGCCATTGGCCAGGTGTCAAAGAGGCTCCCTCCAAAGCCTTGCCATTTCGCAGGCGTAGTTTGGGATTGTTTTTGTGAAGTTTTTGACTCCTTTCCAGGAGGTGGGTTGGCTAGATATGGCAAAAGAACCCTGGAACTTTACTTTAACAACATGACTAGAGGAGTTGGTGGCGGTAGAAGCAACATGTGTGAGCAGTCTATGACTCTTGCCATCTCCTACAGCAAAGCCAGAGTCATCATACTCCTCTGCAGCAGGAGCTATAGGTGTTATTTGGACTGAACTAACTGTTGGCACTGGCAGTAGCACACTATCTGACGCATAAATAACTTCACTACTTCTTTTTTCTGCCCTAGAGCCCTGGGAACCTTTTAAAGTGCTTCTGCTGCTAATAGTTGCGGCCCCTGTGGTCTGCTGATAATGTGTCTCCCAGTTAGACTTGTGGTTGTGCTTCAGGTGGGATCTCATAGAGAATGTGACTAGGTGTCAGCCTGCTTTCCCCCTGCTTACGGGAGTTTTGCACAGACATTAGATAGCAACATGCTTAGCTTGAGGATCCTGAGTGAAGTATCTCCATACTGTGGACTTCATGGAATGAGGGGTTTCTGAGGTGGTGCAGCAGCAGCAGCAGAGGCACTCATCATATCTGTCATTGTGGATGTTAACTGTGTGGGTGAGTGGGACTTAGACTTTGATGAGGCGATGATGCTGATGATGACTGATAGGGTAACTGTGTGCTTTTTGACATCTGTACTTGTCCAGGGTCAGACTTTCCAATGACTTTCTCAAACAGTTTATAGACAGGCACAGTGCTCCTTAAAAGTGGTGGAAGATTCAGCCTTTGACTTTCTGCTAGGATTATAGCCCTGCCATCATCCTCACTCTTGACTTCATCAGTATCTGACCAAGAGAAGGATGCTGGAGGGATATATTCTACATCTGCATCATTATTATAAGTCATCATTAGTTCATCCTCAGTAGTATCAGCATCAGCTGACAGTTCTTGCCCACTACTGCACTTATATTCCTCTAAGCTTTTAGAGGTCTTTAACAATTTATTTTTACTTTTGTAGCAAAGTTCCCTACTACATTGAGAATGGGTATTTTGGTGCTTGTTTGTCTCACTATCTGATGCAGCAGGCAGTTCAGCTGCTACACCTTCCTCTTTTATGCTATTGCCAACATCATCAACACTTAAATGCAATTTGTTGTCATCTTCAGTGTTCTTCTTATACTTTTTTTATTTTTACTGGCACTGGTGGTGTTGGAACTAGTTTTGCTGGGACCTTGACAAACTGCATCCTCCCTTGGAGTAGAGGGATCATCATCATTGATTGCACATGCTACAGCAATCATTGCTGCAGTCTGTTTTTGAACTGCTATTTTATTCTTACGTCCCTACACTGCTCCACCCCTTCCCGTTCACCTTGTGCGTTTGCTGGACATTACTCAACTACACTGTGCTTTTTTAATGTACGGTACACAACACAACTGATGGAGCTGTATGATGCCGTGCCTAAGCTCAGTTAGCTGTCTGTCACTGTCACCTAATATATTTAGTTCTTTATTATTTTGTATTTATTTATTTAATTTTAAGTTGTCCACCCTGTTATCTTATCACAGTCTGTCCCAAAAATTTATAACTGAAAATAAAATCAACAACTTCTTTCCCCAGGCTTTCCCACCCAGCACAGAGTCAATAACAGCAAGATCAGCAAGCAAATAGGTTCTTATCTGCCTGTGTCTTGCCAGTCAGTCACATGGAATTTTGGAGTATTTGGGATCAACCTCCTTCCTCCCTTCTTCTCCCCAGAGTGCCCCATTGACTCTCCTAATACACATAACAAATGTCCTACCTAAAACATTCCCTAAACTTACTTCAATTCTTATCTCTCTAGCTCAAAAATGTATTGCTCTCTCCTCTCACAAACACAAAATGGAATGCTGTGAGAGCCTGACAGCCTTTTATATGACTGTAGAAAACTTTTGTGTGGTGGAGAAATATTTTTCTTCCCATTGATTTCAATGGGCGAAAAAAGGTGGGAAAAAGCGTAAAAACTACACTTTTCTCTGGAAATTATTTGCCAAGCTGAAAGTGCCATTATTCGCCGATTTCAGTTTGAGGTGAACATTTTCGCCCATCCCTATTAATTAGCATAAAGTGCCACACTGTGCCTCCAAAACATAAAGGTTAATTTCTTAAAAACTATTTATTTTATGGAAGGTTGTTTTGTACAACATATAGACACATTTTAATGTTAAGCAAACCAAACTTAAGGTAAGGTCAAATTTAGATGAGGCTTTTAACCCCTAGAATGCTATATATGTGTTTGAATGCTTCATGATTCATTTGACACTCTCTCGCATTAAAGGGAGTAAAATCCCCATTTAAATATAAATATACCTCCAATGATCCTTAAATCAAACAATGGTAGCTTCTTAGATTGTAAGCTTTTGGGCAAGGACCTCACTTCCATTGTTCACTTTGTAAAGCACTTGTAACCCTGTATTGTCTAAACCCTTAAATTGTAAAGCTCTGAGTACAGTGCCTTGCAAAAGAATTCACCCCCCTTGGCATTTTTCCTATTTTATTGCATTACAACCTGGAATTAAAATGGATTTTTTGGGGGGAGGTTTGTATCATTTGATTTACACAACATGCCTACCACTTTGAAGATGCAAAATATTTTTTATTGTGAAACAAACAAGAAATGAGACAAAAAAAAACTTAAGTACATAACTATTCACCCCCCCAAGTCAATAGTTTGTAGAGCCACCTTTTGCAGCAATTACAGCTGCAAGTCTCTTGGGGTACATCTCTATAAGGTTGGCACATCTAGCCACTGGGATTTTTGCCCATTTTTCAAGGCAAAAACTGCTCTAGCTCCTTCAAGTTGGATGGGTTCCTCTGGTGTACAGCAATCTTTAAGTCATACCACAGATTCTCAATTGGATTGCGGTCTGGGCTTTGACTAGGCTATTCCAAGACGTTTAAATGTGTCCCCTTGAACCACTCAAGTTTTGCTTTAGCAGTATGCTTAGGGTCATTGTTCTTCTGGAAGATGAACCTCCATTACAGTCTCAAATCTCTGGAAGACTGAAACAGGTTTCCCTCAAGAATTTCCCTGTATATAGCACCATCCATCATTCCTTCAATTCTGTCCAGTTTCCCAGTCCCTGCCGATGAAAAACATCCCCACAGCATGATGCTGCCACAACCATGCTTCACTGTGGAGATGATGTTCTCGGGGGGATGAGAGGTGTTGGGTTTTCGCCAGACATGGAGTTTTCATGATGGCCAAAAAGCTAAAATTTTAGTCTCATCTGACCTGAGTACTTTCTTCCATATGTTTGGGGAGTCTCCCACAAACCTTTTGGCGAACAGCAAACGTGTTTGCATATTTTTTTCTTTAACCCCTTAAGGACCAGACGTTATGGGACATTTCCGTCCCATAACGTCCGCATAGGGGCACTTGGACGCGCCGGTACACGTGACCTGTCACGTGTATCGGTGCGTCACTATGGGGCTTGAAACAGATCGCTCCGATCTTGGAGCGGTCTATTTCATGCCCCATTTTTACTTACAGCGCTCCCGGTAGAGCGCTGTAAGTAAAAAGTACGTGACGTACCAGGACCGTCAAGGGTCTTTCAAGCAAGTTTACCCTTGACGGTCCAGGTACGTCAAGGGTCCCTAAGGGGTTAAGCAATGGCTTTCTTCTGGCCGCTCTTCTGTGAAGCCCAGCACTGTGGAGTGTACGGCTTAATGTGGTCCTATGGCCAGATGCTCCAATCTCGGCTGTGGAGCTTTGCAACTCCTTCAGGGTTATCTTTGGTCTCTTTGTTGCCTCTCTGATTAATGCCCTCCTTGCCTGGTCTGTGAGTTTTGGTGGGCGGCTCTCTCTTGTTGTGGTGCCATATTCTTTCCATTTTTTAGTAATGGATTTAATGGTGCTCTGTGGGATGTTCAAAGTTTGGGATTTTATAACTCAACCCTGATCTGTTTGGAGAGCTCCTGAGTCCTTGGTCTTCATGGTGCTGCTTGCTTGGTGGTATTGCAGACTCTGGGGCCTTTCAGAACACATGTATATATACTGAGATCATGTGACAGATCATGTGACACTTAAATAAAGTCCACCTGTGTGCAATCTAACTAATTATGTGACTTCTGAAGGTAATTGGTTGCACCAGTTCTTATTTAGGGGCTTCATAGCAAAGGTGGTGAATACATATGCACGCACATTTCCATTTTTTTTTTTAGAATTTTTTAAAACAAGTTATTTTCTTCATTTCACTTCACCAATTTGGACTATTTTGTGCATGTCTATTACATGAAATCAAAATTAAAATCCATTTTAATTCCAGGTTGTAATGGAACAAAATAGGAAAAATGCCAAGGGGGGTGAATACTTTTGCAAGGCACTCTATATAAATAAACATATTAATTAATTCCATATCTTAGCCTATTTGCTTGCACTATCTAGTATCAACATTTCAGCATCTCTCTCTCTCTCTCTCAAGCACAATATGAGGTAAACTGACACCCCATTTTATACTTAGGAGTTGGTACAGCTACATTATTATTATTGTTATTATTGATTTGGATTCAATGAAAAAAATCAGAAAACTGGCACTTTTTTTTCCAGATTTCCAACAGAAGGCAGAAATTGCTGTGTTTCCCAAGTTTCACTCTTGTGGTGATAATGTTTATCCATTCCTACTAGAGAGGTCTCCAATGCATTGTGAAGCAATGTTTTGAGACCTCTCTCACAGCCAAGGTGATAACAGGGTTCATTACTTGCCAAAGGCAAAAAATGTCTCAGGGAACTGGTGACTGGACTGTCATTTCTTCTCAGGATCTGTATGATGTTCTGCAGGATATTTCTTCTTTGTGTATGGTAGCTGTGAATTAAGAGAGGTTTCTCCCTAGCCATCTAAAGGTCATGCGGTTTTTGGCAGGCTTGTCCTTATTTCTGCATCTCTGACACTCAATGTATTAAGCAAAGTTTCCATGTAACAGTGGATGGGGGCTGCACATAATTTTTTAAAATATAAAACAAAGAAAAAAATGTGATTATTCTGTAAGAAAGTAAACACTCTTTGCTTTGTATGCATTTTAAGGAGCAAAATGAAGATTTAAGTCAACACCAAAAATAATAAAATCCTGTCAAACCATCTCTGCACACCTGACAGTGTAGTACAGTTTGGGCAATCTAGGGTCCTCCAGCTGTGGAGGACTACAACTCTCATTAACTCTGACCAAATTATGTCTGGCCTGGGATGGTGATTATGGTTATCCTCAACAGCTTGATGCCTCAAACTTGCCTTCCCATGATGCAGTAGCTGAGAATTCCACTAGTATCCTTGAAGTAACAGCTAATCAAAATGCCAAAGACGTTCTGTATGCCTTGCTGGAGGAGGAGGATGAGCAGCATTCAGTACTGAACAGCAAGTGATACTTTGTGGGCCTTAGAGATAAAATGAAAAGGTCAGCTTTTTCCAGTTTAGATCAATTCCTTCATTGACCTACCCAGCAAAAGCCAGGTGATATGTAGCTTGTGTCAGCAGAAACTAAAGACAGACAATTTTTGGCAATCACTTTGGTAATTCTACATTATTAAAGTACCCATAGAAACATCAGCCTCTTGGCAAGATCTGCATTTGTAAAGAATTGATGCAGAACAGTCAATGAGCAGTGAATAGATTACACTAACTGCGAAAGTAAAGAGGCCGAAATGTGTGAGCTCAATTTGTGCTTTAGTTTAGTATTTTATTTAATCTTAATTTTCTAAACTTGAATTATTATTATTGAGGTAATTAATTTAAAGTGAACTATACCATAAGAATAAGTAGCTCTTAATTTGTTTATCGTAAGGCTTACCTAGGTAGGTGTGCTTCAAATATCATTCTATTATTTCTACCTATTTACTTTTTTTATGTAATTGATATCTGTTTGTTGTGAAGAGGTGTGATAAAGTTGCAGACCTCAAAAGAGATCTATGTACAAAAAACTCCAGATATAATGCAAAAATACAATGATAGCTATACCTTACCTCAATGTGTTAAAGGGGCAGAATAGAGTCAATGTAAATCCATTTTAAATCACTGTAAGTCCCCTCAGAATTACAGGAAGATAGTACCAATAGATTATAACTCACCCCTTTCCTCCTAGCTTGCTGCTCAGGCCTCCAGTATCTGCACAGCTTGGGGATATGAGATCCTTACATGATGTTGATGGCAGCTCTTTCCTCTTCCTCATAAAAACCCCATAGAAGCCCACTGATGTCAGATTCACTGACACTACGTTTATATGGGACTTCTGTGGAGAGGATAGAACAAAATGGTTCCACTAGCGATGAGTAAAGCTCTGACATCACCCAGCTGTGCAAATATCTGCACAGCAAACTTGGAGGAAAAGGGTGAGTTCTAAGCTATGAGGGCTCTGTTACCATACCTCTGGGGGCCTTTCCATTTATGAAAAGGACATTTAACTGAGCCTATACTGACCCTTTAAACAAATTACGAGTTACTTATTCCTAGGGTCTATTCCCTCTTTAAGAGAAAAGAGGAACGGTTTATTTTGTTTCCTCTAAAATGTGGCATTTGGTGGTAAGTAAGCACTAGTGAAATGGGCATTCGACTTCTCTAATTTCAGCTGTTTTACCCAGTGGGTGTTAAAGATATGTCCAGTGCATTACAAAGCAATGCAATGGAGACATCTCTAGCATACAAGTTTAAATTTACATTAAATTTACATTGCCACATTTCTTCATTTTTCTGTATCTGAATTTTACACTATGAGTGAGATGCATTCGGGTGTGATAAAGAGGTGATACCATGGACATGACTTCTCCAAGTCCTATTTTATTCTATGGAGCCAATGCACTAAGCTTTCCCCAGTTTTGGAGATCTTAGTGCATAGGCTCTATAGAATAACATGGGGACTGAAGAAGTGATATCATTTGAAAAGTCATGTCTGCTTTAGGACCTCTATATTAGTGCATAACCCCCATTATTGAGACCTAAACTTAGATGACTGCATTATGTTGGTGAAGTATCAACTCCTAATAATAACCACTCACTTACTTTACTAGGGGAAGAAAATCTTAATGACCCTTATGAATTTTGCCCTTGCATCTTGGTTCAAAAGATGACATCTATGATCAGTCTTTGATCTCATATCCATGGAGATGTACATGACAGGTACTAGGAGGACCTAAGGATTAAAACCCCGCCCACTGTACATGGTAATCTTAACCATATAAGGATCAGAGAAGTGTGTGTTTCATTACTTTGCAATGCATTGTGCACCCCTCTTGTCCTGAACTAGGCACATGCACACTGCCTGCTTCAGTCTGAGTTTGAAATAACTGACAGCAGCTGTCATGTCCACCTGCATGGGTGTTACTTCTACTTTAAGTTCGAGCTGAGAATCTATGTTAAATTAGATTTTTCAAATGCTTCTAACTTTAAAAGGCAATGACAAATTTGAAATGTTGGATTCCCTGTTGCATTACCAGTCCTTGCAACTTTCATACAAATCTATTCATTAGTTAATGAGATTGAAAAATAGACTTTTCCCATATTAAAATGTTGCTGTCACTCTTCTTTTCCCAAAACTGCATCAAAATATAGTGAATTGACCGACACCAACTTTTCCACATATAGAAAACTTATGGGATATGAAAAGAAAAAAAATGCTTCATATTGCAAAGATGATAGTGTTAAATAAGTACTTTTAATCTTAAACCTTTTAAATTAGGCATGTAATGAGTTTGATGCTGATGTATAAAGCAGAACAGGAATAATCCTGGAGTAAACCTAGTGCACCATAGAGGCCAAATAAACATTGATTTAAATGGGCAGTTGAGCCCCTCAAATGCTCCACAATTCATTGTCAGCCCCCTAGCATTTAAAGGGTTAAAACACATTTAAATCAATTGAACATTTTATTTGGCACTTATGATGTTCTTCCCTTTGCTCTACTTTATTAGATGGTTCTCCCCTTTGTTTCACTTATGATGCAGTTCACTTGCCCAAATTACCCCAGATCTTAGTATATCAGCCTCATTATAACTCAAGAGCAAAAGGAGACAAAGGAAACAATCCTATATTATAATTCGCTAGGGATGTTTGTCAGAAGCCGTCATGCGCAGTACAGATGACTGTGTGCGCTGCAGACATGCACAGTACAGACTGCCCGTGCTGCGGGGCGCTCCGAATTCAGACCGTAGTCCTGTTTGTGCATCTTTCTGGGACCAAGCAGTCCCAGGAAGGTGCGCAAAGAGGACTATGGTCTGAATTCTGAGCGTCCTGCTCTGTATCAGCCTTGGCGTGTTCTGGCACATGGTACTGCGCATGACTGCAGCGTCACCAGTGTTGGCCCATGTACATGGGCTTTAAAACTAGTAATGTAATATTGCAACAACAGAATCAGTGGGATAGCAAAGTATAGCACTCTCAAACCTCTCTTGAAAATAATTGTGTAGTTTATTAAAAGTTTGCCTCCAATGTACTTCACTGAAAACATCTAAACACTCTTTGGATGTCAAGAATGAATTGCAGCTACTCTCGCTCTGGTTGTTTACTGGTCGTGTCTGCCACACGTATTTGATGTGCTCCTGATGGAGCGGTGCAAGTCCCATTTCCCTTAGGCACGCTCTCTTAAGGGGCATTACACCAAGGAAACACAGCAGGTGCTTATGGCTTTGATAAATGTAAAAAACCCCAATGGTAAAATAATTGAGTGATAGTCATTGTTATGTTACTACATATGCTAAATTTACTATGAAAAAGTAGGGAAATTAAAACACATTCTGAGCCCCATTCCCATCAAACCAGGAACATTCCCCAAAGCAATAAAGAAGGATCTCCCTCTCTCATGAGCAAGACAGGACAGATCTACCCCCATTAATTATTTTCCTTTGGTCATAGGGTAGACTTGATTCCCCAGGGGCCGTACCTTAATGTCATGGTGTGACTTACCTTTCCATCCATGTCCCCTCACGGCGGTTCACGACACATCTATGAATATGGGTGGCTTCCACATTCCGTTGTCTTCAGCAAGCAGCCGCCCAGTGCCATGTGCGCTGATTTTAAAGTGGTAGCAGGCTAGTTGTGTGCTCCACCTACCTGCTGGGTCTTATACATAAACTGCCTGGACACCATCTCATTTGCACTTATGTGGTGTTCCAGTGCAGTGCTCCTGTTTCCTGTATCTGTGATTTGGCATTACCCTTGGCTTGGCTTCCATACTCCTCTGTGTCCAAACCCCTGGCTATAGTCTGACTATTCACTCTGGTGCTGACCTGCGGCTCTTGCTGGCTACCCACTCCATGTTTGACCCCTGGCTATAGTCTGTACTACCCACTCTGGTGCTGACCCGTGGCTCTGGCTGACTACCTGCTCCGTGTATGACCCCTGCCTGTAGTCTGACTACCCACTCTAGTGCGGACCTGTGGCTCTGGCTGACTGTCCGCTCTGGTTTGACATTAGGCGAGTCTTACCTCCGATTTTGGGCTCTGTTGGATCCTTAAGTTCACAGGGCCCATTCCTGAGCAGTGTTCCTAGTGTCTGTGGAATTAGTTGCTCTAGTTCAGACACCTGTCCTGCAAGGGGATCTATCTTGGGGTTGTATATTCCTGAGTTGTATTCCATTCAATAAAAGTTGTGTTCATTATTCTGTACCTGTGTATAGTCTCATTTGTACCACAACCATGACACTTAAGTTCTGATGGGGAGCTAGCATCCAGAAGCAACCTGGAGAGTGTTGGGTGCAGAGTATCAGTGCCCTGATCTTCAGATGCTTGGGGATATATTAATTCAGCTTGACTCACCTGTTCCATCCTGCCAATGGCACTGTAACGGTTTTGTAAGACACTCAGACCAGTAGGTAGAATAAAACACAGTTTTAATAAAAGACACAAAAGACTGCCTCCTACAGGCAATATAGTATGACTGCAAATTAACCATAATCTACAGATGCCCTCTCAGGCCCAGTATAGAGGGAAATTAATATATACTGTCACAGGACAGGCATAAACAAGCATTACTGGTACAACATGGGTTAAAGTTCATGGAAAGCAATCAGTCTCTGTTGTGGTGTGTTTGACAACGCCCATAAGATGGTAAAGGGGCGAGACTGTGCTGCAAGATGTAAGAGCACCAGTCAATAATGCAGAACTGAGACTACTACTTGTGCTGAGCAGGGAACTGAGGACACAATACTCTGCAAGAGCTAGCACATGTTGAGCCGTGAGCACCTGACAAGTGCGGTAAACGGAGATTATGTACGCTGCAAGAGCTGAGGTGTTTACAGCCAATAGCACCCAACCCGTGCGGTAACGGAGACCAAGTACACTGCAAGAGCTGAGGTCTTAGAGCCATTAGCACCCAACCGGTGCGGTAATGGAGACCAAGTACACTGCAAGAGCTGAGGTGTTAGAGCCAATAGCACCCAACCGGTGGGGTAACAGAGACCAAGTACACTGCAAGAGCTGATGGAGTCACCCAATAGCACCAGACGGTGCGGTAATGAGTTCACTGCGAACAGCGAGGGTAAACGGAAGCACAAAGTTAACGGAGGCCACAATGCTCTGCAAATGTTAATGGAAGGCTCTCTGTAACGGAGACTACAAGGCTCTGCAAGTGTAAGCGGAAGGCTCAGGGTACTGAGGCAACAGTGCTCTGCAAGTGTTAACGGAGGCCCAGTGTAACGGAGGCAACTGTGCTCTGCAAGTGCTAACGGAAGGCTCAATGTTACTGAGACAACAGTTCTCTGCAAGTGTTAACGGAAGGCTCAATGGTACTGAGACAACAGTGCTCTGCAAGTGTAAACGGAGGCTCAGTATAACGGAGGTAACAGTGCTCTGCAAGAGTTAACGGGAAGGCCCAGTGAATCGGAGGCAACAACACGGAGTGCTCTATAACAGCACAGCGGAAGTCAGAATGTCGCCCAAGTGAAACTGGATCAGGATAACAGCTGGAACACAAGCAGGGTCGTCAGGATAGCCGGGTCAGGTCACGGAGCAGGAATGTCAGCCAGGTCGGGTCAAATCATAGAGCAGGAACGTCAGCCAGGCCGAGTCGAATCACGGAGCAGGAACCAATGAGAGTAGTCAGGCGGGCCAAGTCGGTACACAGGAACACAGCAACACAGTAACACTGGTACAGGAACACCACGAAAGGGCACCTGACAGGTGCCAGAAGCCCAAAATATGAAGGCCATACTGGGCGGGCCAAACAAAGCTCAGCCAATGGGAGAGCACCACAACAAGGAGTACCCCCCTCTCAAAGACCCCCTCCCCTAGCAGAGGGTCTTGGTTTCTGGGTATATTTAGAGTGGAAATTGCGCAACAGTCTAGAGGCATGAAGGTCCTTCTGATCGACCCAAGAACATTCTTCAGGGCCATAGCCCTTCCAATGGACCAAATATTGCAATTTCCTTCTAAATCTCCTAGAATCAATAATACTCTGAACTTCGTACTCCTCTTGGCCTTGAACGTCCACTGGCCCAGGAACCACCGGAGTGGTCGTATAGCGGTTGCATACCAAGGGTTTCAATAGGGACACATGGAACACATTATGTATGCGCATAGATGCTGGGAGTTCCAATGCATACGAGAATGGGTTAACCTTGCAGATAACTTTGAATGGACCAATGAACTGAAGAGCCAACTTATTAGATGGTACTTGCAGATTAAGATTTCTGGAGGAAAGCCATACCCTGTCCCCAACCTGGAAGGACACCGCTGGCTGCCATCTACGATTGGCATGCCGCTGATGTTATTGGAATGACTGACTGAGGGTCCTCTGAACCTGTGCCCAAGTGGAGCGAAGCTGCTCAATATGCTCGTCCAGAGCTGGAATCTGCTGTGACTGAAATGAGTCCGGGAGCAGGCATGGCTGAAACCCGTAATTGATGAGAAATGGGGAGCTCCCAGAAGATGAATTAACTGCACAATTTCTGTCGAACTCTGCCCACGGCAACAGGTCAGCCCAATTGATCCTATGTTTATTCGATCCTGTGTTTATTGATGTAACATTTGTTACTTTGTACTGCAGTTACCTTTAACAATAAAGATTTAAAAACTTAAAAAAAAAATATTGTGAGGAAACATTTACCTATTTTATTGGGGGTTGTAAGGTTGAGACCCACAATTGAAGCGGGCTGTAAGTTTATAGCAAGAAAGGCCCCCACTTTAGGTAGTAAGTTATCTCCAAGCCTCTTTCACATGGCTCCTGGATCTGTACCGACCTGGTTATCTACTAAGGGTATGTATAGATGTGGGGCCAGGAGGTGCATTTCATGTGCATATGTGAAGGTTGGTGTACAGTTTGAGAGCTCTGTTACAAAGAAAAAATATAGTATAAAACAACACATTAATTGTCGCACCACTCATGTTGTCTACCTAATTACCTGTGCAGGGTGTAGGTTTCAATATGTTGGTAGAACCACTTGGGCATTAAAGGACAGAATGTGGGAACACATTCTGCACATTAAAAAGAAAGATTTGGACAAACCAGTGGCACAACATTTTTGTATTTGTAATAATGGGGACAAACTTTCATTCCAAGGTATAGAAAGGGTGGTTTTACCAGAATGTGGTGGTGATATAATGGCTCTACTTGACAAATGTGAGGTCAAGTGGATCTTGCATTTACAGACTTGTTCACTAAAGGGAATAAATTCAGTCCATGATGTTTCTTTATTTATTCATCAATGTTAAACTACTGTTTATGCAGTGTTTTTTATGTATGATACATAATTAGATAATTTGATTCCATGGTCTGTTTTTTATCTCTTTCATTTTGATCAGCTTTTTTGATGGTGTTTTTTTCTTTTTTTCTTTTATTATAACTTTGTAATGTTGTTTTTAAATTGTTGTATTATTTTGTCTTAGGTTTATGTGTACTCTATACGGATTTGGAGTTTCCATTTGGAACCCTGTATGTAAGGGTGATTGTTTCATTTGTGTAGACGGATGATTTATACCAATACACTCCTTATCCGAGTCTAGCTGACCCTATAGGTGATTCTGTACACACGTAGATAGATCGAGTTCTATGTAGGCAGTACATCGGATTGGCTGGACAATTACATATGGATGGTGATAGGTCAGTTTGAACATTTATTTGGTATATAAGATCGCTATACAATCATGTTTGTTGTGCCTATGATTAAGTGCGATTCAGCATACAAAACGCGTTAGGCGGTTACCTGACTTTGTTCCTGTGTGGTGATTTTGAACCTCATCATTATGTTCAGAAGTGATCAATAAAGTCGGATGTTTTATTCACCATTCTATTGCTGTGGTCTGAAGTCTTTGGCGGATGCCGTGAGCACCTCTTTCCTGTGTCTTCTTGTCTGTAGAAATCATCACTGTGATTGATTGAGGTTGCTCTGGCTCTGTTGGGCCTACAGTAGCGGGTAAGTCTGAATGCAATTCCAAAAATAAGTTATTGTACTAACAGATGTTAGTAAATAAAGTTGAGAATATAAATAGCAACAGCACGTATCTTTCCTAGCATGCCATTAAGATCAGAGCAGGCAGCAAACAAGTGTGGTAAGGATTCACAGGCCAATGTCAAAAATAGATAACATGAATTAAAACTCTGGAATGCTAGTCATAAGGACATTATACACATGTACTGAAGTGCCTGTAAGGCTGGATGATATAAGACTCAGGGATGTGTCCAGAAAATCAGACGGGATAACAAATAATAGTAGAAGTATAGCTAATATCCAGATACACGACTGGATCCCCATCACGCCACATTCCTTCCTTACTCAGACTGAGAGAACGCTGAGAGGCAGATGGGTAACTGGATATTAGCTCCGCTTCTCCTCTCCAGAGAATGTTCTGTCCTGTACTGGGGTCATTGAGAAGATGACAAGAAGTATTGTGCCCTTTTCTTATTAAACAAGTGACACAGGTATTGTGGTGCATGCCAGAGGCCCAAATTCCACTTGCTCAGTGTTTGTATGCACTGCAGACGGAATTGCTATTAGCACACCCATTTTAAACTTGCTTGGTGCCTTTTGACCAAATGTAAAACTTTAAAGACCAAAGGGGTGTGCAACATACTGATTTGCAATGCTTTGTGCACCCCTCTGGTCATTAAAAGGTAAAAACGAGCAAGCTGAAGGCAAATCAATTTAATCTGCCACTTTGTGCCTTCCTTGGAAAACATCGATACTCTGTGAATTGTGAATGAGGAGGCTGTTAAGATTGTGGTTATGAGGATGTAAAAAAGAAAAGAAAAAAAGAGAGAAAAAGAAAATTTGAATATAATTCCCTATGTGGTTTAATCACTGGGTTATACTATTTGAATTAAATAGACCCGTTCAGTGTCATGATTGTCGTGTTACCAGTTTCCTTATATGAAGTAGTAGACGTACATCCATTGGTCCACTTCACTTCGGTCAATGTATCTATAAGTCATTAGTGTACTAAAAAATATATAGAAATCCTCCAGACTATATAAATCAAACTTTTATTAGATTATTTGTTAAAATGTTCAGGTTGGTTGCAGACTACAGCCAACCTGACTAAAAACAAAATGATCCCCTGTAATAATAAGTATTAACCTAACCTATCTATAATAGATAAAGAGACCAATTGCTATTTATAGATGATTAGTAATCAAATGCACGACTAAGATCTATATTGTGGTGTATTAAGGTAAAGCACAATGATGTACTGTTCCATCTGGAATTGCACCCGCATTATAGTTCCTACATGACAGATACTGAATTAATATATGATTTTTCAGATGTAACTAGGACAGTTGGGTTAATTAGCCAAGTAGCCAGTTGTAAAATTGTAATCTCATAGTTTGCTAGCTCCGTTCAGTAAGTAGATACTGTTATTTTGTAAAGATGTTTTTGTGTCGAACATAACCAATTAGTATCTTATAAGTTGTGACGTGCTCTTCGTGGCACTCTCGACTTAAAGTAGAATACTTTTAATTGAAGCTCTTTGTAGGAAAACCTAGTATTCACTAAGTTTCCTATTACATATGTTTTGTATGATCTGTTCTCTTAAAAGTGTTGCCACCTATGTATTCAATGCTTTATTTCTCGCATGCACAGTGTCCTTTTTTGAGAGCTACTAGACCTTCTAGGGTTAATATTCCCATTTAGTAGACTGTGTTGAAAGAGCAATGTCCTGTAATTGGTATTTTTAGAAAGTTTCCACCGGAGCTAAATGGCCCAAATATCTAGTGAGTTATTACCTCACAGTGTCCTTCTTTATTACCGGAACAAATAACTAAGTACCAACAATATCCTACTTGTTTGAGCGCTTAGCTGTGAGTATAAGTGCACTATTAATTCATTATAATTTATTCTGGCTGGCAACAGTACCTATTCTGCTATCCTATAGTTAATGTTCTTTCTCTCAAACTAATATTGAGCTATATGGTCGACAAATTTGCAAAGGTCTCTTGTATAGTTAATAAAATTGTGGTGGCTCCCTAATTCTAATGGTACACCCTTATGGCATTACCAAGCCTAAGGCTGACTATTGTCCACCACAATTTCAAAATCTATCACAAGACGATCTATACAGGTAATAATACAAGGGTTGTGGGGATAAAGGCCCAATGCGTTTTGCCACACGATGTGGCTTCCTCAGGGAATATAGATGAAATGACCCCAATAATGAGCATTTTTATAGTGTAATTAATGCTCTGAGTTAGATGATGTCAGGAGTGATGAATATTTCATAACAACCACTCCTGTTTCTATTAACTCAAATCACAAAGGGAATTGTTTGTTGGGTAGAAGATTGACTCTTTTGTGTCCGGGCAAAATCATTACTGTTGCTAACTCAACTAAGTTTATGAACTTATCAATAAACTCTTACATGTCTTTATATTTACATTTGTTTTACTCATGCTTGCCTTTATATTTGTCTGTTGAAGTACTTATTTATGAGAGGCTTGTGATACTATTTTGTATCATGACAATCATTTCGTTTTTATTATTTAGTGGAAAAAATATAATTTTTTTGATCTTAAGAAAAGAACATGTGATATTAGTTCTTACTATCATTTGTTAGAGAGAATGTTAATAAAGTGGAAAAGATCTATATACATTTCTTTAGATCTCACAATCATTGTATAAGGCATGACTGTTAATTATGTCATATTAAATTACCTTATCTTGATTATCTCACTGTTTTTTATTTTTATTTTAATGACGTTTTAATTCTGGTCTTAGTTTATTTTCACAACATAGTAGATCCTATTGGATAAATTCAAAAAGGATTTTGGGAGATATCAATAAATGTTGAACTTAAATCAAATTAATGATTTATATGATAAATACTTTATTGTTATTCTTTGATGAAGGGATTGAAGGTAAAACCCTCATTCAAGCCTAAAGGACTCATAGTTCCTAATCTATAAATCCATTTTGTTTCCTGACTTAACAGCTTTTTATCTAGATCTCCTTTCCTAATGGTTAGCTGAATGTGCTGTATTCCCTTGAATTTAATAGTTCTGACATCTCCATCTTGATGTTCATTGACATGTAAAGATACCATTTTTTCTTTTCTTTTTATACATATAAATATTATGAAGGACCTGCAGTGTTAATATTCATACATGTTTTAGGGTTTCCTGAAACAACAACTCTCCAATTAAAATTTCTTTAGGTGTGGTTATGAGGATGTAAGGTATATGATGCAGTACGAGGGGGCAGAAGAAGGGTTGGCATATGTACAAAAATGGAGGTGCGTGCAATGAGGTGGAGGGCTGGCACATGTGGTGAAAGGGAGATGTGTGCAATTAGTTTTTGCTGGAAAGAAAGCTATTTCCTTACTACTGACTTATACATTAAAGAGTTAAATGTACATGAGCATCACGTACTATATTTATTGCAAGACTGAAAGATAGTAAGATACAATACAGCAGGAACAGGCTATGACTGTGAATGGGAGGGACATCGAATGAAGATACAACATTCTGATGCTGCAATATGAGGATGTGGCCCTTTTCAATGCAAAGAAATTTTTAATGCACCGTTGTGTTGGACGCCCAATAGAGGGCAGCATTTTTGTAGTGAACCTTTCTTCATAAGACAGGTAATTGCATTGCTTACAGTGCTTGAAGAAATACTGTTGGATGTTTTTTTTTTAAAGTTGGAGGTAAATTGGATTGAGGCTGTTATCAGGTTACGTGTGTTTGTGCGGCCTATGCTCTTTGTCCATTCTGGTAGAAGGCTTATTGAATAGCTGAGCTACTCAGACATGGCTAATGTTTGGTATTGGCCTTATTTAATCGAACCCTAGGTGAGTCAAGGAGGGATATGCACTAAGGTTTGATAGATGACTTCTCCAGTTGTGTCACTTTTCAAGTTCCTGTGTTATTCTATGTAGCCTATGCACTACAATTTCTCAAGTGAGAGAGATCATATTGCATGGCTCTAAATCTTTTTTTGCTCAAGGAACCCCTAACACACAATCTGGAACTTTCAGGGCACCCCCTTACATAGTTCAGGTAATTTATCAAGGGCATAACGAAGGGTACAATACAGATGTAGTTATTATTAGGTCCTACAATCAAAATAACAAAAATAAATATATTGTGCATAGCAGTTTTCATACATCTTTATTTAATAATAATTCATTCAATAATAATAATGTTTAGCAAAGTCTTCATAGAAAACTTCCCATGATACCCTCATTGAGAACCACTATCTTGCTGCATAGGTTCCAAAGAATAATATAGGAAGTTGAAGTAGAGGGATATCAATGGAGAAGTTATCACCTATTTATCATAGTGTAGCATATCATAGCATAACCCCCAAGATGTCATAGAGTTGCAATATAATGGAGATTTTTCTAGCATCAAATGATTTATATACAGGTAAACCATATGCACTGTAGGGTATGAATAAAAATAACCATTGATTTAAATGGTGCTTTTAACCACAGGAATGCTATAGAGATCTCCATTGCATTGCTTTGCAATGCTTCGGAGACATGTCTATCATTTAAGAGGTTAAAAGCCCCATTTAAATTAATGGTAATTGTGAGAATCTGTATTTGTCCCCTAAGATGCAGTTGGTTTGTTCCAGAATTCCTCTATTTTCTTTTGAACATACTGCCCTTGTAAGCTTCCTCTGTGAGTTATTCATAGTTAGTGACAAACTGAAGTGTAATATTCTGTCAGGCAGAGACGTGTGATAAAGAGACCTTTGAAACATTTGTGCATCATCATTCAATCTGTTATGACATGTCATATATCCCTTGAAGGGTACCGCAATTCAAAAGCCAATACTGATCAAATAAGTCGCCAGTCAAGTTTTAGCAAGAGGTTGGCAGTATTTTTTGTTAGATGCACAATCAAAAAATAATTACTATTAATAAAAAAATAATGGTGCTTATAAAAAGAGGAGCAATTCTGAGGCAAACCACTTACCCCATAGTGCAGAAATGCAAATTTCTTAAACAGTCAGTGATTTAAATTGTGCTTTTAACTAGGGTTGTGTGAACATTTAATCTTCCTGTCCCTAGGGAGCTTCCCTTGAATAGGAGAGATGTTTCCTCTTTCCACAAAAATTCCTGTGGGAAAGACAATCGGACAAAACTTACCTACTGAAAGGGGAGTATCATTGATTTCGAGGAGTGAAACCTTTCTAATCTATTTGTTGCATTTTGCCATTCATGTATTATGTTCCTGATGTGCCCCCCCACATGACTTCATACACATGCAGTTCCCCATATAGAAGATGTTGGCAGAGATGGTGTTCTCACAGCAACTCCTGTTGGAAGAAGAATGCCTTATTTCTCACAGTCTCTTTCAGCAGCAAACATTGTCTCACATCCTTAGTTTTAAGTAGGGATGGACAATATGTTTTCCCCATAAGAGAAAACAGCTAAAAATTGCACTTTTTGTCTCTGGCAGGAATTCCTATGAAAAGAGCTATTTTTTCTGCTGCAACCCCCACCACCCTGGTAGTCACACATATTGACCCTCATCCCGGAAAAACAGTGACCATAGAACCACACGCTGCCCCCCCACCTTGTCCCAAAGTAACCATATAACCACAAACTGTCCCCACAGCCTTGCCCCACTCTACCTTTAGAACCACACATACTGACCCCACAGCATAGAAGATCCAATAAATACTGTGCCTGTTGGGTACCCGAGCAGTGTGCAATGCATTTCAAGCGATGGGTTGCATACCCCTTGGTTGCTCGGAGGGTTAACCCGTAAGTTCCACAGATACATCCATCTTTGGCTGCAGTCACAATCTCTGTACACACTAATTTACTGGAGCAGCAAAAGGGAAATAAATATTGTACCACTTAACCAACTTCAAAGAGATGCCTCTACTGGAGCCTAGGGAATGATTTACACAAGACAGTGGTGATAAGGAATTCACTTCCAGTGGAATCTAAGTGTAAAAACATATTGCGTTAGTATATAAACCTATCATATATGCTATATTCTGCCTTTATTCTAAATATGCCTGAAGAAAAGATCAATGTTGTTTTGAAATCTTATACCCTAGAGGCACTTAGCTAGCCAGTACAGGTATTACTTTTAATCTACCAGTCTCCTACTTTTTCATGGCTATCATGATACCACTTTTTACCCATATACAAAGTGGTAAATTCCGGTGGTTGAATGGTGAATGTAGAGGTGGATTTTGTACAGCAGAACAATGTAAATATTTATCAAGCTCCATCCTCTACACCCACACTTGTCTTGCCTTCTGATTAATCTTCACTAGGGGTAGGCGAAAGTTGTTGCTGTGTTCCCACGAGAAATTCAGCAAAAACATGCTGCTGTCCACTTTTTCACGGAAAAATCCACTTTAAAACTAACGATTAAATGTTCGCATTTTTTGCCCATTGGCCAAAATTGTTCACCATTTTTTCAATGGCTAGAAAGTTTCCGCCCATTGATTTATGTGGTTTTCCACTTTTCTCTATAAAAACGTGATGTATGTGCAGAAGTCAAACACAATAGAAGCAGCTACAGAGCGAGGTAGACGTGCTGTGCTATTCTTCTGTGATCTTGAGTAAAAATTGAGACAGGAGTGGCTCAAAGTGACTGCTATCACTATGAGCAGGCTTAAAACTAATGCAATGAGGAACTGGAAGGATCCTTATGTGTCCACTGAGTATGAGGAGGAGGAGGAAGTGAGCACAACTGAACCAATGCTGTCGAGCTCCCCAAATCACCCCAAGGGATCTCAGGGAATTTAATTGGAAGGGAGGGAGGAATGGGAACGGAGGAAGAAAAGGGAATGGGAAGGAAGGGAGAAAAAGGTAGTACTTGTGAGAGCAGGACAGGTCAGCTGCCTGTGCCTGCTGCCATATGTGCTGACCATGCTGCCACCATTGATGTACCTGCTGCAAGACTTGCTGCCCCTGCTGCCACTAGTTCTGTGCCTGCTGTTAGATGTGCTGTCCCTGCTGCCATCAGTGATGTGCCTGCTACCAGTGCTGAACCTGCTGCCACCAATACTGTGCCTGCTGCCAGTGCTGAACCTGCTGCCACCAATACTGTGCCTGCTGTCAGATGTGCTGCCCCTGTTACCAGTGCCACCAGTGCTGTATCTGCTGCCAGTGCTGAAGCTGCTGCCACCAGTGCTGAAGCTGCTAGTGTGTCTTGTAATACTCAGTAGGGGGGGGAGTAGAAGATGATGCCAAGTGTGACAGCAGGGGACCCTAAGTCACACTTGCCATCCTCAAGCAGTGCCACCAGTGCTAGCACTAAGAAGGTCCAGCAGCTTGTTAGCGTTAGGAGTGAAGGAGGGGGTAATCAATATTTCATATTAATAGTGGCTGTGAGAAGGAATACTCTGGGGCTGAACTTGATGTGGTTGGTGTTAGTAGTAGTAACAGTAATGGTGAAGCACCAAGTGGCACTAGTGTTAGGGGAGTGGTAGTGGAAGTATTTGAGAGCATCCAGACTAGTGGTCAAGGGAGCCCACACCATTCCTCTGGCTCTGGGAGTCCTTCTCCTCTTCCCTTCACTACAGTGTCAACATGGAACATGATCCTAAAGAGTACAAAGAGACAAATGGGAGAGTGCTGATTTACCTTACAAATGATGTAAACAACTTCTGAATGAATATAAGATAAATCCATACACTTACTTCAAGATGTGGGGACCGGTGTTCAATGATTCAACAACCGGTCTGAAGGCTCGTGGGGATGAATAGTGCTGGTCCTCCCCACTCGGACCACTCCACAAGCAGCAGTCATGGGTGTGGGACTATTTTTCTCTTAGGTCAGGCACGGTGCAGTCATCATCAATGGCACTGTGCACAATTTGTGACAAGTCAGTGAGAAGAGGAAAGGAGGGAATGTGTCTTGGCACAACTGCCCTGATAACACACATGAAAACAGACACCAAGACATTTATGTCAAACATGTTGAAGACAAACATTCACCACAGAAATCAAGCACCACTGTTGCTGTACCCCCTGACTCTCCATAAAGGCAATAAGAGGCAAGGTGGAGATCAAAGAGGAGGAAGACTAGACAAACCCAGACAGAGACTGGAAGTTCCATGACAAGTGAAACAAATAGCTCACCATCACCTTCTTGCTCTAGGGTAACTACATCTTCTGCCAATCCACCTCGTTCATCACTACCCCCCCTGTCAAATGATAGCCACTCTGTTGATGTTAGGATTTGGCAGTTCTTCTGCACCCATTGCACAACCAGGGCATTAAGCAGCATCTGAGGAGATTCCATCCGCAGAATATGCTAAGCTGGTGGCAGGGATGGTTCATCATTACTATTAAATTGTCAGAAAGTTGGAATGTGCCCTTAGCAGGGTGTGGACAAGGGGTATAGTGATAGTGACAGCAGCAAGAACAGCAGTCGAAAATTCCGCATCTACATCAGGGCATTTGACAATGGCCAGTGGCCACTGACCAACAGGACATCAACTGCTGGCTGTAGGCCAGTAGGTAACTTTTTTTTTCCTCAGGGCTTGTGCTGTAAAAAACAATAAAATAAAAAAAAATAATAAAAACATAGTCCTACAATAAGAAATAAACAAGTTTTGGTGGTTTATTTCTAATAAGCCTAAGTCCTGCAAATCAATGTTTCCTCAGGGCTTGGGCCTATAACATTAAATCATCCTCTACAAAATACTCTATCAAGTCAAATATCAGTTCACCCCAGTGGCAGCTTATGTCAGGGGGTTCCTGTTCAACTGATTCATTCCCCAGGCTCCACACAGGCACCCTCCTCAGACCCCCTTTATACCATGTCTTATGGGGTATTTTATTTGTATTTAGGATTTATTTTTTTTATTAACTGCTTCCCAATCCCAGTAAACAACCCCCCTGAAAAAAAATCCCTGTTCAACTAATTATTTTCCCACATTCCCACATTTTCCCACATTCCACTTACTCCTCTTTTTATGCCTTTGGGAAATAATAAAATATTTGCTATGTGTTGTGCAGAAATTCAATGTTCCCATTGATTTCAATGGAATGAGCTAGGTGGAAAAAAGTGTAGAAATCGGCACTTTTCATGGGAAATTATTCACCAAGCGGGAAGTGCCATTATTCGCCGATTTCAGTTTGAGGTGAAATTTTTCACTCGTCCCTAATCTTCACATTTTTGGGTGAGATGTTCAAATAGTCAAAATGAAAAAATTGTCGGATCATGAGTTGGTGGTAAAAGAAGGACGATATTTTCAGAAGTAAATCCCTCACATTTGAAAATGTGTCTAAAGAATTAAAAATGACAGTAAGATGATCTTGATGAACATTGCCTTTAAAATTTTTGATGTTAAAAATGTGTTTAATTTTGTCTCGGAAATAAAAATTTTCAAAGAAACAAAGACATTTTTTCCTCTTTGAAATAACAAATTGCTTCTCACTCTCACTAAAAGTACTTTAAAGGGATGTTTCAAAATAAAAGCAGCTCCAATTAATCTTTATAATATTTGGGTGAGGGAGAGAGTTATTTCAATACTGTCAAAGTTGTAGTTCAAGAGTAATTGAATGATAAAAAATTTCCCCCTCCTGCCCCTTTTACCTAGTGTAAGCCACCTCCCCTCAGATGTGGAATCTGGTCCACAGATCAGACAGTTCACAGCAAGGGACAATCTTCTTACTGTGAGAACAATGAAAGCTGTGCCCCCACTGACAGGCTTTTCCCTTATCTTAATTGAAGATTGTCACTCTCTGCAATCCACTTTGACACAACCCTGCTGTTCTGAGATGAGCAGTGACATCAGTAAAAAGGAGGGAGGGAAATACTTTATCGTTCAGTTTCTCTTGAACTACAACTCTGACAGTACTGAAATAACTCTCCATGGCCCAAATACTATGAAGATTAATTGGAGCTGCTTTTATTATGAAAAATTACTATCCCTTTAATTTGTCTTCTCCAAGTTTAGGCCATTTTTTTTGTCAGGAAAATAATGACGTTAATCAGACAAAAAAGTGACAATGAAAAGAATGTTTTTTAATAAAAAAATTATGGTAGATTAAACCACACCCACTTTTAAGACTGCTTCATCCCTTTGACTGAGATGGCAAAATCGGATGCAAGAAATGACAGAAACATGTCTGAGAATTGGCGGACCATGGCGAAATAATTTTTTTATTCTGATTACAGACAATTTCATTTACCACCACTTTCTAAACATCTCACCCTTAGAGTGGATTTTCTGTATTTAGTAGGCATTTATGACAGATCGATGCTGGCAAATCTCAATTCACTAAGGGCACTTCCCCCAATATCATCCATTAGGGAACTGGTGGCAAATTGTTCTGTTTAAAGCTGCAGACTTTTATAATGTCATTTTTTTTTACATTGATCTGTCAATAAAATTGAACCAAATTAGCCCTTCGAGTGCCAGGGGGGTAAGCAACGCATTGCTCTGCAATGTGTTGCATACCCCTCTGGCACTCAAAGGGTTAAAAATTTTCCTAAAGTAAGCCCTATGACTGGTCAATGAATGAAACCAGCAATGAGGTAAAATCCCTATCTAACTTTTTTTTATTAACCCTTTAATATCCAGAAGGTTGCACAATACACACTGTGAAGCATTTCATCATGACTTAAGTTTTTTTCCCTTGGCCCTTTTTAAACTAATATATTTTCTTCCCCCTCAACCTTCTTCTCCAGCTCACAGACAGAAACACTGTGTGAGCTATTTTTCCCAGTCTGCTCTAGATCAGACTTTAGCACTATTTACCTCTTCCTCATCTACTGCTTTGTTAGCAGGTGTCTCTGATCAAACCCCTGCACTGTCAGTGACCTGACTTATCAGATGGCCCTGAGTGCTCTCCTTCTCTAGTAACAGGCTTCCTTGTCTTCACTCTTCCTGCCATTGCTCCATTGCTACTCAGACAGTTGCCACTCCAATGTTTCTTCCTGCTCTCAATGTCTGCATTCTTAATATCTCTACTCTCTTATTTGCCATGTTCTCACCAGAAGCACTCATCTTACCCTATTCTCACTCCTATGTCTCCCCTCTCCCACTCTGTCTCCAAGTATACAGTCTTCACTTCCACACATAACCTACTACACACAAGCTTACAAATGTAGATGATTAATCTCTTATGGTGATCAGGATCTACATGATGATGAGCTCTTTGCATAACATTTCCCACACTAGCAATACCAGGGTATCAGATTTCTCCCTCTTCCTTCCAACAACTGGGATTTACACAGCGTTTCTCTGCAGATTCCTGTCTATAGGCACATGTCCTCCATACAGCTATTTGGTATGTCTATATAATTATTTTTTAACAGAAGTTGTATTGTAGTTTATATCCAGATGGTAACAGCTCACTCTCTGAATAATTTTTCATTTCACCCACTGGAGCCTACTGTCTGCAGAGAGAAAACAAGAAGTAAAAGCAGACAAATGGAATTCATTTAATACAGTCAACTGCAGACAATGAAAAAAAATATATAAATAGATATACCAGACTTCTGACTGAAGGGCATTTACCTCAGAAGATCATCTTTTAAGAGCCATGCATTCCAAACGGGATAATTCCCCTTTAATAGTTATCAAAAGTTAAAGAAAAACATTTTTCAAAAGCATTAAGTATTTTTCTTCAATTTATTTTTTAAAAGGAAATAGTTGATTTTTCATAATTTCTGTATTGTATTTATGAAGAACTATTATGTTTGTTGATTAATGACACCAACTACTACCATTTTCCAAGTAAAATAATTAACTCGTAAGTCATACTGTTGTCTTGCATTCATATGTATTTACAAGACAATCTTTGTTGGTACTTGACTACTATATATTTACATACACTGAAAATGGTATATTTTATAAATACTTACAGCATTATTGTATCCCAATGTATACAATATCTTGAGTATACGTTCTGTGCAAGGGAGATTCTTTGTCATATAAAACAGAAAAAGCAACAGACACAGTCATCAATCATGTGCTCATTGAGCAAGTTAACTTGTCTTAGGCCTCAGAGGAAAAGTTATGTTAGTTTATAATTTCAACCTCAGCCTAGTAAATTCTGTGCTCATTGCAGTCTGTAGTCAGTGAGGTTACCCAGAAGACCTGCAAAATCCTGGAAACAAAATGCTAATTACTTGTACATTCCCAAGTGTGATTTTTTTTCTGTGCACTAATTACTAGGACATTTTATTGTCTTGAAAAGATACACTAAACTGCCTTTCTGGCCAAACACATTGCAAAAAATGTCTGTCTTTTGACCACAATGTCTCCTGTGAAATTTAATTTCCAAAATGAACTCTAAATGTCACTGACTGTTATCCCATTACAATAACTACAGTGTCTAAACAATGTGGAAATATGCATGCCATCTGAAATTGCATTATACTGTAACACCTTAGTCTGCTTTTACAAGGCAATATTAAATGCAAAGGGCAAAGCAAAGAATTATTATTCTTTATTTATATAGCGCCAACTGATTCCGCAGTGCTGTACAATTGGGAATAGACGTACAGGGATATTAAATAGTACAATCAGATGTGGAGAACAGAAGGATCAGAGGGCACTACTCGTGAGAGCTTACAGTCTAGAGATTACTGATGAGGCCTGAATTTGAACAAAGAATGGTGGAGAGAATGTCCAGTTATAAGTTAAATCTAAATAAACTATATTTATATATAAAACAGATGGGGGTGATTTTATACGAATGATTAACTCCTTGAGGATTAGACAGGAGTCTGTCTGATATTCAGTGGGTTAATAAGGAAGATTAGAAATTGTCTTTGTCTTTTAATTAAGGAAAGTTATGATTAACAACAAACACCTGTTAAAATAAGAGGTAGCAGTTTATTATGTTTGACTGTAGAGCAGTTGTTCCCAAATGTCCATGATAATAGCACAAATGACACAATAGTAAATCAGGGCCTCAGTCAGATGGATTTACTCACATGTGGTCATGCGCAACTGTCACCTTGATAGTTCCCTTTTGGTAGGTCTGCTCCTCTGAAAGGATGATGGAACAGAAATGGGAACCCTAGAAGGTCAGCTGCATAGATGAGCAGAGGTCAGAAAGTGACCACCATTAATCTCTTGACACTGAAAGTCCAACTCCCATAGAGTGAATGTGAGTGGTATCCAAGCCTGACTGCATGACTCTGTGTTGGTTCTGTTGCTGTGTTGGTTCTGCTCACACAAAAAGTTAATCCTTTGGGTTAAGCCACAGACTAGCATGTTTAGACCAGTTTTCCCACTAGCCAGACAGTTTTTTGACAACCCATATGGCTGGCAGATTCTCTTTAAATCTTGGCCTGCTGTAGTTGCAGACAGGTTTAGTAGCATCTGGTGTAGAGTATAGGATCTTCAGGACAGGTACTTAGGGAGCCAAATAGTCTTCATAATATGCTGCCCCACATGGCGCATGATCACTGTCACAGTTCCCAGGAATGAACCAGGAGTCAGTACAGTAAAATAAAACAATCTCTTATTAGAAAAATCACAGTAATGCACATAAACAGATAACACACGGAGGGTGATCAAAGAGGCAAGCACTGTATCAGAAATAGCAGTCCGCCAATAGATCCACCACATTGTCCGAGACTAGGCCTCAGCCCACTGGAGCCTCGAGTTAATTCGGAACGCCCAAAGGATTATCACTGACTCAGCCTGCAGTCAGTAAACTAGGAGTCTGATAGAGCCCCAGGTCTGCACTAGGATGTGTGTCTGTGGAGCGGGGACCAACACACGGAGGAAACAGACAGAGCCCCTTAGTCAGCACCAGAAAGGATAATCAGACAAGCCGGGTCATACACGGAGCTGATAGTCAGCCAGTGTCACAGGTTTGCACCAGAAAGGATGTCTAAGCCAAATCGGAACGCACAAGGAGAATGGTCAGACAGAGCCACAGGTCAACACCAGAATGGATGGACAGACAGGCTGGGTCATACACAGTTCAGGTAGTCAGCCAGAGCCACGGGTCCACACCAGATTGGGTGTCCACTACACAATGGGAGCAGGCAAAAGAGTAGTCAAAAAGAGCCACAGGTCAGCACCAGAATGGATGGTCAAACTAGTCAGGCCATACACAGAGCCCAAGGGAAACAGAACTGTATTGTACAACAATGCAAGGGAAACTGAGTCAGGACTCAATCTGCCCTTTAAATCTCTCCTCAGGAAGTATGTAGGAGGAGCAGCTCAGAGGGAGGAAGTAGGTAGGAAGAGACTACAGGAAGCAAACACATAAAACAGAGGTCTGCTGCATGCTTGAAGCCCCTGCAGATGACGCATCTAGCTTTGATGCGTCCAACCATGCGTCATTCCGGCGACATCCGTGCAGCATGGACAACCGCTGACGCCGAAGTGTCCTTTCGAGTGTCGCCTGAATCTGCGGCGCTGAAACAAATGTAATCTGTAAAATTCTGAGACCCAAATCTCTCTCTTTCCCACCCGGATGTCCTCTTTTTAGAAGATCAGATTGTGTGGTACATATATATAAGTGTATCGCATTGTTCAACAGCCATAAAACTCATATTAATGTTTGTTAACACTTCAGTATATGTGTTTATGCATTAGTCTGAGTAGATAGAATACTTTGGTCTTGTTCTAAATCATTTATTCAGTTACATAAAGAGCTGTCAATTGGTCAAGAACTATATAAAAATTCTGAGTAATACCACACCCACTGCTCATGCCATCACAAACCTATCTAAAACAAAAGTATCACTCTTTGGCCATTTGAAATGTTAACAGGTTTGCCAGCCCCTTGATCCATTGCCTATTGGTAGTCCTAGCCCCCTCATATACACCATCTGACCCCCTCTAGTCTGGTTACTGTGCCCACTTGTAGTTACAGATCCCTCACCTATACTGTCTGACACTCCACCTGCTTCCACTATACATTGGTAGATACAGATCCCTCATGTGTGCTGTATTACCCACCACCTGCTTCCAATACCATTGGCAATCACAGATCCCCATGTAAAGTCAGACCCACAAGTCTGACTCCACTGCCCTCTGGAAGTCCCAGATCCCCACATACACAGTCTGCCCCTCCCAGCCTGGTCCTACTGCCCATTATTAGTCACAGACCCCGGCATACACTCAGTAAACCCCTCAGCCTTGTTCCACTGGTAGTCATCGCATTGCATATTGCTGCCTGCTCCCCCCAAGCCTTTTTTGACTGGTAGCCATACTCTTGTCATCCGCTATGGTAGTTTATAAAGCTGAAAATATCCTTTTGCGCTCCTGTCAACGGAAGGTCTGTGCAGGACATGAATGTAGGTAATATAATATATTTGGTATTTGTGTACTTCACAACGAACATAAATGTTTTTGATATAGTGTGTGACTTTAGCAAAATATTTAACTATTTACTTTTTGTGCTTATGACATCATAGCTTATCACAAGATGAAAGCTTTACTTCCTCTGAGGCACCATGCAAAACCTAAAAAAAATCAACCATGTATCCCAGTTATTCTATTGCTGTAGCGGTACATAGCAAAAAAGAGAGTTGTTGTCTAAAACTCACGTTTTAGCAAAATGCTCGTTATGGTTTTTTGTTCCCACAACTCGAGCGAAATAGCGCTAATTGTGAGAACATCAAAGGAAAAAAAACCCTGTCATTTGACAGTGTCAAACAACAAGAGTGTTCTAAAACTAGTCAGAAAATGTAACACTTACCTGTCATCTGCTGTCCGGCTTCTTCATTAATCTTTCCTTCTTTCTTCTCTTCTGGTTACTATTTGTGGCATCTTGTATGTAGCAAAGATGTTTAATGTGTCATGTTTTTAACTTTCAAAAGTCCTCCTTCTGTGTCAATATTTTGTAAAAAGTTTCCAGTTTCTTACCCTCTTGCCTCTGCTGCCTCCACTGGTGGAGAAAGGCATGTGGCCCTACATAGATTCCCCTCTGCCTTCTTGGACCGTTGCCTGAGCCAGTCTGCTGGAATTATGAACTGAGACTGGCTTTTATATGCCAGTCTCCATTCAAAATACAAACAGGAAGCCAGAAGAGGAGTAAACCACAATAAACATTAGATGCAATATGCCTATTTGAAGAAATACTCACACCTTGGAATTGATACCGGTTATAGAATACAACCGGTTAGAGCAAACAGGATTTTAGATCCACCCCGATTTGTATTGCACTCCTCAGAATTTTAAATAAAAAATCTGCTGTAGTTCCAATAAAAAGTATTTAATATGATATGTTTGTATAACAATTCAATAAATGCCCATAGAGGTCAACGCGTTTCAAAGCACAAAGGCCTCTTTTTCAGGACCCAAATTTGCACAAAAGAATTATAACACAAAAACATAAAGTTTAAAATTATATAATAAAAAAATGTACAGATGTGAAAGTCACTGACTGTCACTCATCTGTACATTTTTTATTGTGTAATTTTAAACGTTATGATGTTGTTATAATTCTTTTGCGCCAGTTTGGGTCCTGAAGAAGATGCCTTTGTGCTTTGAAATGCGTTAAGGGACTCTGCTCCCAAAAAACTTGGTGCAGATTTTCCCACATTAAAGTGGGTCCCTTAGAATATCTTGGGCTGGATTCAAATGCAGGTGCTACTCTTCTCTCTGATTTTATCTTCAGGTATCCCCATTGACCTAAATAGGAACATTTTTGATAAAATGGGATGTAACATTTATCTCCTGCATTTTAATCCTGTCTCACAGGAGATATGAATCTCCTCAACATGACCGGTATCTCCAATATAATTGTGGTTCGCTCCATCTTGTCCTACTTGCTGACATAATTAGACATTAGCACATCACATATTCCATCCGGAAGACCTCCAGACTATATCATATGTCTTTCAATTATATATCAGACAGCTCAATACATCATTTTATATGAGGACTTAAAGGTTCTAACAACACATGTTCAGATATTGATTATATATGTTATGTATATTTGCTTTATTACTATATCACTACATAACCGCTATTTAATGTTACAATAAACTTCTTACAGGACTATAAAAAAAAAAATCAAGATATAGGTGTATTTAATATTGAGGAGCACTGTTTCCACTAATTATTTTAACCCTTTGAGTGCCAAAGGGGTAGCAAACACATTGCAATGTGTTGCTACCTCTCTGGTACTCATAGGGTTAATCTTGCAATACAAAATACGAGGGCATGTCGAATAAAATAGGAGAAGAAAAATGTTGAATTTTAATGGTGAAAGAAAGTCATGGGAGCACTGTAAGTCAAATTTTAAAGGGGGGGGTTTAAAATGTCGACTACAATATTTGTCAAAATAATATGGTGAAAGAAAGCACTGTAAGTCAGCTTTGGAAGGGGAAGGGTTAAATTGTCAACTATGAACAATATTTGTCAAATTAATGTGCTTAAAGAAAAGCACTGTAGTCAACTTTTAAAAGGGGGGGTTAATATGTCTAAGGGGGAACTCTATGTCGGATTTCTATGCTGTATTCTGTATTCTGCACTGCTTTTGCTCTAACAACCATGGTTTGAAACCATTGTTGCGGTTTCTACGCTTCAACCTCTGAGGCACAGAATTTTATTTAAATTGTATAAACAAAACAGGAGCTAATACTGGGCGTGGGTAATAGGATACTACTTGCACATTGTTTTTAATTGTTTCCTATGGGCTTTTTTTTGACTGGCGATATGTGTAATTACCAATGATTTTGTTTTCACAAGTTGGGTACTAGGATACAAAAAACTGACTTAAAAAAACATAGCGCCTGTTTTTTTTTTTAGTGCTGGTAATAGAATCGGGTATTTTGTTTCTGTATTTTTCTCTAAGCCCTGCTGTTAGGTGGTGGTCCTGAAGGGATTGAGCAAGAGGGATCTGGATATCTGTGTGGAGGCAGTATAGTATCCTCCACAAGTAATTTTGTCATTGTGATTAATATCCATTACAAAGTTCCAATGTGGGTATATTTCTAATCTCCCACCAATGGTTAGGATTTCTACACCATGATTCTCTCCCCTCTCTTTTGTGTTTTTGGTTATATTTCTACTTAGTCCTTCAGCATCAATATGTTGACTCACAAACACAAAAAGACATAGATGCCACATTATTAATGAGTCCTCTTCCTATAATACCTGCCATACAGCTGTCCCCTTTCTTATATGCTTTGGCAACACTGGAATGTGTTATGTCAAGCCAATAAAGCTTATTTGATTTACAAAAGCAGTATATTATTGCTGTATATCCACTGTATATCATAGGCTTAATTTTCCAAATTAACCATATGAGTGCAAAAGAGGGCTTGTTCAGATCATTGCTTTGTGATACATTGGGCACCTCTCTGAAACTCAGAGGATTAAACTGCAATTTTAAATTCTGTTCACCAGGTGGGGCTATTTTTGCCACTTTTAATGAGGACAATAGTGAATGACTCATAACATATCCTATATAATAATTCGCCAAGTTGTGTGTAACGCCCGACATGCGCAGTAGATACTGCTGCGCGTGCGGCAGTCACACGCAGTGGAGACTGCTCGCGCCGCGGCTGATACAGAGCTGGGCGCTCCTTCGGAGCGCCCAGCTCTGTATCAGCCGCGGCGCGGGCAGTCTCCACCGCGTGTGACTGCCCGCGACCGGCTGCCAGAGGCTCTGTATCAGCCGAGGCGCGGGCAGTCTCCACTGTGTGACTGCCCGCGACCGGCTGCCTGAGGCACTGTGGCCCGTGTAACGGGCTGTTCAACTAGTTTATAATAAAATACCTTTTAGGCATTAGTTTGACCTGTTAATTAAAAATTGGGTTATAATAACTTCTGAATGAAAAATCTCCCAGTATTGGCAGTACCCTTATTTCAGTCAGCAGAAAAACACACGCATGGTATATAATTTTTCATAATAAAGGGTTGTTGCTTCATTCATTTTGATCTTAATTTGGCAGGATGACTGAGGCAATTAGGTTGGAAGGAGGAAGAAAGGAATGAAGAGGTGAAAGCAGAAGTGAACACTAATATCTAAAAATACAATTTAGTAATCTAATTTTAAATAACATATTTTCTGCTAGCATATGTAACATTTATTATTTTATTTTAGATCCCTAAAATCGAATCCTGAAATGGCATTTTAATGCATGTGTAGACTGTCATATAAAGATACAATATGGTGAATTGTTTGTGTAGAACTGAAGCTATTAATGTGTTGAGATTAGTACCAATTGTTCTTTTTTAACCCTTTGAGTGCCAGAGGGGTACGGAACGCATTGCTTTGCAATGCGTTCCGTACCCCTCAGGCACACAAAGAGTTAAGAAAGGCTGTACATTATCACAGTCAATTTACAGACAATAGCACACTATGGGCCAGTTTAAAGGTTGTTATTAAAACAGCTGGTAGGGTCAAAGTGAATACCACTCGACATAATAAAATGTCTAACCCAGTATTTAAAGGCCCTATCAGTTAAAAGTACAGAAATAGTCTTGTGGCTTAACGTCCGTTTAATGCATTAAGTTCTCAAAACACCACTAAATAGCAGCGATTTTGGGAACTTAACAGTAAAAACGCTAACGATCATACTGACATACTGCCAAGCACCAATCGTTATCTTACATGTGTTACAGTTACCTGTCATCCACTGTCTGTCTCCTTCCATCTTCATTCTGTATTCTCTTCGTTCTTGTATCTTCTGTCTTCTCTTCTTTCTTGTATCTGTAAATAAAAATAAAAATATAAATACAATGCTGAAATACACTAATGCATCATTTAACCTCTTGAGTGCCAGAGTGGTACACAATGCATTGCAAAGCAATGCGTTGCATACCTCTATGGCAGTGCTTTCCAAACTGTTCATGATGGTGACACACTTTTTAGACATGCATCATTTTGCGACACATTAATTCAGGTTTACTAGCAAACCGGAGGTTAAACTAACCCCTTATAAGAGATATGGACACATACATAAATTGTAATAACGAAATGTATGGCGACACAACATATTTCATGAAAACCTTTCACTTATATTGTTTATATGATTTGTAAGACAATAATATACATTTCCAAGATTGTTGTCATTTATGAGTAATAATATGTAAATATGTGTAAGAATTTAAAACATTTGAATAACACCAATAACTACTTCTTACCATTTTAATGAGATGTATGAGGTTGATGGGATGAACATAGTTTTTGAACATTTGGTGGAATATTAGATAAAGACACTTGCATTTCATCATCAAGCATTTTTAAGCTTCCACATTTCAGTGTCTTTAAGTTTGTCATCGTCGAGTGGAGATCGAGCATCAGCCGACGTGTTCAATCCAAAAACTGGACCCATGGAATTTCTCAAATGTATCACTTCAGGTGGGCCGAATCACCGGAAGTGACGTGGAATCAGCTGTTTTGACCCGATTATGCATACTGCGCATGCGCAGTACCTGTATGATCCCTCGACCGTGGTGTACATACACAGATACAATGGATGGGGAATATACTAGTGCACCATACTAATCGGCACCTTTGCTGCATATAAATGCATGCAAGTTCACATAGACTCAGAGGTTTCTCGTTATGTTCATGCGACACACCTACACACTGCAGCCAACACACTAACGTGTCACAACACACAGTTTGGAAAGCTCTGCTCTATGGGGCTCAAAAGGATTAAACATGTTTTACTGTTCTTTGCCTTAAATAAAAATATGTAGAAAAGGGGGAGAGGGAGAAAAAAAGACCACTAGCGCCCCTGTGCAGGATCAATCAGTCATCAATGGCTGTCACCAACACCCCTAGGTGCGTACTCACAAAATATTTGCTGGATAATGGTGAATTCCAGTCCAACAAGCAACTGAATATTATTCACTGCCTTCAGAATCAGTACAGACGATGGAACTCCACAATGTTCTTTGCTGCTCTGGAACTAGACTCTCTCCCTGAGTGGCATCAATATCTCAAGTGGTCCAACAGGACAAAAGAAACAAGAAAAGAGTGCCCAATAGTGTGATACTGTCACTTCATAAAAATATATATACACTTAAAATCAAATTGTACTCAAGTGTCCAAATGGTCAGATAACTGATACCAGTTAAACTGACACTAGAGCATGTGGAGGACTTTTATACCCCTCTCCACTTGGGGAAAGGACAATCCAAATCTCCAGACTCAGACACCACAAGACGGTTGCTTCCAAATAACAAAAAAATTTTAATCAAAAATACAATTAAAAACAAATAAAGTATGGAGCCTTAAATGCTTACTTGTTTTGCAGCAATAAAGCTGCTGTTAGCGGTACCTTGTGGCCAGCAGCTGAGAGCCGGCCACGTCCATGCTGCTTCACGGCTGTCTGGCTGCGTTTCTGAATGCGGCTCCTTTCTGTATCTGGCAGTGTGTCTCAAGCAGGCGTGCAACGTCAGCTGTCTATCTCCTCTAACTCCGCACGCTGCTCTGTTATGGTATTTGGTATTTGGCTTGTTGTGTGCTCCACCTCCCCTGCCGTACTCGGTACATAAACTGCCTGGATACCATCATATCCCCGGTTCTCGGCTATCTCTAGTGAGAGCCCCCTTGAGCAGTCTCCTATTTCTGGTACGAACCACTTTTTCTGGCTCTGGGTTAATTCTCACCCTAGGATTTGGTCTGCTGCGCTTCTGATTACCTGTGCTTATTTAATAAAGGTGGAATTCATTTTATGTACTTGTGTTTTGCATTTTCATTGAAATACCATGACAGAACTTAAGGGCCATGAGTATGGATGGTACAGGGAACCCACTGGTTCAGAGTATTTTGGCCAGGATGGAGATTCAAGATCAAAGTATTGATCAATTATCGTTGGCCATGCAGACCCTCCTAAACCATACCGCACACCTTGACCGTTCTGATCGGCAACCGGTGGCCTCCTCTGATCCTACTCCGGCACCGGTTGTTCCTGCTGCTCACGAAGCCAATGTGGCCAGAGGGTTATTCGGTTCGGCTCACTCTGCGCTATGAGTGTGACACAGCTCTGTGTCGTGGGTTCCTCAGTCAGTTGGGCATATTCCTCAAGATGGTGCCACAAGCCTTCCTAATGAGCGAAGTAGGGTTGGCCTTATGATTTTGCTCCTGTCGGGCAAAGCATTGGAGTTGGCCAATCCATTATGGAAGACAGATAAACCAATTAAATACAACTTTACGGCATTTGTGGCCTCTTTTCAGCGCATTTTCGATGTTCCGGGCCGTGCAGCCTCAGCTGCCAAACACCTTATGACCATCCACCAGGGCACACGAACAGTGGCAGAGTATGCATTCGATTTGCGTACAATGGTGGCGGAGGTGAGTTGGAACAATGAGGCACTTGTACCCACCTTTTCCCAAGGGTTGAGTGATACAACAAAAGATGAGATTGCAGCCCGTGAGCTGCCCATTGAACTGGATGAATTAATTACATTTAATACCCTGAGCAACAGAGCGGGTTCTCAGCCAGATACAGTCGGTAACGGAAGCGGGTTCTCAGCCAGGCCAGATCAGCAACAGAGCGGGTTCTCAGCCAGATACAGTCGGTAACGGAAGCGGGTTCTCAGCCAGACCAGGTCAGCAACGGAGAGAGTACTCAGCCGGATACAGTCGGTAACGGGAACGGGTCCTCAGCCAGATGCAGTCGGTAACGGAAGCGGGTTCTCAGCCAGGCCAGGTCAGCAACGAAGCAGGTTCTCAACCGGATACAGTCAGTAACGGAGCAGAATCAGGAACGTCGTCAGGCAGGCCAGGTCACACACAGTCAACAATAACAGATCAGAATGCAGGAATAAATACACCACGAAAGGGCACCATCCTGAGGAAATGACAAGGTATATAAAGGCCATCACTGGGCGGCGACAAAAGGTGTTAACCAATCAATAACCAGCAATGCAAACTAGCAGTCAGAATGTCACCGCCTGCTGCACAAAGCATGGGCACCGTGATAGTACCCCCCTCTCAACGACACCCTCCCCGCGGATGGGGACCAGGCTTAGATGGGAATTTAGCATGGAATCTACGCAGAAATATGGGTGCATGGATATCAGAATGTGACACCCAAGAGTGTTCTTCCGGCCCGTAGCCCTTCCAGTGCAGCAGGTACTGCAGTTGGCTCCACACTCTGCGTGAATCCAAGATGCCCTGAACCTCATACTCATCGTGGTTGTCAATACAGACCGGAGCAGGGACCACCTGAGCCATGGTATAGCGATTGCAAATCAGAGGTTTGAGTAGAGATACATGAAATACATTATGAATCCACATGTTTGCGGGTAGTTCCAAGGTGTAAGAGACAGGATTGCCTCTTCGAAGGACTTTAAATGGCCCAATAAAACGTGGAGCAAACTTGTGACAAGGATTCTGCAAGTTCAGGTTTCTGGCTGACAGCCACACACGATCCCCAACCAGGAAAACAGGAGCCAGCAATCTCCTGTTATTGGCATGTCGTTGATACCATTGGAAGGACTCACACAGGGAATTTTGCACTTGTACCCAAGTGGAATGGAGTTGTCTCAGATGTACATCCAGGGCTTGCATCTGCTGCACTTGGAATGCATCTGGAAGCAAGGATGGCTGAAACCCATAATTGATAAGGAATGGTGAGCCTCCAGATGATGTATTGATAGCACAGTTTCTAGCGAACTCCGCCCAGGGTAGCAACTCAGCCCAGTTGTCATGATGGTTGGATACAAAGCAGCGAATGAACTGTTCAAGCCCCTGGTTAGCTCGCTCTGCCGCACCATTTGTTTGTGGATGGTATGTAGAAGAATATGACAACTGAATGCCCATCTGGCTACAGAATGCCTTCCAAAATCTCGAGATGAATTGACTACCACGGTCCGAAACGAGCACCTTAGGGACACCACAGATTCTAAATACCTCTTTGGTGAAGACCACCGCCAACTCCTTCGCGAATGGCAGGCCTGGAAGAGGCACAAAATTTGCCATTTTAGAAAATCTGTCCACCACCATTAAAATATACGTATAGCCATTAGAAACCGGAAGTTCTCCCATAAAATCAATGGACACATGTGACCAGGGTCGGTCACCGTTGGGTACAGGCTGTAGCAAGGCCACAGGCTGGTCTCTAGGAGACTTAGCACTTGCGCACACCGTACAGGCGGCAGTAAATTTAGCGCAGTCCTTCCTTATAGAGGGCCACCAGAATATGCGTGACAAGGACCAGAATAATTGATTTCTACCCACATGCCCTGCAGCTCTAGACGCATGGTAGGTCTCCAATAATCTGGTCCGAAAAGGTTCAGCCACAAAACATTTGCCCATGGGTTTTTTAGGCGGAAATTGGTTATGGGTAGCCATAATCTCCTGGCCCAAGGGAGAAGTGATGCTAGTGCGCAAAGTGGCCAAAATACGGACAGGAGGTATAATAGGTACTGGCAGAGACTCAGACTCTACTTCAGGCCCATGTTGTCTGGACAAGGCATCCGCCCGTACATTCTTGGACCCGGGCAAATAGGATACCACAAAGTTAAACCGGGAAAGGAAAAGTGCCCATCTTGCTTGTCTTGGTGACAATCTCTTAGCTTCTGATAAATATAGCAAATTTTTGTGGTCCGTCAGAATCAAAATCGGGGCCCTGGTACCCTCCAACAAGTGACGCCACTCCCATAATGCCAAAATAATAGCTAATAGTTCACGATCACCAATCTCATATACTGATTGCGCCTTAGTTAGTTTTTTCAAAAAGAATCCACAAGGCCTGGGTACCTGACTGTGCTCAGATTTCTGGGATAGTACTGCTCCCACGCCAGTGTCAGAAGCATCTACCTCCAGAATATATGGTAGGTCGGCCTTAGGATGGACTAAAACTAGTGCTGAAGCAAACGCTGCTTTTAATGCCTCAAAGGCCTCATCAGCCACCTTAGACCACTCGGACTCCTTGGCCCCTTTGTGCATCAAGTCTGTGAGGGGTTTGACAATGATGGAAAAGTCAAGGATAAATTTACGATAATAATTGGCAAAGCCAAAAAACCTTTGAATGGCTTTGAGGCCCTTGGGACGTAGCCAATTTAGCACTGCAGATAGCTTTTCTTTGTCCATGGAAATGCCCTCTTTAGAAATAACGTAACCCAGGAAGGGTACCATGGGTTTATGGAATTCACATTTGTCATCTTACATCTTACATCTTACAAAATAATTTATTCTCCCTGAGTTTCTGAAGTACAGTGGCCACTTGAATACGATGAGTCTCCAAATCAGGGGAATAAATTTAAATGTCATCTAGATAGACTACTACACAGGACATAAGCAGATCTCGGAGAACATCATTAATAAAGTCTTGGAACACAGCTGGAGCATTGCACAATCCAAATGGCATTAATAGGTATTCATAATGCCCATTGCACGTGATAAATGCAGTTTTCCACTCATCACCTTCTTTAATACGAACAAGATTATAGGCTGCCCTTAGGTCCAGTTTCGTAAAGATAGTAGCACCCTTCAGTCGGTCAAACAGCTCGGTGATGAGTGGAATCGGATAAGCGCTTTTGATCATCAATTTATTGAGCCCTCTATAATCGATACAAGGCCTTAGTTCACCTGACTTTTTCTTAACAAAAAAGAATCCAGCCCCCGCAGGCGAGGATGATTTGCGAATAATGCCCCAATTCAGGGTGTCAGAAATGTATTCTTCCATGGCCTTGTTCTCCTCACAGGACAGAGGATACGTTCTACCCCTGGGGGGCATTTCACCAGGCGCAATATAAATAGCACAGTCATATGCCCGGTGCGGAGGCAAAGTGCTAGCCTCTCCCTTGCTAAACACATCTCTGAAGGATTGGTATTAATGCGGTAGGGAGGGAGAGGTACACATAATCCTGGTAGGTCGTTGTAAACAATGGCTTATACAATAGTCAGACCAAGTTGTAATCTCACAAGTGTCCCAATTAATTCTCGGGTTATGGGTTCGTAACCATGGAAACCCTAAGATAACCGCATATTGAGGTGATTGAATAATTTGAAACGACAGCTTCTCGCAATGTAATGCACCCGTAAGCACAGAGAGTGGACAAGTCTCGTGGGTGACCTGGAGAGGCACCAAAGGTCGCCCATCAATAGCTTCGATTAGCATAGGATTAACCAACTCGACCAACGGAATATTATGAGCTGCAGCAAATTCTTTATCCATAAAATATCCAGCTGCTACAGAATCAATCAAAGCAGATGCAGTGAAGGAGAAGCTGGCATCGGAAATTACCACCTGCACGATCGGTTTAGAAGGCACATCCTCTGGGGACTGCTGAATACCACCTAGGACCTGTCCCATTAGGAAACCTAGGTGCATGAGTTTTCCAGCCGTGTGGGACAATTACGCAACAAGTGCCCATTTTTGCCACAAAACAGGCACAACCCATTCTTACAGCGGAAGGACCATTCCTCTCTGGTTAGTCGCATAAACCCAACCTGCATAGGTTCAGACAGTTCAGTTTGCCCAGGAGGCAAGGGAGGCGAGGGTGGGAATTCATTACTGTGCCATTGCCCTGCAGGCGACTTAGGTTTGCGTTCTTTGTTTTGCGTCCATTCCCTGATTCACGTATCAATCAGGTTTACAAATTCTATTAATTTGTCCAGTGTGTCAGGCAACTCTCGAGCTACTATCTCATCCTTGATGCGCTCATGAAGACCGTGTGCAAAAGCCGCTACCAAGGCCTCATCGTTCCATGCCAGCTCGGCCGCCAGGGTGCGGAATTCTATGGCGTAATTGGCCACGGAACGATTGCCCTGTTTAATGCACATAATTTGTTTAGCAGCCGAGATGTTGCGCCCAGAAACCTAAAACACACTACGGAAGGCCCTCACAAATTCATTGAAGTTTATCGTAATAGGCTTTGCCGTCTCCCAAATAGGGTTTGCCCAGGCTAAGGCTCTGCCTGTTAAAAGCGATATCATGAACTCAACTTTACTTCTTTCAGTAGGGAATGCTTGCGGAGTTAATTCCAAAAAAATTTCCAGCTGATTGAGAAAACCCCCACATAGGGTAGGCTCTCCATTGTATCTTAATGGTAGGGGTGCTGTCGCAGATAGCCCTTTAATTTGCTGTTTAGCATTCAGGATTTGGACTGTCGGTGCCTGAACCTGGGTGGCCACCGAGGCTGGTACTGGTTTCTCCAAGTGTGCGGTCCGCTCTAGTATGGTTTGCACCGCCACTGACAATTGATCAAGACGCTGTTCGTACATATCCATTCTCCAATGGATATTTACTGAGCTTCCTTCACCAGAACCGTCTGAGGTCATTGGCCCTTTTGTACTGTCACGGTTTTTACTGAACACTCAGAACAGTTTGGTAAGGTTAAAATAAGTTTATTAGAGAACAGTTCAAAGACATAGATAGGCCTATGGCCCATACAACAGAGTAGGTATACAGGCAAGTGAATATAACAGTATAGGTCAATATAGGAATTACATGTGATGAAAATGACAATCTCTAGACAGTACAGGTCCTGGCATGGATCAGGACAGCTGGCAGGATCAGTAGGCAGCAGACTGACCACAGGACCTAGATCGAGGTGGTCCAGAGGAAGGTGATTGGCTCAAACCAGAGGAGTGAGGCAACTGTGCTGACATACCCAGACACCTGGCAGGCACAGAACCCAAGGAGTAAGGCAACACTACTGGCACAACCCAGACGCCTGGGCGGTACAGAACCCAAGGATCAAGGCACCACTGACCCTGGCACCGGATGGCAACAGACCGAGATAACTCTCCCAGAAATATCACTAGAGCGCTAGGGGTGGATTGCAGCACAGCACATAGTGGTGGAAACAACCAATGTCCCCTCTATGAGGATGGTGCACGTAAAGCTGGCTCTTGAGCCGGAGGCTCCTGCAGATGAGATAAGCAACACTCTACCTGGAATGTCCAGGTACACAAAGGGTCAATTGGGAACGCCCAGAATACTGCAACTCCCAGAGGGAGTGAGCCCAGCGAGGTATGAGAGGTGGACACAGAGAGATCAGAGTAACACAGTCAGTGATAGAACGCTCCACCGGTACTTTGCTTGAACACTCCGCAAAAGCGGTATGGAGAGAGACTAGGCACTAAGCCTAGCTAACGGTCGACAAGATACAGCGCCTTGCGGCGCAACCTATTAACATACAGCAACCACTGATCGTAACGGAGGCAACAGCGAGGCCACAGTGGTAAGCTGGAGATGCACGGTACTGGAGACAAGGAAGCACACAGGGCAACTGGCAGCCAGAGGGGTCAGATACAGAACCGGTACACTGACCAGCACCGAGTAACGGAAGCGGTGGAGCCAGATACACTCCGTAACGGAAGTGGGTTCACAGCCAGGCCAGGTCAGCAATGGAGCGGGTTCTCAGCCAGATACAGTCGGTAACGGAAGCGGGTTCTCAGCCAGACCAGGTCAGCAACGGAGCGAGTACTCAGCCAGATACAGTCGGTAATCGGAATGGGTCCACAGCCAAATGCAGTCGGTAACGGAAGTGGGTTCTCAGCCAGGCCAGGTCAGCAATGGAGCAGGTTCTCAACCGGATACAGTCAGTAACGGAGAAGAATCAGGAACGTCGTCAGGCAGGCCAGGTCATACACAGTCAACAATAACAGATCAGAATGCAGGAACAAATACACCACGAAACGGCACCATCCTGAAGAAATGACAAGGTATATAAAGGCCATCACTGGGTGGCGTCAAAAGGTGTTAACTAATCAATAACCAGCAATGCAAAGTAGCAGTCAGAATGTCACTGCCTGCTGCACAAAGCACGGGCACTGTGATACTTGTGGATTCTTTTCTAAGAAACTGTCTAAGGCTGAAAGTCTGTACGACATTGGTAACTGTGAATTACTGGCCATTTTTCTAGCCCTTAGGGAGTGGTATTATCTCCTCGAGGGGACTAGTGCTCCGATCCTTATTCTCATGGATCACAAGAATCTCACGTATTTGTCTGAGGCCAAACGATTGTCTTCACGACAGGCCAGATGGGCTTTGTTTCTTTCTAGATTCAAATTTGTGTTTTCTTACCTTCTTGGCTCAAAGAATATTAGGGCTGATGCCCTATTATGCCAGTTTTGCTCGAATTCCAAGGAGGAGAGTATTCCCACGCTTAGCATTCCTGACGACCGTATACTAGCTACGATACATACGAGCATTAACTCTCTGTTGGGAGAGGAGATCTTGGCCTCTCAAGCCTCTGCACCAGCTGACAAACCTAGAGGGAAATGCTTTGTACCGGACTGGTTACGCACCAGGCTGCTCGAGACTTATCACACTTCCAAGGCAGCTGGTCATATTGGGAGAGATCATTTGAAATGGTCCATTTCTTTACTCTTTTGGTGGCCTAGCTTGAGGGCTGACCGTTCCACTTTTGTGGCAGCGTGTCCTACTTGTGCCCAGAGTAAAACAACACAACATCATCCTTTGGGCCTCCTTCAACCCATTCTGAATGGGGAAAGCCCCGGTCGCATTTGTCCATTGATTTTATGGTGGAACTACCCGTATCTAATGGCTACATGGTCATCCTAATGATAGTGGATCGATTTTCTAAGATGGCACACTTTGTACAGCTCAAAAGTCTACTTTCCGCTCAGGAATTGGCCGTGATTTTCACTAAAGTCTTTCGTCACGAGATTCCTAAGGTCATAGTCTCAGATTGGTGGAGCAGTTCACTTCCCGTTTTTGAAGGTGCTGTTGCACTCAGATGGGGATCCAACTCTCATTCTCCTCGGCTCGCCATCCTCAATCTAACAGTGAGGCAGAGGTCTAACCAAGCCTTGGAACAATTCCTTCATTGCTATATATCAGACCACCACGATAATTGGGCTACCTTGTTAACTTGGGCGGAGTTTGCCTGGAATTGTGCTGTGAACTCTTCATCACAGAGTTCCCCGTTCCTGATAAATTATGGTTTCCAACCATCTGTACTTCCTGAGTCTTTCGAAGCACAAAATACTCTGGCTCTAGAGGAGCATTTGAGGGCACTCTGTTCCACCTGGGTATGGGTTCAGAGTACCCTACGTGGTTCCATGAAACGACAAAAGAGGAAAGCAGACCATAGGTGATTGCCAGCAAACCTTCCAGATTGGAGAGAGAGTTTGGTTGTCTTCCCGTAACCTTAACCTCCAGGTACCGTGTAGAAAACTGGCTCCCTGTTTTGTTGGTCCCTTCTGAGTTCTTCATAGAGTCAATCCAGTCGCTTATGCCCTTGATCTCCCTGCCAATATGCGTAATCATAATGTGTTCCATGTATCTTTACTTAAGCCCTTGATTTGCAACCGTTATACCTCCACTTCTGTCCATCCTGGTCCCATCAGGGTTGCAGATCATGAGGCGTATGAAGTACAAAGTATTTTGGATTCACGTAGAGTCTGAGGCCAATTACAATATCTTGTGCATTGGAAGTTATGGGCCTGAGGAACGTTCATGGGTTCATTGTGAGGATTTGCATGCTCCTGCTCTCCTCCAGGGCTTTCATTCCCATTTTCTGCTGAAACCATGGCCTCTTCCGTGGAGGAGGGGTCGTTCAGGGGTGGGTACTGTTAGCGGTACCTTGTGTTCGGCAGCTGAGAGCCATCCGTTTCTCCTTGCGACTGTCTGGCCGCGTCTCCGAATGCGGCTTCTTTCCGCATCTGGCAGTGTGTCGTGAGCACGAGTGCGACATCAGCTGTCTATCTCCTGTAATGCAGCGAGCTGCTCTGTTATGGTATTGGGCTTGTGTGCTCCACCTCCCCTGCCTTACTCAGGTACATAAACTGCCTGGACACCATCTCATTTACCCTTGGCTGTCTGACTATCCATTCTGGTGCCGAACAGTGGTTCTGGCTGACTACCCACTCCATGTTTGACCCCTGGAATAGTCTGACTATCCATTCTGGTGCTGACCTGTGGCTCTGGCTGACTAACTACTCCGTGTATGACCCTTGGTTAAGTCTGACTATCCATTATAGTGAAGACCTGTGGCTCAGGCCTAGAACTACTCCTGTTGCCTGTGGGCATTGCTGTTACATGTTCCTGTTCTAGTCCTGGCTGGGTCATATCCCTGGTTCTCGGCTATCTACAGTGAGACCCCCTTAAGCAGTCTCCTAATTCTGGTAGGAACCACTTGCTCTGGCTTTGGGTTCATTCTCACCCTAGCATTTGGCCTGCTGCGCTTCTGTTTATCTGTGCTTATTTAATAAAGGCGGAGTTCATTTTATGTACTTGTCTCTTGCATTTTCATTGAAATAATGTGACAGCTGCTTTATCAAAGGAAAAAGCAGACAGACAGAAGAAAGGTAAAAAGGAAAAACATGTTACAGGTTAAAGCATATATTACTGTTCGGTGCCAAAAATAATAATATGCTGCCAGTTAAACAATGATGTTCAAGTTGTTCCAAATAATAACTCAAGTAATGCCATAATAACATAATTCTTTGCTTTTAAGAAATACTTAGCTTAACGGTTTATTGCTGTCTCCGCCTCTGAGACAGTTTTATTCAGCACAGCCCCTTCGTCTTCTTCCTTACAGGCCGATGCCCGTTATACACTGAGGGAATTGGAACTGAGACTGCCTTTATATATGGGCAGTCTCAGTTCAAATTTTCTCACAGCCATTGGTTGAGATGTGCTTACGCACATCCCAGCCAATCAGCTTTGAGCGGCTGTGCTTTAAACTGATTGGCTGGGATGTGTGTTACTTAGTCGGGTTAACCCTATAACAGCTGGTGGGGTAATTATACCCCACTGACACTCATAGGGTTAATTCTACTGATTCTGGACACTTTTTAGCTTAGGGACCCATATCAATACATCCACTGGTTTGTTTTTGCTTTCAAAAGCTGCGTTGGCTGACTAAAAATCCGATAAGGGTCTTTAATAAAAAAAAGGTCTTAAATTTTATGCACTAAAGTAAGTCCCTTATTGGCTATTAACAACTAACACTGTCCTTTAAATGGCAACTTGTAGCATTTTTTTATTTTCAATGGGCCAATACACATTAATTTAGCCGATAGGGTTTTTTTTTTTTTTTTTTTTTGCTGGCATTTTTTTCATAGCACTGAGCTTACAATGTTTGAAAAAAATGCTGTCACCTGTTTTTTTTTTTTGTTTTTTTTTTTTACTTCGACTGCCTTTAAATCTGGCCCTATCATTTTACAACACAAACCCTATCAGAATAGCTATGGTATTGGGAGCTCTGTAAAAATCAAAAATGGGTGCCCCCATGAAGCATATGCAAGACCAGATTTTATGCCTCAGAAAGTTTGGAAATGAATGTATGGAGTACATAGTATTTCAAGAGACACAGCTAAAATCAAAATGGTGTTGCATAATTTTATATATCATGTACTTTAATCTAGTATCTACAAAATATAGTTATTTTTTGTTATATATATATGTATTTTTAATGCATGAGTAGACTTTAAAGACACATTTGCTTAATTGTTTGTGCTGAGATTATAATGTTAGTACACTGAGATTAGCATGCACTGTTCTTCTATTCAGAAAGGTTGTGACCTTATCATAGTCCATTTAAAGACAATGCAGAACAATCACTGCTTAAAATATCACTGTCCAAACATAGACTACAGCAGAGTTCAAATGCAAAAACAGTATTTAGATATACCTGATGGCCATATGAAAGACACATACCTTGGCACCCCCTACCTGTAAACAGCTTAAGACACATTTATTCCAAGGGTTTTGTCCCCATTTCAATGATTTGCTTATATAGGGTTTCAAACGCAAATAAGAAAATAATTATACTGGTATTTAGAAATCCATGGTCCATAAATATGTAGTAGAACAAGCATGGAATGCAAGGAAACTGGAGGTTTGTCACCTATTTGCCATTGCTTCTATCTAGCTTCCTGAATAAAACCCTCATTTCTTTATCCCATTTTAGAACAGCCTTCTGCTCACTATCTTGGTGTATCTGTTTTCTATTGTTGTATAAATGTCAGTGTGTCCTCGTATTGTCTTAATTGCAATGTTCCTTAAAGATAATCATGCAAGTGTCATGTGCCATCTTGTTCTTCTCTTAAAGGTCATTATTGTCTCATGTTCTCTATCTCTCCTGTCTCCTATTCTTTGTTCTGATGACAGTACCAATTTTACTATGCCTCCACGTTCTATACCAAAGTTTTTCCATCTGATACTATCCCAAATGTCACTGAGACTGAGATACTAAGAAAAAGCTGAGCAATTGTGAAAAAAACCAACTATACCATAAGGATCAAATAAACATTCATTAAATCACAACTACCTTTATGTCACTGTGCCTCCTCTTCTCTCTTTTTAGTGATGTATCTTCCTTATTTTTATTGAGGGTTTCTGGTTTGTATTGTTATGTAGTGGGATCTCATACAACCTATACCTGTGTCTGTGTTCTACTAAGGTCTCTCCAGTGTGTCATTGTGGGCTCTTGATCTTGATTCATATGTGAGACCTTGTGATTCCTATCCCAGTGTCTATGTTCTCCAAAGATCTTTCCCCAGTTGTACTGTGGACTCCTAATCATGATTTATATGTAAGATATCATACTACCTATCTCAATACCTAAATTCTTGTGTATCTTGATCCCTTTGTAAGTACGATCTCATGCTACCTATCCCTATGTCTCTGTTCTCCCTTACACTATCCTCGGTGTTAATGAGAGACTCATTACTTGATCCATTTGTAAGTGAGGTATGCTACCTATCACTACTCCTGTTCACCTGTGCTTGCTGCTGACTGTTAATGTGGGCCTCTGATCTTGATCCATATGTAAGTGAGATCTCATGTTCCCTGTTCCTCTATCTATGATCTATATCTCTCTCTTCCATTTGTTACTGTGGACTACTGATCATGATGTGTCTGAATCACTGACACTTGAATGGGAATGTGTAAAATACAAGGTATGAGTTATGATTATTGCATTTACAATTTTTCTAATTGCGTTTCTATGCCTATGGTTATGTGCAGGCCCATTAACACAATTCAGTGCATACTTTGACAATGCACAGGTTCTATGAGAGCAAGCCACCATGGCAGGATTGTGAATCTGCACCAATTCATACATAGCATTGGCCAGGGTGTATGAAATAGCACAACTAGAAACACCTGCACAGTTCTGTAATGCCCACTCGTTGGCACATGCAGTGCAAAATGGACATATCACAAGCTTTGTACAGTTTTGTTAGGCACATGCAGTGCACAAAAACTGTTAGTTGTGCTTATTTTTATATGGAATTGATTATGTAGATTCCCATTATTGTGTTCTCCGATTTTCTAAATACATTTTCTTGTTCTCTCCACAGCGCTAGTATCCTCTGCTCTCTCTGTTTAGTAGCTCAATTTTGTCTGAAATCATTCCTCAGTGCTGTTCTTAGACTTGGCATCAACACGCACATGCACGTTCTCTTATCTCCAACACTGCACAACCTTTTATCTGTATATAATTTATACTGTCTTCACTTTTTTTAATTGCTTTGCTTCCTCACTACAAATATTCTCTCTCTCTCACTTCTTTATTTTTTTCCTAACCTTATCATCTCTCTTTTTCTTACCTCCCAACATTTCAAATAGCCAAAAAGGGACACTGTTGTTTTAGGAGGTGTTTCTGGGGGCATGGCTGGTGGATGGGACATTACAGAAAAGTTTTAGGTTATTTCACGACCTACTGACAGCTCTTTACGTAACTTAATAAATGATTTAGAACACAACCAATATATTGTATTTAGACAGACTAATTTAGAAACACATACACTGATCAAATAAATATTAATGTGAGTTTTATTGCTGTGGAGCAATGTAATACACTTATAAACACACCACACAGTTTGATCTCTAAAAAGAGGGATACCAGGGTGGGAAAGAGGGACAGAGGGATTTGGGTCTCAAAGAGAGACTGTTCCTCCTAAAGAGGGACACTTGGGAGGTATGCTTTTTTGATGCTGATAAACCATAGAAAAATGGAACACTTCTGGGGCAAATCAACCACACCATAGGGACCAAATACATATTTCCATTGATGTAACCCTTTGAATTCCAGAGGGGTATCCAATACATTGCTTTGCAAAACTTTGGTTACCAATCTGACACTCAAAGGGTTAAAAGGGGTTTTTAAACTCTTGAATGGTAGAAAGGTATCTTAGTTTAGTGCTAGAGAGCAATGCACAAAGATCTCTCAAGCATTCAAGTGGTTAACTCTTTGAGTGCCAGAAAGGTACAGAATGCATGCTTTGCCATGCATTCCATACCTCTCTGCCACTCAAAGGGCTAAAAGCCCCATTTATTTTACTGGGAATGTATCCCCCTAGGTTGCAGTTGATCTGCAATAGAATTGCATCACTTTTCTCTAGTACATCAGCCTCAGTGTATCCTCATGTTCTCAAGCTCAGTTGAGCTAATTACTTTTATTCTATTCCTTATTGTATCTTATCCAAGTGCAAGTGACTTCCTTTACTTATCCAGTGAATATGTGTCCCAGCTTCTTTCTCAGTGGAAACATCATTAAACATTCTATTTTGAAGGCACAGTTCCTTTAATATAGTGTGTTTTTGTTTTTTTGAATTTCACCAAAGCAGTTACTGCTGTTTGACAAATATCCTCTGCTGATCCCCTTGCAGTAGGGGTAACTGACTCCTATTGACTTTATATTGTGTCCCCCTACTGATCACTGAGATACAATTCGATATATTAACTATTCTGCAGTGCAGATAACAGCTGTGGCTTGGCTAGAAATAGCTGAAAATTATATCAAATGATCTTTAAGAAACCAATTATTTTACTCTAGTTAGAAAAACAAGTAGTTGAGTGTTCTGGAAATTAATAGTGCAACAGATACTGTATTTAAATCTAACCACATACTTGGCACAGAAATAAATCCATCATTCCTGGATATTTTATATCTTGATATGTTCACAAAAAGAAGATTCATCAAAATAGATCTAGATGGTTGGAGTCACAGATTAAAATTATATTGATAGAGATTTATTTTATTGAATAGGTAGGGAATTAAAAAGCATATAAATGACAATAAAGGTAAACAGACTACTGGAGAGCAAAATGAAGAAAAAAAAAATAAAAATAATGTTAGATATAATTCCAAACGCTTGACACATAAACGTGATCATTCACTAACATATTCCAAATGTTCACGAAATGTTTGAGGCATAAAAGTAATATCTTGGCCTGCAACCTCCCAAAGATCACTGCTTCTTGGTGTGATTGGCTGCATTGTACCATAATGTTTTTTTTGATTGGCGCTATAAATAGTGATGAGCGAGCACCCCAATGCTCGGGTGTTCGGGTGCTCTGACCGAGCACCCCCTGAGGCTCGAGTGCTCGGCCGAACACCCGAGCCCCATTGAAGTCAATGGGAGGACTCGAGCATTACACCAGGCACCCCCTGCTCTGATGAGGGGAGGGTGCCTGGTCCATAGGAAAAGGGCAGAAAATTATGGAAACACCACAGAAATGGTTCAGGGACAGCATAGGGAGGATGTCTGGATGCATCTTGGACTCCAACATCGCTGCTGGGAACGATCTTTCGCCCGTAGTACGCCATTTTTACAGACTGACCATAAAACACACAAAAAGGAAAATAAAAACGACTTTAGGCGAAAAATTGTTACCAAACAATATTTGCTGTATATTTACTTGTATATCATCTGCAAATTCTCCCAAAAATTTCCTTGATTTTCGGAAGTGAGGCCATGATTAAGAGGGAAACGTGCGCAGAGGCAAATTCTCCCAAAAATTTCCTTGATTTTCAGAACTGAGGCCATGATTAAGAGGGAAACGTGCACAGAGGCAAATTCTCCCAAAAATTTCCTTGATTTTATTGAACTGAGGCCATGATTAAGAGGGAAACGTGCGCTGAGCCGACCATCTAAAACATTATGGGTGAGGGTCTGCTGCAGAGCTGACCATCCTAAACATTATATGCGAAGGCCCGCTAGTGAGCTGACGCTATAAAACATTATATGAGAGGGCCCGCTAGAGAGCTGACCCAATAAAACATTATATGAGAAGGCCCGCTGGTGAGCTGACCTATATAAAAATTGGCAAACAGGGCCCGCTGGTGAGCTGGCCCTATATAAAAATTATATCACAGGGCATATGGAAGAGGAGGAGGAGGATGAGAAGATTAAGAGTCAACCATATACCCGTTTTTTGGGTGGAAGGGGTGAATGGGAATACAGAGTATTCCCATCATTGTAAATAACATATATAAAGTGAGTTTATGTTCCCCCGGGGCTTTCCTCCAGTGGAGTGGAGAAGTCAGGGGAAATCCAGGCCTTGTTCATTTTTATAAGTGTCAACCTATCAGCATTGTCGGTGGAAAGGCGGATACGCTTATCTGTTATGATGCCACCAGCAGCACTAAATACCCGCTCAGACAGAACGCTGGCGGCAGGGCAGGCCAGCACCTCCAAGGTGTAGAGTGCCAGTTCATACCACGTGTCCAGCTTGGACACCCAGTAGTTGTAAGGCACAGAGGGATCATTGAGGACGCTGACACGGTCTGCTACGTACTCCTTCACCATCTTCCAAAACTTTTCCCTCCTTGTGACACTAGGCTGCGCATCAGGGTGAGGGTGCTGGCGGGGTGTCATGAAGGTGTCCCACGCCTTGGAGAGTGTTGCCCTGCCTTTCTCGGAACTGCTGTGTGCTCCCCTTTTCTCCCCTTCTCGGTTGGCCAAGGTAGCACGTACTCTGCCGCCAGCGTTGTCAAATGGAAAATTTTGGAGCAATTTTTCGACAAGAACCTTCTGGTATTGCAACATTTTGCTTGTCCTCTCCACCGGAGGAATGAGAGATGAGAAATTCTCTTTGTAGCGGGGGTCCAGAAGGGTGAACACCCAGTAATCCGTGTTGTCTAAAATGCGTACAACGCGTGGGTCACGGGAAAGGCAGCCTAACATAAAGTCAGCCATGTGTGCCAGAGTACCAACAGTCAAGATTTCGCTGTCCTCACCAGGAGGATGACTCTCAATATCCTCATCCTCTTCCTCCTCTTCTGCCCACCCACGCTGAAGAGATGGAACTAAAGTTCCATGGCTACCCTCTGTAGCGGAGGCAACCGTGTCTTCCTCCTCCTCCTCCTCCTCCTCCTCCGCCTCCTCCAATTGTCGCTGAGAAGACGAAGTGAGGGTGCTCTGGCTATCACCTTGTGTAAGCTCTTCCTCCCCCATTTCCACCTCTTCCACATGCAAAGCGTCGGTTTTAATTGTGAGCAGCGAGCGTTTCAGTAGACACAGAAGTGGGATGGTTACACTGATAATAGCGTTATCGCCGCTCACCATCTGTGTCGATTCCTCAAAATTGCGTAAAACCTCGCAGAGGTCTGACATCCATTCCCACTCCTCACTTCTGATTACAGGAAGTTGAACGGAGAGGCGACGACCGTGTAACAGCTGGTACTCCACTACTGCCCTCTGCTGCTCACAAAGCCGGGCCAACATGTGGAAGGTGGAGTTCCAGCGCGTGCTCACGTCACACAGCAGCCGGTGAGCTGGCAATTGTAAGCGCTGCTGCAGCTTCAACAGGCCGGCTGAAGCTGTTGATGACTTACGGAAATGTGCACACACGCGGCGCACCTTGGTCAAGAGATCATGCACATTGGGGTAGGTTTTTAGAAATCGCTGCACCACTAAATTAAATACATGCGCTAGGCATGGTACGTGTGTGAGCTTGCCGAGCTCCAAAGCCGCCACCAAGTTACGCCCATTATCACACACAACCATGCCTGCTTGCAGGTTGAGTGGCGAGAGCCACTGCTCGGTCTGGTGACTAATCCCCTGCAACAGCTCTGAGGCCGTGTGCTGTTTGTCCCCAAGGCAGATCAGCTTCAGCACGGCCTGTTGACGCTTCCCCACTGCAGTGCTACACTGCTTCCAGCTACTGGCTAATGGGGGAGTGGCGGTGTGTGTAGAGAATTCGGAGGTGGAAACGGAGGAGGAGGAGGCAATAACGTAGGTGCTGGTGGAAACCCTGATGGAGGTAGGGCCCGCAATCCTCGGCGTGGGTAGCACCCGTGCCATCCCAGGGTCCGAGTCGCTCCCAGCCTCCACGACATTCACCCAGTGTGCCGTCAGGGAAATGTAGCGTCCCTGGCCACAAGCACTTGTCCATGTGTCAGTCGTTAAGTGGACCTTCCCAGTAACTGCGTTGGTCAGGGCACGGGTGATGTTACGGGACACATGGTGGTGTAATGCGGGGATGGCACACCGGGAAAAGTAGTGGCGGCTGGGGACCGCGTACCGAGGGACAGCTGCTGCCATCAGGCTGCGGAAGGACTCAGTGTCCACAAGCCTAAATGGCAGCATTTCGATGGCCAGTAATTTTGAAAGGTGTGAGGTTAGTGCTATGGCCTGTGGGTGGGTGGCTGGGTACTTTCTCTTGCGCTCAAATGCCTGGGGTAACGACATTTGGACGCTGTGCTGGGACAGGGAAGTGGATGTGGTCGCTGATGGTGCTTCAGATGCTACAGGTGCAGGGCGGGAGGTATGCGGGCCTGCGCCTTCGACAGGCGATTGGCCGGCACCGAAAACAGGGGAAGAGGAGGCAGTGGTGTGGCCTGCAGACACAGATGGGCGATCCAGGCGTTCCTCCCACTTACTACGGTGCTTGGATGCCATGTGTCGGATCATGCTGGTGGTGGTGAGGTTTCTAGTGTTCATGCCTCGGCTCATTCTGGTGTGGCACAGGTTGCAAACTACAATTCTTTTGTCGTCCGCACTTTCCTTAAAAAAACGCCATACCGCGGAACACCTACCCCTTGGCAAGGTAGATTTACGCAAGGGGGTGCTCCGTGGAACATTTGCGGGCCGGTTTGGTGCGGTCCGCCTTCTTTCTGTAGCCACACCACTGCCTCTTCCAGCCTGTTGCGGTGCTGCAGATGGCTCACCCTCAGGACTGCTGTCATCGCTCTGCTCTACACCTTCCCAGGTGGGGTCAGTCACCTCATCGTCCACCAAGTCCTCCTCCACTTCCTCACTCTGATCATCCTCCTCAAGTCTTGATCCCACCACATACTCAGTCATTGACAACTGTATAACATTCTCCTCAACAAGGTCTTGAGACGGAAATAGTGGTTGATTTAATGGCAACTGTGTCTCATCATCATCATCATCATCCACTACTTCCTTTGACCTTAAATGCCGTTCACATCTGTCATCTTCTTGTGATTGGGTACCCTCTAGAGGTTGTGAATCAGGGCACAAGATGTCATGTTCCTCTGCAAGCGTGCTTGGAGAGAGGGTCAAATGAAGGATTGGTGATGAGACGAGCTCCTCACTATATCCCAGTGTGGGATCACTTCTTTGACCAGACCGTGTATGGTGGGAGGAAGGATGATCAGAGTGAGGATTATTTTGACCAGACTCTTGGCTACTGAGAGTGGACTTGGTGGAAGACAGGGTGGTGCTTAACCGACTGGAAGCAGTATCAGCTGTCATCCAACCGACCACCTGTTCGCAGTGGTCGGACCTCGAGAGTGATGTCCTGCGACGCCCTGTAAAATTACACATGAAGCTAGGTATGGTGGATGTCTTTCTTTCTTGTGCTCTGGCACCAGGCACAGTTTCTCCGCGTCCTGACCCGCGCCCTGAACTTTCAGGATCACATCCACTTCCCCGTCCCTTTTTACCCGCCTTCTTCATCTTACACAGAATATGTGACTTTAATATTTGAGTTTGAAAACTTAACAGTATTTCTTATTATTCTGCAACTCTGCAGAGTACACAGAATAGGCTGCTAAACTGCGGTGAAACACACTGAATGGAATATGTGACTTTAATATTTGAGTTTGAAAACTTAACAGTATTTCTTATTATTCTGCAACTGTACAGAGTACACAGAATAGGCTGCTAAACTGCGGTGAAACACACTGAATGGAATATGTGACTTTAATATTTGAGTTTGAAAACTTAACAGTATTTCTTATTATTCTGCAACTCTGCAGAGTACACAGAATAGGCTGCTAAACTGCGGTGAAACACACTGAATGGAATATGTGACTTTAATATTTGAGTTTGAAAACTTAACAGTATTTCTTATTATTCTGCAACTGTACAGAGTACACAGAATAGGCTGCTAAACTGCGGTGAAACACACTGAATGGAATATGTGACTTTAATATTTGAGTTTGAAAACTTAACAGTATTTCTTATTATTCTGCAACTCTGCAGAGTACACAGAATAGGCTGCTAAACTGCGGTGAAACACACTGAATGGAATATGTGACTTTAATATTTGAGTTTGAAAACTTAACAGTATTTCTTATTATTCTGCAACTGTACAGAGTACACAGAATAGGCTGCTAAACTGCGGCGAAGCACACTGAATGGAATATGTGACTTTGATATTTTAGTTTGAAGACTTAACAGTATTTCTTCCTATTCTGCAACTCTGCACAGTACTCAGAATGTGCTGCTAAACTGCGGCGACGCACACTGAATGGAATACGTGACTTTGATATTTTAGTTTGAAGACTTAACAGAATGTGCTCTAATCTGCAACTTTGCACACTAAACAGAATGTGCTCTAATCTGCAACTTTGCACACTAAACAGAATGTGCTCTAATCTGCAACTTTGCACACTAAACAGAATGTGCTCTAATCTGCAACTGTGCACACTAAACAGAATGTGCTCTAATCTGCAACTTTTCACACTAAACAGAATATTTTTTTTTTTTTTTTTTTTGTTTTTTTCCCCCCACACAAAATAACCTGCTGCCCCCACACACAGTAGTCCTAAAAAGGACTTTTGGTTCTTTTTTGTCACAATTTTTTTTTTTCCTCCCTACACTGCCTTTCCCTTCCTATCCTCAGCTCTCCCTGGCTCAGACTGAGCCGAACTCGATGGTCAGGTGCTATACAGCACCCGACCACGGGTTCTGGCCAGCCAATCAGTGTAATGCCAGCAGCCAACATGGCTGCTGGCATTACACCGATGTCAGAGCCTCCCTGCACGTTTATTGGCTGCGCAGCAGCCGCAAAACGTGCGGGGAGGAGACCCGAACATGGCGGGCGAGCACATGCGGTACTCGTACGAGTACCGCCATGTGCCGAGCAGAGCGATGCTCGAGCCGATCCGAGCATCGGCCGAGCATGCTCGCTCAACACTAGCTATAAACTGTTTTAAAAGATTTTCTTTCGGGACTATATAATTTATTTAATGGAGCAGTAAACTTTTTTTATAAAAACACATATTTTATACAGCATTTCCTGCTGAATAAAACAAGGACACTCCCATCACTGTCAGATGTTTTATTCAAGATTTATAGCAGTTTAAATAATCAGGAAGTGAATTTACTGTGTTTACTTCCTGATAGTTCTAACTGGCAGGAAGTGACAGGCTGTTTCTATCACATTCTATAGAGAACTGTATGTCTCTGACTTTTCTGACTTTCCTCTCCATTAGACTCTAACAGGAAGTCTAATTAGAATTTGACCACTAGAGGGCACTGCTAATGGAAAAAACCTTGGGTTTAAACTATAATAACTCTGGAAATATAAATCTTTCCAAAGTGGGAGTACCCTTATTTTACTCAATAGGAAAATCCCTACAATATATATTTTTTCATAAAAAAAGTTTACTGCTCCTTTAAAAGGATCTTATAGGTGCACAGTGGGTCCATAAAATGTCTATTTATTGAAGTTATAATATTTTTTTTCCGAAAAATGAAAAAAATGCATTCGGTAAAAAACAAATAGTCTATCTCATCTGATTATTGTCCAGGATTTCCCTTTTCATCTCAGTTTCCTCACTTAAAGGGATAGTAATACTTAATTTTAACTTTATTTTATTTTGTAGGCATTAAAAAAACATGAAGAACGATATAAGTCTTATTTCTCAAACCTTTATGGTTTAAGAGATATTCACAAGCAAAGTTTCCCCTCCCGCCCCTTTTACCTAGCGTAAGCCATCCCTTCTCAGATGTGGAATCTGGTTGTAAGACCAGACAGATAACAGCAAGGGACAATTTTCTTCCTATGAGAACAATGAAAGCCCTGCCCCCCTTGACAAGTTTTTCAGGTTTTTCCCTTATCTTAATTGGAGAATGTCCCTCTCTACAGTCTGCCTGGGCACCTCCCTTCTGATCTGGCTGAACAGTGTTACATTAGTAAAATGGGCAGGAGGGGGCACTTTGTCATTGAATTACTCTTGAACTACAACTCTGACAGAATTGAAATAACACTCTCCAAAGTTCTAATACTATGATGATTAATTAGAGCTGCTTGTATTATGAAACATTACTATCCCTTTAATGGCTGCCAGTCATATAAAACTTCCAAATTGATCCATCTTACACATAGCAAACAAGATAAAGCTGATTACTCCTTTCAGTTCTTTAAAGGGATAGTAATACTTCGTTTTAACTTTATTTTATTTTGTAGGCATTAAAAAACATGAAGAATGATATAAGTCTTATCTCTCAAACCTTTATGGTTTATGAGATATTCACAAGCAAAGTTTCCCCCGCCGGCCCCTTTTACCTAGTGTAAGCAATCTCTTCTCAGATATGGAATGCAGTCCACAGACCAGACAGATAACAGAAGGGGACACTCTTATTCCTATGAAAACAATGAAATCCCTACCCCCCTTGACAAGCTTTTCAGGTTTTTCCCTTATCTTAATTGAAGATTGTCCCTCTCTGCAATCTACATGGGCACCTCCCTTCTGCTCTGGCTGAACAGTGTGACATTAGTAAAAGGGGCGGGAGGGGGACACTTTGTCATTGAATTACTCTGGAACTACAACTCTGACAGAATTGAAATAACACTCTCCAAAGTCCAAACACTATGATGATTGATTAGAGTTGCTTTTATTATGAAACATTACTATCCCTTTAAATGCTAAATACTTTTTACTGAGTCCTTGGCTTTTTATATTTCAGATATAAATGTGTCCTAAAAACACATCTTAAGTTTAACATGTTGTGTGCTAATGTAGCACCAGGTGCCAAACACTTGAGAATTAAAATAATGAGTGGTACTAGGTGGCTGTGCCGTTTTTATCCCCATATATTTTTTAGTAACTGAGAGCACAGCTATACTTAGAAAACAGATTGGTAGATTACAGTATAAAATCTGCTTCTTTCCAGGTGATGTTCTGCTTTATCTAACTTCAAAGATAATAGGATACTGTCTGGACTTAAAATTAATGTAAACAAAATAGTAGCAATATATCATCGTAGAGAATAGATAATTTTGCTTTTTGCTTTTCTCCCAATTCCACTATAATCAGCAACAAAATCTAGGAGCTAAACCCAAACAATTAAATTATTAATCCAGCCCTAAGGTAACAAGTTCTTAGGATAGCAATGCCTCATGTTCCACCTGCAACCAACAATTACAGACATGTAAAACCTTATACCAAATAAAAACTTTGTTGTTGTTTTTTGTAATAAACACAAAGTATCCACAGTAAAGTGGCAAATACAGAGATTATTGCTTTAGTAAATTTAGGGTTTGACCAATTTACTCTTGAAAGACCCTCAACCCTTAACCCCTTTGAGTGCCAGAATTTAGGTCATTGTCCCCAACTGCCATAACCAGAATGATTAGCATAAATGATAAGCTGAAAAACAATCTCTAAGGCATCAGCAAAACATTTATTAGCTTCTGGCACATATTTGGCACTGAAATCAATGTTACAGCACATGCCAAAAGGACAATTTATTTTAGCAGGTTTATGTCAAGAACTATGTCCCCTGCAACAGCTCAAGTGCAAATACAATTGAAAACAATTCCAGGAAAGTCAAATACTTGGTCAGGTTGGTTCAAACAAACGTGGTGACACTTACATAAAAGACATTTTTACAGGCCATCTGACTATACACAAAACAACAATCTCTCCTACACTTTGAGTGAAAGGAACATTGCCAGAATCTTGATTGCTGTATGAACCCTTGTGTGATAACCAACCTAGACCAAATACATACTCTGCCTGTGAAATGCCTGATAGTAATTAGGGGTGGGCGAAAAGTGTGAAAAATTTCCTGCATGACTTTTCTCAAAAATGTGCTAATTTTTTGCTTTTCCAGCGAAAAATGTCACCTTTCCGCCTATGCAAAAATGTCCTCCGTTTCGCTTATTTTAACAAATTTTTTGACTATTTTAACAAATTTTTCGCATATATTTCCTATAGGCACTACATTTCCCACTGTAATATTACTTCTTCTGAGGGCCGAAGTTTAGAAATAAGTGGCTGAAAGTCGTAATGCACTTGTCCTTTACCCATAACACTAATTTCCTGCTTAAGTGACACTGGCACATATTCATGATAATATCAAGTAATAAAAAAAAATAAAGTACAACCTACAATGTGGCAAAAGTGTATGGTAGTGGCAGTGGTGGGGGACTGGCATGGTGTGATTTGTTGGTGGTATATAAATAAAGAATAATAATAATAATTTGTGTATGTATATTGTTTTTACCATTGTCATACGCTATCCTCCTTCTCGGATTATTGACACACATTACTTATCGGTTATAGCAGTGGTCCCAAGTGGGGTAGATGTGGCAACCCTTCTTCACATCCCTCCTCCACCTCCTCATCTGTGCTGCTGTTAATATATTTGTCCTGTCTTTGTAATGCGTGGCTTCTGCTACCTGATACTCAGATGGTGTGAGATGTTGGTTCATTTATAAGAATTGATGCTTGGTGACTGATAAGGTGATTGTGTGCTTTTTGACACTGTGTTTGTCCAGGTTCAGACTTTCCAATGGTTTTCTCAAACAGTTTATAGACAGGCACAGTGCTCCTTAAAAGTGGTGGAAGATTTAGCCTTTGACTTTCTGCTAACCTTATAGCCGTGTCATCATCCTCACTCTCAACTTGAACAAGAGAAGGATGCTGGAGGGATATATTCTCCATCTGCATCATCATCAGTCATCTTTAGGTCATCCTCAGCAGCATCAGCAACACCTGACAGTTCTTGCCCAGTACTACCCTTTTCTTCCTCTAAGCTTTTAGAGGTCTCAAAACATTTCTTTTTACAAGTGTTTTGGTGATTGTTTGTCTCACTCTCTGATGCAGCAGATGGGTCAGCCTTTACACATTCCTCTATTATGCTATTGCCAGCATTATCAACACTTGAATGCAACTTGTCGTGTTTAGTGTTCTTCTTGTACGGATATTTATTTCTGCTGGCACAGGTGGTGCTGGAACTAGATTTGCTGGAACCTTGACAAAATGCATTCTCCTTTGGGGTACAGGGATCATCATCATTGATTGCACACACTGCAGCAACCATTGCTGTAGTCAGTTTTTGAACTACTACTTTACTCTCACGTCCCTGCACTGCTCCACCCCTCCCCCTTGCTCTTGTGCATTTGCTGGACATTACACATCTACACTGTTTTTTTTTAATGTACGGTACACAACACAACTGATGGAGCTATATGATGCCTTGCCTAAGCCCAGTCAGCTGTCTGTCACTGTCACCTAATATATTTAGTTCTTTATTCTTTTTATTTATTTTAAGTTGTCCACCCTGTTGTCTTATCACAGTCTGTCCCCAAAAAAATTATAACTGAAAACCAAAATCAATAACTTCTTTCCCCAGACTTCTCCACCCAGCACAGAGACAATAACACAAGACCAGCAAGCAAATAGGTCCCGTGTCTTGCCAGTCAGTTACATGGAATTTTAGAGTATTTGTGGTCAACCTCCTTCCTCCCTTTTTCTCCCCAGAGTGCCCCACTGACTCTCCTAATAAACAGAACAAATGTCCTACCTAAATGACTCTGTAAACTAAACTTCAATTCCCCTCTCTTCTCTAGCTCAATCAAGGTGCTGCTCTCTCCTCTCACAAACACAGAATGGCTGCTGTGAGAGCCTTACAGCCTTTTATACATTTGTAGAAAACTTTCGTGTGGTGGAGAAATATTTTTCTTCCCATTGATTTCAATGGGAGAAAAAGATGGGAAAAAGTGGGAAAATGGCACTTTTCGCAGGAAATTATTCGCCATGTGGAAAGTGCCATTATTCACCGATTTCAGTTTGAGGAGAAAATTTTCACCCATCCTTAGTAGTAATCTAACCAGATTGTTACACAATAACTATATATTTGAGGGCTTATTCCATATTGTGCATGAGGTAGAAGCTGGCATATGCTAGGAAGCCCTGTATCCTTTCCATAATATGCTGAGGTTTCAATCTTTTCTTATTTTTATGCCATGATCCTTATCCTCAATAGTTAAATTATAGACATCCACATGTATGCCCACTAACGTGAGGCTACGCCTGCATAAGGGGGAGATGCATCACATGCATACATACATGTACCCTGTGCTTGCTAGCTAAATATACATGCTTTCCTCCCTCTATTAAACATTTTTTGACTAAAGTGAACACTTCATCATTAGAGTCTGAGTCAGGCACTGAGGCTTCCGACTCAGTGACTGAGGTAGAGTCAGATAGCATTTTTACAGATACAACACCCTCCACATCATACCAGATTGCTCACCAGACACTGACGGATGCTCAGAGGCTCCATTCCACTGTGTTTTTACTGCTGATATCACTCTGGGTTTTCTACCTCCAGTAGCAGGCATTTTAGAGTATATTACAGTAATTAGTAAAAAATAACTTGCTTAAGACATATATGAGTAAAAAACAAAATATAAAACATAACTGTTTCACTTCAAATGGGCAGACAAAATGCTCACTTATCAGGCAATATTACTGAATACAGACCTGGCTCAAATGCTTGATCTTAATGTTGCCCGATTACAACAAAAACTTCAATTTGACAATTATACTCTTTGTTTCATGATTTAGCAGAGCGAATTTTGTAAAGATGATAGCTCTCCCCCAAATTCTATATCTTTTTAATACGGTACCTTTACCCTTTCTACTTCAACACTACTCACCATCCAGTGCTCTATAAATTCTTTTGTGTGGTGTTAGAAAAAGCTGTATCTTGGCTCTGTCGCCTGGTGAACAAGGGAAGCTTGGGTTTCCCAGAGGTTAGATGACTATACAATGCTTCTACGTTATCTATTCTTGTGGACTGCTTGGGAATCGTGGGGAAAGTTTGGATAAGTGTGCCGATGTACCAATTCCCTCACACAGACCTCTATAACCTCCCTTGGATTAGCCTAGCCTCCAGACCAACTCTCTCCAATCATATAATTGTCAATTGACCTCAGTGTTGGACTATGTCTCTTTGACTTTCCACCTGACATCTTACCCTTCTACCATTCTCTCCATTCATGGGATCCAGAATTTCCCCCAGGAGACTTACGTAGTCCATTCAAAATATGGAAGCATTTAAACATTCATGTACTGCATTCCTTACTTACAGATGAAGGTCTTGTCACCTTTGAATCCCTCCAGACTACTTTTCAACTACCAGATTCACATAATTGGCAGTACAGACAACTGACACATTTCATATCCACGCTTTCAGCAAAAGGACTGATTAGAAGGGATCTGACCACTTTTGAACGAGCTCTTAGCAAGGGGTCCTTCATCTCACGCTCTGTATCTAAATTGAGCAAATGGCTGGGACCCAAGTCCTGCCCAGGAAACACCAAACCATATTTTATTAGACAGTTGGAAATAGAACTGCAAGTCAAATGGGCATGGCTGGACTGGCTGTAAACCTTCAAATGCCTTCTTGCCTCAGATCTGATACCACAACTAGAGAGATTAATTTTAAATTCTTGACTAAATGGTAATACACACCTGTTAAATTAGGCTCTATGTTCCCTACCTGCACTACACTGTGCTGGAGATGTGGGACCCAGGAAAGCACTATGATTCATATTTGGCGGATGTGCCCTACTCTGACATGCTTCTGGACTGCTATTTCTGAGATCACCTTACTGTTCTTGTTTCTAAGGATCCCCAATTCCATCAAACTCTCAAAGACTCACCACCAGTTCTTGTTTTACTTACTTAAAGCTGCTAAATACTTAATTCCTTTGAACTGGAAAAAACAATCACAACCGACGGTGAGGAACTGGTGTGAGAGAGTCGACCAGATTGCAGCATTCTAAAAGACGCATGCCCTCTGAAACTTGGCTCTCACGACACACATTGCAGTTACCCTAGATATATACCTATTCCCTTACTGGGAACACTGGAATTGGCTTCCTTTGGCTGGGACCTGGCTCTGTGGATCACTTATCCATGCTTCTCCAGAATGATGTACAATGAAGTACATTTTTCAATCTATTTTTGCATTGACTGCTGAGCAAGCGTCACCCAATTTTAACATGGTGAAGCTGCTTCCCTTTAGTCATTCATTCCTATTTTCTTCGGCATTGCTCTATGCTACCCATCTGACCTACGCCATCTCTCCTATTCCACCCCAACCGCCCCCACCCCCCTTTTTTTCCTCTCTCTCCTTCTCTATTTCTTTCTATTTTTCTCTTTATACTATAACCCCTACTACTGAATCTTCACAGATCTACCCTAATCTGTAGATCTATTCTGACTTTACCATACAATGGAACCTCCTTCTTAGGTGCAACCTCTTACCTCAGATGTAATTTGCTTTTATCACTGTGTACTGCTTCAGCACATATGTATCCTATATTTGTCTTTGTACTTTTGTCTGTACTTTGTTTTGAGCAAATTATCAATAAAATCTTTCAAAAAATAAATACAAAATAAAACATAACTGTAGTAAAAACAAAGACTACAACATCCTTGTCGGATATATTGAGACTAGTTTTAAAGTCCGTGTACACAGGCCAACACTGGCGAAGCTACAGTCATACGCAGTACTGACTGCCAGCACCGTGGCTGTTATGGAGCAGGGCAACCCGAATTCAGACTGTATTCCTCTCTGCGCACCTGAAGAGGACTCCAGTCTGATTTTGGAGAGCCCCGCTCCGTATCTGCCACGGCGCGGGCAGTCTGTACTGTGCATGGCTGCAGTGCACGCAGCCGTCTCTACTGTGCATAATGGCTTCTGACAAACTTCCTTAGTGAATTATAATTTAGGATTACATCCAAATAGCCTAAAATCTGGGAATAGTTGCACTTGAATGCATGATTATTTTTTTTTTTTTGACAAACTGTTCAATTTTTTTTTACAAACTTCAGAGATGAAGTGGCAAGCTGAGTATAATATTCTAGATTAGCCATTTTAAGTCAACATTTTGGGCACTCATAACTTGATATTGTTCCTCCTTCAAAATTACTGAGGGGATCAGTGAATAAGAACGCTTTATGCATATGTTTAATATCAGTTTTTAGGAGATGTCTGATATTAATTGATCAGAACACCTTTTGGCAGCATATTTTAAGCATTGAGTATATTCTTGGTGTAAGCAATTGTTAAGCATGTTAGAAACATTATTTTTAAAAGAGGTACTTTCTAAATTCTCAGTATGCTGTAGGTATATCGTTTGGGCCTAGATTCCATTCCAGGAAGAAGCAGTAAATGCTGTAGGGGTAGGGTATTTTTTGCTTCAACAAATATTTCCAGCTGGTCAGTTCTGCAATCCCATTCTTACCCAGGGTCAGAACTGGACTGCCAAATTACTAACCCACCCCCAAAAAATGCCACGTTGGAATCCTTTTAGAACACTGAAAAACATTCCAAAATGACCACAAAGAGAGGCTAGGGGAAGTCCAAGGAACATTGATGAAGATCAGCTGCTTTCTTAGACTGGATCACTTAGGGGAAACCATGGGGACAATAGCACCCCAGTCCCTTTGTCTGATCCCCTGTGTGCCTGTCTGCCCTCCCCACATCCAAGACATCTGTGGTTAACCCCTCTGTTGCTGCATCACAGCAATCTCACTGATCTGCAAGCAGAGGGGTTTACCATTATTAGTAAAAAAGAAAAACACCCCAGCTCCACATCCACAGCTGGGTATTTTGGCAATGGTGTGGTTAATGACTGAAAAAAATACATGGACCAGTCACCCCATATTATTTTTCAATGTAGGAATGGGGTCTAAAGCCCATGTATTAATTTAAAAACCTGGAAGGTTTTTCTGGGCTACCCAACAACCTTCTATGGTGTGTGTATGTGTACAAACAACTCAGCATGATGTCAGACACCCTTTTTTTTCTACATCAATCACCTAAAGAAATGAAAACCTAATAATAAAAATACCCTAAACTACCACCACCACAGTTGTAATGTAATATAACGTAACAACCCCAAAGCCCAAACCTACTTGGGTCACTGCTAGACCACTGTAAGAAAAAAACCCAGGAATAGAGAAGAGGGAGGGCTCATGTGTTAAAGCAGGCATAACCCCTTATCCTTTTTCCAGAGGGTTGTTGTAAATGGAACCTTTTAAAGTTGGTTTGCAGTTGTTAGTGGGGTGCCGCAGGGTTCAGTCCTGGGCCCAATGCTTTTTAACTTTTTTATTAATGACCTACACGTGGGTATTGAAAGTAATGTCTCAATCTTTGCTGATGACACTAAAATGCCTAAGCAAATACATACAGACAATGATGTTTTTTTCTCTTACGAAAGATTTGGATAAACTGAGTGAATGGGCAGAAAAGTGTCAGATGTCGTTATAGGCAAATATGAGGTTATGCATTGGAATCTGCAGAAACAAACATCCTATATATACACTTAATGGGAAACTACTAGGAGAATCCTCATTAGAGAAAAAAGTAGGAGTACTAACAGACATAAGCTTCACAACAGTGCGCAGTATCACTCAGCCACTGCGAAAGCCAATACATTTCTATCCTGTATAAAATGGGGTATAGATGCACAGGATGTGAAAAATTATACCTCTGTATAAGGAACATGGAGTAAGTTATGGGTGCCAGTTCTTAAAAAAGACATTATTGAACTGGAAAAAGTGCAGAGACATGCAATAACACTGACAGAGGGACTGGATGTTCTGAGCTGTGAAGAAAGTCTAGCCAAACTGGGGTTGTTTACATTAGAGAAGCGACATCTAAGGCTTGGTATTATTACCATTTACCATATATATTCAAGACCAATGCAAAAAACTCTGTAAAGAAGCATTTACTCAAAGAGCTGAGCATAAAAACAAGAGGTCATCATCCATTAAGACAAAGGAAAGGTGTTTTCGACTAAAACAAAGGTAGGGCTTTTTTCAAGTAAGGACAGTAAAATTATGCAATTCTTTGCCTCAGGATGCTGTGTTTGCAGATACTGTAGTCACTTTCACAAAAGTAATGAATACTTTTCTAGCTCAGAACAACATTGAGAATTATGACAGTTGGTTTCACAATAGGTATGTTGACCCAGTGAAACATCTGACTGCCAAAATTCAGGAAATCATTTTTTTACTCACTTGGGGCATATACGTAAATGGCTTCAATTTTTTTTTTTTTTTTTTTTGCCTTCCTCTGGACCAACAGGGGTGATATGGCATGGGCCGAACTTCATGTACGCTTTTCTTTTTTAGCCTCATCCACTAGGTTGCTATGTTACTATGTATAGGAACAAATCAAAATTCCCTTTTATTTAAATGTAGCATTTAACTAAGGTGTTAAAAGCACATTTAAATAAATGGGAATTTAGATTTTTTCCCTGAGCAGCAGTTTTTTTGCTCTAGAGTTGTTCCACTTTTCTTTAGTACATCACCTTCACTGTGCATCAGTGTGCATCCCTTCAGTGTGCATCCTTCATGAGTGTGAACATCTGGATATGGATTTCTTTGCACTTTTTTTCCAAGCTGCAGGTTCAGCATACCTGTAAATAATCATTTAGCCCCTTCTGATACTCAAACCTTAATATATAATGTTCCTACTGTGTAGAACTATTTGCACTCTACATCCTGCTTTGTCAAGCACTCACTGCCCATCTTCTACACTACTTGTGTCATATTATATCCTTATAGCAAAACATTTTAATGATTATCTCTGCAGTGTTCCATGTTCTTTATTTGATTTTGTGCTTTTTTCAGAATAACAAAACACCGAGATAAGATGACCCAGCAAATAAATGCAATTGTTGTGATATCATGACATTTTTAGAGATTTTTTTAAAGAATATAAAGTACTGCTATTTAAAACTGTTAGATACAAAAGAGGTTACAACCTCTATTTTAGTTAGACTGTCAACTATACAAATGAATGGGGCAAATGTATTGTTTCTCTGTATTACTTGGGAATGATGCCAGGTATAAAAGGTAACCAGGAACATCAGTTACTTATGGGGGTACAAAGTGTAAAAATAATAATGTTCATTGAAGAAAAGTCTTTGTATTAATCATATTTTTATCTTGTTATATTAAAAAGAACAAGTATATAAGTGGCAAATATAGTACCAACTCTCATCTGTATATAAGTATATGGCATAGACTGGACTAAATGGGTGCATTTCTATTCTCAGCCTCAGCAACAATGTTATTATGCATGTTAAGATGTTACCATCAACTATATTCTACACTTTCACACGCTGAATCATCCACAGTGTTTAACCCTTTAAGTGCCAGAGGGGGTACGCAACGCATTGCTTTGCAATGCATTTGTACCCCTCAGACACGCAAAGGGTTACGTTTTTGAGTATTAGTTATGTCTCCAATGTATATTGCTAGAGACCTCTGTAGCATCCAAAGTGGGAAAAGAGTTCAAATGAAATAAAATTATGTTTTAAAAGTGCAGAAAATTGCATTGTGCAGCCTGTGGTCTGTATTGGTACCGTACTACACTTGTACACTTATAATTTTGTGCCCAAAAATTTGCACTGCACATTTCTTATAGAAAGTTCACTTTGCTGATAAAAAGTTTTGCATTGTTTCTGAAACGTTATCAAAGCTAATAAAACGTTTAAAAACATATTAAACTGTTTAATGTGTCACTGTTTAGATGCAATGAGAATTTTTTATTTTAAAAGTTATGGAGCTTTTAAGGGCATTACCAGGATAATAACATTTAACGAAATGCAAAGTGAGTGAACAGAAATAAAATCTAAATCAAATCAATATTTGGTGTGACCACCCTTTGTCTTCAAAACAGCATCAATTCTTTAAGGTACACTTGCACACAGTTTGTCCAGGAACTCGGCAGGTAGGTTATTTTAAACATCTTGGAGAACTAACCACAGTTAGCTTCAGTTGCTTCTCTTTTTCATTGTAATCCCAGAAAGATTCGATGATGTTGAGATCAGGGTGCTGTGGGGGCCATACCATCACTTCCAGGACTCCTTGTTCTTCTTTACACTGAAGATAGTTCTTAATGACTTTGTTTGTCAAGCTGCAGAATAAATTTAGGGCCAATCAGATACCTCCCTGATGGTATTGCATGATGGATAAGTATCTACCTGTACTTATCAGCATTGAGGAGATCATTAATTCTGACCAAATCCCCAACTCCATTTGAGGAAATGCAGCCCCAAACTTGGAAGGAGCCTCCACCATATTTCACTGTTGCCTGCAGACATTCATTCTTGTACCGCAGTCCAGCTTTTTAGCGAACAAACTGCCTTCCGCTATAGTCAAATATTTAAAATTTTGACTAATCAGTCCTGTGTTTTTGTGCATAGTTGTGTCACTTGGCCTTGTTTCCACGTCGGATATATGGCTTTTTGGCCGCAAGTCTTCCATGAAGACCACTTCTGACCAGACTTCTCCAGACAGATGGGTGTACCAGGATCCCACTGTTTTCTGACAATTCTGAGCTGATGGCACTGCTGGACATCTTCTGATTGTGAAGGGAAGTAAGCATGATGTGTCTTTCATCTGCTGCACTAAGTTTCCTTGGCCGACCACTGCGTCTATGATCTTTAATGTTGCCCGTTTCTTTGTGCTTCTTCAAAAGAGCTTGGACAGCACATCTGGAAACCCCTGTCTGCCTTGAAATTTCTGCCTGGGAGAGACCTTGCTTATGCAGTATAACTACCTTGTGTCTTGCTGCTGGGCTCAGTCGTGCCATGGTGCATGAATTTTGGCATTAAAGGAATAGTAATGTTTCATAATAAATGCAGCTCTAATTAATCTTCATAGTATTTGGGCCTTGGAGAGCGTTATTTCAATTCTTTCAGAGTTGTAGTTCAAGAGTAATTGAATGATAAAGTATACCCCTCTCACCCCTTCTACTGATGTAATACTGCTCAGCTTACAGCAGTAGGGAGTGTCCAGATAGATTGCAGAGAGGGACAATCTTCAATTAAGATAATGGAAAAAGCTGAAAAACCTGTCAAGGGGGGCAGGGTTTTCATTGTTCTCACAGTGAGAATATTGACCCTTGATGTGATCTGTCTGGTTTATGGACTGGATTCCACATCTGAGGAGTGAGGGCTTACACTAGGTAAAAGGGGCGGGAGGGGGAAACTTTATCATTCAATTACTCTTGAACTACAATGCTCACAGTAATGAAATAACACTCCCTATGGCTCAAATAATATGAAGATTAATTGGAGCTGCTGTTTTTGTGAAACATTACTATCCCTTTAAACTGTCTTCAGCAACTTTACCTTGTTAGCTGAGTTTGGCTGTTCCTCACCAGGTTTTATTCCTCCTATACAGCTGTTTCTGTTTCAGTTAATGATTGTGTTTCAACCTACATATTAAATTGATGATCATTAGCATATGTTTGGTATAATTGTTTAATCATACACCTGACTATATGCCTACAAAGTGTAGCTTGAGGAATTGATGCTGTTTTGAAGGCAAAGGGTGGCCACACCAAATATTGATTTGATTTAAATTTTTTCTTCTCTTTGCTCACTTTGCATTTTGTTGGTTGATAAAAATAAACTATTAACATGTCTTTTTTTTTAAAGCATTCTTACTTTACAGCATTTTTTCCACATCTGTCTAAAACTTTTGCACATTACTGTATATCAGGCTTTGTTCTGCTGAATAAAACAATTTAGCCTCTCCCACTGCTGAGATGTTTTATTCAGAAGTTATTGCAACTCTTACTTGAATTTATTTTGTTGCAGCACTTCTGTGTCTTGAACATTCACAGTGGGGTTGTTGCTTCAGCAAGCAATTGATATTTATGATCTACTGACCATCGCTGTCCATATTGCAACAGCACCACCTTAAATTTGAGCCATGGAATTTGAGTGTACAATACATTCGAAATAAAACACCTCTCTATGTAGGATACACACTGAAAAAAAAAATATATATATTTATATATTTTCCCCATTAACTATTACTATACCTGTAACAACATTTTAGCTAACGTTACATGAAAATAAATAAATAAATACGTTTCAGGACTATTCAGTGGCAGGTCTAGTGAATGAAGTCAAAACACATTTTGGGGTCCCAATTCACTGTAAACTACTGAAAAACCCTAAATACTTTTAATTTCCAACTGTTGTTTGGGCCCTGGTTACTTGCACCAATGACAGTTCTACTTCCATAGTTATTAGAAATTGACCCTGAGATTTTAAGGTGGAATATTACTAAATTTGGCCCTGTGATTTATTAAAACTACGAAAGAAATCAAAAGGGTCAGAATTAACTAGTGAAAACTATAAAAAGTGCAACTGAGTGAACTGCCCTTACATTTTTTTTGCAGGTTAGTTCTACATAAGCATTTAATGATTTGGGTTTCATTGGAATTGGTGTAAATGAACCGCCATTGATGTGAGTTTTTTATGCAACAATCTAAAACAAAATAGGATTTTTATTCTAATCTAAGACGGGTGAGCAAGGCATTGCTCGCAAAGTGTATTGTAACCCTTCTACATTTAAAGGGTTAACCCTATGTGTGCCAGGCAGGTGTGTAACCCAAAGCGTTGCATACATCTCTGGCACTTGATGGGTTAAATTAAGCATAACACTGACTCTGTCTAACTCACTGAGGCTAATGTACTAAGAAAGTGGTGCAATTCTGGTTGCAATGTGTTAGATAACGCTCTGGCATTCAAGGGTTTAAAGCCTCAATTCAATTGTCCACATTAAGCAAAAAAACCCACCTGCATATTTCAAGCACTGTAAGCAATTCAATTACCTATGGTATGAAGAAATGCTGGCAGAAAAAAAGCATCTCAGGAGCTATAGTTTAGCGCCCATTTGCCCTCATAGAAATATACTCCAAAAGGTGGAATTTGCAATGCAATTGACTGTGTCAGCAGTAAGATAAACTAAGGGACCCACTTTAATGTGGGGAAATCCCTTAACCCCTTAAGGACTGGAGCGCGCATGCGCGGCTGACACTTGAGGACCACAGGGCTTTTTTTTTTTTTTTTTTTGGTGATTCTGGTTCAGGGCTTCTGGAGCGGCGTGCAGAACTCCATGCCGTGCCAGGACCATCATTGGTCCTTAAGTGTTGGACCACCTTGACGGTCCTGGCACGTAAAATGGTCTGTAAGGGGTTAATGCATCTTTAAACTGCTGACGCATCAATGGAATGTGTGAAAAAGAGACCAGTAGATGTATTGACATGGGGTCCTAAGCCCCATATCAATATATCCTAAGCACTCCCAAATTGTGTCCAAGGTTAGTAGAATTAACCCTATGAGTGCCACTGAGGTATTCTTACCCCACTGGCACTCAGTGTTAATCCAAATAAATTACAAAGCAATAGACCCTGAAAAGAAGCACCATTAATCCTGATATCCAGTGGAGTCCTCAGCACCCTAGTCAGCTACTGTCCATCTTCTTGTCTTCTCTCTTCCTTCTTCTCTCTTCTTCCTCTCCATCTTCTTTCTTCTACTGTTCTGTTTTCTTTTTTACATCTTCTATTCAGATACCTGTAAAAGAGAGATATTAATAAAGTGCCATAATAAGAACACACATTTATGTGCATAGTTTAACCCCTTGAGCGCCAGAGTGGTATGCAACACATTGCAGAGTAATGTGCTGCGTACCTCTCTGGAACTCAAAGGGTAAAGCATTGCACATATGTACAAGTGAATATTGTCAAGATGCCAGACGTTCCAACAATATGTCCCCATGTGTCAGCGCTCTGAAGAATTATTATTTTGCAAATCAAAAATTATTTGTGAGAGCAAAAAATGGATAAATATGAATATGTGCAATGCTAACCCTTTGTGTGCCAGAGAGGTACACAATGCATTGCCCCGCAATGCATTGCGTACCACTCTGGCACTCAAAAATTTAAACTATGCACTTATGTGTGGGTTATTATTATGGCACATTATTAATATCTCTCTTTCTTTTATAAATGTCAGTAGAAGGTGCAAGAAAAAGATGGAATAGAAGAAGAAAGAAGATGGAGATGAAGACGAGAAAATAAAGAAGAGAGAAGATAGAAGATTCAAAGAAAACAGAAGAAGGATGATAGAAGAAGATGGGCAGTGGATGACTGGTAAATGTTACACAGATCTGGATGTTAGGCTATTAGAGGTAATATTGTGGCACTTTACTGTTAGGGGTAATGTAGGGTTAGTGTTTGAGAGGGTGACTATATTTGAGCTTCACAGTATGTCAGGCACCGATTGTTAGCTTTTTCCCTTCGATGTTCACATTATTACCACACAAAATGGACTTCTGGCCACAAGTCCTTTCCTGTGGCCCAACGTCCGTTGTGTTTTCAGCTGGTAGGGCAATTGAATAGTTCGCTAGCACTTTTTTGCTAATGGTACGTTATACAATTTTGCCCTACCGGCCGTTTTACAGTGCAGAATTGAATCAAGGCCTAAAAATCCTTTTAAATAAATGGAAACGCAAGAAATTTTTTTGTATTCCTTATGGTTTATTGGATTTGTACCAGAATTGCACTAAATTTATCATAGTACATCAGCCTACCATTTAATTTGAAGCATATGCATTAGTGATTGAAAACACATTTTCATTATTTTACTAATTAATACACATTTTAATAAATTATTATAATCATTATTACTGTAAATGCTAATATCAAATAGAGAGAAAATTATGTTAACTTTAATATTTAGTCACCGAGTAAGTCTAGATTGCTATAGTTTCTCAAGCTATAAAGAACTACACAAAGAGTCTCTTATTTTGCGTATGGATAATGTGATCTCCTTCTTTGCAATAATAATTGGGAAAAGCAATGAACAATCGCAAAATGAAGCAGCTCATATCAGTGAATGCTTTGGGCATAAATTATGTGGTACAATTTATATGACTCATTAACATAGACAAACTATTTTCACATATCTAATAAACAAAGTAAAAATACTTTTGTATTAGAAAAATAATATCAAAGTAATTTAGAGGTGATACCTTTAAAGGGACCTGTCACCAATGTGAAAGTCTCCTAAAGGTATTAATAACATTCCATAAAACTACAAAACCTGTAAATCCCTACATACCAATTATTAAAAACAATTTCAAAAATCTACATATTTAACGCATCTGTTTATTTAGGAAATGGAGCCTCCATATTGTTATTTCATCAGAGTTCTTCCACTACAATAGGAGGTATCCTATTGAAACTTTGCCCTGTACTTGTAAACCATACTGTCCTGCGGCTTTCCTTCAGTTTGCTTTCTAATTCTGATGTTTCAGTCTCACAATTAGAAAGTAAAGTGAAGGAAATCTGGAGGACAGCAGGCGCAAAGTCCCTTTATAATTGTCACGGTAACACCAATAATGTTCAGGAGTCAGTACAGTATAGTTAAATGCAAATTTTATTAATACTAGAAAAGTAGATCACACTATATACACAAGTAGCAAGCAGAGCGTACAAGCCAGCGAGCACTGCTATCAGGAATAGTAGGCTGCCAAGCTTGACCACTCTGCTGGAGACTAGGCCTCAGCCACTGGTAGTTTGTGCAGGAACCAGGAACAGTGGATCTTGATCCGATGAGCGAGAATACTGACTCACGCCTGCAGTCAGTATAAGGAAATGGATAACTGAACCATGCCTGCAGTCAATATAAAGAAATTGATAAGTATGAGGAAATGGATAACTGATCCACGCCTGCAGTCAGTATGAGGAGCTAGTCTACCAGAGCCCCAGGTCCGCAGATTGGGTGTCTGCTAGGTACAAGGAACAAACGTAAGAATAGTCAGACAGAGCCACAAGTCAGCACCAGAGGGGGTAGTCAGACAAGCCAGGTCATACACAGTTCAGGTAGTTAGCCAGAGCCTCAAGTCTGCACCAGGCTGGGTGTCCACTACAGGGATAGACAAAAGAATAGTCAGACAGAGCCACAGGTCAGCACCAGGTTTGATGGAAGACTAGCCAGGGCATACGCAAAGCCCAAGGTAATAGAACTGCTATGAACAACAATGCAAGGGCAACTGAGTCAGGACTCAGACTGCCCTTTAAACCCCTCCTCAGGAAGTAAGTAGGAGGAGCAGCTCAGAGGAAGGAAGTAGGTAGGAGGGGACTACAGGAAGCATGGCACATAAAACAGAGGCCTGCTGCATGCTTGTAGCCTTGCGCCTGCAGATGACGCTGAAAACAAGGTAAGCTGTAACAAAAATGCAGGGCTGTTCCTATGGCTGTTGGGCAGAGTGAACAAAGCTAGAGACTGGCTGTGTGTCTACATGGCAGGGTGCTGGAAGACAGCAGGTGCCAAGTGTCTGTATTATGCACGGCTGTTCCTATGGCTGTGCATCTAACATAGCAGGGCAATCCCTTAAGTAAACCATCTTAAGATACATGTACACTCCCTACAGAGAGAGCATAATATATACTCTGTAGGGAGTGTGGTGCCTCTCACTAGACCACCAGGGCATTTTAACAAGGTAAAGGGTAAAGCAAGAGCATGGCATGCCATGCAAGGAGTACAAAGTGGAGGAGAAAGGACAAATTAACCCCTTGAGTGCCACACTTGCATGCAAAGGGTTAATTAACACATACCTAAAAATGAAATAACACTCAAGGTATAAATGCTAGTTACAGCTAATTCTTAAAGCTCTTTATTTTAGGACTAATTTGTTTAAACATTGTAGTGTGTCTTTGTTGGCACACTGAGAAAAAGGGCAATGTAAGCTTTCAGGACACAGGTTCCTTCTTCAGGTATATGGACTATATGCAGGGAGAAGGGTCCTAGCATCCTGGAAGAACGTAATGTCCTTTCTCAGCCTAACAGTTATTTGAAATGCCTGTGTAACTTATTAATTTGGAATATTTTCTCAAATAACATTACTCCGGATTGATTAACCCTGTTGAAGTTCAGCTATGCATATTGCTTATATTAATGAATGCTTATATTCTATGTAACATAATTTCCTATCTCTTTATGCATTGAAATGTATACATCTCATTCATATCACACTGTGCAGACACAATGCAAACAGAGAGCAAAACATGGTTCTAAAATATTTTATTCTAAACACATATATACATCATGCACCTTGAAGAAACAAACCAGGAGAGAGAAGGGGATTGGACTGATAAGCATTATCTGCTGTCATAGCTTAAGGCGATAGTCTCACCATTTTAGAGAGGAGCTTGCCATACTGATTGTACTGACTGGAACAAATAGAAGTACTAGTTGTTATCAGGTCATATTATGTGTTCTGGGGGCATAACAAGGGGGACAATTGAGCAGCAATTGACAAACCCTTATTAACCTCTTGACTGCTAGAGAGGTGCTCAATGATCTTAAATGTTTAATTATGATAAAACTCCAACATTTTCTGTCAGCACTGTACATAAGTGGGGTAATAAATGCAAGTAATATGACATACTATGCACCAAAATATGAGAGAGTACCTTTATACAAAGATCAGTCATATCTGTATATAGCAGCTGTCTTTAATGTGCCCAAAATGAAGAATGCTCCATAAACAGGTACAACCCCTCAGTCATTGCACCTCACCTCAGGATACAATGCCCCTATGTATGGTAAATAATAGCAAATGCATCAATATGTGTACATATTCGTGCCTGCAATAGTGCACATAAACAAATATACAAAGACACACAAAATCACCTAGAGAAAGCAAAGGGAGAGTATAATACCACAAATAATATATGATTGTATTCTTCATATAAGAAATATATTCCAAAAATTCTTAAAGCAGTAGAACTCTAATATAATCGAATATAGTCAGATCCACGCTGCTCTCTTTCCGTGGGCTGGGTACCCACACAAATACAAACTGGCAAAAGAGGAAACAAGAGGTGCAGAGCATCTCTCTAAGTATGGTATATAATGTTCAAATAGTCCTTCACCAGCACCAAATAATAGGAATTCTACTCACGTTATTCAGAGTCTATATCCTGCCTCTTGTATACACGCCTTCACTGGCTCACACCCCAGTATGGTGTCCTTTTACTACTAACCAGATGGATCTTAGCTCCTTGCAGCTGCACCAAAGGGAATATGTGGAATCAGCCAACCAAATAGTGGTACATGCCATACCCAATACTGATTATGGCTAAAACCTTCTTTTCTATAAAAAAAAAACAAACAAACAAAACAAACCTTTAACCCTTTGAGTGCCAGAGGGGTATGTAACGCATTGTACCCCTCTGGCACTCAAAGGGTTAAAGGTTGGAGCACAGAGCTATCAAGAGTCAGTGACTCTCAAAACATAAATACTAGTAAAACATTAGAAATGTAACAATATATTAAATGGAGTATAAATAAAATTATGACTGTATAGTCAAAGACAAAATATCAAGCAAATGTACAAAGTACTAGTAGACTAACTGGAGAGGTACTATAATTTTCAAATGCTCTTCTTTTGCTTACTCTTCATTGATGGCAATATATATATGAAATGACTAGGGGTCAGCCAATTAATTCTGTTTAAGGCTTTATTAGGTTCTGAGAAAGGCCATGGGGTGGAGAAAAGACAGGAGGCAGAGGCATTCAAGGAAGCAGTTTTTACAAAGAAAAGGATACAAACAGTCTGTTGTACAAAGATGAAAGCCTAGTATTGGGGTGTGGTTCTGTGACTAGCTATAGGATCATGCTGACACTTGAGAATGGTCAACAGAAAACAAACCAATAGCAGAGCAGGACTGTTGTACAAGGGTGTAGGCCCAGAATGCTAAAATTACTTAAAGAAGAAAGTCCACACAGGCCCTGTAAGAGATAGAGAGATATTCAGAAGTTGTATGTGTAGCTAGCCTTACCATTGAGAGAGCAGGCAACTTGAATAGGCTGTGCAATAGCAATAGGTATCCTGTGTATTTTTAGGTCAGTGTTCTGAAGCTTTCCAGAGATTGTAGGTTCTTGTTCTTTTATTTGGAAGGAACAGTAAGCAACCCTTATTCCCCTATTTTCTCTGGACATGTACATGTACCATAGAGACCACATAATTCCTAAACACTGTAGTGTGTTCCATGAGTTTGAGCGGAGTATCACCACCAAGTATGACACAATAAACTGGAATGTGAGTCATCCTTCAGACCACACTACACTGAGTAGCGTTGCCTCCCACAAGGGCCCCTATTGTACACAAGGGAAAGGGACAGTGGACAATTTGCAAATTGTACTAGAATATTACCATTTGACACAAGGTACCTCGAAGGGTTTAATGTTAACAGGTTACTAGTTAGGCTAATGTATGTATTGATTGTCTCTAGTAAAATTGCTGGAGTATGTTGGATGAAGGTTTTTTTTTTCATGTGTGCAGATTTTATCTATTTCTCTGTGGGGGGCCTCCATATGAATTGTGGGACAGTGCATGAAAATGTTCTATACAATCACTTTGGTCTCAGGATTAATGGAAGCCAGAATGTGGGAACCCTTCCAAAGTAGATATTACCTACAAGAATAACAACAGGACAGACTTTTGAAAATAAAGAAAGCCAAAGATCATATTGATTTAAAGGAGATAGAAAATGTTAGAAGACAAAAGGATAACAGGATAAACAAATATACTGCAATGTTCTATTGCAAATATGTACTGGTTTCATTTTTATACAACAAACTGTCCAGTTGGAAGTACACAGATTTAATATGCTTAGAGTGCAAAGGAGCCGCAGGGAGTTATCTGTGGTCGAGGCATCACCTCTTAATTAGCATCTCTGTCAAATCATGTTTAGAAAAACGCCCAAGCACACAGAAGATACTGACACATCATGCAAGTAACTCTCTGGCTGTCCTTTTGGGAAATAGCTTGGCACACATGTCATAAATAGGTGTGATGGATTTGCTTCATTTGATAAGAACTTAACTTTAAAGTCACTCACGGATTCACCTAATTAGTCTTCAGACAAGCAGCAAAGGTCATTGTCACAGATTAATATGTAATGTCAAGAGTCTTTAATATGAACACATAAACATCCCTAACATGATATGAAACATGGCACAGGAAAGTGATGGAAAGAAAATGAATGGAAAGCTGTGTATATCCAGGTGAAATAAAGATTTAGAAAATGATTTTTGGTTATTGATGAATAGACACATTTTCTCAGATTATAGGTGTCTCATCTTCAAATGTGCTGTCATTGTTGCAAAAATTAAAAGAAATTAGTACTAACCAACTTGTATTGGCTTACTTATTACTAAACTAGGTAAACTGCCAAGGTCAGACCTGCATAATGTAATAGAGCAAGTGTCTTATTGTGCAGAAGAGAGACATCCAGGGTCCATTAATTGAATACCAGAAATCTTAATGGACAGAATAATGAATACGATATCAGCTTTAGTTATTGAATGCATGGTATCTCTTTCTGATGTCACTGATTATTTATATTTTTCTACAATTGATCAAAGTTGATTAGAATTCGTAAAATTCATATTGTTGTTGATGTACTAGAAAAAATGAAACAGTTCTAGAGCAAACCACCTTCTCTATCATTAAAAGGTTTAATCTCAGTTAAATAAATGGGAATATAGGGGATTCTTATTTCTCCAGTATGGTACAGTTGGTTTCCCTGTGTCTGGAAACATTTGCTTTATATTCAGGTTCTTTATGTGTTTGCTGTAGCAGTCAAGTAATTTTATGACTTAATATTGGAACTCTGATTTTTCAGAAACTTTGATTTTAACTTTTCTCCTTTTCAACTATGCTGTCTGGGAGGAACATATTGTTGGGTTTGTACAAATTCACTAGTACGTGTCCTTTGATGTTGACTTTCATCTCATGCAGCTGCACTTCAGGTCAGTGGTGTAACTATAGGGGTCACAGGGGTTGCACCCGCGACCAGGCCTGTCGCTCCAGGGGGCCCGGCCGCCCCCTACGACCCCTCTGCCTGGTGCCCGCGATCTCCGTCTGGCACTGTAGTAATGCAGAGTGCTGGGAGATGACATCATCTCCCAGCGCTCTGCATTACTGAAGAGGACCGCACGGGAGATCAACACACCTCTCTGGGCTCCTGCCACTCCAGGGAGGTAGGAGATGGGGGCATTTTGGAGAGTGCCAATGTAGTCGAGGGGGATGAATGTGGTCCGGGGAGGGCCCATTGCGCTTCTTGCACCAAGGCCGAGAGGCTTCTAGTTACGCCTCTGCTTCAGGTTATGCACTGAAATCTAAGGGGGGGGGGGGTTATGCACTAAGTGTTTATAAAGAGGTGATAAAGTGGAGATTACTTCATTAGTGATATCGTTTCTCCAATTCCTTTGTTTTTCTAGGTAACCAATGGACTAAGATCTCCAAGGTTGTAGCAATCTTAGTGCATCAGCTCCATAGAATAACATAGGAACTGGTTATGTGACATAACTGGAGAAGTCATCTCCATTTTATACCAGCACACACTCCACCATCATTAAGAGTCTAATTCAAGCACGCTCTGAACATCTCCCCTAAGGCATGCACAGTAAAATGGAAAAAGATTACATTTAGAAACACCAGGCACTTCCACGCTGATGTCTCCTTGGTTCATTATGTAAAGAATTTTTTGCATAAGAATCTTAGTAAATTGGTGATAGGTGGGTGAAGCACTATGAAATAGGTTCCAGAGCCTATTATAGCACTGAATTGTATTAGTACATTCCCCTACTATGTATTGAATACTGTCATTTATGCAGAATCTTTTCAGCCTATGAATAAGGATCATTTGAGTCCAAAATGTGTAAGGCAGAATCTATTATTGCTTTTTCATTGCTGTGTAGCCTCATATTTTGAAGAATTATTAAACTAATGCTTGTTTTTATAGATCTGAGTGATGTACACTAAATTGTATTGCTATATAGGTCTCTTCCTGCAAAGCAGAAGTACTTAGAATACAGAAGAATAGCCAGCTTGTCAATTTTGGCTTAGTGTGGCCAACAACAGATTTCTGTGTAGGTATTTTAATGGGATAATTTGGTAGTTTGCTAGTTTGAGTAGCAACCAATGGTTTATTTGTTTATTTATTTATTTATTTTTACAATTTCCTGGCACCTTTTTTGTTTTTTAACATTGAATCTTACATATGAACCAAGGGAGCAGACATTCCTGCATTTTCCAGGACTCCAGGGGCACCATTGATTGTCTTGGATTCACTGCAAATGGGATAAGATAAGATAACAGGTTTTCTCAATACAAGAGTAGTTGGAGCTAATCACAGCACAAACAACATTAAATAAATGCTCTCTGAATCACATGCAATAAAAAGAATGATTAGGATTTTATTTTAAGGGTGGAAGATATGAATCATTTATATATTCTAGCTGTAAGTAAGTCATATTTAAAGTTATATTTAAAGCTGTATCAACCTATTTCATTTTTGGTGTTACTGTACCTTTAACACAACTTTTCAGCTTTCTTCATCTCCATGAACTTTCTGTGGTTTGGCAGCAGCTATTTGAATCTTAACTAGAGATTGTATTGTGAACAGTATCAATGGTCTTCGTGTTCCCCTCCCCCGTATCAGACGTATTCCCCAATTCCTACCCCTGCCCTCAAAATGTAATCTCAGTTTCTTGATTTCTTTGAACTGCCACCTGGTACTAAGAATACCCAGGGTTATCCTCCTTGTCATCTGGGCCACCTTGCTAAAATATACCCTTGTAACTGCAGAGCTTGATGCATGATTTGGTCCTAGATACATATTAGGGAAAAAAATCTATAATTTTGGTATTTGTACTCAAAACACTTCTTGAGAAACAGATTATTCCTTTCTTGGTTGTTGTTTTAACCACTCAAAGAGTAAGAGATGCAATAATGCAATGTTCATGAAAAAAGCAGGTTTGCTTATTTTCAAATAGCATTCATTCTGATTACTATCCATGTCACTCACTTGAACAAGGTGGGAGGACATCTTCTGCAGTTAATAGGTGGGCAGGACTCCTGAATGATCTTCAATTTCTGCAGGCTTTCTGCCTCTCTCCTTCTTTCTTACCATTCTCCCATGATTCTGTCTCCCACCTGCCCTTCTATCTAGTCACTCCCCCACCTCTCTCTCCTGCTCTTCCATTCCCCTTTTCTATTCTATCACTTGTTCCCTGCTCAGAATCCTCTATCTCTTATTTTCTTTCTCTTTTTACCCATTTCCCTCTATCTCCATTTTGACAAATCAGGATATTGCTGCAGGACCACCAAATTAATCTCTGAAACAGATCACAGATGTTTTTCTCATTCATAGCTGTAGATTGATGTACTGATAAGGAAGTGAGCACAGATGCTTCAACATATAACTTAAAAAGTAAGACAGATCCTTTGAAAGGTGTAACAATGTCTACTCTTTAGATAAGACAACCCTTTTTCCATTTCCATCTCGCTTATTTATTTTTAGAGTTTGATGTATAATATTTCCTTTTGGTTTTAGAGCAACTCTTAGAAATATGGGGTAGCTCAGGTATAGTGATTGTTACTTCAAAATATTCTAGGCATCCCATAGTAGTCACATGCCTTTCTATCTGTGCAATTGGGAAGGAGTAGTTGAACTAATTGATTCAGCTCTTAGTAATTCCTCTCTATAAAAGAGTGGCTGCATCTCCCCCTACCCTCCCCATCACCACATATAATTTGATGAACAATAACAGCTTAGTTACTCAAGATAGCAGTAATATAATGGAATAGATACTGAGCTGTGAAACAGGATCAGTTGAAAAGAGAACATTACAGAAACCCTCCTACAAGAAAACAACAAAATACATTTGTGAAGGAAAATGTATGGATACTCTTTAAACTTCAGCATCTAATTTTGGAAGGTGAACAATAGACTGAGCCAAAGAATAAGAACGTCAACTTGAGACTGCACTGCCAATTTACTTTTTTATACTCAATAATGCTACAGTGTGTCCTATGTCTTGTTTGTACATCTGCACCCTTTTCCCAAATTACTTGTTCCTTTTACCTTCCACCCTCCACCCCTCTTTAATTTATATCTCCCATTCACTACCCTATTCTCTACTCACCTCCACAAACAATCTCCTCACTTTTTCTCTGCTCTTTCACAAGCCCACCTTGTACTCTCAGAAAAGCTCATAAACACACATTTTCATCCTATCTCCTATCTGTCTCTCTGTTTTTCTCTCAATCCCTACTTCTGCTCCAGGCAGTTGGAGATATCACATCCAACTCTGGTCCCTTTCCAAACCCAGGCTCTCTTTCTCTAATCATTAAAGGAATCAAGCTTAATCTTCATTCCTTGTCTTCAACCACAATTTATTCCCTAATCAGCATACATTTTCTCCTTTATCACCAAATACCACACTGTGCTCACACTCTTTACATTAGCATTTCTTTTTCAATCTGACACTATTTGTGGGGCTGCAATCCCTTATGGAAGTCTTTCCTTCTCTCAGATGCCATAGCAAACTGGAATGAGGGAGGGATGTGATTTCTCTTCTCTAAGCAATGCCCTTACAAACCTCTCACTGTCCGTATCTTCCCCCCTGCATCTCTACAAGTTTCAAGCCTTCAAACTTTCTTTCTGACTTTGAGTCCTGGCTTTCTCTTTTTCTCTCATCTGACTCCCCATGCCTTCTTGTGGGTGACAACCTGCCATGTGGATGATTTCTCTGTCTCTTGGGTTTCTTGCCTTCTTTGATATCCATTTTCAGCCACTTCCTAGATATTGCTAGAACCTGTAATTCAGTCGTCTCCTCCACTCTGGATATCAATGCTTCTTTTTCCACCTTTCGCATAAATCAAATCCTACCTTGAGACATGACTGAATAAATATACCTGTTTTCTCTGCACCTGCATGAGTTCAGCTCTGTGTTTATGTAGAAAATTAGGCACACTAGCATATATTCTCCTTCACAAATTCCTTCTTCCTTGCTTTTATTCTCCTCTTTCCCAGAGCAAAAAATAATACTTCTGAAATGTCATTTAACCCTTATCCATCTTCTTTACCTTTGCTCACTCCTGTGCTATCTATGTGCTTTTTTCCCAATTTATAATCTGCCACAAGAATTTGCAAACCTTTTTAAAATCTAAGGTGGGTTCTATCTTGATTCTACCTGTGAAAATACACACACCCTCCTCTGCTCTCCAATTACATTCCTGCAACTTCTGACTTTTTTCCCACAGAGAAGGAATTGACCAAGCCGCTTTCCTGCTCTGCTTCTACTACATGTTCATTTAATCTAGTTCCCTCGTTCCTCACCAGCCCTTCACCCTAACTACTCCCTAAAATATTAAACATTTTTAAATCTTTATTTGCCCCTGCTACCTTTCCCGATGCCTGCGAACATGCCATAGTAACATCCATCCTCAAAAACAGTGCCATTGACAACATTCCTGCCATTATGAGGGGTAATTACAGATAATGGAGTTACATAGAAATGCAGGAACATAGGCACAGCTGTAAGATACACTGACTATTAGCTATATAATGAGCAAGCCAAACATAATTGACATGTTAGTATCTGTAAAATGTACCTGTTTGTTTTCTGAGACCTACAATCTAGTTTACATATGCTCTGAGGGTGCAATCACCCCGGCCTTTTCCTGAACTCCCATTGATTATCCAGGATTATCTCTTTATGGGCCTTTCTGAAAACAAGAGTAATGGGCATTAATTACGATCAATTGACTTTCTCTCTTATCTCTCAATACATAACTGTGTTCTGAAGAGGATACTTTACACATACATTAAAAAGCAAGTTTAGCATTATATCTTAGAGATGTACATGTTACTGGTATAGGTGTAAGAATGTGATTTTTTTGGTGCTAGTGTGCATTTCAATGTGATAGATAATGGTAGATACTGTGCATTGCAATGTGGAAGATACTGATCTGGCACCCCTTCCCCCATAACCACTATAATGATTCCCCAAAAAGTAGATATTGAAAGTGGCACACAATTAAGATGGAATAATAAATGATAAAGGCACAACAGCATTCAAAGATAATCATATACATATTTTTAATTAAAGTATTTTACCAGGAATGATACACTGTTATTGTTGCTTGTTTTCAAGTATTTCATGGGTACTCATTTTATCTAGCTCAAAAGGGTGAAAGACTAAGTTGACCTTGCCAGAAATCAAAACTCGAGGCTGGATTTAGATCCCAGGTGCCACTAGCTAAGGCACGATAGGTGCCCTTAGCCCCACGCTTGGCCACATCCCTATTCACTGCATGACCCCTCCCTCAGTCAGAGCCACTATTCCCTGGTGCAGAAAGTACATTTGGCCTGTAACAAGCAAAGCCAAAAAAGGCTTTAACCCCTTGGTTGGAGATCTCTCTAGCATCCAAGGGGTTAAATATTAGCCTGTAAAATGGAATAAAACTGATGCAGCGACACTAATATTGCACTGGCCACATCCACAATTCAGAATGTGGGTGTGGCCAGCACAGTTGAGGTGCCCCTGAAAATTTGGAGCTCTAGGCACTTGCATACTTTGCTTATTGGTAAATCCGACCCTGTCAGGACTAGAACCTGTGGTATAAATAGATTCTACAGCTGGTGTATTAGCCAACTAAGCTATATCACCGACTTGTAAGAACACATAGAACACAAAGGGCCATTTATATTAAACTGGGCTTTTAACCCCTTGAATGCCAGACATGTCTCCATTGGAGACCTCTCTAGCATTCGAGGGGTTAAAAACTTCTATTCAAGTGCATGGGAATTTAGGATTTTTTAAATGTCCCCTATGGTGCAGTTGATTTACTCCAGAATATCTCCAGTTTGCTTTTATAGATAAGGCCCAAAGGGCCATATGCAAAAAGACAAATGTGGAATAATTTTGAGCTAAAACAATTGCATCACAGGGAGCAAATAAACATTCCCCTCATTTCAGGTAATTAAAATGTGCCTGACACCCCATTGAATGCTAGAGAGGTCTGGAATGTACTGATTTGCCTTGGACTTGACTCAGCCTCTTAGAAGCCCCATTTAAATTAATGACTATTTGTATTTGTTCCCTGTGGTACATCTGGTATGCTTGAGAATTGCTACTATATTGATTTTGTACATAATGGTCCAAAGGACACTATTTAGGAAAGGAATATGATAAGAAGAGGATGAAAAGGTTTGGAGGCGAGAACTCAACAGACTCCTAAAACAAATATTTTCCATTCCTGCCCAACCATCTCTTTCCTCTACTGGATGGTTAAAGGCAGAGGCATTTTAATGCATGGGCATATTCAGGCGTTCACCAGGAGCCTTCAGTCTCAAGGGACCTCACTTTAGTCTTGCAACAACCCCATTTTTACAGAAAGAAACCGATTTAATCATTTGGTCAGATGACCAGTGAGAGGTGAGGCAGTTCTGAGTGAATAAAATCAGTAGCGTAACACATACCTCAGCCCCCATAGTCCTCTGTATTAAAGCAACCACTTATAGTGAGAGTTGGCTGAAGGAAGTAATTGGAAGTAATAAGGAAAAAGCTGGGTTGATGCATGAAATAGATGCATAGGGAGGAAGAAGCTGGAGGGATTGACAAAGAGGCTGGGGAGAGGGAGGAAGAAGTTGGGGAGAGAGGAAGAAGGAAGAAGCTGGAAAGGGCTGAGGAAGCTGGAGAGGGAGGAGAAAGCTGGAGAAAAGGAGGAATAAAGAAGTGAGAGAGAAGAAAGGAAAATATGAAAGGAGGAAGGAAAAATATGGAGAAAGGAAAGAGGAAGGAGATGGAAGCATGATGAAGGAAGAACATGGAGGGAAGGAGGGAGGAAAGGATGTTAGGAGAAAGGATATCGAAAAACGAAGGAAGAGAATAGACAGGGAAGAATAGGTAAGTGTGGATGGTGGAAACATTATGGATGGATGGATGGTGAAAGAAGAGGGCAGGAGGAGGATGGATGGAAGGAAATGAAAATAGAGGGATGAAAAATAGGGAGGGAATGATGAAGGAAGATTAGATATGGAAGGGTGAGAAAGAAGATGGGAGGAGAAGCTGAAGTAAGCATACAATGCACACACCAGGGAACCTCATATAATCCTCTGTCCAGTCAAACACACACACACATACCGGAGGCTGTGGGGGCCACCAGAATATCACTAGTGAAAGGCTCTAATAAGAACTGAAGGATAGAGGCTCTACATTCTTTGGGGAGGGGTGAAGAAGTGAGGCACTGGAGTGAGCTATAGGAGAGAGGCATGTGGGGGGCTGAAGGAAAGATGCACTGGGGAGAACTGAAGGATAGAGGCTCTGGGGAGGGCTGAAGAAGAGAATCTCTGGAGAGAGTTGAAGGAGAGAGACTCTGAAGAGAGGTGAAGGATAGAAGAACTGGTGAGGATAGACAAGAAGCATTGAGGGGGAGACAGGAGGCATGGTCTCTGGAGGCATGCAGGAGCAGAAGAGGGAGTGAGAAGATGGAGGGATGGTACAAGAAATAGAGGGATGAAAATGATGGAAGGTCCAAGAACATAGAGGAATGGAGCAAGAAGCTGGAGGGAGGGAGGAAGATGGAAAGATGAAGGAAATAAGAAAATGGAAGAAAGAGGTGCTTTTGAGAGACAAAGTGAGCTAATGGGAAATTATAAAGTTTGCCCACAGGTAGGCACAATTTCCCCACATATACTATCTGCCCACCCAGCCTTGTTCTGCTCACTGATAGCCACATATACTGCCTGACCCTACGCTGTGTGCATCAGAAATGATGGGGTCCAGGACAAGTGTATCTTGCAGGGGCCTGGATGCCCTATCCATTGCTCTGTACCTCGTTGTACACTGCCCAACTCAGACACCACTCCTTCTATCTCCATAGTATTAAAAAAATGTATAATAGATGCAACAAAACATGGTAATCCACCAATTTTTTTTTCAAATCTGATGCAAATTAGAAAAAAGCTTGACATCTATCGAGAAAATGGCACACTATTTGCAATTGTTTACTCTGAATTGTTTAACTGAGTTTGAGAAATCTTTTTAAAGGGGGTTTAACTTAGTAAAAAGTCAGAATGATTTACCTAGGATGGTGTCTTTCATACAGCAGACAGGGACATCTATGTGGTTTAATTTTGTGAACTTGATCTCTACTATAGTCTAATTTTTCCAGTTTACTATCTGGCAAAGACTAGTAACCCTTATGAGCCCTTTACAACTACTGAAGGTTAATTTATTATGTAAGGAGGTGTGAAATATTGGCAAACTTTAACAGAGATCGTTATATACCGGCAACTGCCAATGCAACGCAAAAATATATATATCTGACCACTGTATGATGGACATCTACTTGACTGATATATGAAGGTCTCCTTACCTAGGTACGTCTTTCTGTTATACACACAAATTAAATAGATATATTTGACTGCTAGGTAAGCCCTTCTGTTATATGGTAATTGTATAGATATATCTGACTGATTTATGAAGTATTCCTATCCAGGTAAGTAATTCTGTTACACACAGTAATTATACCAAGATACTTGACTGTTGTATGACAGACCCAAACCTAGGTCAATCCTTCTGTTTTACACAGTAACTATATAGATATACCTGACTGCTGTATGATGGACTCCCTCCTAGGTAAGACCTTCTGTTACACACAGTAATTATAAAGATATACCTCACTGCTACATGATGAACTCCTAACAAGCTAAGCCCTTCTGTTAAACACAATAATTACACAGATATATCTGATTGCTGTAGAATGGACACTAACTAGAAGTGAGCTATGAATTGTTTTGCATTGCTTTCATACCCTCTGCCAATGAAATAATTAAGTGTCAGCAGTTCCCAATGCACAAGGCATTGGTGGTCATTTAAAATAAATCCACTGGAACTCCATTCTACCCTCCCCCTGCTGCTGTCTTCAGTAAACTCAGAGATTATCAGTCTGTGTGTGTCACCGGTAAAGCAGCTGTGTCCGGTTAAACACACAGACAGGGAATCGTCAGTGGGTACATTAGGTAGCAGTAGGGGGAGGGTGGAAATAAGATTTATGAACACTGACCCACAATATCTCATATAGTACTGAGACAGTTGACACTTAACCCTTTTAGAGGCAGACGAATAAGAATGCATTGAAGATCGATTCTTTGCTAACTCCTCTGACACTAAAAGGGTTAATATATCAGCGTAAAGGATTTTTTAACCAATGCCCAGCAATGCCTCATAAACTGTAATCATAAACTGTGACACTGTCTGCTGTACAATAGGAAACTAACTAGGCAAGTCTTTCTATTACATATAAACAATAATTATATAGATTTTTCTGACTGCAGTAAAGGGACTTCTGCCTCTGTTACACAAAGGCAAAAAGGAGAGGCAATAGGAGAAGAAAAAGAGAGAAGTAGGTATGAAAGTGGGAAGAAAGATAAAAGAGGAAAGACAAAGAGAAGGGAAAAAATACCAGGGGGGTTATGCACTTCGATGTGATAATAAGCTGATGAAGTGGAGATGACATCTCCAGTGATATCACTTCTCTCTTTCCTATGTTATTCCATGGAGCCAAAGCAATAGATCTCCAAAGTAGGAGAAGTCGTAGCACACTGGCTACATAGGATAACATAGGACTTGGAGAAATGATGTCACCAGGTGACAGAACGGGGCCCCAGTACCAACACCTACTTTATATGTAAGTTGTAGGGTGTCCCAATAAACTTAAGGTGCACAGTTCCTGGGGGCCCTGATTCTGGTTCCCTCAGGCCTCTACATAACATCTAAATATGAATGATTTTCCCACATATTGGAAGAAAGGAAGATGAAGGGTATTGCTAAATCTAAGGATCCTAAATGTTATCCTCTGTTTAGGGGGCCTCCATTCACAATTCAGACAGGTGCCTCAGGGGTTCTTAAACCTGCCCTGGTTAAAGGAGAAGTAACATCTCCTAATAATACCTCCCCACCCCCAATTACTTTACTGTGGCCAGAAAACATCTCCATGGAGGTGAACATAACAGTTTGTGGCAGGAGTGCATGTACTTAAAGGGATAGTAATACTTAAAATGTAAAAAAAATATGTGGTAGGGTTTATCCCCCTGAGTAAAACAAGAGAACTCCCACTGCTGAAAGATGTTTCATTCAAAAGTTATTAATTTTCAGATTTGAATTTTTTAGGTGCAATATCACAGTGCCCTGAAATTGTACAGTGGTGCTGTTTCTACACGATCCTATGGACAGCTCTGGTCCCGGGACCATAAATCTCCATAGGATGGTGTAGCAACAGCGCCACTGTACAGTTTCAGGCCACTGTGAGATTGCGCATAAAAATTCAACTTTGAAAATTACTAACTTTTGAATGAAACACCTTTCAGCAGTGTGAGTACTCTTGTTTTACTCAGGGGGATAAACCCTACAACATATTTTTTTTACATTTTAAGTATTACTATCCCTTTAACCCTATGTGTTGCACCTCCCCCTGATCCTTAAAGGATTAATATTACCACGTGCAGCAGGAAGAGTTTGTGTCGTGTATCCTGCATAAAACATTTATGTCTGCCTCCATGGAATCACCATCCAGGGCTGACTGAATATGTTATCTCTTGAATAAAGGCAGAAAGTGAACATTCAAAGGGGCTGTTAGGATTTACTGGACATGGTAAGGTAATATGGAGGTTATTATAAAAACACATATCCACTTTCCTTTGTTACCCGTTCCACTACTGTGATAATAGGTTGGGACTTTGGAGGAGTTTTAAAATTGTAGGGCGTTGTATAGAACAGGGAATGGATGACAGGGACTGGTATTTGTAGGAAGCAGCTTTGAAAGAGAGAGGCAAAATGTTCCCAAAAGATCACCACAAAAGCAGCCAGAGGCATATTTAAATACCAGGCTCTTCAATGCAAGGTACCCTGAATGCCCTTAGCTCCATCCACGGCCACAGCCTCATTCCTCACAGGATTCCACCCACTGTTCCCTGACACAAAAACTACTCTTAGCCTATAAAATGGAAGATGAGAAATCCAGCCCTACAAATCATTTTGGATACCTCTCTTTAAAGGAATGGAATGAATGTACTTTACTGCAAATATTCTTATTTTAAGTTTTGGTTGCAGGGGTGTTTATTTACTTTTAGAGTTTGAGTCATTTTAGTGCTCTACTCTTCTTCTTGATAAGACTATTATCATATTGCAACTTCAATATGTACCCTATATACATATTTTGCTATGGTATGTTTATATACTAGAATCAGATAATAATCAGATAATAATTACATTTCATATAGCTTTTATTGTAAGAAAACATACCATTCTGGTGATGTCTATCAGTGTCACATGTGATTCTACCACAGCAAGTACAACCTGGGAGTTACTTGAGCAAGTCAACCATTTGAGTGTCAGAGGGGTATCCAACGCATTGCAAATGCATTGGATACCCCTCTGGCACTCAAAGGGTTAAAGGAAGTCAGGGAACCATGATCAACCTTTTAATTTGTTTAGATCGGGAGGTTACTTTCCTTTATTTAATCAGGGTACAAAAGCAAAATCAGTACATTCTATGTGGACTGGTTCTTCAAAATAAAATTTCAGTAAGTGTAGGCTGTCATGTCCAGGCTGGTGGACATGATTCTTGGTTGCTAGATACCAGAACCCCAAACTTCTCCCCCATACCTCTTCCTGAATTCATAAGAAGATTTCAGTAGGAAAGGTTTGTGATCATGAAATCTTGTAAAAAAGATTCATGTCCAGGTCTGTGGACATGATATTCAATGCTAAGTGGAGTTGTTAGCTTCTTTTTAAGAAATCTGTACTAATTTCTGTGCATGTCACATTCCCATTAGCTCATATACATGCCTGCAAATGTTGGGTGTGTAGACACTATTGACATACCATACTTATACAGCTGGCTATTTGGATGGTAGTGCGGTGATATTACAATGTATCAAAGTGTGTACTGAGGTTTTAGAGTGGGGTACTTTTTAATGGTTATATCAAATTCCTTGCAACACTGCTCCCCATATTTCTTCAGCCTTCCCTCTTATTACTATCTACATACGACCTTCAACTTTCTCTAAACTTATAACTTCCTACCATCCACATTTAAGATTTTTCTTGGTTTGCACCTCAACAACAGAACTTACTCAATGTCAGACTTCCCAACAAGTTCCAAAATTTCAAACATGCTCTGTAAACTCATCTTTTTCCCCAAATCCTGTACTAAGAATGGCTTTGCAATGCATTGGAGACCTCTCTAACATTCAAGGGGTTACAATTCCCTTTTAAATCAGTGGGAATTTTTAGAACTTCCCCATAGTGTAATTAGTTTGCACCAGAACTCCTCCACTTTACTTTGAACATACGACCCTTAATTTCTTCTCTCTCTCTATTGGGTTCAGCTGGCCTATCTTTACTCTCTCCTTCCAACATCCCTGTCACAACTGGCATGATTGTACCCAGCCCCATCATTTACTGGGACCAATATTGTGGTTTGCCGAACCTTTTTTTCCTTTCTCCACAATCTTGCTATTTAAATTTGTAGGCAAATTGTTAATTTCATAATTTATTATTCCTCCATCTTATAGAGGTCTGACAAATGCAGGCCACGCTACTGCATAATCACACCTTGAGGCAAGCCAGTTAAACCAACAGAGTATCAAGAAACAAATCCCATTGATTTCAAAGAGAAATGGTAGAGATGTCTCAAAAGCATTGTGAGGCAAATTACTAAAATAAGATTGTATTTGTCATTTGACTGCTTGTGGTACTGGTTAGTAATTATTTGTTATGTGGATAAATGATTGATTCTTCTTTAGTTATACAGAAACCATCTGATTTCCTCTCCAGATAGGGAGCAGGACTTATTAGCACCACAGCACCGAGTAGAAAATGTTTGGTCCCTTTCAAGGGATAGTAATACTTCGTTTTAACTTTATTTTATTTTGTAGGCATTAAAAAAACATGAAGAATGATATATAAGTCTTATCTCTCAAACCTTTATGGTTTAAGAGATATTCACAAGCAAAGTTTCCCCTCCCCGCCCCTTTTACCTAGTGTAAGCCATCTCTTCTCAGATGTGTAATGCAGTCCATAGACTAGACAGATAACAGCAGGGGACAATCTTCTTACAATGAAAACAATGAAAGCCCTGCCCCACTTGACAAGCTTTTCAGGTTTTTCCCTTATCTTAATTGAAGATTGTCCCTGTCTGCAGTCTAACTGGGCACCTCCCTTCTGATCTTAGGTGAACAGTGTTACATCAGTAAAAGGGGCGGGAGGGGGACACTTTGTCATTGCATTACTCCTGAACTACAACTCTGACAGAACTGAAATAACACTCTCCAAAGTCCAAATACTATGATGATTAATTAGAGCTGCTTTTATTATGAAACATTACTATCCCTTTCACATAGTTGACATGAAAGCAGAGATGGTACATTGGTTGTCACCTGTGCAGAAAGGTATGATGTGGCCAAAGGAGCCTTTTTACATGAGTGACTATTGCCATTAACACACCAAAGTTAAACATGCTGTAGTGTTTCTGTTTGGTTAGAAAGGCAGTAAAGTTGCAGAGAGGCATATTTGCATGGGGCAGATCTGTCACATGAGCTATATTGGAGGTTGTGATGCTTACTTGCACAAAGTAAGTCTTATTTTTCAAAGCAGATAACGCTGGGGGAGGGAGGAAACATATCTGCTAACCCTATTTTTTTTAATAAGGGGGAAAACAAGGGTGCATATTATACATAGGCATTCTTGTTTTCCCCTAAAATCTTAGGCATAATATAGACCTGCGTATTAAACACAGGTGCGTATTATACCTGAGATTTTACGGTATTATAATCTCCAGTGCAGTGGTTCTCAAGCTTTTTTTTTGCTCAAGGCACACCTAACACGCAGTCTGGCATTTTCGGGACACCCCTATTATTTTATGACATTTATCAAGGATGTAATGAAGGTTACAAATACATAAATATAGAGTTATTGTTAGACCTTACAACTAAAATAAACATATTGTGCATAGTAATACCCGTAAATATACAGTTGGAAGTGTACATTCACATTTTTTTTCAAAGCATTATAGATACAATGGGGCACCCTAAGTTAATGTCCGTGGCACCCCAAAGTGCCATGGCACCCTGGTTGAGAAACACATGCTCCAGTGAATGGCCGACTTGAATGGAGAGTCAAGAACATGGGCGATGGAAACATACCAGTGCTTCATTTCTGTCACTTATTTCAAAGAGCTCTTAGACATAGACTACAGCATTAGATATAGAAGAGATAATAGTTTTTGTAGTATGAAACAAATGCAGTAGAAGCTGTGTGTTTCCATTGAATCAGTAATGTGTTTGTGATAAAGCATAGCACCAACTTGTTTGTCTTTTCCTACCAAATATGAAATGATCCTCTGGTTCTCTGTTGGCTCTTGATTTAACGGCTTCTTTGTTAGAGTGCAGTGTGTTCTCCTTTTATCACCTACTTCTTCTTATGTAATTGAAAAGTCAATAAAATACTATTAAAAAAATCAGTCAGGCTAATATACCTGTGAATTGTCTTTACAAATGGCGAAAGCTGCACAGATTGTGTGTTTTGGAAATTGCAAAAATATAGCACAGAGATTGATTAAACTAAACTAAATGTGCAGAGGATGAGAATAATTGTCTAATGTTCAAAGGAGGAATATCATTAGTATTTGTTTTGGATTGTCTATTTTGCCTGTCACCTTGGCTCCACAGCTGATTGGTGTGTGATCTATACTTGCTGAATTAATTCTGACTAGGGTGGTCTTCAGATGAGGTTCTCTATCAAGTAGATACAAATCTGCTGAATGTGTTCTGGGTTTATGAAAGCACATTTTTTATAGACTTAGCAGTCACAATCTGTAAGTGTTATTATCATTCCAACCTGTATATTACAGAAGAATTAAGTTGAGTAGATGATAAAATATCTAAAATAAGTAATTACAATATATGAGGGTTGTAGCACAACTGTCACTGCAGTAATAAATGCAAAGTGAGATTCATATAGGACAATATGTGTCATTTTGGAACAATGAGTGGATATAGTATTAGTCAAACTTTAAAGGGGAAATTTTATTGAGTGCTAATGTCTTCTTATGTTAACCCTTTGAGTGCCAGTGGGGTACAGACCAATGTGTTGCTTACCCCTCTGGCACTCAAATGGTTAACCCTTTAAGTGTTAAAGGGGTGCGCAATGCACTGTGAAGAGGATTAAATAAAGTGTTTTAAAGGAGTATTAAAGGGGAACTATACCTATAGAATATGAACATATATAAGAATGCAAAAGTGGAGCAGTATTGAAACACACCAGCTGAATAACATATAATATGTGCATAGTCACCAAAATGTGCATTGGTTTAAATAAGGCTTTTATGGCGCGATGCAAGAAAGATTCGCATTGGATAAAGGCATTTTTGTGCGCAGATAGATTTTGCACATATTCTAATCCAGGAAGCTAAATACCGAACGCTTCTTGAATTGCGCATAAAAAATTCAATTTTATGACAACACTACGCAGACGTATAAATTAACTCGCAATAGCAGTTCTTGCATTAGGCGCATTCGCTATTCCACTCACACAGATTAATTAATCTTAGCCACACCCACAAAAAATAAATATACTCAGCTGTTCGCTAATCTTGAATTTTCATGCGCAATTCAACAAAATCATGCTCAAATTTATTCCCTAGTGGTTTTCACATGGGAAATAGCGATTGCTCACATTTCCTGCATCACGCCATTAGTCCCTTGAATCCTATAGAGAGCTCTAATACATTCTATATAATAATTCGCTAAAGCGTGTGTAACGCCACGACATGCGCAGTAGACACTGCTGCGCGTGCTGCAGTCATGCGCAGTAGAGACTGCCCGCGCCTAATACAGAGCTGGGCGCTCCGAAGGAGCGTCCAACTCTGTATCAGCCGCGACGCGGGCAGTCTCTGCTGCACGTGACTGCCCCGCGACCGGGTGGCAGTGGCACTGTGGCCCGTGTAACGGGCTGTTCAACTAGTTTATGAATAATACACATCTAGGTAAGTTCTTCTGATAAACAAATCTGGAGCCACTTATTAGAAAGGGTGTAACTCTTATTATATAGTAAAGTTTATGTTGTAAGGTATATCCTTGTGAGTACAACAAGGGTACTCCTACTGTTGAGAGGTGTTTTATTCAAATGTTTTTGCAGCTCAAACTTGAATTTTTTAGGTTCAGTATCTCAGTCACCTGAAATTTTACAGTGGTGCTGTTGCTAGACCAGCTTGCAAAGATCACACTCCGAAGTCACGCCAGAAAGTTAAAAATCAAATTTTGTTAATCTTCCAACATTCAAACAGAGACCGAGTAGGGTAGATGGATAGTCTCACTCGTTTTGCATTAGATGCGCTTAATCAAAGACATAACCGATGAGCACCAAGCAACTTACATTGAAATCAAACAATAATGATGACACTGTACATACAGGGCCAATCGGATAAAATCACCCACCTCGATCCCGGGCATACTATGAGCATGTCAAAGATACAATGTATAATATGCAAAATAAGTCGCTAGCATGCAGCAGCCTTTAAAACATTCAATGTAAATTGAAACAGTATATATTATATAAAAACACTAAATTTACATACCATCACCATTGCAGCAAAATTGGAAGAAAAAAGTAGATGAGGTAGGAAGATCGCTCGTATGTTTTGCAAGAGTCCATAATGAGCACAAACACTTTAAACACATTAAAGGGATATACATATAGCAGAACCCTAAAAATAACAACATGAGCGAACATCATTCCTCGGATATATAAAGAAGTATAAATAGAGCTCAAAAGTTGCCCATATCATAGTTATAGATCCATAAGCATCCCAAACACATCAAAAATGCTGAAGAGATAGTCCTATGGAGGTTTATGGTCAATTGACCAGAGCTGTCCATAGGATGATGTAGCAAGAGCGCCACTGTAACATTTCAGGCCATTGAGATACTGGACCTAAAAAATTCAAGTCTGAGCTGCAATAACTTTTGAATAAAGCACCTCTCATCAGTGGCAGTACTCTTGTTTTACTCAGGAAGATCAACCCAGCAATATATGTTTTTTTACATATTAAATGCTACAATCCCTTTAAATAGCTAGAACAAGAATGTATTTATACATAGGGCCAATAAGTAAAATTTTGGTCAGAAATGATCCAAAACAAATTGTGAAATGAAGGGGGGGGGGCAGGGTCAAGAAGGCATGGTTTGTAAGAGAGAGTGAAACAAAGAGGGAGGGATTGATGGAGCACCAGAGAGCAACAGCATAGAAGAAGTGAGGTGCAGGAGAGGAAGGGGGTAGAGACACTCAACTAGAAACAAGCCTGCTTTAGAATTTAGCAGGCTCTATAACAGTGGTATCCTACCCAGGATGATGTCTCTTTTACCTCACTGCTGCCTTTTACATAGAGGAAATATCCTAAAGCATATCATATTGCCAAAACAGCAGTCCATTCATGAAGTGCTAGGCAATTCCTCTCTGAACAAATGAAACAGCCAACCCTGGACATATGTTTTGGCATTGTTGTCCCTCGCTAGTGAGGTCTAGGTGATCTATCTAGGCAGTATTGGCAAGGCCTCCATGTCTGGGTTCCCCATTTACCCTTAGGGTGACCAATACCAAGGGTAATTTGTATATGCAAAAGTACTGGTTAGAGACACTCAACTATGTTTGAGCCTGCTTTAACCCTTTGAGTGCCAGAGGGGTATGCAACACATTGCTTTGCAATGAGTTGCGTACCCCTCTGGCACTCAAAGGGTTAAAATTTAGCAGACTCTATAGGAGTGGTATCCTACCCAGGGTGCAGTCTCTTTTAGCTCACTTGTGCCTTTCACAGAGAGGAAATATCCTAAACCACATTATACTGATCCTGCCAAAATAGCAGTCCAGCACATCATGAGATGTGCTGGATATAATTTTAAACTCATTTACAATTGTGATTTGGACATCATCAACACCTTCAGTGGTGAGCCATTCACTGCTTGCCCCACTATCATTCAATAGGGTAAGAAAGCATTGTCTTAGGCCACTTTCATGCAGGCAACCCCAGTGCAGTTATGGTGCATTGCTTATGTCCCCTCTGGTGAAAGGTATGCTGTTGGGCTATGGTGCATTTCATACAGGTGACTATCACCGCCCATGAATGCACCAAAGGTCCATCAAGTTACATCTTTATTGTATTCATTCATGAATGCAGTAAAGCTAAATGAGTGCAGATCTCCATAGTGGCATATGGGGCCACTAGCAGGTCTTCTAAATGAGTAACATTGGAGGATGGAATGCTCATTGCAACCTCCAAGGAATGGCCTATTTATATGGGCATCAGCCAATAATATCTGATTTCTGTCTTGCTCCCAAATGGTCTGGCCATCAGCAATATGTCCTGTGAATGGATGCAGAAACTGAATATTGAACATGAGCATTAGAGATAGAATAGGAAGCGTCTATATTTCTGTTGCCAATGTGAAAGAATGCATATAATCAAACCAGAGGAGTTATTATCAGGCAGATGAACTACCTTGGGGTTGGCCTCTACTTTGCTGCTCTTTAATTGGACAGCCGTTCCTAAGTATGATCTCTTTATTCTGTCAGTAGGTAGATTTGTATATCCAGCATAGCATTCTGCATTCTGGAGACTCCACGATCCATAATTGCAAAAGTACAATGCCCATCATCCCCAATCAGCCAGTGGCTGATTGAGAATGATGGGAGCTATAATCCCCAACAACTGTCAAAGGTTACCTTCTCCTGCTCTGTAAGAAACAAATGAATGAATATGCTTTTTTATATATTACCACTAGTTTACACAGCACTTGAAGATTTGGACAATACAGGGTGACAAGTGCTTAGGAAAATGAAACACTGGAAATAGGGTCCCTGCTAGAAAGATTACAGTCTAGAGTGGTAAAGGGAGACATACGGAGAACATAAGAGTAAAGTGCAGAAACAAATGGTAATTTTCCAAATGCCATTTAAGGTAAATAGGGCATTTAAGCTCCATAACATGTCTCCATAACAATGCAAGGTGATATACCCAAGACCTCTCTAGCGTCAAAGATTAAAAAGCTCAGTTTACCTCTTTTTAGTTTCTTGTTACTACCCACCCTGAGGGGGTTGTTTGACTGAAGGGGTTCGTTGTCAAGTGAGATTACTCTTAGATGTGTTCTTTGCACTACGTCTGCTTGTTCCTTGTTTTACCTGCAGAAAGTGTGGAGTTTGAAGGTCATGTGATCAGGTGACAAGGACGATAGCAGCATTGCCTAGATGAGTTTATAAACCAATATGAAGAAGTGGTTACAGGACTTTTGAGATTGATACTTAATGAATTTATTTTGAAAAGATGATTCTGGGGTCAATTACCCTAGGGTATTTGTGAGTGGAAGTCCGGTTTGATGGACTAAAGCTCACATTATTTAATTGTTATTCTCTTTGTGCATATGCCAAGGGTGTCCCAATTCAGTCCTCCAGAGCTCCCAACTGTCCAGATTTTATGGATTTCCCTGTGTGCGCACAGGTGGGCAATTCATAGTAAAATTGTAAAGTAGGATGAAAAAAGACACAAGTCCATCAAGTTCCACCTTTGCCTCATAACCCAGAGACATGAGGATCATATACCTTTCCTACTGCCAAATAAGTTAGCATTTAGCAGACCTTTTTTGCCTACTAATACACAGTATAACCCTGTATGCTCCCTATAGAAAGAAATATATCTAACAATCTTCTCTTAAAAGTATCCATTGTATCTGCCATAACCACCTCCTTGGGCAAGGAATTCCATAATTTAACAGACCTTACTTTAAAAAACCCTTTTCTCTAATCTTAGGGGGTGGCCCTTGGTAATTTAATCAGGCCTTAGAATGAATAGCTCACCAGAGAGGTCCTTGTACTGACCTCTCATATATTTGTACATTGTAATAAGATCTTCTTTTAGTCGTCTTATCTGTTGAGTAAATCAAAATGAATGAGCCACTGACTAACACACTTGTGCTTATTCAGGGAAATCCTTAAATCCTGGCCTGTTGGTGGCCTTGAGTACTGAAATTGAACACCCCGGGCATATGTCATTGTTGTACTTGCAGTCATGTAGCAGTAGGAAAGAGACACTTTAGAGAGAATTCAAGTGAATGTAAGAAGAACTCATCATTTGAATCCCACATATTCATCCTTATTCCTTATACCTAATGTGACACAGACAATATAAGTTGTGAAAGCTAGTCACATATGAATTAAGTTATTCTAATAAAAAGGTCTCACCTGCAGTCTGTTTGACTTTTATTATTACTTATTTTGAGTAAAAATCTATATAAACTCTTTTTCTGAGCCTCCTGTTACAACGTTAAGTTAAATATTAATGCACTCACATTTACTATGTGCATCTATAATATGTGTTCACACTAAGGGTATGGTTAGTTTTGCCAACTTGTTTAAAAAGACTCCAGTTTTCATCTGCCATATTTTTTTATTTAATATATTGCAACATAACACAACATAACATATTTATTATTCATGAAAATTATATGACACTTGACTGATTCACCCCACTGACAATAATTTAGTAGAAAGTTGTATGTATCAAGATGAATAGGTGCAGTTCCGGAGCAGACCAATAGGCCTATAAGGGAGAAATGAAAATTCCCACTGATTTAAATTCGCTCTTAACCCCTTGAATGCTAGAGAGGTTTACATCGCATTGCAAAACTATACGTTGAAGACCTCTCTAGCATTCAAATGATTTAAATCCCATTTAAATAAATGCAAATTTATGACATTTGCATTTGTTTCCTATGATGAAGTTGGTTTTCTCCAGAGTTGTACCTCTCTAGCTTGATACATAAAGCCTTATATATTTCCTTCTAAACATATCATGAAGCAACAGGGGCAGACTGACCATTAGGGCATTTGATCACGGACCGAGGGCCCGCTACTGCGGGGGGCCCGCCTCTACTAGCAATGATAATGTGCCACCCGTCCACTTGTCTACCTTAGGGGCCAGCCCACGACTATTTAAATCAGCCACCATCCACCGTGCTTTGCTACGTGAGGCACCGAGGCCTCAGTATATACTGCCTGATCCCTGACCCTTCCCATCCAATGCATCCATCATGCGGGTGCAAGATAGATCATTGTCCTGTTGACGATCATCCACAGCATACTTTCTATTGCAATGAGATAGATATATTCTGAACACACTATGGTCAGTATTCTTTTGCTCTAACTTCTTACACATAGTGATCAGTAAAGTATTCCTTTTACAGAATGAGGATGGGAGAGGTAGGACAGTACAAAAGGCTCCTAGCCATATGACCAAACATGAGAGTTGATATATAGTATAATTACTAGCTATCAGTGCCACTGCCAGCTGGTCGTGGGGCAGTCACGCACAGTAGAGACTGCCCACGCCGTGGCTGATACAGTGCCAGCTGGTAGCAGTGCAGTCATCCTCAGTAGAGACTGACCACGCTCCTTTGGAGTGCCCCGCTCTGTATCAGCCTCATCACTGTGTCACGGTTTTAATGAACGATCAGACAATTTGGTTAAGGTAAAAACAATGAAGCTTTATTAAACAAATAATAAAGAACAGAAATGCCCTTCACAGGTCCAGACCCAAACAGAGGATAGCACTTTTGAGGGTATATAACAATAGATATGACAAAATACAGAAATACAGAAAAATGACTGGAACAAAACCTCAGCAGTACTGGTCAGGAGAAGCCCTAAAAGAGGCAAGTACTGCAGGGTAGACACCCCAGTAGGTTGGGGAGAGGATAGGCTCTACCGGCCTTGCCTGTAACCAGGTAAAGGCAGCCCACGTGACGGCTCAAATTAATACATGGAGGAGATGCCTGGAGGCAACCGGAATAGGCACAGTCTGCACGGAGTGCAACCGGAGGTGATAGTAAGCAGACTGAGCATAACGCGCCCGGAGGCAATAGAGATAGCAGCATTACAGCAACGCAACCAGAGACAACTGATAGGTGCAGACGGACAGGTCGTGCAACCACAAGTACCCACTGAGACAAGGCTGTGTAATAGTGTAACCGGAGGTAACAGTGAGGTACCGACCTTATAGTATCGCAACCGGAGGCAACGGATAAGTGCAGACTGACAGGTAGTGCGACCACTAGTGATCGCTAAGGCACAGGCTGTATAGTAGTGTAAACGGAGGCTGCAGCGAGGCACAGACTGTATGGTAGCGGAACTAGAGGCAACAGATATGTGCCGACTGACAGGTAGTGCAACCACTAGTGACCGTTAAGGCACAGGCTGTAAGGTAGCGCAACCGGAGGCAATGGATAAGTGCAGACTGACAGGTAGTACAACCACTAGTGACTGTTAAGGCACAGGCTGTATAAAATTGCGAACGGAGGCTGGTTCGGTACACAGAGAGCGGTAGTCAGCCAAGCCGGGTACGGTACACAGAGGGCGGTAATAGCAGAATCGGTCACGGGATCATAGTCAGGCAAGCCGGGTCAGAAACAATACGGGCAGTGAAGACAGGAGCAAGGTCAAACGAAACTGGATGATACACGGAACAGTAACACAGCAACAAACGTCTGGTCAGGAACACCATGAAAGTGCACCGGTATAGTGACAGGAGGGCGTATATAAAGGCAAGCCCTGGGAGGGGTTGAAAACCCAGAGCCAATAAGAAGCAGCCAAAGCAAGCCCGGAAGTAAGAATGTCGCTAAGGCAGAATCACGGGCACCGTGATACACTGGCAGTCTCTACTGCGCATGACTGCATCATTACAAACTTTCTAGCAAATTATTATATAGAATTATTAGCCCCCACACATTTGTATAGGATAACATTTGTATTAAATGTATGCATTTGGGGAGGTTTGGGTTTTAAAGGGCAATTACTTTCTATGGAACCGACTTAGTAAAAAGCCTTGGTGTGAACTGTGCAGTCCCGAAACATCTCCTATCAGCTGTGTGGGGTCAGAAAGCTGATCCCGTCAGTTGGAATGCAATCAGTATGTGTCTTTCAGCCACATTTTTCAAGGGTTGTGTGCACAGGTTTCATAGACCCTGTGTAGGACTTTCACTCCCAATATAGAAGATCAATGTGGGCAGCATTGCACAGGACAAGAAACTGAACTGTGAAATTTCAGTCTGTCGGACCCACAAGGGAGCACTAGGGGTTTCTTTTCAGAACTTTGGTCTGCTGGGACTCACAATGCAGCCCCTAAATTCATTCTAAGGTCTACTCCCAAATGATTATGGGGTATTAGATGGTGATTTTTACTTTGATACTTATGTTGTTGGTGAGGGGTAACTGTCGAGTGATAATTTTAGACTGCCCCTGGATAACTGTCCAGTGATAATTTTAGACTACCCCTGGATAACTGTCCAGTGATAATTTTAGACTGCCTCTGGATAACTGTCCAGTGATAATTTTAGACTGCCTCTGGATAACTGTCCAGTGATAATTTTAGACTGCACCTATTGTGATACATAAGGCCTTAGTTTATTTTATTTATTTACTTACTTTAGTTTCAGCAGCAGTGGAAGACCTAATGATTGAGGACCCTGGTTCACAACAATTTTCAGGCCCAGAATCCACTGCAATATACTTAAATCCTAAATATTTTCTATTGTCAGCAATTAAAATGGGCTCCTAAAGTTGCTTTGCATGTGATGCACCATTGGTAGTTTGTCCCGCACCCAGCAGTGTCTTTGGTGGTATAGGCCTGCCTTTATAGCCACATCTTCACCTAGGGTTTAAGTCTGTAATAATGAATTCATATGCATACATACATACACACACATACAGATTTATGCACACATTCCCAGGCATCAGGGCTATCTTCCTGTCCCTTAAAAGGAATGCATATAGGAATAAGTGATTGTTAAGGAGCTTAACATTTTAACAGAAGCACTTACCTAGTAGGTGCCCTTTATACAGCTGACATATACAGTATATCTATTTATATTATATTATTTTTACACAGCACCTGCAGTTGGGTATCCTATTGAAATGTCTCCCTCTAGTAGGTGACCATCCTAAGGGCGAGATCATAATGTCACCCGTATCAAAAGGAGGACACCAGAATGTCTCCTACATCAACAGGGTGACATTCTAATGCTGTACTCTTAGGGCGAGATGTTCAGAAAGTGGTGGTAACTGAAATTGTCTGTAATGAGAATAAAAAAGGTCTTACACTATTATCTGTCAATTCTCAGACATGTTTCCATAATTTTTTGCATCCATTTCCGCCATCTCCATCAAATTGAAAAAGCCATCTTAAAATGGGTGTGGTTTAATCTTTCGTCATAATGTAAGGTATTTTCAGAAAAAATATTCGTTTAAACATCATTTTTTGTCTGATTAACGTCATTTGTTTCCGACATAATACAAATGGTCTAAACTTGAAGAAAAATCAAAGTACTGAGAAGCAATTTTTCATTTCAAAGACAAAAAAATGTCTTTGTTTCTTTGAAAATTTTCGTTTCAAAGAAAAAACCAAAGACAATTTTTAAGATCAGAATTTTTAACGGCAATGTTCAATTAGATCTTCTTACCGTCATTTTTAATTATTTAGATGAATTTTCAATCGTGATGGATTTACTTCTGAAAATATGGTCCTTCTTTTACCACCAACTCATAATCTGACAATTTTTTCATTGTGACGACTTTTTCAACATCTCGCCCTTAGTGTTCGCCAACTAGACGGTGGTATTTCAATAGTGAATACAGCTGATGATGCTCAACCCTATGGGTGCCACAAAGGTATCCAAAGCAATGCAATGCATGGGATGACTCTCTGGCATCCATAGGGTTAAATGGCACCATTTCATATGCTGTTTCAGCTGTTGGCTGGAGGAGCTGTTTCAGCTGTCGGCTGAAAGAGGATTATGGTATCTGTAGTCCAGCTGGGGGCTTCACAGAAGAAAAAATTATCTGGTGGCACCAGTTGCTTCTGTTACAAATAGTTTGAATGAAAAGGGGACATTAAAGTATCATTGAAGCTAGACTGCAGTGAGCCCTGGTGTCATACATCCCACCTTTACATTCACAAGGGCACAACATTTAGTGTTTACCTGACAAGAAATGAGTCTACAAGGATGAGTTGTCTGTATCTGATGTGCACCGTTTAGGTCTATCTTTATATTTTACCTGCACAAAGTAAACAATAGACTAGCTGCCTGAATGAGATATCCCTTGATTCTAAAGGGACACAAGAACATTCTCAGGGTAGTAATAAGTCCCTTTACATTTTATAGAATACAGCACAGTTCAGCTGTAAAAAAGCAAAACAAAACACAAGAGTAAATAGATATTACTGACTGCTGTGTGAAGGACACGTTCTTAAGCAAGTTCTTTTATTAAACAAATTGAGAGCTGAGTATTTCAAGGGTATAGTTTTTCTTTATTACATTACACACAGCAGCTTAATGCATTGTCTGGTGACTGACAAGTAGGGGACTAATTGGCATATTACTAATGGATACATGCAGACAATTCTACATGCATACACAATAATTAACTGGAGATAAGTGGGCAATCACCCCTGAATATCGAACAATATCTCTCTATTCAAATGCCCACATAACAGTACAGCAAGCCCTTACTGGCCTTTAGTAAAACGTGGCCTGTGACTCCAAAACCTCCTCTCTTTAGTATGAGTATTTGATTAATATTCTTTTCGTCCCTGATATGTATGTTCTTCTGTAATTGCTTTACAATGGTATTGCTCTGGATTTAATCACCCACAGTTTCTGGGAAACTCATTTTTCAGACTGTGTGTTCATTTTTGTTAAAATCCCTGAATCTCATCTCACAGCCCCTCCCCTAATTTGCTTAACCCTTTGAGTGCCAGAGAGGTTTACAATGCATACTGTTGGTATATAGCTCCCATCATCCACAGCTGGCCAATGGTAGAGAATGATGGTGGTTGAATTCCAATAATAACTGGAGATCACAAATTGTTGACTCTAGCCCTATTGTATGGTGTTACAGCATCACTGCGTGCTCATTTACATCATGTATAGGAAGGTGACATGTCTCTGGTCTTGCTAATGTCAGCACTTGTTGAGATAGAGGAGGATGTCTCCAGGAAAAGGAGAATCCACAGGAGAAAATTTTGTTTTGAAATGAATTGTCTTTCCATACTCTCAGGAGGAAACATGTCAGCTGCTCTTTCAGTCCATGCAGCAGCCCAGCTAACGTAGCTGGTTCAGGCCAGATTTAAACACAGCAGTGCAATAATAAGAACGGTGGGAGAGAGGAAATGCAGTCCAAATATATTTCTATAGATATGTGTTCAAGCAAATATATGTTACAGTATGCAAACAAGTAAAATTAAAAAATGATTTACAAATAATATGAAATCATCCAGAAAATGTATTTGTGCAACAGAAATGACTGAGTTGCATTGCAGATCCCAGTGGATAAAGCCCTTTAATTTTGTTATTAAAATGTTTTCTAATTTAACCAGTTCACCATTTTATTAGCTTGTCTTTCCCACAACCAGTTAACGTAGCTGAAGTCTTTTTGTGATATATAAACAGAACATCTAAGCCACTCCTCAGATTGGTTAATATTGAAATCTGCATTGGTCCTGTCATGGGGTAATGGTCATGTGATGGGGAGAGACAAGCAACAGTTGGCTAGCTGCTTACATGTTCCAGACAAACAAGCAGATTTGTAATAAATAATACCTATAAAACCACAGTAAACAGCATTAGCTCAGCATGCGTGTCACTTTTATGCTGTGATAAATCACCACTTTTGAAAGCATTAGTTAATTCAGTATTTATTAACCCTTTTTAGTGCCAGAGGGGTGTGCAATGCATTGCAAGGCAATGCTTTGTGTACCCATCTAGCACACAAAGGGTTAAAAAAAGCCTCTCTGCAGTCCAGTACACATACATATTACAGTAGCTTTCCTTTAATAAATCGATGATTATAAATTGCTTCTATCATCTACAATTGCTTGATCAATCTGAACGCTTAAAGTATGCATTCTCCTTTTTATGTTGGATTGTGATTAAATTAAATAAAACAGCAGAGAAATTACTTTAAAAAATGAAAGTGGTAGACACTGCTCTGTAATAAATATTACAACTGTCAGAGTTTGTAGTAAAGCTGCAAAGAATATGATTCTCATTTCATTTAAACATTTAAAATCTTACTGCTTTGCAGTTGGTTGGTTACTAACCTTTCTACTCAGATTGTATCTATTGGAATTCAGCTACTTCTACCCCTTCTGTATCATTCCCTCAGTTCCCCTCCTCCCCTGCTAATTACCCTGCTTACTTACTGTGATATTCTAGATTTAGTAAAATATACATCAGTACCAGAGAGGTAGGGAAGCATTGCTTAGCATGTGTTTCCTACACCTCTGGTATCCAAAGGGTTAACAGGCAAGGAATGGACTGCATACCTTTCCTGTATATATATGTGTTTGTGTGTGTGTGTGTGTGTGTGTGTGTGTGTGTGCGTGTTTAACATTTATTTTTATTAAACAACTGTTTTCACATTAATAATATATACATTAGACCTCAAGGGGGTGTCATGACCCCTCATGACACCCCCCTAACATGAGGCTGACATTTGCACTGTAATAACATGAAGCGCATACAGGCTATGTTCCTGGAGTGGAGCAAAAGTAGTAAACACAATGGGACAAAGGAGCTAGGTAAGTAGAAATATATTAGATCTTACTTATAATTCCATTCCTGAAGCAGCCCTGCACTCTTTTGGATAGCTGATACATGGTAGGGGAGCTATCAGGAGGGGTCCTGGTGCCCCCCATTGAGGTCTGATTGTAAAATATCAGCTTTAAAGTGCATATAGGCTATGTGGAACATAGCCTATATGCGCTTCATGTTCTTACAGTGCAAATGTTAGTCTCATGTTAGGGGGGTGTCATGACGGGTCATGACACCCCCTTTGAGGTCTAAAGTATATATTATTAATGTGAAAACAGTTGTTTAATAAAAAAAATGTTAAACACACACACATACAGGCAAAGTATGCAGTCCATACCTTGCCTGTTAACCCTTTGGGTACCAGAGGGGGTAGAAAACACATGCTAAGCAACGCTTTCCTACCGCTCTGGTACTCAAAGGGTTAATTGTCGAATAAAAGACAGGTTCAACTACTATATGTGAGTCAATAAGGTGAATGTCAAATATATGCAATATATGTTGACATACTAAAAGTTGGGAGGTCGAAGGGGGTGGGACATTGTGTTGTGCTTGGTGTACTATTTCCGTTTATTGTAACCCTTTGAATGCCACAGGGGTGAGCAATGCACATCCCTATGACATTCAATGCTGTCCATGGTGCTGAACGCCTTCTCTGTATTCCCCTACTGGCTATGTAGGGAAGCACAGAGAATGCTGTTCAGACTGTCGTAGCTCTCCCTGCTGTTACTCCATAGGAGAGTACAGGGAGATCCCAGCTATGACAGCCTGAGGCAGGTGAAGTGTAGACTGGGAATTCCAACAGCAGAGGCTGCTATTGGAGTTTACTGAATGAGTTGAAGTGTTACATTAAATATGAACACACCCCCTTGCATACGAATGTATCTGATTATGCTTCATTTCCATATGGAAATGAGCAATTGTCAATTCAAAGAATACAAATTCGTAGACATGGTGAAGGCATGTCGGATTGATGTCGACGTGGGTAATTTTTAGTCGGAGTTCTGGTGAAGTGATGTCGTAGACACTTTGTGAATACTGTGGAGGTGCCTACGACACTACTCCGACAGAACATCGACATTCGTAGCCCTCTTTGACCTTTAGTGCATCTAGGCATCCTATATGTTCCCCCCTTTACATCACTAATTTTAGTGCCTGTGGCGATGTTCTTAGGCAAAATGATATCCAGTACTTTTATGAAAGCAGCCACATTCTCTGTCAAGAATTACAACATCCTTACTGTCCTTAGAGTAAAAAACCTCCCTGCTGTTGTTTAAGGAAAAAAAACACCTTTACTCTTATCCTAAAAAGGATGCTTCCTTGCTTTTTGATCAAATCGTCTAGTAAAGCTTTCCCAAGAAAGTATCTTTAAATATAATTGTAAATAGTAATAGAAAGTAGCCTTAAATATAATTGTAAATAGTAATCATATCACTCCTTAGATGTTTTTCTCTAACGTGCAAAAAACTAGTCTGGCTAATTAATCCTGTTCCTTTATTAGATTTGCTGCATGTCTTTATACCTTTTCCAGTTCAGTAATTACCAAAACTTTACTCCCTGAGGTCTTGCCAAGGAAGGAATTATAAAGAGGTAGCATTATATTCCCATCCCATGGATCTATACTCTTTTTATACATGATAGTAACCTAATAACTTTTGAAGCAGTTGTGTGGCATAGTCTGCCCTTTTTTCTGTCTTTTCTTGCAATTCCTTGCCTGGTTATTCATTTGGTTCTTCTTGTTTGCTGGATCCTGATTCCTCATCATGTTTTGTGCTTTCTTTGAGCCTTTATCGGGCTCCAGAACCTCAGTACTGATGTGCGATCAAAGCATTCCAGTTCATGACCCGTAGTTCCTGTCTAGTTCCAGAGTGTTTACCTTTTGTCTTGATCCGGCTTTCTCTTCAACTTCTCTCCTGCTCTGTGATTTGGTACTATGTCTGCCTGATATCCTGTTATGGAGCTTGTCTCTGATCGTTCAACTACTCTTCTGCATGCCAAATTGTACTGCTTTACCTGCTTGTTTCTGATCTTGGCTCTGTTGTTCAACCATTCTTCTGTTTCCTGCCTTGTACAGCTTTGCCTGCCTGATACTGCCCTGTGTTGTTGGACTACCCAACTTCTTCAACCCTTGTAGTTTCCGACTCCCTTCTCTTCCGTGTACTCCACCCACCAGTCATATTTTGTTCACCATTCATATCTTGATTTGGGGGTTGAGCATTCTGTCTTTCTTTGACTATCGTGTCTGCCTCCCTAATCTCCTTGGTTGAACCTCGAATGAACCTGCCTGTCTGTTCCTGTTCAGTCCCTCCAGACAAACTCCAAGTTTCAAGGTTCCTGTTCAAAAACTGTCAACATATACTGCAGGTAGCTTGTGCCTTTTGTTCTCCTGCTTTGACCTCAGTGTGTAGTAGTATTCCCTAGGCTACCATCTGGGGTGTGGGCTTGCTCCTCTGGTCGGCAATAATCTGGCCTTGCGCCAGCATCTCTAACTTAACTTTGGCTGCAGCAAGGCAGCCTAGGGTGCAGCCATCACCAGCCACAAACCCTACTCATCACCCTCAAGCACCTGGCCCACATTGCAGTTTACACTTGTGTTGTTTTGTTGCTGTGTTTTTTGTTTATTATATCAACTTAGCAATCAGGTAGCTTACATTAGGCTCTCCAGCTTATCATAATACTGTGTGACACTAAACACTGTGGTTTAGCCTTTAGTCTAGCTGTACTCCCAAATTTAGGCAGAATACAGTATATAGTGGTGGCAAAAACACATACAAACTAAATAACTCATTTTTATTCCACAGGCTGAGTGAAAATGGTGACTAATTAAAGTCACTTAATATCTAAATGTAAACAATATAATATACACTTCACCCAAACAGTAATACCTTCAAATGAAATATGATGTCAATGAGAGTGATAGAGATCCTTTATTCACAATAATGTCAGTGTTATTGGAGCAGCTCCCCTCACAGAGGTGTGGTCGTATACCTCCTTACACACACATTTGGACAGATAGGAGCACAGGGCATAACAGCCCCAACACATATGTTGAATTCACATGTAAAAAGTATATATTGTGCATATCTCCATATACTGTAAGTGACTCGTGACAAAGTTTACAAGCATTGTTGTTTAAATGTCTGTGGAAGGGATAGCCAGACCTTCCTGCTCATGCCCCTTATGCATCACCAACAGTTTCTTTCTTTTGTTCTCCCTAGCTGCCGAAGTCTATGGTAAAGCAAGAACTTTTTCATTGCCTGTGGCATGTTTTGGCTGAAAAATATATAGCGAAAAAGACTTGAATGCTCTCTATCATAGACTTTGGCCACTAGAGGATATATTTGGAAGGAGATGTAGAAAGAGTGGGAAGATGTGTCCAAACCCATCCACAGATGACTCAATTGGGGATACTCTGAGACCTACTTGGAAATTGCTTATATTATGGAGATTTATCTAAAATGTACTCATGAAATGGATAGTAATGTTTCACAATAAAAGCAGCTCCAATTAATCTTCATAGTATTTGGTCCATGGAGAGTGTTATTTCAATTCTGTCAGAGTTGTAGTTCAAGAGTAATTGAATGATAAAACATCCTCCTCCCGCCCCTTTTACTGATCTAACGCTGCTCACTTCAGAGCAGCAAAGTGGTGTACAGGTAGATCATAGAGAGGGACAATCTTCAATTAGCATAAGGGAAAAACCTGTCAAGGGGGCAAGGTTTTCCTAATGCTCACAGTAAGAAGATTGTCCCTGGCTTTGACTTGTTCGGTCAAGAGACCAAATTCTGTATCTGAGGGGAGGTGGCTTACACTACATAAAAGGGACGGGAGGGGGATACTTTATCATTCAATTACTCTTGAACTACAACTCTGACAGTATTGAAATAACAGTCTCCATGGCACAAGTACTATGAGATTAATTTGAATTGAGTTTTTGTGAAACATTACTATCCTTTTAAATGAGAATAGATAATGATAGTACTTTGGAAGTACGAGGGTCATCACAGGAGCACCACAAAAACTGCCAGGAACAGTGCAGAGTAACTGATTCGGATTTATAATGCGTTGGAGACCTCTCTTTGCGCTAACAGCCTCAGTTAAATCAATGGACATCTGAATTTGTCCTCTATGGTGTTCTGCTTTGATGTTGAATTGCACATCTTTAGCTATTTTTTATAAAGCTGCATGTAATGGTGAAAGGATATCTGCACCAGGTGTGTTTGTGGAATAAAATGCTGTAATTCTTGTAACATACATATATACATATATATATATATCATACTCAATATGCATGGAGTTTCGGAGAAGCAGGAAATTATGAGGAAATATAGGAAAGGTTAAGTCTAAAAGGAGAAATAGGGGGATACATTCACAACACACTTGTACTTTAGCCTACCTTCTTTCTGAGTAGATGGTTTCTTGTGCATGATAGGGGTGGGCAAAAGTTGTTGCCGTGTTCCCGTGGGAAATTTTGCGAAAACCACGTTGTTATCTGCTTTTTCGTGAGGAAAATACACTTTAAATCTAGCTGTTAAAATTTTCACATTTTTTGCCCATTAGCCAAAATTTTTCACCATTTTTTCAATGGCTAGAAAGTTTCTGTCTATTGATTTACGTTGCTTTTGAACCTCCACTATAAAAACGTGACTTTTTCGCTGAAGGCAGACACAACAGAAGCAGCTACAGAGCGAGATAGACGTGCTGTGCTTTTCTCTTGTGATATTTTGCAAAAAGTGATGCAGGAAAGGCTCCTAGTGACTCCTATCACTATGAGCAGGGTAAAAAATAATCAATGGAGGAGCTGGAAGGACCATTATGTTTCCACTGAGTCTGAGGAGGAAGGGACCACTACTGTACCAATGCTGTCCAGTCCCCCTAAATCACCCCAAGGGATCTTGGGGGATTTAATGGGAAGGAAGGGAGAAAAGGGAATGGGAAAGGAGGGAGAAAAGGGTAGTACTAGTGAGATCAAGACAGGTCAGCTGCCTGTGCCTGCTGCAAGACTTGCTGCCCCTGCTTCCAGTGCCACCATTGCTGTACCTGAAGCCACTAGTGTTGTACTAGTTGCCAGACATGCTACCCCTGCTGCCAGTGCCACCATTTTCTGATCCCCCAACAGCAGTCAAGAAACCCCCCAAAACAAATTCCCTGTTAAAATGGTTAATTCATTCACCAACACAGGCACCCTCCTCAGACCACTTTATACCGTGTCTTATAGTTTTTTTATTTTATTTTATTTTATTTAGGATTTCTTTTTTAGTAAGTGCCCCCCAATCCCAGTAAACAACCCCCCCAAAACATTCCCTGTTCAAATGATTCTTTCCCCACACCCCACCAACACAGGCACCCTCATGCCCCTTTTATACAATGCCTTTGGGAAATAAAATATTATTTGTAATGTATTGTGTGTAACTTCTATAATCCCATTGATTTCAATGGGCGAAAAAAGAGGAAAAAAGTGGAAAATCGTCACTTTTTGCTGGAAATTTTTTGCCAAGCGGAAAGTACCATTTTTCGCTGATTTCAGTTTGAGGCAGAAAGTTTCGTCCATCCCTATGTTGGAATTAACATGGGGCTCTGCATCTCATAATAACTAGGGATGAGCGAGCACCCCGATGCTCGGGTGCTCGGGTGCTCTGACCGAGCACCCCCTGAGGCTCGAGTGCTCGGCCGAGCACCCGAGCCCCATTGAAAAGCATGGGAGCACTCGAGCATTAAACCAGGCACCCCCTGCTCTGATGAGCGGAGGGTGCCTGGTCAATGTCCCCCTTCATCTCCGCTATGCCCCTCTTCCACAATGTCCCCCTTCATCTCCTATGCCATAGAGGAGATGAAGGGGGACATTGTGGAAGAGGGGCATAGCGGAGATGAAGGGGGACATTGTGGAAGAGGGGCATAGACTCTATGCCCCTCTTCCACAATGTCCCCCTTCATCTCCGCTATGCCCCTCTTCCACAATGTCCCCCTTCATCTCCTCTATGGCATAGGAGATGAAGGGGGACATTGTGGAAGAGGGGCATAGCGGAGATGAAGGGGGACATTGTGGAAGAGGGGCATAGCGGAGATGAAGGGGGACATTGTGGAAGAGGGGCATAGAGTCTATGCCCCTCTTCCACAATGTCCCCCTTCATCTCCGCAATGCCCCCTTCATCTCCGCAATGCCCCCGTACCTCCAGTCCCTGGTGGTCCAGCGGAGCGTCTTCGGATCTGTGCCTCTTCCGGCACAGATCCCCTTCACCCGAACATGTCGGGCGAGCACATGGCGGTACTCGTACGAGTACCGCCATGTGCCGAGCAGAGCGATGCTCGAGCCGATCCGAGCATCGGCCGAGCACGCTCGCTCAACACTAATAATAACGCATTTTAATAAACCCTCACCCATAGTGGGAGTAGAACAAGGGGTCCTGGACCCTTTCCTTGGATTGTTTTAAGATTAATAAGGGGTCCTTAAACTCAATATTAACTTTTTTTTCCTTACAAATCCTTTCCTCAGTGGGAGATAGTAGAGGAAGAATTCCTGCTCCCCTCAGTTGGATGTTTAATAAATCATTATGTATCTTCTGTACTCCAAATGAATTTATTTTGTTATTTTTTACATTTTTTTAAAAATGAATATGCACTATTCTGTATTTACCCCATATGCATTCATTTTTATAGTGTGAATGATGCCTTTTAGTTTAAATCATTCATGAAGATTAAAAAACATTTTACGGGTGTTTCAGGACGCAATATTTTTTTTCCTTGCTGCTCCAATAGCTGTGCGCATCTGAGACAAGGAGGGTCTCTCCAGCCACAAAACAGGGCATTGAACAGGCCATTCTGCCAGATGTGACATTATAGCTTTTTCCAATGTGTTTGAGCCTGTTTATGCTGAGTTTATGTATAAAGTTTAGGATACATATGGAACAATGTGATGGCTCTATTTGCACAACAGCCTTTTAGTCACTCTTGCCACGGTGACCTATCTAGGCCTTGACTGATTAGGTCAAGGCCTAGGATAGCATGTTATCAGGAGCTGCAGATTGGGCAGCTTCCTCATAAGGACATTTTCACCAAAGTGAACAAACCCCCCCCCAAAAAAAACCAATCTGCATCACAGAGGACAAATTAGAATTCCTCAAATTCCCATTAGTTTCACTTAGGCTTTTAACTCCTTGAATGATAGAGAGGTCTTCAATGCATTGCTTTTGGAATATGTTGGAGAGATATATAATTTAAGGGGTAAAATGCCCCATTTAAATGAATGGGAGGTTTTATTTTCCCACTAAGATGTACTTTATTTGCCAGAGTAACTACCTGGAGGGGTTATGTACTAAGGAGTGATAAAGACATGATAAAGTGGAGATGATGTCTCCAGGATGATAAATTCTCTAGTTCCTATGTTCTTTAATGGAGCCGATGCACTTCTCCAACTTGAGCTTAGTTCACAGTCTCCATAGAACAACATATGATTTGGAGCGTTTATCACACTTGAGATGTTATCACCACTTTATCACTTCTTGATCACATCTTAGTGCATCTCCCCCAGTTCTTAGTGTATCAGCCTTATCATGCATGTTGTAATATTTTTCCTGATAAACCTGCCCCTTCTGAATCAAGATAAATATCTTTTTTACCATTTTGGGATATTTCCTTTATATTTCATTTATTCAATAGGCACTTCTGCGCCCAGCTCAGCACTATTGCAGCTTATTGAATAAACCTCTTTGTCTCAGACTATTGGTCCCTTTAGCCGTAACGCAATAAATCTTTACAATAATTTATGAGACAACTGACCTTAATGTCAGCTTAGCTATTAAGCAAACATGAGTCTTACATGCCTGGTAACCTTATTTGAACAAGTAATAAGTTAACCCCTTGAATGCTACATTAGTCTCCAGTGCATTGCAAAATAATGCACAGAGACCTCTCTAGCACCGAAAAGGTTAAACTCATACATTTAGCCCTCTAAGTAGTAGAATGGTGCTCAACCTACAGGTTTTCAATGCATCATAATAAATATACAGTAGCTTTCAGTAAATGTAACCCAAGTGAAGGACAAGGTCGTCTGTCACTTGTGTTAAATTTACTGAAAGTCACAGCATATTAAATGGGGCAGAGGGTCCAGCTTAGTGGGATCACTGCTTACAAATTGTGTGATCATGATGTTGACCTCTCTCTTAGCTCCTTCTTACAAGGGTCAGGCTGACCTGAGTGGTATCAGGATGGGGTTCTTGATTTCTGCTCAAAAAGAAAAGAAGCAGATCTATTAACCCTTTGAGTTCCAGAGGGGTATGCAACGCATTGCTTTGCAATGCGTTGCTTACCCCCTGGCACTGAAAGGGTTAAAGGAACTCGGTATTAATTTAAAAGAACCTGACAAAAATATCATAATCAAAATATTAATGTATTACTAAATGACAGCATCAGTAAACCTCTCTACCTGGAGATTATCCAACACACAAACCCATTACATTGTATTACAAACAATAAAACCTGGCAGTTCAAAAAATCCTAATCGCTCCTATAGATTTTACCCTTGTGCATTAGTTCAATTGATAACATCTTTAATCATTCCTATATGCCAGGACCATAGAGATAGTAACAGTTGCAGGCAGATTTTTCAGACTGAAGCAGGCAGAGTGCATAATTCTATTTAACACTTCAAGGATCAGAGGTGTGTGCAAAGAATTCCGAGGCAATACATTGCACATCCTTGTAGTCCTTACAGGGTTAAGCTTACCATGTGCAGTCAGCAAAGATTGTGTCCTGTGGTCCTGTGGTCCTGCTAGCAACTCAAATATCCACTTTTGTGGACATAACATCCAGGACTGACTGGCACAAGGTCAAAATTCATTAGGATTTTCTAATGATAGTAAGGTAAGTGGCGGTTATTAGAAGGTGATACTTCTCCTTTAACCCCTTAAGGAAGGCCGATCGTATGTGCAGCCGTCACTTGAGGACCACGGATCATTTTTTTTCCGCATCCAGTTCAGGGCTCCCTGAACGGAGTGCAGCTGTGTGGGGATACCTGGATTCCATGACAGTCCTGGCATGTCAAGGGTCGTTAAGGGGTTAATAAAGTGAATACATACACGCACCTTTTTTTTTTTAAACAAAAGTGAAACAAACCACCTGCACTATAGTCATACCTGGAAACTCTCCAGATCTGCCCCGGAGACTATGGATTTTAGTGTTAATTACAAGGTCTCTGACATGCTGAGTCTCCAGCTGTGGTTAGTTTCCTGAGAAACTCTGCCCACTTCTCCTCCTTTCCAACATGTTCCGCCAACTTTCTGCCTACTTCCCAGGCCAATCCCGGTTTAGCCCTACCCATCCAATTAATCCCAGCACTTTTTATGAAACAAATCACATTATTAACATAAGCTTGCTCGCAGCCCATGAGCCCTAGCTGAGGGCTCCACAGGAGGATGTTCCCAGGTATGACCATAGTGAACAAATAAAAAATTGATTTTGTGGGCTGAGAAGTATACAAGCTGCAAGCTGTGGACTCTTTTGTTTCTCTACAGTGAGAAAGAGCACAGCACCTGCCCTCACCTCCAAAGAACTCTATAACTAGCTGAAGACAATGCCAGCCATAACTCACCTCTTCTCATGTAGCAGGACAGTTTCAGGCTTCTTTTTTCTTTTTGGTCCATCAAGAGACCTGTAGGATGTAAGTCTAAGCTCTTTTCTTTATAAAATACTGTGCTACTGTCACGCTACTCATTGAAATAGCAGAATATTTTCTACTATTTCAATAATGATTTTTACTTCAAACAAGTGGTCATGCCAGGACCATCATGGATGAACTTGCCAGAAGGACCCATGACAGCCCTGGCACATCATCGATTTTAGGGCTTTCCACGTGGCTGCACACCATTTGGGGAAGCCCTAAACACAATCCAGCATAAAAAAGGCTCTGTGGTCCTTAAGTGCTACCAGCGTGCTTGCACACCAGTCCGCAAAGGGTTAAACAGTGAAATTTTCTGATCTGACATTTGGTGAACCGGAACGGCTTATGCACTAGCGGAGTTACGCTGAGACATACAGGTATTTTGTTTCACAGAATGGTGTGTTAGCGTGTGCAAATTCTCTTTTGTGGTTCATTGTCCTCCTTTGAGTTTCAGAGGAATGAAAGGGTTATGCTCCCATGGCGAGGAGGGGACATGCTAGCTTTGATTAACAGACATGAAGCATATTAGATATTCCAATTAAAAACACGGGTCCCTCAAGGGATGAACACTGAGTGGGATATCAGCGACATATTTTGAGGATGAGATGTGGGCTGGTGTGCTACTCGTTGTTCAATGTGGGGCAGTATGTTGGTTCATTTCATGCTTGGTACTATGGCATTTATGTTAGCGCCGTTTGATGGGTCCCCATAGTTTGTGAATTGACTGGTTATTATGTTCTTTTGATATGTTAATAAGTTCTGAGAGGGCTGTATTATATTACATGTATATGCTATATTACTTATATGCATTACTAATACTTTGAGGTTAACGTTGTGCCAATTTGGGATGTACTAAAATGATATATAGCATTTATATGCCCCTTTTAGGGTATTTTTGCCCCTTTACCCTTTTTTTACCCTTGTAAATATAGCCCTTTTGATTTGCCATGCAATGATACTTATGTAGCCCATATGATCATGTTGTTGGATTGAAGTATATAATAAGGTATGTGTGTTAATAATCTAGTCTCTGAGTAAGCACGATATAGCTCGAAACATGTTAGACTGATGGGATCCCCCTGTATGTGTCCTGCCTCACTCATACTGTTCTGTTTTTTTGCCACAGCATTGTGGTAGTTTTTATCCTTGTTTTGCTTTTTATATGTCAAGATAATATTGAATTAGTGTCCGAGTTCAGCTGTGATCTTTTGCTTGTTAAACAGTTTTACCTTGGCTCCATCCCTAGGCACCATGGATGTGGAATCACTCTACACCAACATTTCACATGAAGATGTCATTGCAAACTGCAAAGGATTTCTAGACCTATTCATGGTAAAATTGGAGGAGGAGGTATTGTCCACTTGCCAGATAAAGCCTCTGGTCTAACTCTGTTACATAGATGGTATCCTAATCATCTGGACTGCCAGCGAAGATGAACTTCTGGTATTTCACAAAAATTACAATGCCTTCCATCCCACCATTAACCTCAAACTCAGCCACACAAATTAACTTTCTAGATACTACAATCAGTATTAGTAACAGCTCCATCTAGGCATATCTGTACAGAAAGGCCTAATTATCTCAGAAATGATAGTTTCCATCTCAGACACACAAAAACTCTATTGTTTACTGCCAAGCCTATGCATATGCTCTGAGACTTTTGACCAAGATCAGCATCTTAAAAATCTCAGGAGAGAGTTTATCAGTCATGTATTATGCATTTAGCCTTCATTCTTATTATACTCAAAGAAGAGACTTTGTTGTCTTGAAAATCCACTTAGACAATAAAGGTGTCATTTTTACTCTACTAGTCTCCTAGGTGAACAATGGAAAGTATGAAATGACAATAAGATACCAATGGGACTGGTTTACTAAGGAAGAGTGGTGCAATTATGGGGCAAAGCAACCACACCATAGGGAACAAATAAAAATCCCCATTGATTTAACCCCTTAAGGATCAGCAACGCATGCAAGAGGCTGTCACTTAAGGACCAGGGACCATTTTATTTTGCCGAATCTGATTCCGGACTGCACGTTGATCGGGGAGCCCAGAATTACATGACGGTCCAGGACCGTCATGGGTCCTTAAGGGTATAACAACCCATGACGGTCCAGGACCGTCATGGGTCGATAAGGGGTTAAATTAGTTTTTTAAATACTTGAAAGCTTTGCAATGCATTGAAAGACCTCACTAGCATTCAAGTTGTGAAAGACCAATTTCAATTAATGATAATTTGGTGAATTTGTATTTGTGTCCTATGGTGCAGTTGGCTTCAGGGCTGGCCCAAGACATTGCGCTGCCTGGGTCCAAGGATGAAATGCTGCCCCCCCACTCCAAAACCACGCCCACCAAAACATGCTTACAGTATCACGTGACACGATCCCGAGATATACCTCCCATCATTTCCCTGGCCAAAGAGAGACACCTTATTTTTAAGTAGTATTGTTGGGGGCGTGGCTGGTAGGTGGGGCATTACTGAGAATTTTTAGGTAACTTAATGACCTACTGACACCTCTTTATGCAACTGAATACATGACTTTGAACAAGACCAAAATATTTTATTTACTCAAACTAATGTATAAACACATAGTGAAGTTTAAACAAACATCAAATTGAGTTGTATCTCTGTGGAGCAATGTGATACACTTATATACACACTACACAGTCTGATCTCCTAAAATGAGGGACAATAGGGTGGGAAAGACAGACAGAAGGATTTGAGTCTCAAAGAGGGACACTTGGGAGATATCTTTTCAATTTCTGTTTTAGAAAAGCACCCCTGGGCATATGTGTAAAAGCAAAAATGGAATGAGGGGGAAAACCGCAATTCAATATTTATAAAATTAACCCCTGTCTGCCAGATGTCCCAATTACTTGATTCAAAATTTGTTTAAAGAAATCTCTAGCATTCAATGGGTTCAAAGTTGCATGGTAACTAATTCTTAGTATTACTGCATAATTTTTTCAGTCTGGCCTGTGTTGTCTTTCCTCCTATTACTCCGTTCAGAGCATGAGATCCCCATGCGATTTAGGTAGACTGCTGCATGCAATACAATTCTACAGATTCCCAAAACAAAAACGAATTACTCACCCTTTTCTCTTTTCAAAAGAGGAAAGAATACTGAGTGATCAATACATTTCAGATAATTTAGTAAAAGATAAAATAGTGACATTGAAAACTCCAGGCTTTATAAGCAATATCTGCCTAATATCAAAGGAAGGATCCGACTTTCGATCGGTGTAGTGTACTAAACTATTGAGTTCTTTACCAACATATCAAAATAGAAGGGATACATCTTCTGAGGGATCTCCCCTTGCTATCAGTTTGGATGGTCAAAATTTATTTCAAACATGTCTTCCTTATAGTTCTGTTGTCAATGCAAAAATAACCATAACTTCAATTACTATGGGGAGGTAAAAAATGACAATTAATTTATCTCCCCTTTAGTCTTTCATCTGATCCTTGGTGTTTCACAAAAAATGATGAAACCTGTAGTAAATATATAAGCAGGTGAATTCACATGGTCATTTATTTAGATGACATTTTAATTATATTTTAAGTATGGGACATGATAAAGCTCCCTATAGAGTGGACAATAGAATTACCATCTTCCTTAGGTTTTCTGATCAACTGGAAAAAATCTATACTAGTTTCCTCTAGAAACATAGAATTTCTAGGTTTCATCACAAATTCAAATCAGTTGGTTCTTCAACTTCCAAAGACAAGAAAAAAATTAATCTGGAAATAAATTAATTCAGTTTAAGCAAAGACAAATTGTCCTTTAAGGGTGGGTCAAAAATGCAAAACATTTTCGCATGACTTTTTGGAAAAAAAAAAACAGACGATTTTTCTCTTTTCTCCAATGATACATTTTCCTTGTTTTTGCCTATTCCAGCAAATGTTTCATCTATTCCAATACGTTTTTCTCGTATTCTAACAATTTTCTCTAATTCAACACATTTTTCTCCTATGTTTCCTATGGTGCAACATTTCCCAGCACAATATTACTTATTGTGAGGGCTGTAGTGGAGAAATAAGCAGCTGAAAGTCAAAGTCCTACAGCAACATATACCTTGAAAAATGTGTTAGCATGCAGAGTGCCTTTGTCCTTTGCTCACAACATTAACCTCCTGATTAAGTGACACTGGCACTTATTCATGATGATGTCAAGTGATAAAAAGTACAACTTTTTTTTTTTTTAAGTTTTAAAAGCTTTATTTGAGAAATATAGTCATACAAGAAAAGACATGTCCATACATCACAGAGTATACATTTACAACATACAAATACAGCAATGTAAAGAAATATCAAGTGGGGAGAACAGCAAAACAAAACAAGCAATTGACACATAGAGATGTCTTTTAAATCTAACAAGATGTGGAGGAGGAAATAGCCCACCTCACACTATTGTAATGGAGAAACTAAACCAGAAAAACAATGGGAATATGTGAGTTAGAGAGGTAGTAGGTGGAGAGAAAGAGGAAGAGGAGAGAAAGAGAAAAAAAAAAAAAAAAGAAGAGAAGAGGGAGGGAGGGGGGATCCCCATCCATGAGAGTCATCCGCGATCCGCAACCTGAGAAAAATGAATAGTAAAAAGAAAAATTCAAAAAGGACAAGTAGAGAAAAAAATTGCTGATCATATAAGGATCACCACCCATTCTAGTGATTTGTATTCTCAACATAGATATTTGATCTCGCACCCTGCTTACCCACTCCCGAAGCGTAGGAGGGCTCTCCTCTCTCCAATGCCCAGGTATTAGGGATTTAGTAACATCGTCAATAAGAGACACCTACGCAAAGGAGGTAATTTTGGAAGGTTCAATAGGAAGAGAGTCTGCCAAATATCCTGAGACAAGGAAACTACCAAACATCTAGAGATAGAATCCAGGCATTCCTTCCAAAATGCGTGGATTTTTTCACAAAACCACCAAATATGAGAGGGCGTACCCCTCTCCTTATGACATCTCCAGAATAAAGAGCTAAATTGAGGAGATATGATGTGAAGTCTCAAAGGAGTAAGGTACCATCTAGACAAAAATGTAAAATGTGATTGCAAGGCTGCAGCTCAGATCGATGCTCGAGAGGCTGTCCTCCAAATGGAAGTCCATCCATCTAATGCCAACGCGTGATTTAGTTCCTTCTCCCACGCGGCAACATATCCATGCTTAAGAGAGGAAGGAGTGTCCGATAGAATAGAGTGTACCTTACCCAATTTACCCAAAGGGGCTTTAGTAGGCAACAAAAGAGATTCAAAGGATGTCGGAGGGGATGACCAAGTAGATTTCACAGCACGGGAGTCTAAGAAATGTTTCTTTATTTATATTGCGCCAACTAATTCCTCAGCGCCGTACAATTGGGAATAGACATATAGAGGTATTAAATAGTACAATCAGATGTGGAGAACAGAAGGATCAGAGGGCCCTGCTCATGAGAGCTTACAGTCTAGAGGAAGATAGGTATGACACAGAGGGAGTAAGTGCTATTGCGTCTGTGGCAGATGCGTATGCAAGTGGTGGTGGGGAACTGGCGTGGTGTGATTGGTGGGACCTTGACAAACTGCATCAACCCTGGAAGGAGAGGGATCATCATCATTTATTACACATACTGCAGCAACCACTGCTGCAGTCAGTTTTTGAACTACCACTTTACTTTCACATACCTGCACTACTCCACCTTCCCCCTGCCCCTTGTGCATTTGCTAGACATTACTCAACTACTGTGTGTGTTTTTACTCTCTACAGTACACAATTGATGGAGTGTGATGTCCTGTCTTATCCCTCAACAAAATTCTCAATGTCATCTGCTGTCTGTCAAATTTGCCTCATTCACAAAGCTTACATCAGGCTCCCATTCAGCTTTCTGCCACCTAATATATTTATTTGTTTAATTATTTCTGTCTTCATTTGTTTAATTTTCTTTTATTATTTTTTTAAGTTATCTACCCTATCTTATCACAGTCAATCAAAACTGAATAAATAAATAAATAAATAAATAAAACAAAATCAACTTCTTTCCCCAGTCTTGCCAGTCAATCACACTGAGTTTCTCCCATCTTCTTCCCCAGAGTGAGCCCAGTGTCCTCCAATGCGGAGAATAAATGTCCTACCTAAAAGATTCATTAAACAAAGCTTCAATTCCCCTTTATTTGCCTATCTTCTCTAGCACAAAAACGTGCTGCTTTCTCCTCTCACAAACACAGAATGGCATGCTGTGAAAGCCTGACACCTTATTATATGCCTGAAGGAAAAGTAGAGAAAACTTTCATGTGGTGGAGAAAAATGTTTCTTTCCATTCCTTTTAATGGAATGAGCTATGCGAAAATATGCGGGAAACTGGCACTTTTCATGGGAAATTATTCACCCAGCGGGAAATGCCATTTTTGCCGATCTTGGTTTGAGGTGAAAGTTTTCACCCGTCCCTAGTGTCCTTATGAATACTGACCCAAATAGTGGGTCTTTTGGTCACATAGATTCAGGGCTCTGCAGAGTCTCAAATATCAACACCTCAGGAAGGGTCTCAGATTTTCAGATCTGGATTCCTTGTCAATAGAAGCGAGGGAAGAATTGATATGGTAGCTAAAACATCTAGATGCAATGGGAAAGCAATTTTCAGGATGATCTTGATTAGTGATGAGCGAGCATGCTCGGCCGAAGCTCGGTTCGGCTCGAGCATCGCTCTGCTCGGCACATGGCGGTACTCGTACGAGTACCGCATGTGCTCGCCCGCCATGTTCGGGTCTCCTCCCCGCACGTTTCGCGGCTGCTGCGCAGCCAATAAACGTGCGGGGAGGCTCTGACATCAGTGTAATGCCAGCAGCCATGTTGGCTGCTGGCATTACACTGATTGGCTGGCCAGAACCCGTGATCGGGTGCTGTATAGCACCTGACCAGCGAGTTCGGCTCAGTCTTAGCCAGGGAGAGATGAGGATAGGAAGGGAAAGTCAGTGTAGGCAGAAAAAAAGCGCGTTTGAACAAAAAAAAGACCCAAAAGTCCTTTTTAGGACTACTGTGTGTGGGGGCAGCAGATATATTTTGTTTTGGGGGGCAGAGTTTAAAAAAAAAACGTCACATATTCCGTTCACTGTGCCTAGCCGCAGATTAGCAGCACATTCTGTTTAGTGTGCACAGTTGCAGATTAGCAGCACATTCTGTTTAGTGTGCAAAGTTGGAGATTAGCAGCACATTCTTTTTAGTGTGCAAAGTTGCAGATTAGCAGCACATTCTGTTTAGTGTGCAAAGTTGCAGATTAGCAGCACATTCTGTTCAGTGTGCAAAGTTGCAGATTAGCAGCACATTCTTTTTAGTGTGCAAAGTTGCAGATTAGCAGCACATTCTGTTCAGTGTGCAAAGTTGCAGATTAGCAGCACATTCTTTTTAGTGTGCAAAGTTGCAGATTATCAGCACATTCTGTTTAGTGTGCAAAGTGTAAAAAATAAAAGTCACTTATTCCGTTCACTGATCCTAGCCGCAGATAAGCAGCACATTCTGTTTAGTGTGCAAAGTTGCAGATTAGCAGAACATTCTGTTTAGTGTGCAAAGTTTAAAAAATAAAAGTCACATATTCCATTCACTGTGCCTAGCCACAGATAAGCAGCATATTCTGTTTAGTGTGCAAAGTTGCAGATTATCAGCACATTCTGTTTAGTGTGCAAAGTGTAAAAAATAAAAGTCACTTATTCCGTTCACTGATCCTAGCCGCAGACAAGCAGCACATTCTGTTTAGTGTGCAAAGTTGCAGATTAGCAGAACATTCTGTTTAGTGTGCAAAGTGTAAAAAATAAAAGTCACATATTCCATTCACTGTGCCTAGCCGCAGATAAGCAGCATATTCTGTTTAGTGTGCAAAGTTGCAGATTATCAGCACATTCTGTTTAGTGTGCAAAGTGTAAAAAATAAAAGTCACTTATTCCGTTCACTGTGCCTAGCCGCAGATAAGCAGCACATTCTGTTTAGTGTGCAAAGTTGCAGATTAGCAGAACATTCTGTTTAGTGTGCAAAGTGTAAAAAATAAAAGTCACATATTCCATTCACTGTGCCTAGACGCAGATAAGCAGCATATTCTGTTTAGTGTGCAAAGTTGCAGATTAGCAGCACATTCTGTTTAGTGTGCAAAGTGTAAAAAATAAGTCACTTATTCCATTCACTGTGCCTAGCCGCAGATAAGCAGCATATTCTGTTTAGTGTGCAAAGTTGCAGATTTGCAGCACATTCTGTTTAGTGTGCAAAGTGTTAAAAATAAAAGTCACATATTCTGTTCACTGTGCCTAGCCGCAGATAAGCAGCACATTCTGTTTAGTGTGCAAAGTTGCAGATTTGCAGCACATATTCCGTGTAATATGAAGAAGGCGGGTAAAAAGGGACGGGGAAGTGGACGTGATCCTGATAGTTCGGGGCGCGGGTCAGGACGCGTAGAAACTGTGCCTGGTGCCAGAGCACAAGAAAGAAAGACATCCACCATACCTAGCTTCATGTCTCAGTTTACAGGGCGTCGCAGGACATCACTCTCGAGGTCAGACCACTGCGAACAGGTGGTCGGTTGGATTTCAGCTGATACTGCTTCCAGTCGGTTAAGCACCACCCTGTCTTCCACCAAGTCCACTCTCAGTAGCCAAGAGTCTGGTCAACATAATCCTCACCCTGATCATCCTTCCTCCCACCATAGAGGGTCTGGTCAAAGAAGTGATCCCACACTGGGATATAGTGAGGAGCTCGTCTCATCACCAATCCTTAATTTGAACCTCTCTCCAAGCACGCTTGCAGAGGAACATGAAATCTTGTGCCCTGATTCACAACCTCTAGAGGGTACCCAATAACAAGAAGATGACAGAGGTGAACGGCATTTAAGGTCAAAGGAAGTGGATGATGATGATGATGAGACACAGTTGCCATCAAATCAACCACTATTACTGTCTCAAGACCTTGATGAGGAGGATGATATACAGTTGTCAATGACTGAGTATGTGGTGGGATCAAGAAATGAGGAGGATGATCAGAGTGAGGAAGTGGAGGAGGACTTGGTGGACGATGAGGTGACTGACCCCACCTGGGAAGGTGGAGAGCCGAGCGATGACAGCAGTCCTGAGGGTGAGCCATCTGCAGCACCGCAACAGGCTGGAAGAGGCAGTGGTGTGGCTACAGAAAGAAGGCGGACCGCACGAAACCGGCCCGCAAATGTTCCACGGAGCACCCCCTTGCGTAAATCTCCCTTGCCAAGGGCTAGGTGTTCCACGGTATGGTGTTTTTTTAAGGAGAGTGCGGACGACAAAAAAATTGTAGTTTGCAACCTGTGCCACACCAGAATGAGCCGAGGCATGAACACTAGAAACCTCACCACCACCAGCATGATCCGACACATGGCATCCAAGCACCGTAATAAGTGGGAGGAACGCCCGGATCGCCAATCTGTGTCTGCAGGCCACACCACTGCCTCCTCTTCCCCTGTTTTCGGTGCCGGCCAATCGCCTGTCGAAGGCGCAGGCCCGCATACCTCCCGCCCTGCACCTGTACCATCTGAAGCACCATCAGCGACCACATCCACTTCCCTGTCCCAGCGCAGCGTCCAAATGTCGTTACCCCAGGCATTTGAGCGCAAGCGAAAATACCCAGCCACCCACCCACAGGCCATAGCACTAACCTCACACCTTTCCAAATTACTGGCCATCGAAATGCTGCCATTTAGGCTTGTGGACACTGAGTCCTTCCGCAGCCTGATGGCAGCAGCTGTCCCTCGGTACGCAGTCCCCAGCCGCCACTACTTTTCCCGGTGTGCCGTCCCCGCCTTACACCACCATGTGTCCCGTAACATCACCCGTGCCCTGACCAACGCAGTTACTGGGAAGGTCCACTTAACGACTGACACATCGACAAGTGCTTGTGGCCAGGGACGCTACATTTCCCTGACGGCACACTGGGTGAATGTCGTGGAGGCTGGGAGCGACTCGGACCCTGGGATGGCACAGGTGCTACCCACGCCGAGGATTGCGGGCCCTACCTCCATCAGGGTTTCCGCCAGCACCTACGTTATTGGCTCCTCCTCCTCCGTTTCCACCTCCGAATTCTCTGCGCGCAGCGCCACTCACCCATCAGCCGGTAGCTGGAAGCAGTGTAGCACTGCAGTGGGGAAGCGTCAACAGGCCGTGCTGAAGCTGATCTGCCTTGGGGACAAACAGCACACGGCCTCAGAGCTGTTGCAGGGGATTAGTCACCAGACCGAGCAGTGGCTCTCGCCACTCAGCCTGCAGCCAGGCATGGTTGTGTGTGATAATGGGCGTAACTTGGTGGCGGCTTTGGAGCTCGGCAAGCTCACACACGTACCATGCCTAGCGCATGTATTTAATTTAGTGGTTCAGCGATTTCTAAAAACCTACCCCAATTTGCATGATCTCTTGACCAAGGTGCGCCGCGTGTGTGCACATTTCCGTAAGTCATCAACAGCTTCAGCCGGCCTGTTGAAGCTGCAGCAGCGCTTACAATTGCCAGCTCACCGGCTGCTGTGTGACGTGAGCACGCGCTGGAACTCCACCTTCCACATGTTGGCCCGGCTTTGTGAGCAGCAGAGGGCAGTAGTGGAGTACCAGCTGTTACACGGTCGTCGCCTCTCCGTTCAACTTCCTGTAATCAGAAGTGAGGAGTGGGAATGGATGTCAGACCTCTGTGAGGTTTTACGCAATTTTGAGGAATCGACACAGATGGTGAGCGGCGATAACGCTATTATCAGTGTGTCGGTACCTACCCGGTCCGGGTCGCCGCGCCGGGAGGTCCTTGGTGCCAGTTCCGGCTTCCAATGCGCTTCTGCGCAGGCGCCGACGTCAGACGCTTAGACGTGCTGCTACGTCGGCGTCATGACTCCTTCCTCTATTTTACTGAGCGCGCGGCCACGGACCGGCGCTCAGTAATCAGCGTTCTTTCGAGGGGTTAGCAGTGTCTCTGCTTCTCCTCTCTCCGGGCCAGTCTTACCTGCTCTCCTCCCTGGACCACCAGGCCAAGTCTTACCTGCTCTCCTCCCTGGACCACCAGGCCAAGTCTTACCTGCTCTCCTCCCTGGACCACCAGGCCAAGTCTTACCTGCTCTCCTCCCTGGACCACCAGGCCAGTCTTACTTGTTCTCCTCTCTGGACCACCAGGCCAGTCTTACCTGCTCTCCTCCCTGGACCACCAGGCCAAGTCTTACCTGCTCTCCTCCCTGGACCACCAGGCCAAGTCTTACCTGCTCTCCTCCCTGGACCACCAGGCCAGTCTTACCCGTTCTCCTCTCTGGACCACCAGGCCAGTCTTACCTGCTCTCCTCTCTGGACCATCAGGTCAGTCTTACCTGCTCTCCTCCCAGGTCCACCAGGCCAGTCTTACCTGTTCTCCTCCCTGGACCACCAGGCCAGTCTTACCTGCTCTCCTCTCTGGACCACCAGGCCAGTCTTACCTGTTCTCCTCCCAGGACCACCAGGCCAGTCCAAGCCACTCTCCTTCCCGGTCAGGCTTCACTTCCTTCACCCATCAGTGTCTCTCTTTTCTTCTGGAGAGCTCTACCCTAGGTCAGACTCTCCCTGGGGCAGGTGGTGGTAGTCCTCTCTGTAGCCTGTTCTCCTGGGCCACCTTCAGCTCAACTGAAGGGGGTCATCTGGCTTCGCGGCCAGCATCTTTACCCGGCTTCGGCCGCAGCACAACACGCTACAGGGGGCCTACGTCCGCTAGCAACGTACTCTAGCGTCGCTCCCCAGCTTCTCTCCACCTGCCCTTGTTGGAGGAGTCGCTTTTACTTTCCTCTTCGGGCCCAGGGCCCTCCTGATCCTGCTGCGGGGTTCCTTGCCCTGAAAACCTCTGTCAGTATTACTGAGCCTCTTTATGGAACCCGCAGGAATCATGGAGGCCCTTACGGCCTTGAGTTCACAGCTTTCCTCCTTGACTTCTTCCATTGAGGAACTTCAGAGTAACCAGGCTGTACTCCACCATAGGCTGGCAGAGTTGCAACCCGCGGCTCCGCCTCTGGGACCTGCTGTCCCTCCTCCTGGTCCTTCGGTGGACCTCGGGGCCTCTGCCCCCGAACCCAGAGTTCCCTTACCTGACCGTTTCAGTGGGAACCGGAGTCAGTATAAGTCATTCATGACTGCTTGCGAACTCCTGTTCGCCATAAATCCCAGGACCTACACGACCGATTTCGTGAAAGTTCGCACTGCCATCACTCTGTTGCTGGAGGAACCGCAAGCCTGGGCATTTAATTTGTTACAGGAGAACAGTCCTTTGCTCCACTCATGGCTATCCTTTCGTCGGGCGATGGATACATTATATGACGATCCTATGTGCTCTGCCTCGGCACAATCCGCTATTAGGGCCTTGTCCCAAGGACGGCGACCAGTCGAGGATTACATTGCGGATTTCCGAAGATTGTCCATAGAGACCCAATGGAACGAGGCTGCTCTTCTCGATCAGTTCCGTTTGGGGCTCACTGAGGCCCTTAAGGATGAACTGGCCCGCGTCGGTGTGCCCCCGTCCCTGGAGGATCTCATGCTCTTGGTCATACGGATAGACCGACGCTTGAGGGAGAGACGCAGGGAACGTTTGTCTTCCGGACTGCCCGTTCCTCCCATGCGCACTGTACCGCAAGCACCTGCGGCTCCGGCGGCTCAAGAAGAACCCATGCAGCTAGGCCTGGTGCGTGGTCCCCTATCGGACGAGGAAAAGGCACGCAGACGCCGCCTGAACTTGTGCCTGTATTGCGGCGGTAGCGGGCATCTCCTCCGTACCTGTAGTAAGAGACCTCAAAACCCGCGAGGTAAGGGTACGCATTGGGGTGTATGGTTGGGATCCTCGGTTCCTGTTTCTAATCATCTGTCTCTTGTGGTTTGTTTGCAGTGGGACCATAAGAAGCACACCGTTCTTGCTGTGGTCGACTCGGGTGCCAGCGGGTGTTTCCTGGACACCAAAGAGGCCATGCGTTTGGGGGTTCCTTTGGTGACGAAGAAGCCGTCATTGCACCTCCAGATGGCCGATGGGAGGCTACATCAAAGCGGGCCAGTACTTCAGGAGACACAGATGCTTCATTTGTCCATCGCACCACATCATCAAGAGCAGTTGTGCTTCGATGTTATCTCCTCTCCCTTGCACCCTCTCATCCTTGGGTTACCCTGGTTGCGGAAACACAACCCAGCTATCAACTGGTCCCTTGGAACCATCTCGTTTCCCTCTTCACCTACAGAAAGTTCTCATCTTCTTGCCACACACTCTGTCTTACCACCAGCACTGCCTCCCGAGTACCAAGAATTTGCCGACGTCTTTGATCAACGGGGTGTTGATTCCTTGCCTCCCCACCGCAGGTATGATTGCCCAATCGACTTACTACCAGGAGCAGCTATCCCCTATGGCCGTGTCTTTCCCCTCTCGGGGCCTGAACTCCAGCACTTGAAGGAATACTTGGCAGAAAACCTCCAGAAGGGGTTCATCCGTCCTTCCACGTCACCGGCTGGAGCGGGGATTTTCTTTGTCGAGAAAAAAGATGGAGGCTTACGGCCCTGCGTGGACTACCGGGCCTTGAATGATGTCACCATCAAGAATCGGTACCCACTTCCTCTGATCCCAGAACTACTAGAGCGCATCTCCAATGCTACTGTTTTTACTAAACTGGACCTGCGTGGGGCCTACAATCTGGTTCGGGTCAGACTTGGAGATGAGTGGAAAACTGCCTTCCGCACTCGTTACGGCCACTTCGAATACCTGGTGATGCCCTTCGGGCTGTGTAACGCTCCTGCAACTTTCCAGTGTTTCATGAATGATGTGTTCTCTGACCTTCTGGATCAGTACGTGGTGGTGTACCTGGATGATATCCTGGTGTTTTCACCCTCCTTGTCCGAACATCGGCAACATGTCCGTTCCGTCCTGGCCCATCTACGGGCCCATTCACTGTATGCCAAGTTGGAGAAATGCGCTTTTGCGGTGCCAGAGATCGAGTTTCTGGGATTTATCGTCTCACCAGGTCATGTGAAGATGGATCCTCGCAAGATATCTGCGATCCTTGCCTGGCCTACACCTCTGTCCAAAAGAGCAGTACAGCAATTTGTTGGCTTCGCCAACTTCTACAGACGATTTATTAGAGACTTTTCTAAACTTGTCGCACCCATCACAGCTCTTACTAAACAGGCTGTGCCCTTTCAGTGGACTACTGCTGCTGATCTGGCCTTTCGTAGGCTAAAGAAGCTTTTCACACAGGCACCTATTCTATCTCAACCTGATATCCGGAGGCCGTTTGTACTGGAGGTCGATGCTTCAGACATTGCTACAGGCGCTGTATTGTCACAGCGTTCCGGACCTAAGAATCAACTACATCCTGTAGCCTACTATTCCAGGCGTTTAACTTCGGCTGAGATAAACTATACCGTAAGTGACAAAGAATTGTTGGCAATCAAGAACGCCTTGGAGGAGTGGCGTCACCTCTTGGAGGGATCAGAACATCCCGTTATGGTTTTTACTGATCATAGGAACCTCGAGTACCTCAGGAACGCCCGCAGATTGTGCGCACGGCAAGCCCGTTGGGCTCTATACTTTTCCCGGTTCCGCCTCCATATTACCTACAGACCAGGATCTAAGAATCTCAAGGCGGATGCTTTGTCTCGCATGTTTTCCCACGAAACTCGGTCTGATCCTCGTCCAGACACCATCCTACCGGCCACTGCATTCCTTCTTACCGCTCAGCCACTACTGGACCGGATTAAACAGCATGTACAGTCCAACACCGCGTCCATTCAGGAACACGCCCTACAACCTAAGGATGGCCTCCTGTGGAAAGATGATTGTGTTTTCGTACCACTTCCTTTCCGCCAGGAAGTACTCCGCATGTTCCATGATGCTCCTACAGCAGGCCATGGGGGACTAGAACAAACTCAGGAACTGACCAGACGACACTTCTGGTGGCCGAACATGAAACACGACATACACGCATATGTATCAACTTGCAATATATGTCTCCAGTCCAAAGACAGGCATACTAAACCAGCAGGCCTCCTTCGTCCTTTGACCATACCTACTATCCCTTGGAGAGCCATTTCCATGGATTTTATTACCGACCTTCCACCTTCCGGCGGTAACACCACTATCCTAGTGGTGGTGGATCGATTTACCAAAATGGCTCACTTCATAGCTACCTCTGGTCTACCATCTGCACCACAGACGGCCACCTTGTTCATACAAGAAGTCTTCCGGTTACATGGCCTACCCTCCTCCATAGTCTCGGACCGAGGTTCCCAGTTCACCTCCCGGTTTTGGAGAGCACTCTGTCACGCTCTTCGTATCCAGTGCAAATTGTCCTCTGGATACCACCCACAGTCTAACGGACAAACGGAACGGGTCAACCAGACCCTGGAACAATACTTACGTTGTTACACCACTCATCTACAAGACAATTGGACCTCACTTCTTCCTGTTGCTGAATTCGCTTATAACAACCATATGCACAGATCCTCCCAGTCCACGCCTTTCCTTGCTATGTACGGGTACCATCCTCTGATGTTTCCATCTTTATCAACACTCTCATCAGTCCCTATGGTGTCACAGCGGCTGCAGCACCTTCGACAGTGTCACCGTCTGCTTCGGCTCATCTTGGCGAAGACTCAGTTACAGTACAAACACCAAGCAGACAAACATCGGGCTCCCGAACCACTCTATAAAGTGGGTGATCGGGTTTGGCTGTCCACGGCTCACATCCGTATGTCCTGCCCGTCTCGAAAGCTAGGTCCTCGTTTCCTTGGTCCTTTCCGGGTCCTACGGAAGATCAATCCTGTGGCTTTCCGCTTGTCTATGCCTTCCTCCTACCGGATCCATCCCACCTTCCATGTCTCACAACTCCGGCCTTGGAAGGCTTCTCCCTATCCCCACCGAGACCCCGACCGCCCTCCGCCTGTTCTTGTGGACGGGTCCGAAGAATACGAGGTTCGAGCAATCCTTGACTCACGTTTGCGCCGTGGTCGTCTGGAGTATCTCGTCGACTGGAAGGGGTATGGTCCGGAGGAGAGGTCCTGGGAGCCCTCTCTCCGAGTCCATGCTCCTGCGTGTGTCCGGTCTTTTCATCGCTTGTATCCCTCTCGTCCTGGCCCTGGGGCCGTCCTGAGGCCGTCCTTGGGTAGGGGGCTCTGTCGGTACCTACCCGGTCCGGGTCGCCGCGCCGGGAGGTCCTTGGTGCCAGTTCCGGCTTCCAATGCGCTTCTGCGCAGGCGCCGACGTCAGACGCTTAGACGTGCTGCTACGTCGGCGTCATGACTCCTTCCTCTATTTTACTGAGCGCGCGGCCACGGACCGGCGCTCAGTAATCAGCGTTCTTTCGAGGGGTTAGCAGTGTCTCTGCTTCTCCTCTCTCCGGGCCAGTCTTACCTGCTCTCCTCCCTGGACCACCAGGCCAAGTCTTACCTGCTCTCCTCCCTGGACCACCAGGCCAAGTCTTACCTGCTCTCCTCCCTGGACTACCAGGCCAAGTCTTACCTGCTCTCCTCCCTGGACCACCAGGCCAGTCTTACTTGTTCTCCTCTCTGGACCACCAGGCCAGTCTTACCTGCTCTCCTCCCTGGACCACCAGGCCAAGTCTTACCTGCTCTCCTCCCTGGACCACCAGGCCAAGTCTTACCTGCTCTCCTCCCTGGACCACCAGGCCAGTCTTACCCGTTCTCCTCTCTGGACCACCAGGCCAGTCTTACCTGCTCTCCTCTCTGGACCATCAGGTCAGTCTTACCTGCTCTCCTCCCAGGTCCACCAGGCCAGTCTTACCTGTTCTCCTCCCTGGACCACCAGGCCAGTCTTACCTGCTCTCCTCTCTGGACCACCAGGCCAGTCTTACCTGTTCTCCTCCCAGGACCACCAGGCCAGTCCAAGCCACTCTCCTTCCCGGTCAGGCTTCACTTCCTTCACCCATCAGTGTCTCTCTTTTCTTCTGGAGAGCTCTACCCTAGGTCAGACTCTCCCTGGGGCAGGTGGTGGTAGTCCTCTCTGTAGCCTGTTCTCCTGGGCCACCTTCAGCTCAACTGAAGGGGGTCATCTGGCTTCGCGGCCAGCATCTTTACCCGGCTTCGGCCGCAGCACAACACGCTACAGGGGGCCTACGTCCGCTAGCAACGTACTCTAGCGTCGCTCCCCAGCTTCTCTCCACCTGCCCTTGTTGGAGGAGTCGCTTTTACTTTCCTCTTCGGGCCCAGGGCCCTCCTGATCCTGCTGCGGGGTTCCTTGCCCTGAAAACCTCTGTCACAGTGTAACCATCCCACTTCTGTGTCTACTGAAACGCTCGCTGCTCACAATTAAAACCGACGCTTTGCATGTGGAAGAGGTGGAAATGCAGGAGGAAGAGCTTACACAAGGTGATAGCCAGAGCACCCTCACTTCGTCTTCTCAGCGACAATTGGAGGAGGCGGAGGAGGAGGAGGAGGAAGACACGGTTGCCTCCGCTACAGAGGGTAGCCATGGAACTTTAGTTCCATCTCTTCAGCGTGGGTGGGCAGAAGAGGAGGAAGAGGATGAGGAGATTGAGAGTCATCCTCCTGGTGAGGACAGCGAAATCTTGCCTGTTGGTACTCTGGCACACATGGCTGACTTTATGTTAGGCTGCCTTTCCCGTGACCCACGCGTTATACGCATTTTAGACAACACGGATTACTGGGTGTTCACCCTTCTGGACCCCCGCTACAAAGAGAATTTCTCATCTCTCATTCCTCCGGTGGAGAGGACAAGCAAAATGGTGCAATACCAGAAGGTTCTTGTTGAAAAATTGCTCCAAAATTTTCCATCTGACAACGCTGGCGGCAGAGTACGTGCTACCTTGGCCAACCGAGAAGGGGAGAAAAGGGGAGCACACAGCAGTTCCGACAAAGGCAGGGCAACACTCTCCAAGGCGTGGGACACCTTCATGACACCCCGCCAGCACCCTCACCCTGATGCGCAGCCTAGTGTCACAAGGAGGGAAAAGTTTTGGAAGATGGTGAAGGAGTACGTAGCAGACCGTGTCAGCGTCCTCAATGATCCCTCTGTGCCTTACAACTACTGGGTGTCCAAGCTGGACACGTGGTATGAACTGGCACTCTACGCCTTGGAGGTGCTGGCCTGCCCTGCCGCCAGCGTTCTGTCTGAGCGGGTATTTAGTGCTGCTGGTGGCATCATAACAGATAAGCGTATCCGCCTTTCCACCGAAAATGCTGATAGGTTGACACTTATAAAAATGAACAAGGCCTGGATTTCCCCTGACTTCTCCACTCCACTGGAGGAAAGCCCCGGGAGAACATAAAGTCACTCTAGATATGTTATTTACAATGATGGGAATACTCTGTATTCCCATTCACCCCTTCCACCCAAAAAATGGGTATATGGTTGACTCTCTTCCATATACCCTGGGATATAATTTTTATATTGGGCCAGCTCACCAGCGGGCCCTGTGATATAATTTTTATATAGGGCCAGCTCACCAGCGGGCGCTGTTTGACAATTTTTGTATAGGTCAGCTCACCAGCGGGCCTTCTCATATAATGTTTTATTGGGTCAGCTCTCTAGCGGGCCCTCTCATATAATGTTTTATAGCGTCAGCTCACTAGCGGGCCTTCGCATATAATATTTAGGATGGTCAGCTCCGCAGCAGACCCTCACCCATAATGTTTTAGATGGTCGGCTCAGCGCACGTTTCCCTCTTAATCATGGCCCCAGTTCAGAAAAATCGAGGACATTTTTGGGAGAATTTGCCTCTGCGCACGTTTCCCTCTTAATCATGGCCCCAGTTCAGAAAAATCAAGGAAATTTTTTGCAGAATTTGCCTCTGCGCACGTTTCCCTCTTAATCATGGCCCCAGTTCAGAAAAATCTATGAAATTTTTTGCAGAATTTGCCTCTGCGCACGTTTCCCTCTTAATCATGGCCCCAGTTCAGAAAAATCTATGAAATTTTTTGCAGAATTTGCAGATGATATACAAGTAAATATACAGCAAATACTGTTTGGTAACAATTTTTCGCCTAAAGTCGTTTTTATCTTCCTTTTTGTGTGTTTTACGGTCAGTCTGTAAAAATGGCGTACTACGGGCGAAAGATCGTTCCCAGCAGCGATGTTGGAGTCCAAGATGCATCCAGAGATCCTCCCTATGCTGTCCCTGAACCATTTCTGTGGTGTTTCCATCATTTTCTGCCCTTTTCCTATGGACCAGGCACCCTCCCCTCATCAGAGCAGGGGGTGCCTGGTGTAATGCTCGAGTCCTCCCATTGACTTCAATGGGGCTCGGGTGCTCGGCCGAGCACTCGAGCCTCCGGGGGCGCTCGGTCAGAGCACCCGAACACCCGAGCATTGGGGTGCTCGATCATCACTAATCTTGATATAATAATAGAATCCAATGCCAGTTTAATAGGTTGGGGAAGGAGATTAGGTGATCAGACTATATGGGTCACACGGTTCCAATTAGAGTCAGAACTACCTATCAATTATCTAGAACTTCTTGAGGGTTCTTTGCTAGACTCTTTCTCAAGAGTCTAGCAAACAAAATAAATTTTGTTGAAAATGGAAAACATTTCAGCAGTCCAAAATATCAATCAAAAAACTGTAGCAAATTTAACAAATGACATTTGGCATTTCTGTTTAGGCAGACACATTATGATTTAAGCAGAACATTTACCAAGTCTGTCTAATGCGGTAGCAGAATGGAGTTTCTGATGTCTCGTGGATCTCAGCTATTGATTTTTCACAGAGAAGTGTTTGCATGGAAACTGGAAATCTAGGGACCTTTAGAATTGTTTTTTTTTTGCTTTTCAACTAAACTGCCAACTTCCTAAATTTTTCAGTTGGAGACTGAATGCTAGAGACGTTTCCAAAACATTATGAAACAATGCATTGGAGACCACTTTAGCATTCAAGGAGTTAAAAGTTCCATTTAAATCAAGAAGAATATCTGTTTGTCTCCTACTAGTGAGCTTGGCTTGCTCCAGAATCACTCCACTTTGCTTTTGTACATAAGGCTCAGTGTATTTTATTTGTGTTTGTGTGTTGAATATTCTTCATGGGAGCCATCTCATCCATGGCCCCCAGAGAAACACACAGGGCTATTTGCATCATAATGTGCGAGGGGCTTATTTGGGTGAGACAGGAGTGTCCAAATGACCCTATTTATGTCTTAATTAGGATGACACATAGGTGGACGGCTAAGAGGTTGGATTTATACTTAAATGCCAGAAGTGGGAGGAACAGGAAGTCAGTGGGAAGGATAGGTAGGCAGGGTTACCACTGAACTCACAAAGCCAGGAAATGAACCTCTGTCTCCAGAGACCTGGTAACTCATTCTGAAAACTTGAGTCCCCAGAGCAGATCCAGTGAGTCCCCAGATATGGTAATCTTCATGCAATGGTTTTACTTATATTAGGATTTAGTAATACACATGTGAGAGTTTTTAAAATAGATAGTGCTTCTAATAGAGCTTCTCTTCGTTCTTTTTGAATGGATGTTTATTTGTTTTGTGATCTGTGGCACGCTATATTTACAGGTGTGGTTATAAGTCTTGAGTTGTGTGCTCCCAGTAATATTTTAGAATCTTTTAGGGTTTATTGACTCCAGTACTTTCAGATTTCAATGATTTGGACCAGAGGCGTAACTAGAAGCCTCCGGGCCCTGATACAAGAAGTGCCACGGGCCCCCCACCACCACCACATGGGCCCCCTCCACAATGCCCCCATCTGCTACCTGGAGCTCCCATGCGGTCCACTTAGTAATGCAAAATGCTCGGAGATTATGTCATCTCCCAGCGCTCTGCATTATTAGAGCACCAGCGGGAGAATGCGGGTGCCAGGCGGAAGGGTCACAGGGGGAGGCCGGGCTTCTGGAGTGCACGGGCCCGGTCGCAGGTGTGACGCCACTGACATTATTTAATGGCTCAAGGATCCAAAGGATTAACCCTTTGAATGCCATAGGGGTATGCAATGTATTGCTTTAACACTATATCACTCAGAGGGTTAACAACATGCCCTTTACACAGACCCAAGCAGTTTAAAGTGCATTTGCCACAGTATCTTAGGTAAAACGAAGCTGTCAGTCGCCATTCTAATTGTTGAGTTGAAAATAATTGTTGACATCATTGTTCCCCAAGAGGTTCTGCAGAAGAGTTGGTCTAATTATTCTACAACTTCTCCTGGGCAAATATCTTAATGCTTTCCAGCTTACTTTGATATACATTAGAGTGCAAATGTGAAGGAAGCTGATATCTGCAACCGTAAGGAAAATTTACCCCCGTTAACTTGTTGTATTCTGGCTGGCATATCACTCTGTGCATTAGAGGATTCATTCTGTGGATGAAGCATCACTTGCAACATTCCATATATAAAAGGTTACAGTAACATTATGTTGATGATAAGGGTTATTTTCATTCGAGTTTTGTTGTAGCTTAATGGTTACAAAACACTGTGCAGGTAATTACTCAGTTACTAGGGCAACTAACTTGTCAAGTGTGGGAAAGGCTGGTGACTATTTATTCAGTGCTAAACAAAAGCTAGGGAATCTCTGAGATTTCTGCACACATATAACATTACTATTATTATCTTCAATTAATTGCATTGTTTATATAAGGGAAAACAGATAAAATAAAGTATGTTGGGCAGAAATTATATATTATACACATTATATATATAAAAAGGCAATATATGGAGCGAGCTAATTCTCAGTGGAAATAATATATACAGTGGATATAAAAAGTCTACACACCCCTGTTAAAATGCCAGGTTCTTGTGATGTTAAAGAATGAGACAAAGATAAATCATGTCAGAACTTTTTCCACCTTTAATGTGACCTATAACATGAACAATTCAATTGCAAAACAAACTGAAATCGTTGAGGGGGAAAATTAAAAGATAAAAAACCCACAATAACCTGGTTGCATAGGTGTACACACCCTTAAACTAATACTTTGTTGAAGCACCTTTTGATTTTATTAGAGCAATCAGTCTTTTTGGGTAGGAGTTTATTAGCATGGCACATCTTGACGTGGCAATATTTTCCCACTCTTCTTTGCAAAAGCACTCCAAATCTATCAGATTGCTAGGACGTCTCCTGTGCAAAGCCCTCTTCAGATCACCCCACAGATGTTCAATTGGATTCAGGTCTGGGCTTTGGGTGGACCATTCCAAAATAATAATAATAATAATAATAATAATTTGTGATTTTTATAGTGCTTTTCTCCCTGTGAGACTCAAAGCACTGTACAAAATCTATAAACAGATATAAAATTTAAGGGTTCCTTATGGTCACATGAGTTGACTGAATGCCTGATAAAAGAGATGGGTCTTTAGCTTTTTTTAAAAGTCTGTAATGATGGTGCCTCTCTGATTGAGGGCGGTAAAGGGTTCCAGAATGTGGGGGCAGCATGGCTGAATGCCTGGGAACCTGAGGTTGTCTTTATTCTGGGTACTGACAAGAGGGATCTGTTGGCTGACCGCAATGAGCGGGATTGAATATAGGGTATCAGGAGCTCTTTCAGGTTCTGTGGGCCTTGATTATTTAAGGCTTTGAAGGTCAGCAGGCCAATTTTAAAATATGTTCGCCATTTAATTGGAAGCCAATGCAGGGAGTGGAGAATGGGTGTTATGTGACATGAGCGAGTTTTGTTGGTCAGTAGTCTGGCTGCTGCATATTGTACTGTCTGTAGGCGATGGAGTTCTTTTTCTGGGAGGCCCAAGTAAAGTGCATTACAGTGATCTAGATGAGAAGACACAAATGCATGGACTAATGTTGGCATATCATCCGGTGGAATTAAGTGTTGTATCCTGTATATGTTTTTCAGAAGAAGGAAGGCAGATTTTATTACAGAAGAGATCTGCTGTTTAAATGACAGTCCAGAGTTAATCATCACTCTGAGACTTCGTACCTCTGTTGAACTAATGAGTTCAGAGCCTCCGAGTTCCAGGCCAGTTGGGTGATCCTGAGATACTCTTGTTGACCGGGGTACTCTCACCAAGAGTAACTCTGTTTTGTCAGGGTTCACTTTAAGCCAACTAGCATTCATCCACTCTATGAGGTCTGCTAAGCAACTGTTGATGAGGCATGTTGAGTCTTTAGTACCTGGAGCAAAGGAGAAGTAGAGTTGTGTGTCATCTGCGTAACAATGATATCTTAGGCCGTGTCTTCTGATGATGTCTCCCAGTGGTAGTAAGTAAATTGTGAATAGCATAGGAGACAAGATGGAACCTTGTGGAAGTTAATTCTGTTGGTGCAGATGAGCAAGATCCTGATGTTACTCTCTGTGACATACCAGTGAGGAAAGATTTAAACCAGTTAAGAACTGTGCCTCCTAGACCACAGATGTGCTGCAAATGTGCTATTAAAATCCCATGGTCAATGGTGTCAAATGAAGCTGAGAGATCCAGGAGGATTAGGATGGAGTAATCACCTTTTCTCTTGCCAAAAGGAGATCGACTAGCACTGTTTCCGTGCTTTGGCGGCATCTGAAACCTGACTGGAAAGGATCAAAGATGTTATAGCTTTATAGATGGGTCTCCAGTTGAGTTGCCACTACTTATTCAATGATTTTCCCCAGAAGTGGAAGGTTGGATACTGGTCTGTAATTTGCTATGCAGTCTGGGTCTAGTGAGGGATTCTTTAGGAGGGGTTTTACCACTGCTTCTTTTAGAGGATCCGGGAAGATTCCAGTTTTTAGTGAACACTCCACTATTTCTGTGAGGGCTGGGGCAAGTGTTTCAGTACATACAGACGAGTTGGGGCAGGGTCTAAGTCACACGTAGTGGGGCACAACTTTTGCATGGTTCTTTTAACTTCCTCTATGTCCACATTTGTAAAAGTAGACCATAAACTGGGGGAATCTAGTTTTCCACTGTAGTGGTTCTGGTGGGTAACTGGTTGGCCTGCTGTGATGGAGGCTCAGATGGAGGAAATCTTGTCTGTGAAGAAGATCGCAAATTCTTCACACTTATCTTGAGAAAAGTTGGTGGGTATATGCATGCAAGCTGGTTTGCAGAGCTCTTCTACTGTGCGAAACAGTCTGTTGCGGGAAAGTGTGATTTTGCGTGACAAAAATTAGGATTTTTTTCTGAATTATCTTAAATTAATATTCATTAAGGTGATTGGTAAGAGCAACTTTGTCCTCAGGGTCATGTGTCCTGCGCCACCTTCTCTCAAGTTTATGGCCTGTTCTCTTCCATTCTCTGATGGTGTTATCAAACCAAGGTGCATTATTGTGAGTTTTGATAGTGCATATGCATGATGGTGCAATGCTTTCTAGGATGTCCCTTATGGTTTTGTTGTAGAGTTGGACTAAGGAGACAGGGTCTTCACAAGTGCCCATCAGTTCACTTAGATCCATATTTGATGTTATGTCCAGTGGGGTCACCCCTTTTAATGAGCGGTGTTATACCAGCTTCTGAGGCTGTGCTCTGGCTGATTCTGATCCATTGGAAAAGTGTATGGAGTGGTGATCTGACCATACAACTGGATTTACAGTTACTGGAGACACTTCTAGTCCACACTGGAACACTAGATCAAGTGTATGACATTTTCTGTGGGTGGAAGTGACAACTATTTGTGTGAAGCCGAGCACACTCATCAGGCTGAGGAGGTCCTGCCCAAGTTGGGATAGTGTGTCATCAATCCAAGTGTTGAAGTCTCCCAATATAATCCATCTAGGGTGTTCAAGGATTAAAGCAGTCAAAAGGTCTGAGAGTTCTTGAAGAAATCTCTTCCCATCTCCTGGGGGTCTGTATATTAACAGTATCCAAAATCCTCTGTCTATTGAAATGCTAGCAGCTACGCATTCAAAAGATTTGGGTGTGTGGACTGATATTGGCCTGGGGTTTAAGGATGATTTGACACAGATCATTACTCCACCTCCCTTGCGCTCTTGTCTCAGGCAGCGGAACACTGCATAATTACCTGGAACAGCTGCTGCTAGGATAGGCCCCGCATTGTCATCTAGCCATGATTCTGTGATGCTCTGTACTTTGGAAACAATGTGTCTTCTTATGGGGATCACACAAAGAGGTTTCCTTGATTTGAATGTGTGCTTTTTGTGGCTTCTGGATTGAATCACTTCAATTGGGCTTGCAGGTAGAAGTGGTGGAGTGGCTATAGTGTCAGGAGATTGAACTTTAAGTTTTGATTTTCCACCATGGCAGCCCCTGTGGGTGCCTTTGAAGATGCCAAGCGATTTTAAGGTAACCACTTGCGAGGGGCTGAGTGGAGAGACCACTTTTTGGGGTTGTAGGGAATACAGATATGAGGCAGAATAGGTGAACATTCTCTTAGCAGTGAGGGGATTAAAATAGCCTCTGAGGTTTACAGGGATGTCAGCTGTGGGGGATGATCACATTGTCCTGTTCTTTAGATGCAGGCAAGTGTGAGGTGTGGAATTTTGCACTTCAGGATGCTTTGTAGATAACAGATAAGAAAGCATGCATATAGGTTGTAGTGTTTCAAATATGTTTCAGTTAAATATATAGTTGATTTTTTTTTTCTCTTTGTTTCTTTGTTTTTTCATCAATAAGTTTTCACAGTGTGTAGAAATTAAATCTGAGTATTTTTGAATAGATGATCAAATCCAAAACCCAATTAACAACTGGAGGTGAGTATAGGTGATCATTCCTTCAGAATTCATGGCGATAAAATAGCATCTAAGTTTTGTAGGGATGTCAGCTGTGGGTGATGGTCACATTGTCCTGTTCTATAGGATGCAGGCCAGTGTGAGGTGTGGAATTTTGCACTTCAGGCTGCTTTGTAGATAACACAGATAAGAAAGCATGCATGCAGGTGAGATTACAGGAGTTCAAAACCAGTGTGCTTCAGTGAAATATATATATATTTCCTCAATAAACTTTCTGAGTGTTTAGAAATGAAATCTGAGCATTGCTGAATGGATGATCAAATACAAAACCCAAATAACAACTGGAGGAGAGTCAGTTTTATAGTTTCAATGTTCCTTGTTTGTGGTGTTCCAGTGGAGTTATCTCTTCTTAGCTGTAAGAGGGTCCAGGGGAAGTATATTTCAATCCGCTGTATATCTCAGTGTTATAATGCCATCCGTTGAATTTTGGTAAATCCAGGTATGTGAAATGAGGAGAAGAGATTGGTCCTTGGAATATCTTTGGTGAATTTTGAAAGCAAGGAGGTTATAATGAAGGTAATTCCTGCAGAGGTCAGGAGCATGAGAAAAGTGTGGCAGCCAGCAGGGGCACCTAACAGTTTATCTTCTTCTGGTGAAGCCATGCTTTTGTGGATTTGGATGTGTGCTTTGGGTCGTTGTCGTGCTGAAAGGTGAACTTCCTCTTCATCTTCATCTTTCTAACAGACGCCTGAAGGTTTTGTGCCAAAATTGCCTGTTATTTGGAACTGTTCATAATTCCCTCCACCCTGACTAAGGCCCCAGTTCCAGGTGAGGAAAAACAGCCCAAAGCATAATGCTGCCACCACCATGCTTCACTGTGGGTATGGTGTTCTTTGGGTGATGTGCAGTGTTGTTTTTGTGCCAAACATACCTTTTGGAATTATGGCCAAAAAGTTCAACCTTGGTTTCATCAGATCATAACACATTTTCACATGTGCTTTTGGGGGACTTGATGTTTGTTACTGCAAACTTCAGCTGGGCTTGGATGTTTTTCTTTGTAAGAAAAGGCTTCTGTCTTGCCAGCCTACCCCATAGCCCATTCATAGGAAGAATACGGGAGATTGTTGTCACATGTAGCACACAGCCAATACTTGCCAGAAATTCCTGAAGTTCCTTTAATGTTGCAGTAGGCCTCTTGGAAGCCTCCTTGACCAGTTTTCTTCTCTTCTTCTGATCAATTCTGGAGGGATGTCCAGTTCTTGGTAATGTCTCTGTTGTGTCATATTTTCTCCACTTTATGGTGACTGTCGTCACCGTGTTCTATGGTATATCTAGTGCTTTGGAAATTCTTTTGTACCCTTCTCCTTACTGATATCTTTCAACAATGAGATCCCTCTGATGCTTTGGAAGCTCTCTGCTGACCATGGCTTTTGCTCTGAGATGCGACTAAGCAAATGTCAGGAAAATCCTACTAGAACAGCTGAACTTTATTTGTGATTAATCTGAGACACTTTATATGATGGCAGGTGTATAATGACTTCTTATGTGGGCATAGTCTTTTCAATCATACGGAATGCTGATGATGAATGTAACACCTCCCGTCCTTTGATGTTTCAAAAGCAAAATAGTTCAGCCAACTCGACAATGTGGTGATATCTAATATTGGATATTAAAAAGACACAATCGGGGTACAGTCCTCCAACACGTTTCGTATCAAACGTGACACTTCTTCCGGGAGAATTTAATAATATCCAAGTAAAGTCAACAACATTTTATACCTATGTTACTAAAATAAATCAGGTGTTTATGATGTCATTATTAGGTAACATACAGTATAGTATAAACCAGCAAGTAGAATAATATTGTATAAAATATCTAAACTGTTTATATAATTGGAACTATTCCAACTATAAGGAGTTATAAGAGGTTTGGCAGATATCTGGATGTAACCATGTCCGCTAAATAGATCTCCTGAATCTGCTAAAGAGATGAAGTGGATCCATCACAATGCTCAAAAAACAAAAATAATACTACTAAAAATAAAAATATATATAATAGAGATGAAGAAAATAGAATGCAATATAAATACAAATAATAATGAAAATTGATGTAAAAATCCTATATTATAATTTGTTAAAGATGTTTGTCAGAAGCCATCATGCACAGTAGAGATGTGTAACGGTTTGTTCGACACACAGACACAGTGGTTTAGGATAAAAACACAGTTTTATTGAAAACACAATAAAATAAAAACCCTCACAGGTCCTGTAGTATACAGGCAGTATAATACAGACACACGACAGATTAACAATATAAATGCCCACACAGGTCAGTACAAACATAAGGTACAAGCAGTCTATACTGACACAGGTCAGGCAAAAGATGTTGGTTTCCCAGGACTATGGTACTGCAAGGGTTAAAGTTCTTCAAGGATTGTAAACAGTCCCATGTGTTGAAAGTTCTGTGATAGCTCTTTTCATATAGAGAGCTTCTGGATGCTTAATGCTAGCAGAACAAACGTGAACTGCCAGAGTACAACAGGAGTAGCGTGTAGAGAACACTGCGGTAGCAGTAACGGAGACTGACACATGCACACTGCCGGAGCAGTAACGGAAACTAGACCAATGACTCACTGCCGTAGCAGTAACGGAAACAATCACAGGCACTCTGCAGGAGCAGTAACGGAGCACACTGCCGTAGCAGTAACGGAGGCAACTACTTGACTCTACAGGAGCAGTAACGGAGGACAAGCCAATGGCACACTGCCGGAGCTGTAACGGAGGCAGATACTTGCGACCTGCAGGAGCAGTAACAGAGGACAAGCCAATGGCACACTGCTAGAGCAGTAACGGAGGCACACACTTGCAACCTGCAGGACCAGTAACAGAGGACAAGCCAATGGCACACTACCAGAGCAGTAACGGAGGCAGGCACCTGCAACCGGCAGGAGCAGTAACGGAGGGCTAGGCCAAAAGCACACTGCTGGAGCAGTAACGGAGGCAGACACTTGCAACCTGCAGGAGCAATAACGGAGGACTAGGCCAATGACACCCTGCCGGAGCAGTAACGGAAACTGACTCTCGCACTCTGTTGAGCAAATGGGAACCGGATAGCCTGGAGAATAAGAATGTCGCCAAGGCGACAATAAGCTGTCAGAAGCAGGAACGCCAACCAAGCCGGGTCGAATCACGGAGCAGGAATGTCAGCCAATCCGGGTCGAATCACGGAGCAGGAACGTCAGCCAAGCCAGGTCGGTACACAGGAACAGGAACGTCAGCCAAGCTGGGTGAGTATATAGGAGCAGGAACGTCAGCCAGGCCGGGTCGGTACACAGGAGCAGGCATTGAAGAATAGTCAGACAATCCGGGCCGGTACGCAGGAGCAGGAGAACAGATGCAGAGTAGTCATGCAGGCCAAGATGGTACACTGGGAAACACTGAGCAGCAAACTAGCACTGGTACAGGAACACCACGAAAGGGCACCGTGTGGGTGCTGGAGCCCAGTATATAAAGGCCATACTGGGCGGGATCAATGCAGGACAGCCAATGGGAGCACACACAGAATAGACTGACAGGAAAACAACAACAAGGGAGCACGGGCACCGTGATAAGACGGCTGCATGTGCTGCAGTCATGCGCAGTACAGACTGCCCGGCTACGGCTGATACGGAGTGGGGTGCTCTGAATTCAGACCATCTTCCTGGGAATGGCATAACTGCAGTGCCGCCAGTGTTGGCCCGTGTACATGGGCTTTAAAACTATTAAATAATAAAATACAAATAAAAGTTAAATATAAGTAAAAATGAAATGGAACACGAACTAGAGTTGAATAAAAATAAATATAACAACGGAAATAATAAATGGTGACAATATAAATATTTATAAATAAATAAAAAACGTGGAAAGTGAAAAAAATAGAAAGTGGTTCTAACGATATAAAAACAAAAATAGAAAGATGTAATTAGAAGAAAAAAATAATGAAGTAACTCATTAAGGTGAAACAGTATAAAGGATATATGTAATATATGGAAAGATGAAATCTCATAAATCAAAGGGCTAGGCTAGACACGGAGGAATCATACAAAGGCAGAGACATCCAATCTGTTGTTGTGTCCCTTAGGGAACATAGTATTACAGTGGTAGATCCAAAATGTCCCCCTTTGATTCAACCTTCACAATCTTTCCCCAGAACCTTGACTATAGGACCCAAATTCTAAAGGGAGTAATATAGCACCTTCCATTGAAGAATGATGATATTTATGATAATGTACTGCTAATGGATATTTTTATCTATATTCAAAATAACTCTCCTGTGTTCAAGGAACCTGTCTTTCAGTCTACGTTTATTATGTCCAATGTACATTTTTTCACATGGGCACTTTATGCTATAAACTAAAAATTCTGAATTACAGTTTATATATGCATTTATTTTATTGTGTTTTCCTTGTGCATCTTTAAATTCTTTTATGTTGTGTCCAATCAATTTACATGTTATGCATCTTGTTGTTCCACAGTGATAGCTACCATAATGTCTTAGGAAGTTACCATTCAACTTGGATTCAATATTTGGTTTCTTTTTAGAAAATATATTTTTTAAACTTTTATGTTTTGTATAAATTGTCACAGCTTACCTTGGTTCCAGGTCCATCGCTTCAGTGACGCTCAGCGTCATTCCACGTGTCATCTGCATGCATGAAGCTTCAGAGTGAAACAGGCCTCTGTTTTATACCATGCTTCCTGTAGTCTCCTCCTACCTACTTCTTTCCTCTGAGCCTGCCCCTCCTACCTACTTCCTGAGGAGGGGTTTAAAGGGCAGTCTGAGTCCTGACTCAGTTGCCCTTGCGTTGTTGTACAATACAGTTCTGGTTTCCTTGGGCTCTGTGTATGACCTGGCTTGTCTGAACATCCAATCTGGTGATGACCTGTGGCTCTGTCTGACTATTCTCCTGCCTTATCCTATATATAGTGGGCATCCAATCTGGTGCAGACCTGTGGCTCTGGCTGACTACCCGCACTGTGTATGAACTGGCTTGTCTGACCATCCAACCTGGTGCTGACCTGTGGCTCTGTCTGACTATTCTCCTGCCTTATCCTGTATATAGTGGACACCCAGTCTAGTGCAGACCTGTGGCTCTGGCTGACTATCTGAACTGTGTATGACCTGGCTTGTCTGACTATCTTCTCTGGTGCTGACCTATGGCTCTGTCTGACTATTCTTCCATTTGTTCCTTGTATCTAGCAGACACCCAGTCTGGTACAGACCTGGGGCTCTGGTAGACTTCCTTTATACTGATTGTAGGCGTGAGTCAAGTATCGCTTCGTCTGACTGACTGCAGGAGTGAGTCAGGTATCCTGCTCGTGGTTCCTGATCTGAGACATTGTGTTCCTGTTCCTGCTCCTGTCCAAGCTCCTGCTTCCATTGGAGAGTACCAGTGGCTTTGGCCTAGTCTCCAGCAGTGTGGTCAATCTTGGCAGCTTACTATTTCTGATAATAGCGCATGCTTGCTTGTGACCCTCTGCTTATTTCTGTTTATAATCTTGTGTTGACTTATTACATTTTTCAATAAAGTCTATTTTACTATACCGTACTGACTCCTGAATATCACTGGGAAACCGTGACATAAATGATTTGTGGTTTCTCATTTAGATATGGTTTTAATATAGGATATTTCATTAATATTGGCCAATGTCTATTTATCATTGTATATATATATATCTCTATGACAGTTGTTATAAGTAGTAATGCATTGCACTGTATTTTTTTTTGATTTTTAGAATTTATTTGTTTTGTCTTTCTGGGCTATCTCTTGGTAAGTATCATCTACCATAGACATTTCCCAATGTCCCATGTAGGGTTGGCGTAGCCGGGTGAGAAACTGGCCCCCATTGTTGCTCTTTTAATTTGGAGATAAATTGAAAATAATTATTATGTAATATAAAGTTAATACTGTTAATTATGAATATCCTCTGATCATCTGGCAGGGCATCACCCTGTTGAAGAAAATGTATAACAGCTTCTATTCCTTTGTTAAGTGAAATGCAGGTATAGAGGGAGATGACGTCCAAAGTAGTTCACATGTAGTCCTCCCTCCAAGAGATACAATCCAACAACTGTAAGACATGCTGAGTGTCTTTAATAAATCATGACAGTTGGAATACGTATCTCTGGAGGAAGACATCCACATATTGAGAAAAGTGAGATGTCACCCCCTTCATACCTTCAATAATGGGATGGCCCCAAGCTAGAGTCTACATATCCACTTATACACCTTGAATCAGAACTTAATTCAGATCTTTTTTTAGAGATTGACAATCCTGTCAAAAGAGGCAGGAGTTCCTACCTGAATGGATGCTCTGGCACCTCAGGAGTAATTAGAGCAGCTTATCGGCACTGAAGCTACTTTTGAAACTGCATCGCTCTCACTTCTTTGCACAACATGTGAAAGAACAAACAGATGAAACCTGAAAAAGATGTTCATCACTTTTTTAAGAGAAACGCTGATACATGATGGGACAAATCTGACCCTAAGATGGCGGCTGGTTCTGATCCTAATGCGCAGCATGAAATCTCAGCTCACTCTGATATGGAGAACAGAAGCGGATCCAATGAAGGTGCCTCATGGAACCATTCCGATACCCCTTCTACCAAACGGAATCTAGAACATTTACTGGCAGGCTTAAAACTCTTTATAAAAGAAGAACTGACTGCCATTAAAAGAGACATCTCCCAGCTAGGGGATACAGTTGACAAACTAGTAGAAGAAAGGAGCTGTTGGGCTTCATTCAGAGAAGAAGCGGCAAAACAGATATCGACATTGCACCCCACCCAGCCAGTTACCTTATCCATTTAGACGACATCGAAAATAGGACCGTAGGTACAACCTTCGTCTCAGAGGTGTCTCAGAAGAAATTCATGGGGAGAAACTACCCTCATTCTTACAACAACTTTTTTGTTTCCAAACAAAAGCCAACGACACTAAACTTTACACTCTGGACAGAGCTCACAGAGCACTTAAAGCTAGAAGCGCACTGTTAAGTTTCATTACTACCAAGATAATGAAGCAATAATGGCGGCTGCGAGGAATTTGGTGCCAATACAGTTCACTGGTCAGAATGTTGCCATATATAGTGATCTTAACCTCGCTGACGATGAGATGGAAATGAGAATTGCATCCTATCACACAGGCACTTCTCCAACATCAAATCCGATACAGCTGGGGCTTTCCTCTCTCTTTACGAGCTATTCAAGATGGAGTGACCCATATTCTGAAATTTAATGGAGACCATAAGCTCTTCATTGCTGCGCTGAAACTACAAATACCTGGCACCTCCATGACAACCATTTCTTGGGCCACGGACATGGAGATCTCCGACGCATGGGTTTCAGTGATTAAATGGAGAAGAATATCCGGATCACCTCCTACCTCCTTCGTGGCGTAAAAATTTGCCCAACAATTGGAAGGATGACCCTCCATCTGAGAATTATGGTCTGAATGTTCTAGTTAGCTTACCGGACTATCCTATGGTGCCAGATCATAACTATAGTCTTAGTATATACTTTACTGATTATGCATGCTCAGCTTTAACCAGTTGTCTATTGATCTCATTCTACATGGCCTACATGGCCTTTTACAACTATTAAGGTTGTGTTGTTCATCATTATAATTTACGATATGTCTCATATCCTCATAGTTGTATGTTCTTTTGCACCATCTTTTATTGGACACCTTGAAATGCTTAGCAATATGTATCTGCATGATTTGTTGCTGTGCCAACACCTGGTAACAGAACCTGCATTATATGATTTGCTAGCTACTTACTATTGGGGTTTACCGGGGGCCTAAGGGCAGATTATTTTCCCGCCTTGTGCTGTGGGGGTGGTGTTTGGGCCCCCTCCCTCTCTGACTTTGGATCTTTCGGATCTTACTTTTTGTTTCCTGCTTGCTGAGTTCTCGTGACCCCCCACTTAATTCTTAGATATAAATTAACTTCGTGCTGCCGCACGGCACTCCGCTACTACGTTCCTTTGAATTCTGTTACAGGCCAGGTGATGGTTCTTTGTTTGTTTTTCTTTTTTATATGCCGTTTTTCTTGTTTCATGATTACCAATGCATATGTCATACCTGATAAAACTACTGTCTCATATACCTCCATACTAGATCACTGTTACTACTTTACACTTAAGTCTACCCTACCAGCTTATTATACCTGAAACGTAACTACACTGGGGTAACTGGTTAGATGAGTAAACTGGTGGGATCACTGTGCTGCCCTAGGAGGTTCTGTGTTATAGTCCTATCTAACTTAAAGACCGGCAACGCCATTTGGCTACTATCTTATGAAACTCTCTTGCTACATCAATTTATTTTATGTCAACCATCAGGGCATTCCTCCTCTAGTCAGTTACCTCAGTATCCACCTATATGCCCATTGCATGGTCAAAATTCTATTGTTCCACATTTTTTCCACATACATAATTTGCGATCTAGGGGGGTTTTGGTTACAGACTTTTCTCCTTCTGTCTCAGTATCCCCCTCTACACTTTACTGAGTGGAGTCTTACTCACAGTTTCCCATTGTACCCTTATATTATTAACGTGCTGACTAATTGGTACACATTGCCCATCTCCTGTGGTGCCGGCTTGGTTATCTGTGCGCCTCATTCATTGCTGAACCCATGACACTCATTACACTCTATCAGGGCATCAGGCCCTTCCTCATCTCTAGTATACATAATTACCTGGATGGGAGGCTCTACTTTCCTCCCTTCTCTAGAAAGAGTACCTCATCTAACTCCTTTCTACCGCTCCTCTTTCTTACCCTTCTTTTTCTACTTTTTTCCATCTGTCCTACGTGTTCCCCCTCCTTTCCCTACTCCCAGCCTTGACACAGATCTTTGGTATGGATTGACTCTCCACCATATCTTATCGATATCCCATATCTCTAAAATTACTTCTAATCCCTGTAGACCCTTGAGGGTTATTTCTTACAACATTAACAGCTTAAATACTCCAAGAAAACACTCGTTGGTATTGAGGGAATTGCACAGGCTAGGCGGGGACATAACAATGTTGCAGGAGACTAGGGGTGAAAAGTGTGAAAAGTTTCCCAGGAAAAATTTCGCGAAAATGTGCCGATTTTTCACTTTTCCCATGAAAAATATTGCCTTTCCGCCTATGCAAAAATATCCTCCTTTTCGCCTATTTTAACAAATTTTCCACCTATGTTAACACATTTTCCTCCTATTTTAACACATTTTTCGCCTATATTTCCTATAGGTACTACATTTCCTATTGTAATATTACTTCTTCTGAGGGCTGAAGTTTAGAAATAAGTGGCTGAAAGTCAAAGTTGTGAGTCCTACAGCAAAATATGGCTTGAAAAATGTGTTAGCATGCAGAATGCATTAGTCCTTTGCCCACAACACTTTCTTGCTTAAGTGACACTGGCACATATTCAGGATGATATCAAGTAATAAAAAAAAATAAAGTACAACCTACACTGTGGCACATTATGTATTGTAGTGGTGGTGGTGGTGGGGGACTGGCATGATGTGATTTGTGTATGTATTTTTACCATTGTCATACTCTATCCTCCTTCTCAGATTATTGACACATATTACTTATCGGTCATAGCAGTGTTCCCAAATGGGGTAGATGGGGGCAACCCTGCTTTACATCCGTCTTCCACCTCCTCATCTGTGCTGCTGTTAATATATTTGTCCTGGCTTTGTCTGTCATGTGTGGTTTCTGCTACTACTACAACTACTGGAGCTGGATGTTGATGTAATTCTACTGACACTACTACTAGGTGTCAAAGGTGCAGCACTTATAACAGCAGCACCAGAGGTATTTGTCATATCTAACACAACCTGTGTTGCTGGGTACTCAAAACAGGTATGCGTGGCTGAGTGGGACTTGGACTTTGAAGAGGCAATGATGCTGAGCATGACTAATAGGGTGACTGTGTGCTTTTTCACATCTGTACTTGTCCAGGGTCAGACTTTCCAATGGCTTTCTCAAACAGTTTATAGACAGGCACAGTGCTCCTTAAAAGTGGAGGAAGATACAGCCTTTGACTTTCTGCTAACCTTATAGACCTGTCATCATCCTCACTCTCAACTTTATCTGTATCTGAACAAGAGAAGGATGCTTGAGGGATATATTCTAGATCTGCATCATCAGTCATCATTAGGTCATCCTCAGCAGCATCAGCATCACCTGACAGTTCTTGCCAACTACTACCCTTATATGCCTCTAAGCTTTTGGAGGTCTCAAATAATTTCTTTTTACTTTTAATATGACAACATTCACTACTACTTTGAGGGCAGGTGTTTTGGTGTCTCACTGTCTGATGCAGCAGGCGGTTCAGCTGCTACACCTTCCTCTGTTATGCTGTTGTCAGCATCATCAACATTTTAATGTGACTTGTTGTCGTCTTCAGTTTTCTTCTTATATGGTTCTATTTTTCTACTGGCACTGGTGGTGCTGGACCTAGTTTTGCTGGGACCTTGACAAACTGCATCCTCCCTTGGACTAAAGGGATTATCATCATTGATGGCACATGCTGCAACAACCATTGCTGCAGTAGGTGTTTTGACTACTACTTTACTCTCACATCCCTACACTGCTCCACCCCTCCCCCTTCCCCTTGTGCGTTTGCTGGACATTCTGCAACTACACTGTGTTTTTTTTACTGTACAGTGCACAACACAACTGATGGAGCTGTATGATGCCTTGCCTAAGCCCAGTCAGCTGTCTGTCACTATCACCTAAGATATTTCGTTTTTTATTCTTTTTTATTTTTTATTTATTTTTATTTATTTTATTTTTTTAAGTTGTCCACCCTGTTGTCTTATCACAGTCTGTCTACAAAAATTATAACTGAAAAAGAAAATCAACAATGTCTTTCCCCAGACTTCCCCACCCAGCAGAGGGACAATAACAGCAAGATTAGCAAACAAATAGGTTGTCTGTGTCTTGCCTGTCAGTCACATGGGATTTTGGAGTATCTGGGGGACAACCTCCTTCCTCCCTTCTTATCCCCTAGAGTGCTCCCAGACTCCCCTAATACAGAGAACAAATGTCCTACCTAAATGACTTCCTAAACTAAGCTTCAATTCCCCTTTATTTGCCTATCTCCTCTAGCTAAAAAACATGCTGCATTCTCCTCTCACAAACACAGAATGGCTGAAGAAGACTTTTGTGTGGTGTACAAATATTTTTCTTCCCATTGATTTCAATGTGCGGAAAAGGTGGAAAAAAGGGAAAAATTGCACTTTTCACAGGAAATTTTTCACCAAGCGGAAAGTGCCATTATTCACTGATTTCAGTTTGAGGTGAATATTTTCGCCCATCCCCACAAGAGACCCACCTTAAAAGACATGCTGGTTATTAGTCTCACTAAGCATCATTATTCTAACGCTTATCTCAGTTCAGCTTTATTTATGAAAAATGGTGTGGCTGTCTTTATCCTTTCCACCACCTGGGGACCCTTGCCAATAAGGATGGTAGATATTTATTTATTAAAGGCACTATAGAAGGTCAGCTTTACACTTTTGCCACATTGTACGCCCCAAATTCCAACCAGATTCCCTTCATCTCTTCCACTATTGACATCTTGTCAGATTTGCAGGAAGGTCTTTTGATCCTAAGTGGCGATTTCAATCTACCCCTATCCCCGAAAGTTGACCGTTTGCCGAATACCTCTTTTTCCTCAATCTGTTTTTCACAGTTTCACCGCTTCTTGCACTCTTCTTGCCTCATTGATGTATGATGACTCCTTAATCCTCTTTAGAGGGACTGTTCTTTTTACTCTCGCCCTCATTGGCCCTACTCACGAATAGACTACATTTTTGTTCCGTACTCCTTTCTTTCTCATGTCCTAACAGCAAAAGTGGGGAATATTACACTGTTGGATCATGCTCCCGTTTCCATTGACATTAATCACCACCCCTTCCACTTCCTTTGCCAGTTGGAGGCTAGACAAACATTTGCTCCAACACTCAGACATCATCTCCTCCGTAACCACTCTGCTAAACGAATTTGTCCATGAAAATTACACTGAGGGTATTTCTCCTCTTACTGTTTGGGAATTGCACAAATGTGTGATGAGAGGTAAACTGTTTAAACTGGCATCACGGTGCAAGCGTCTCCTTCTTTCTGATGTAACTACTCTCCTGTCGGAGATAAAGAAATTAGAACAACAACACAAATGGTCTTTAGCGGTAGCGGCCCTCTCTAAACTAACAGAAGTAAGATCTAGACTCACCTCTCTTCTAAACTTAAAGATCGAAAAATCCTTTTTACGCCTCAGACAAGACCACTTTGAACATGGGAATAGACCAGGTACCCTCCTATCTAGACAGCTGAAGGCAAAACGCCTATCTCATTTTATCTCCTCTATCAAATCACACTCATACCTTCACGATGAACACTTGCCACATATTGACAGAGCGACTATGGACTCTCTTGATTTGCCTATCTCTGATCAAGAAGTTATGGAAGTGATAAAATCCCTTCCGGCAGGGAAAAGTCCGGTACCCGATGGTCCGCAATTCTAACCCCCATGCTTACTAAATCTTTTTCGGTCCTTCCTGAGGAGGTCGTGTTTCATCCCAGGGTGACTGAAGTGCATATCACCATCTTACCAAAACCTGGCAAAGATCATCTGCTTTGCTCCAATTATTGGCCTTTGCTGAACTTAGACATAAAAATATATGCAAAAATTGTAGCTAACAGGATTAAGGCTGTTCTTCCGGATTTGATACATTTGGACAAAGCTGGCTTTACCCCAAAACTGGAATCTAGGAAATTTTTGAACATTGTACATCATCTAGAAACTCATAGTCTTCCAGCTGTGTTCCTCACTATTGACGCTGAGAAGGCGTTTGACCGGGTAAACTAGTCCTTCATGATAAATACGTTTCGCTCCTTTGGGATGGGTACTCGATTCCTTGCATATGTCCAAACCCTTTACATGAATCCTAAAGCCAGGATTAAAACAAATGGGCAACTGTCTGACTCCTTCTCGATTGCCAATGGCACTCAACGAGTCTGCCCCTTATCTCCACTGCTCTTTATCCTCACTATGAAGACATTTGCCCAACATGTACGCCTAAGTACCTCTATTCCAGGAATCAGCTTAAATAACACTACCTGCAAACTTTCCATCTTTGCAGACGATGTCCTACTCTCCACAGTAGACCCCAAAACTGCAAAACTGCAGAATTTATGGTGGAACTTGATAAATTTGCCTCAGTGTCTGACTTCAAAGTGAATGTACATAAATCTGAAGCACTGGCATTCAATTTGACTCATGACCTTCTCTCACATTTATACACTACTTTCCCCTGTAAATGGTCCACCTCCTCTGTTCTCTACTTGGATGTATTGATACCAGCTCGCATCTGGGACACTTATAGCCTAAATTATCCTACATTACTCAGATCGATGCAAAAAGACCTTTTCAGATGGAATAAATTGTATGTTTCCTGGATAGGGAGAATCAGTGCAGTCAAGATGTGTATCTTGTCACGTCTTCTTTATCCAAACCCTCACTATATGTGTCCCGAACTCTTTCTTTACTACTGCCTCGCGCATGCTTCTATCCTTTAATTGGGGACGCAAGAAGCCTTGGGTTAATGCTAAGACCTTATCTAGACATTAACTACTGGGGGGATTGGGGTTCCCTAATCTTAAACCATATCACTGCGGCGACAATTACTTCCGTGCTAGAATGGAAGCAGAACTTTAAAGATAAACTGTGGCTACAGCTGAGGAAATCTTCCTGTACACCTGACCCATTATCTGTGATCTTACAGAGGCTACCTTTTCCCTCACACACAACCACTCTGAGTCCTACTATCAGAGCAGCTCTTTCCCTTTTGATAGTGACTGCTAAATCTGCACCCCTCTTGTCTGTTTCCTCCTCTTGTCTAACATCTTTTCTAGCTCTTCTTCCCTCTACACTCTTCCTTCTTATCAGTTCTCGGCTTGGAACACCATACCAGATCTGGAGGTAAGCCACTTGTTATCAGTAGGTAACATTTTGGACTTTGAAACCATTAAAGATAGATATACCTTACCCTCATCTGAGATATGGAGATATCTTAGGATTAAACATCTTCTGTCAGGATCCTCCTTCAAAGGGTATCCTTTTGAAATGGCGTATTTTTTTATATCATGCTGCTTTTTGGCGCATTCAGTAGGTCACCATGTTTTAAAGGGCGACATGACAATCTCTCATTGTATATTAGCGTGAGATTGTCATGTCGCTTCTTTAAAGAGTGCTACAGCCAGACTGTGGAAATACCTTCAGTCCCGTTGCGAAGCATGTCTCTCTTGTGTGAAGAGGGAACATACACAGGCAGATATGATGGAGAGGACTAATAATAACATTATCTGGCAATCTCAGCAGTTCTGCTTTTCATGATATATTAATTGTAAGAGATTTCTAATTTCCTACCTCTTTTGTCCCATTGCGATTACTACTTTTGCTCCACTCTCTCTCTCCCCCTCCGCTCCTTCAAACCCGGTGTGCATGTATGTAGTTGCCACGGTAACCAGACTGGACGTCACAATCTGGGTTTGAAGGAGCAGAGCGGGAGAGAGAGAGAGAGTGAAGCAAAAGTAGCAATTGCAACAGGACAAAGGAGGCAGAGAATTAGAAAAGTCTTCCAATTAAAGTATCACAAAAAGCAGAACTGCTGGGAATGCCAGATAATGTTATTATTAGTCCTCTCTATCATGTCTGCCTGTGCGCGTCCCCGCTTCACACAAGAGAGACGGCTCATGAATATGCACTGCAATGGGACTGAAGGTATTTCCACAGTCTGGCTGTAGAGCTCTTTAAAGAAGCGACATGACAGTCTCACGCTGATATGCAAAGCAAGATTGTCATGTCGCCCTTTAGAACATAGCGACCTACTGAATGCGCCAAAAAGCAGCACAATATAATAAACACATCATTTCAAAAGTAAACCCTTCAAAGCATGTGTTTCATGACCACTTTCGTCATTTGAACACCTACTTGAGACCTCACTGAAGCTCAAGCAAGTGTTTCTTGGGAAACTATACCATATATTATCCGATAAACTTTCTAAGGCGAAGCCTAGTTATGCAACTGCTTGGGAAAAAGACTTAGGAGCAGGGTATCACCTACTGAATGGTCAAAAATCTGGAAAAACACTCACAGCTCTTCTATCTCTAACCAGTATGTGAGATTAATTGTAAAATTTTGTTCAGATAGTACTATACTCCTACGAAACTCCATGCCTTTTTCCCCAACTCTTCTCATCTGTGCTGGAGGTGTCTAGCGTCCCCAGGCACCTTTTCGCATGTTTGGTGGTCCTGTCCAATACTTACACATTTCTGGTCTACTTGTATCTCTCAGACTGAACTTTTATTGCAGGTGTCTCTCTCTCCCATGACCACTGGCAGATTCTCCTCTTTAGAAACTTACCCTCCATTCCTCCAGCTAAAAAACTATTTGTATTCACAATGCTTAATGCTGCAAAAGCCCTTATTCCTTTAAATTGAAAATCTAAGTCCCCCCTACTCTGTTGAAGAACAAATCATTTTATCATCAGATGAATAAATCATTTTTATATGGTTAGCATGGTTAAAGAAAGGCCGTGACCCTAGCCTCCTAGCAGACCACACAAACCAATGTAGAATGAACTGTAACCAGGTGAACTTAGCTGATTCCTAAAGGATGTTCTTATACATATCCATATAGATGTGGGTGTATGTATATATGCTTATATACAAGTAGCAGTATTATAGCTGCCTCAAGACTTTCCTGATCCACTTAACCAGATCTGTGCCAACTGCTACCTTCCTTCCCTCCATCCTATACTCTTCCCCTACCCCTCTCTCTTACTCTTCTCTTCCTTTTCTTCTCCTACGTTATCACCCTTACTTACTTTAACCCCTTAGTGACGGCCGCGTGCAGACGCGGCCGTCACTTAACGCCCGTCTAACATTTTTTTTTTTTAAACAATCCGGAGTCCCTGAACGGCGTGCAGCCGCGCGGGGAGCCGGATTTCCGGGACGTACATGTACGTCCTCTGTCACTAAGTGACAGCCACACAGGACGTACATGTACGTCCTGTGTCACGAAGGGGTTAAACTCAGGTCACTATGCACAGACAGACATTCCCTACATGGCACTCCTTCTAAGGTCGTATTGTTTACTCTTCAGAGTCTCATTTTTCCTTATATCCTATAAGTGCCTTCTATGTACATTTTACCTTCTCAACTTTGGGCAATGCCTGTACATGTTATGAATGTATTTTGTATTGCTATTGTATTTCGACCTTCAATAAGTATTCATATATAAAAAAAAGAAGCAGGAGTTAGTCCCCATAGTGTCATGTAATCTCACTAACATAAAAAAAATTCTAGAGAAAAAAGAGCAGGTAGGAGATTCAATAATAAGAATGACAGTGAAAATACATATCTAAATGAAGATACCAATATACAAATAGAATCTAATATTGTACATAAAGTAGTACAAATGTCTAATGATACACTATTAGAGATGAGCATATTCAATTTATTACAACATATATTTAAAAATGACGCTACCCGTATTAACAAAGGGTTAAAGTTTGTCCCTACCACAGATCCAAAAGAGTCTGATTTATTTCTACATCTTAACAGGTTCATTAGAAGTCTTACTCTCAAACGACATTTTTCTAAAACAGTTGATTCACAAGAGTTAGATTAAGTGGTTATGGAGGATTTGGAGGACCTATTTTTCAATACAGATAATCTAGTATCTACTCCAAACAGTGATGTTTCTAATGTTAAAAATCATATTCATACAATTTTCAGGCCAAAATCTATTTTCTATTCTTTACAGGACAAAGGCCCTTTCACAGATAGTTTTTATAACTTAGTGTTGAAAAATATGAAGATGTGTAACAGACATTATAATAAGAAATATAAAGAATACAATATTTCCTCACAACAATCTAAGGCCCTTAAAGAGTTAAAACAGAATAAAAATATATATATTTTGGAGGCAGATAAAGGGGGAGCCACAGTTATTATGGATATGATAGATTATAAATATGAAGCTAAGAGACTGCTGTCTGATACAGAAACCTATAAATTATTATCAAAAGATCCTACGGCAGAATATACTGATGGATTGAGGATCATGGTGGATGAGGCGTATAAACAGGGAGTTCTCAACAGAAATGAAAAATTATTTCTTTGGTCCAATACCCTAATATTCCATATTTTTATATTGTTCCAAAAATTCACAAGCCAATCATCCAACCACTGGGCCATCCCATTATTGCAGGTGTGGAGGGGGTGATGTCTCATCTTTCCCAATATGTGGATGCCTTCCTCCAGAGATAAGTAGTCCATCTGTCATCATATATTAAAGACATTCAGCATGTCTTACAAGTGTTGGACAGTATGTCTTGGAGGGAGGACTACATGTGGGCTACTGTGGACGTCACCTCCCTCTATACCTGCATTTCACATAACAAAGGAATAGAAGCTGTTACACATTTTCTTCAACAGGATGATGCCCTGACAGATTATCAGAGGATATTCATAATTAACAGTATTAACTTTATATTATATAATCATTATTTTCAATTTGAACATTATTTTATCTCCAAATTAAACGAGCAACAATGAGGGCCAGTTTTGCCCCCGCCTACGCCAAACTCTACATGGGGCATTGGGAAATGTGTGTGGGGCTGGCCTGGGGGTAAGGCTGGCCTTCTACGGTCGCTATATAGATGACCTGTTGATCATCTGGCAGGGTACCAGACAGGATCTTGAGACATTTATACAAGGGTTTGATAATAATGACAAGGGTCTAAAATGTACATATAATATGCCAATATATACCAAAATATATCAAGATGAAATAAACTTTTTAGATCTTTCTCTTACAGATGCTTATAATAGAATTATTACAAAAACATATTTGATGCCTACCAATAAGAACAATTGTTTGTATTATGACAGTTATAATCATATTAATTGGAAAAAAGTATACCTAAAGGGCAGTTCCATGGGCTGAGACGGAATTGTTCGCAGATTAGCGATTTTTGAAATCAGCCTGTGGAACTGCAAAATAAATATATAAAAAGAGGATATCCAAAAACTATGGTAGATGATACTAAACAAGATAGCCCAGAAAGATAGATATGAAGTATTATTTCCTGTAAAACAAATACTAAAAATCCAAAAAATACAGTGCAATTTATTACTACGTATAACGACTGTCATAGATATATATATAAAAAGTGGTAAATAGACATTGGCCAATATTAATGGAAGATCCTATATTAAACCCTTAGTGACAGACGACTTACCTGGTAAATCCAGGAAGTCATTCGCTATAATGGAGAAAAAAAACAAACTGTCATTTAGGGGTTTTTAAAACCATATCTAAATATTATCTAAATACAGATAAAAAATATCCATTAGCAGCACATTATCATAAATATCATCATTCTTCAATGGAAGGTACTATATTACTCCCTTTAGAATTTGGGTCCTATAGTCAAGATTCTGGGGAAAGATTGCGAAGGTTGAATCAAAGGGGGACATTTTGGATCTACCACTGTAATACTATGTTCCCTATGGGACACAACAAAAGATTGGATGTCTCTACCTTTGTATGATTCTTCATGTATGTTTCAGTTGTAAGCTCTGTAGTATCACCATTGTTGATCTAAATCAATTGTAAGTTCTGGTGCATCATTAGTGTAGCTCAATTTCAATTGTAAGCTCTGTGGTATCAATAGTGAAACTCCATTCCAAATGAAAGCTCTGTAGTATAAAAAAAAAATATTTTTATTTAAAATGCAAGCTTGTTGTATCAATAGTGTAGCCCCATTCAATTGCAACCTCTGTACTATCAATAGTATAGCCCCATTCAATTGTAAGCTCTGTGGTATAATTTCGTAGCTCCATAGTACATTTGTGACCCCTTAAATCGTTTATTTTGTCTTTAAGTTGTACTACTTCCTCTACACACAAGAACAATGGGCAGATCAAGACAGGTCTGAGACGCGCGGGGGGGCCCCAATTTCGGATCCTGCCTAGGCCCCTATTATCACGGTGCCTGTGATTGCTGCCTCTTTGTATCAGTTACCTGTAGAGGGCTCCCCATTGGCTGTCTGCCTTCAGCCCGCCCTGCATTGCCTATTTAGACTGAGCCTGGGCACCCTTTGGTTGCCCTTTCGTGTTGTCTCTATGCTGCTCGCATCTCTATTATGTTCCTGAGCTTCCTGGGCCCCTCACTATGTTCCTGCTACCTGAGATCGTCTAGTTCCTGAGCTCTAGTTCCAGTGGTTCCTGTTTCCGTTCCTGTTCCGGTTGGAGTTGCCGTGGTGTCGCTGCTTCCTGCTACCAGTCCCGCTGCCGTTCCTGATCTGGTTGACCGTCTGGAGTGCTGGTTCCTGTTTCACCTGCTGAGTGCCACATCCAGTTCGCCTGAAGTCTGCTATTGCTCCTTGGTCGCCTTGGCGACATTTCTACTCTTGTTGGTTTATCCAGTACACGGGTACTGGTTCGCTCCACAGCCTCCAGGCTGCTGTTGCATCTATGTGATTTGGTTCCCAGTACGCGGGTACTGGTTCGCTCCACTACCATACGGCTGCTATTGCACGACAGTATTGTACTCCCAGTACGCGGGTACTGGTTTACTCCACAGCCATCCGGCTTCTATTGCACGACAGTATTGTATCCCCAGTACGCAGGTACTGGTCTACTCCACAGCCATCCGGCTTCTATTGCATGACAGTATTGTACTCCCAGTACATGGGTACTGGTTTACTCCACAGCCATCCGGCTGCTATTGTACGACAGTATTGTATCCCCAGTACGCAGGTACTGGTTTACTCCACAGCCATCCGGCTTCTATTGCATGACAGTATTGTACTCCCAGTACGCGGGTACTGGTTTACTCCACAGCCATCCGGCTGCTATTGTATGAGAGTTGTGTTTCCCCAGTACGCGGGTACTGTTTAACTCCACTGCCATCTGGCTGCTATCTCAATATATTGTATTTCCAGTACGCAGGTACTGGTTAGCTCCACAGCCACCCGGTTGCTGTTGCAACAAATGTGTTTTGTGTCTCCAGTACGCGGGTACTGGTTTGCTCCTTAGCCACCCGGCTGCTGTTGCACGTTTGAGGATTACGCTTCCAGTACACAGGTACTGGTTTGCTTACATTTGTTACCGGTTGCTGTGCACCGGGAGAGAGACGGTTTCCCCAGTACGCGTGTACTGGTTTGCTCCACTAACTACCGACTGCCGTCGCAGCGGTACAGTCTATAATATAGTACGTGGGTATTAGCTCGCTCCTATTCACCGGCTGCTGTTGCACTGGAAGAGAGATTGTTTTTCCCAGTACGAGATACTGGTTTGCTCCACCACATTTATCTATGGTACCAGTCTTAGTTGTGTGTTCCCAGTGCGCAGGTACTGGTTTTCTCTATGCTGGTAATAGCTGTCAAGTCCTAGGCAGCTACGTTGGTTCTCCAGTATGCGGGTACTGGTGGTCTCCTGCTATTCCTTGGCTTGCCACTTGTGCTTACTTAGCCTCTACATGTCATCCTTGTGACTGTGGTTGCCATCTAGACAGTCACTGAGGCTTCAGTGGATGCTACCCGCTCCGTATTAGGCTGCCTTGCCCGGTATATTGGAAAGGCCGGTAGAATCCTTTCCTCTTGGTCATCTTGGGTTGCCTTACCCGGTATTGGCAAGGCCGGTAGAGCCTGTATACTTGTTGTCTGCCCATAGGCTGCCTTGCCCGGTATATTGGCAGGGCCGGTAGAGCCAACTATTCCTCGTATGCCAGTCCAGACTGCCTTGCCCAGTATATTGGCAAGGCCGGTAGAGCCTACTAAATTATCCATGTACTAATTCCCTGGCTGCCTTGCCCGGTATATTGGCAGGGCCGGTAGAGCCTGCATTGCTATTATTATTGTTTTTCCTGTCATTGCAATGTATATTTATGAACATGTATGATACCCTATGGGATTGTCTTAAACTTTTCAGTAAAGTTGTGTTTTTACCTAACTTTGCGTCTGAGAGTCTTAACAAACCATGACACCTATGGAGTCTTAATCCGGCTCTGCTTGGAGGAAATAGGCTTGCAAGCACTAAGCATAGTGACCACCATGCCAGAAGAGAAACCCTTCTTCTTCAGTATTGAAGATTCAATTTCCATGCCGTCAAACCCTGAAGAACCACATCCTCCTTCCACAGGTACCCCTGAAGAAGGTGATCCGGACAGTGGGGGAGCCGAAAGGGATCCGCCACTGAGAGATCCAGGAGCTCCAGAAAGCAAGCCTGACGAGGCCAGTATGGAGCAATCAGAATGACTGGAGAACCCTCCAGATGCAGTTTCTGCAACACACTGAGTAGCATGGGAATGGGAGGAAAGATGTATGCCATAGGGAACTGCCATAGGATCGACATGGCATCCACTGCCAGAGCCAGAGGGTCCCTCCAATGGGAACAGAACAACGGAACCTTCCAATTGTGCCTTGTCACCATCAGATTGATGCAAGGAAGTCCCCACTTCTGAACAATGAGGCTGAACACTTCTTGATTCAGTTCCCACTCTCTGCTGTCTACTGTGTATCGACTTAGGAAGTCTGCCAGCACGTTGTCTATGCCGGGAATATGAACTGTGGATATGGCAGGAACATGTTCTTCCACCCAGGATAAAATAGCTGTGACCTCCAACCAAGCTGCGAGACTTCTTGTGCCACCTTGCTTGTTGATGTAGGCCATGACTGTGGCGTTGTCGGACTGGATTCTGAGTGGGCAGTCCTTCAGATGATGCGTTCAGTAGCAAAGAGAATGAAATATCACCCAAAGCTCCAACACATTGATGGGAAGGAGAGATTCCTCAGGAGACCAGAGACCCTTGGCATTGCTGTGACCTAGGACCGCTCCCCAGCCTGAGAGGCTGGCATCCGTCATCACAGTAGTTCAGAAGGAGACTAGAAAGGGCTTGCCCTTCAGCAGGTTGGGAAAGTGGAGCCACCATGACAGGCTCATATCACGGTTCCCATGATTCCCTGTCAATCTTTACTGTGTTACCTTTGCATTGGAGGAGGCTGATTGGCCCACCCAGGATGTTCCTTTTTATACTGGCTCTTGGGCACTTGTCAGTTGTCCTTTCGTGGTGTTCCTGATCCTGCGCCTCGCTGCTGAGTTTCTGAGTCTCCTGTGTACCGACCCGGCTTGTCTGACTACTCTTCTGATCCTGCTCCGTGATTGACCCGGTTCTGGCTGACGACCCTGCTCCGTGATTGACCCGGTTCTGGCTGATGACCCTGCTCCGTGATTGACCCGGTTCTGGCTGATGACCCTGCTCTGTGTTTGACCCGCTTTCCGGCTGATGTTCCTGCTACCGTATCGATCCGGTTCCGGCTGACGTTCCAGTCCTGTGTGCTGTTTCAGTGTTCCTGCGTAGCTCCGGTCGCTCCGGCGACATTCTGAACTGACTGGTATCTTGCTGATCCTCTCTCTCTTCCGAGCTGTTGCCTGAGGTTGCTTTACCATTCCGCTGTCTGCTGAGCTGTTCTCTCCTGTACTGAACCAGATTAACCCGTGCAGTGCCTGTAGTCTCTGGTTACGTGCCTCATATATCGCTTGCCAAGCCTCTGGTTACCCTTAGAGCCTGCTACGATTTGAGCCTGTATGACCGAGCCATACCATTACTCGCAGAGCACTGTCCGTTCCGGTGTTCGGTGTGCACCGTGACCGCGCTGGTTGGCGCTGGTAGTCTGTCCGCTCTTGCAGTGTGGATTCTGTGCGACACAGGAAGGGTGTCCTGGCTCTGGTTCACATATTCTCAGGGTGTACGTTATCTCCTGCATTCCCAGTGCTCCGGCTCACTATAGCTTGTGCAGCAACCATCTATCTTGGCACCCTAAGGGTGTTTGGGCGCAATTCCGTTGGCACACGCAGGGTTACTACCGAGTTTACATTAAGGGCGATTCAGGTTCTGGTTTCTTCAGCTCTAGCAGTAGCATTCCTCCTAATCCCACGGTGGTGGTATTGGCTCAGCTCTGGGCAATAGGTGTGCTCCATTTTACTACCTTGAGAGTGATTCAGTGCAGACACTATATTCCTTTCTCACCATCAAGAGACTGTTATCATATCCTGGGTGTTGGGCAATCTAGGACTGAGTTACTTCAGTTGCTCCTGTTAACCCTTTGGGGTTATCCCCAGTCTATATATACCTATATATATATTTATGTATTGCATTAACTTTACTTGGTCTGTACTTGCCAATACTGATTATACCTGTACTGGCCCCTAGGGGCACTGTTCTATTATCCTGTTATCAATACAACTGTGTTTTTACTTTATACCGTGGTCTGAGTGTCAGAAAACCATAACAGCTCAGCTCCACACGACACGGAAGGGACAGTAACATCTTCAGTGGGTCCGTTTGCCTCTGCACTCCTGGATCACAAACCTCTGGAGTTCCCTAGCGTGACCGATGGCATAAGGAACCACTTCCATGGTAGATATGAACTTCCCTACTAGGGAGGTCAGCTTCTTGGCTGGAACTGGGTTCTGATCCAGAACAGCAGACACCCTGCGGATGAGCCACCTCATCCATGAAAAACACCATACCCCATTGGGTGTTGAAGAGGAGCCCCAGGAAGACTAGTCTTTGGAATGGTGCAAGATCCGACTTGTCCATGTTGAGGATCCAGCCATGATGGGTCAGTGCATGAATGCAGTCCTGTACAGGCTGCTGAAGGAGGTCCGAAGATGGGGCCTTCAGAAGTAAGTCATCAGTGTATGGAATGACTCTGATACCATCTCTGTGGACTACAGCCACTAACGCCCCCAGGACTCGATTGAAGACCTGGGGAGCTGTAGTCAGGCCAAAGGGAAGAGAGAAAACTGAAAATGCCTTTGGTCGCTGGCAAACCTGAGGTACTGCTGGCTCTCTGGATGGATGGCAAAGTGCAGGTATGCATCCTGAAGATCCAGAGAAATGAGAAATTCCCCAGGAGACATGGCACAATCACTGCCCTGATAGTGAGACTTGACCACAAAGGCATTGAGGTCCAAAATCGAACAGCTGCCGATGTTCTTGGAGACCACAAAGAGGTTGGAGTAAAATCCCAACCCAATTTCTGGCACCGGAACATGTTCCAGAACCTCCTTGTCCAAAAGGGTCTGGATAGCTCCATGGAACAGGCAGCGCTTCTCTGCTCCCTGGGGAGTGTGAGAAGGGAAGAACCGGAATGGAGGAAGAGAAACAAAATGGATCCTGTATCCCTCTGACACAACCCGTAAAACCCACGGATCCACCATGGTGTCTGTCCAGACACTGAGGAAGTGGCGCAAACGACCACCTACCAGCACGTGGGGACCGGGGTTCGGCGAGTCATGCTGAAGAAGGCTTGGAACCCTTGGGCTTGGTGGAGGACTGATTGGGCCTCCATTGTTGTTTGTGCTTGGAGGAGGTGAGCAGAGCCTGGGGAACTGCCTGGGTTGCGGGGCACACCTCAGCTTGAAAGGGATGAAAAAGCCTATTCCTCTTCTCAGGAGGCTTCTTTCTAGGAACCAAGGGCAGGAGTGTACTCTAACCCGCAGTGGCCTCACTAATAATGTCCTTAAGTTCTGGCCCAAACAAAGAAGAGCCCTGAAAGGGCAAGGAAAGCAAGGCTTTTTTTTTAGGTAGTGTCCACAGACCAGATCTTGAGCCAAAGAGCTCGTCTAGCAACAACATACATAGTAGAAACCCTAGCCACCAAGCAGATGGAGTCAAATATGGCAGCAGAAACATAATGATGAACCTCAGAGATGTTAGCGAGAAGCCGCAACAAATCAGCAGTAGGGGCTCCCTGACAGACAGTCGGAGTCAGCTGTTCAGTCCAAACAGCAATGGCCCTGTTCACCCAAGCAGTGGCAAACGCCAGGTGCAAGGAAGTGGCAGCTGTAGCAAAGATGGTCTTCGGGGGCATCTCAAACCTCCGGTCGGTCCAGTCCTTGAGGACAGAAGCATCTGTCACAGGCAAGGCAGTGGATTTGGAAAGTCTAGAGACCGGAGCATCCAACATAGGTGGATGAACCCATTGAGCTAACGCTGCATCAGAAAAAGGGTACAGCTTAGCAAAGTTTTTTGAGACAGATGGCTTCTTGTCAGGAGCTTTCCACTCATCTGAGACCAACTGGTCAAGAGTGGGGTTGAGTGGAAAACTGGTAGACTGCTTCTTAGGTTCATGGAACATGTCTGAGGGGTCAAAAGGAGCCCCTGGAACCAAAGGAATGTTTAGGGTGTTCAACACCGCCCTGATCAGGCCTTCAGCAGAAGGATCAGGGTCAGCCTTAAAGTGGTCCCAAAAGGATTGGGAGGAGACCACCACAGAACATTCCCCTTCATCACAATCCACCCGTAACTCCTCATCAGAGGAGTCAGATACATTAGGTACACCCTGCGGTTTCGACAGGGAAGACCTGATGGGAGTAGGGAGCTGCCAAGACTGGAAGACCACCTGTAATTGGGATGGAAGGAGTTGTAAGGTAGACATCAGGTCTCTAGTAGTGGCCTTAAACTCTTGCATCCAAACTGGCTGAAGTACATGGCTGGAGGTCCCTGGGGGAAACACAGGGGCAACAGTGCATGTTGAGCATAAATGACCTGAGTACTCTCTAGGTAAACCTGATTGACATGAGGAGCAGTGCACAATGGGGGATACAGACACCACAGTATCCTTAGTCTTTGGTGTAGACCCAAGCTTTAACGGAGTAGACATACTCACAGTGTCAAAAAACGTCCCAAGTACAAGGAATAAACCAATTACAGTGTGAAAGATTAAAATTTCACCCCAGAAATTGCTAATTTGCACTTATCTGTCAGGCGAAGGGTTAATCTGCTGAGGAGAGAAGGAGAGTCCAAGCCCTGCGTAGGATACTTGTGAAGGGAAGACAGAAAATGGCTGCCGTGACGGGAGCTACTCAGAGACGAGCCCGAGAAGCAGCGCTCATGGGAAATGTAGTTTTCCCTAAAAAAGTACCCCAACAGTGCCCGAAGCCCCCTGAGCCCCCCATTACACACACAGAACATTGACCGGATGATAGAGCAAGAGCAGAAAAACAAAATGAGCCATCCCTGAAGTCGCTACGTTGAGCGGATGCAGAGATATGTCCCAAACTGTAAAGTCCCATAGAGGTGAATGGAGCATGGCATCTATGCGGTAAAGCGTGCCTTTATCTCAAATTTGCAAACTTTTACAGTGAAGTATAAAAAGCTGTAAAAACACCACAAAACACATTAAAATCAAATAAACACTATACCCTAAAGGGAAAAGTGCCAAAACGCCCAAAAAGATTCCAATTAGCAGACAAAGGGTTTAATTTACCACAGAAACACTGCTCCAAGCCCCCCCAAAGACATACAGATAAACCCAATGAGTGCTGGAGTTTCTATTAGGAACTCTACAGGAGACCTCTGTGCTGAGAGGAAACGTCGGACAAGTGGACCTCAGCACTCAAAGGGTTGCTCACCTTTTCAGCAGGTCTTCTGTCTTCAGATTACATGTGTAAAGAAGAAGCCTCTGTGGGCAACTCTTAAGGAAAGAACTTGTGAAACAAGATTTTGCCCCTCCCAGGGCTCAGAGGTCCACCATAGCGCCTGGAAACTGAGCAATCCACTTGGGAATTGTCAGCAATGGTAATCTGCCTAAGGGTGGTATTCCATATCTAACAGAAAACCAAAAAATAAACTTAAACTATTGCAGAACCAGTAGGAGATCATACGGTGCAGCTTCCTCATACAACAAATCTGATCTGTATAGAATCCAGTCCTAGACAAGTGCAATACTGGAATTTATGTATTTATTTTTAATTAATACTTAAAATAAATATTTTAATCTAAGGGAGGAACCTGTAAAGTACGTCATCTCCCCATATGACATAATCCGCTGTTCTTGGAGACCACAAAGAGGTTGGAGTAAAATCCCAACCCAATTTCTGGCACCGGAACATGTTCCAGAACCTCCTTGTCCAAAAGGGTCTGGATAGCTCCATGGAACAGGCAGCGCTTCTCTGCTCCCTGGGGAGTGTGAGAAGGGAAGAACCGGAATGGAGGAAGAGAAACAAAATGGATCCTGTATCCCTCTGACACAACCCGTAAAACCCACGGATCCACCATGGTGTCTGTCCAGACACTGAGGAAGTGGCGCAAACGACCACCTACCAGCACGTGGGGACCGGGGTTCGGCGAGTCATGCTGAAGAAGGCTTGGAACCCTTGGGCTTGGTGGAGGACTGATTGGGCCTCCATTGTTGTTTGTGCTTGGAGGAGGTGAGCAGAGCCTGGGGAACTGCCTGGGTTGCGGGGCACACCTCAGCTTGAAAGGGATGAAAAAGCCTATTCCTCTTCTCAGGAGGCTTCTTTCTAGGAACCAAGGGCAGGAGTGTACTCTAACCCGCAGTGGCCTCACTAATAATGTCCTTAAGTTCTGGCCCAAACAAAGAAGAGCCCTGAAAGGGCAAGGAAAGCAAGGCTTTTTTTTTTAGGTAGTGTCCACAGACCAGATCTTGAGCCAAAGAGCTCGTCTAGCAACAACATACATAGTAGAAACCCTAGCCACCAAGCAGATGGAGTCAAATAAGGCAGCAGAAACATAATGATGAGCCTCAGAGATGTTAGCGAGAAGCCGCAACATATCAGCAGTAGGGGCTCCCTGACAGACAGTCGGAGTCAGCTGTTCAGTCCAAACAGCAATGGCCCTGTTCACCCAAGCAGTGGCAAACGCCAGGTGCAAGGAAGTGGCAGCTGTAGCAAAGATGGTCTTCGGGGACATCTCAAACCTCCGGTCGGTCCAGTCCTTGAGGACAGAAGCATCTGTCACAGGCAAGGCAGTGGATTTGGAAAGTCTAGAGACCGGAGCATCCAACATAGGTGGATGAACCCATTGAGCTAACGCTGCATCAGAAAAAGGGTACAGCTTAGCAAAGTTTTTTGAGACAGATGGCTTCTTGTCAGGAGCTTTCCACTCATCTGAGACCAACTGGTCAAGAGTGGGGTTGAGTGGAAAACTGGTAGACTGCTTCTTAGGTTCATGGAACATGTCTGAGGGGTCAAAAGGAGCCCCTGGAACCAAAGGAATGTTTAGGGTGTTCAACACCGCCCTGATCAGGCCTTCAGGAGAAGGATCAGGGTCAGCCTTAAAGTGGTCCCAAAAGGATTGGGAGGAGACCACCACAGAACATTCCCCTTCATCACAATCCACCCGTAACTCCTCATCAGAGGAGTCAGATACATTAGGTACACCCTGCGGTTTCGACAGGGAAGACCTGATGGGAGTAGGGAGCTGCCAAGACTGGAAGACCACCTGTAATTGGGATGGAAGGAGTTGTAAGGTAGACATCAGGTCTCTAGTAGTGGCCTTAAACTCTTGCATCCAAACTGGCTGAAGTACATGGCTGGAGGTCCCTGGGGGAAACACAGGGGCAACAGTGCATGTTGAGCATAAATGACCTGAGTACTCTCTAGGTAAACCTGATTGACATGAGGAGCAGTGCACAATGGGGGATACAGACACCACAGTATCCTTAGTCTTTGGTGTAGACCCAAGCTTTAACGGAGTAGACATACTCACAGTGTCAAAAAACGTCCCAAGTACAAGGAATAAACCAATTACAGTGTGAAAGATTAAAATTTCACCCCAGAAATTGCTAATTTGCACTTATCTGTCAGGCGAAGGGTTAATCTGCTGAGGAGAGAAGGAGAGTCCAAGCCCTGCGTAGGATACTTGTGAAGGGAAGACAGAAAATGGCTGCCGTGACGGGAGCTACTCAGAGACGAGCCCGAGAAGCAGCGCTCATGGGAAATGTAGTTTTCCCTAAAAAAGTACCCCAACAGTGCCCGAAGCCCCCTGAGCCCCCCATTACACACAGAACATTGACCGGATGATAGAGCAAGAGCAGAAAAACAAAATGAGCCATCCCTGAAGTCGCTACGTTGAGCGGATGCAGAGATATGTCCCAAACTGTAAAGTCCCATAGAGGTGAATGGAGCATGGCATCTATGCGGTAAAGCGTGCCTTTATCTCAAATTTGCAAACTTTTACAGTGAAGTATAAAAAGCTGTAAAAACACCACAAAACACATTAAAATCAAATAAACACTATACCCTAAAGGGAAAAGTGCCAAAACGCCCAAAAAGATTCCAATTAGCAGACAAAGGGTTTAATTTACCACAGAAACACTGCTCCAAGCCCCCCCAAAGACATACAGATAAACCCAATGAGTGCTGGAGTTTGTATTAGGAACTCTACAGGAGAACTCTGTGCTGAGAGGAAACGTCGGACAAGTGGACCTCAGCACTCAAAGGGTTGCTCACCTTTTCAGCAGGTCTTCTGTCTTCAGATTACATGTGTAAAGAAGAAGCCTCTGTGGGCAACTCTTAAGGAAAGAACTTGTGAAACAAGATTTTGCCCCTCCCAGGGCTCAGAGGTCCACCATAGCGCCTGGAAACTGAGCAATCCACTTGGGAATTGTCAGCAATGGTAATCTGCCTAAGGGTGGTATTCCATATCTAACAGAAAACCAAAAAATAAACTTAAACTATTGCAGAACCAGTAGGAGATCATACGGTGCAGCTTCCTCATACAACAAATCTGATCTGTATAGAATCCAGTCCTAGACAAGTGCAATACTGGAATTTATGTATTTATTTTTAATTAATACTTAAAATAAATATTTTAATCTAAGGGAGGAACCTGTAAAGTACGTCATCTCCCCATATGACATAATCCTTAAAATGGAACTGAGCAATACAAGATATGAGGAGTTCTGGCAGGGCAAGGGGATTGTTATTGGGGCAGAGGGGCTGTGGCTGGAAATTAAGGATTATATTTTGGTTTATGTTTGTGCATGGAAGTTATGGCTGGGGAAAGGAGCGTTTGGCTAGTGGAAGGGAAGTTGTGTTAGGAATGTTTAAAATGTAAGATATTTATATGTAATTTTTGTTTGTGAATAACTTTGTACCATTTGCACATGTAATATGCTAGTGTGGCCACCCGTATATGGATGTGGCCTCAGTAGTGGCCACCAGAAACAAATCCTTTGCGAATCAATGCAGTGGGCTATACTGTACTCTGTAATATGACTGTCCAGGGGAGTGTGTTCAATAGTATGCACTTATGCTCCTGTACACACTCTGAAATGCTGAATCTTCCAAATTTGGGACCTGTGAACATAACGTACAAATATGCTTCTATAAACTAGAAATTGTATATCAATGTACTCTGGACACATGTGACATTCATGTTTTGAACTTTTTGGCTTGTTATGCTAAGCTTGTGTAAGATTATATGTTGTATATTGTCATATTTTTTAAAAATATTTCTGAACACCCCCTCCCCCTATAAATAACATTATTCATCATAAATTTCTTGCTTGACAGTTTTATATAAGAAGCCATATCAGCTAGTTTTAATAATATTGGGGTATCTAGTTACATGAAACATGTAATTTCATGAGGTTAATTTGCTGTTATGGTGCCATTAGACCATCCATGTTTAGTGTGCTTTGGTTATTGCCTTGAAATTGTCAGTCATAAATAATTACCAGTGTGTGTGACCTATGGATGTAAAATATTTATCTGCACCTACTCATATTGCATATCAGTGTGTTAGAAAATATGTAGCATTCATATTTCATATTTTTTTGTTTATTACACTAAGGTTATACGTGATTCTCTGCTACATATTGTAACATGAGTATTAAAATCAGCAACAATTCTGAAATCCCCTAATTTAAACAAAACCTCTTTGTTAATTCTGTGCAAGAAGATATTTCATCAAGTTCTGAGTAGAGTGTCTACATCCATGGAATATATAATGTTTTCTGGTTATTGAGCTGTTTTAGAGTCGTTTTATCATGTAACCAATGGAATGTACATTTTCATTTGATAAAGTTGAAAATATCCATTTGAACTCGTGTTAATTTTGGTCTGTGCACAGGGCTGGATTTACCAATAGAAAGAGTAGATAATTGCCTAGAGCTCCAGATTTACAGGGGTGCCTCAGATGTGCTGGCCACAGTCATATTCTGAATTGTGGGTGTGGCCAGAACAATCTTAATGTCCCTGCACATACCTCTTTTACCCATTTGAAGTCTTTTATTTAACCCCTTAAGGACCCTTGACGTACCAGGACCGTCAAGGGTCAAAGTGATCCAACGACCCTTGACGGTCCCGGTACGTCAAGGGTTAAACTCTTCCATCGCGGCCGCACGGAGCGATGGAAGAGTTCAAGCCGCTTGTTACTAAGTGTCCCGGTATCGGGACACTTAGTAACAAGCGGCAGAAACATTGTTGCAACATGCGATTCGCTTCAAAAGCGAATCACATGTTGCAAAACCTGAATGACAGGGACAGTATTTGTAAATACTGCATACTGCTGAGGTGGAGAGAGACATAGAGAGATGGTGTTCCAGTGTTCCTGGAAAAAAAAAAGTTAAAAAAAAGTTTAAATTAAAAAAAATTAACCCTTTGATCACTGTTCTGCAGTGATCAATAAGTTCCCCCCATCTGATCACTCTTGGAGTGATCAATTTGCTGCAGATCAGTGTTTTCTGATCTGTGGGACACCCCCCCATCCCCCTGGAATTTTTTTAGATTTTTCTAAAATTTTTTAAATTTTTTAAAAATTTTAAAAAATTTTTTTTTTTTTTTTTTTTAAATAGTAAATATAGTTTAGGTAGGTAGTTTAGTAGGTTTAGTGTAGACGTGTGTTAGGGAAAGTTTTAGGGATAGATTTAGGTTTAGGGGGAAAAAAAAAACCCAACCCCCCCCCCCCAAAAAAAAATAAAAAAATATATATATATAATAAGCGCAGTTTAGATAGGTAGTTCAATTGGGTTAGGTACGTTCAGGATATACGTAGGTTAGGGTAAGTTTTAGGGTTAGATTTAGGTTTAGGGATAGCGTAAGAAAACCCCCCCCCCCTAAAAACCCCAAAACCCCCCCTCAAAAAAATATATATAATAAGTGCAGTTTAGATAGGTAGTTCACTTGGGTTAGGTAGGTTCAGGATATACGTAGGTTAGGGTAAGTTTTAGGGTTAGATTTAGGTTTAGGGATAGCGTAAGAAAAAAAAAAAAAAAACCCAAACCCCCCCCCCCAAAAAAAAAAAAATATAATAAGTGCATTTTAGATAGGTAGTTCACTTGGGTTAGGTAGGTTCAGGATATACGTAGGCTAGGGTAAGTTTTAGGGTTAGATTTAGGTTTAGGGATAGCGTAAGAAAAAAAAAAGTTTTTTTAGTGGGCAAAATGCAGCGCAGGTACAGCGTTGAAGAGGCATATGCCTTTTTGGCGTCTGACTCTGAGGCAACAGACACTGCGTCAGATTTTGACATAGCGCAGTTTTCAGAAAGTGAGAGCAGTTCTAGTGATGACGCTGGGCCTTCTGTCAAGAAAAGACGCACTGCCCCAAGAGCTGCTCTGGCAACTGCCCCAGCACCTGCCAAAAGAACTGCCCAAAGACCTACCAAAATACCTACCCAAAGAAATGCCCCAAGTGCTGCCCCAAGAGCTGCCCTGGCAACTGCCCCAGCACCTGCCAAAAGATCTGCCCAAAGACCTACCAAAGAAATGCCCCAAGTGCTGCCCCAAGAGCTTCCCTGGCAACTGCCCCAGCACCTGCCAAAAGATCTGCCCAAAGACCTGCCAAAAGACCTGCCCAAAGAAATGCCCCAACACCTGCCACTCCGGATCCTAATGAATGGGTATCAATTTATGCCCACAAATCTCAGAATTCACAGGCAACCCAGGGATTCAAATTGATGTGGAAGGATTTACCCATGATAATTTTTTTGATTTGTTTTTGGGGGAAGACATTTTAGGTGAAATTGTGTCCCAAACCAATTTGTATGCAGCCCAGTATACTGCCGCCAACCCTAAGTGTGAAAAACGCTGTTTTTTTTTTTTACTTACGTCATGGTTTACGAGGGATTGGTGGTAAAATGGCTGTGTATAAAATTGGAAAACACACCTAAAACGAGAGCCTGGGGTGTCTACTTTCCAAAAATATACACTTTTGGGGGGAAATCTTAAAAAAGAGCACTGTTACACAGCCCCAAATGAGACATGGCACCAGTAACGCAAGCTGTGAAGATTCAAAGTGTGAACCTGGAAACGCGCATGTTCCAATTTGGCCCCCGTAGCTCCCCCAAACCATGAGAAAGCAATGCATATGGGGTATTGCCGTACTCAGAAGAAGGAGCTGAACACTAATCAATTCAGTTTATAAAATCTTCAACTATTCTGTGCTTGAAATTCACATCAACATTGAAGGCAAAGTGTGAAAAACGCTGTTTTTTTACTTACGTCAAGTTTATGAGAAAGTGGTGGCAAAATAGCTGTGTAAAAAACTTGAAAACACACCTAAAATTAAAGCTGGGGGTGTCTACATTCCAAAAATATACACTTTTGGGGGGAAATTCTAAAGTGCAGCACTGGAACATAGCCCAAAATGAGTAATGGCACCAGTTAACCAAGATGTGAAAATTCAATATTTGTTCAAATTTGGGCCCGTAGCTCCCCCAAACCTTGAATAACCTATGCATATGGGGTATTGCCGTACTCAGAAGAAGGACATGAACACTAAACAATGCATTTTTAAAAATCTTCACCTATCCTGTGCTTGAAATTCACATCAACATTGAAGTGCAAGTGTGAAAAACAGTGTTTTTTTAACTTACGTCAAGATTTACGAGCGATTGGTGGTAAAATGGCTGCGTAAAAAAATTGAAAACATACATAAAATGAAAGCCTGGGGTGTCTACTTTCCAAAAATATATACTTTTGGGGGGAAATCTTAGAGTGGAGCACTGTTACACAGCCCCAATTGAGACATGGCACCAGTGATACAAGCTGTGAAAATTCAAAGTGTGAAACTGGAAACGCGCATGTTCCAATTTGGGCCCCATAGCTCCCGCAAACCTTGAATAACCTATGCATATGGGGTATTGCCGTACTCAGAAGAAAGAGCTGAACACTAAACAATGCATTTTTAAAAATCTTCACCTATCCTGTGCTTGAAATTCACATCAACATTGAAGTGCAAGTGTGAAAAACAGTGTTTTTTTAACTTACGTCAAGATTTACGAGCGATTGGTGGTAAAATGGCTGCGTAAAAAAATTGAAAACATACATAAAATGAAAGCCTGGGGTGTCTACTTTCCAAAAATATATACTTTTGGGGGGAAATCTTAGAGTGGAGCACTGTTACACAGCCCCAAATGAGACATGGCACCAGTGATGCAAGCTGTGAAAATTCAAAGTGTGAAACTGGAAACGCGCATGTTCCAATTTGGGCCCCATAGCTCTCCCAAACCTTGAGAAACCTATGCATATGGGGTATTGCCGTACTCAGAAGAAGGAGCTGAACACTAAACAATGCATTTTTAAAAATCTTCACCTATCCTGTGCTTGAAATTCACATCAACATTGAAGTGCAAGTGTGAAAAACGGTGTTTTTTTAACTTACGTCAAGATTTACGAGCGATTGGTGGTAAAATGGCTGCGTAAATAAATTGAAAACATACATAAAATGAAAGCCTGGGGTGTCTACTTTCCAAAAATATATACTTTTGGGGGTAAATCTTAGAGTGGAGCACTGTTACACAGCCCCAAATGAGACATGGCACCAGTGATGCAAGCTGTGAAAATTCAAAGTGTGAAACTGGAAACGCGCATGTTCCAATTTGGGCCCCATAGCTCTCCCAAACCTTGAGAAACCTATGCATATGGGGTATTGCCGTACTCAGAAGAAGGAGCTGAACACTAAACAATGCATTTTTAAAAATCTTCACCTATCATGTGCTTGATATCAACAGTAGTATTGAAATGTAAGTGTGAAAACTGCAAATATAACAAAATATTACCACAATTTTGAATTTTTTTTCTGGAAAAATAGCTGCATGAAAAACTCCAAAATTCTCCTGATTATTTACTTTATGTTGTGTAGTTTTCAGAAACATATACCTTTGTGGGACATTTTTGGTTCTGGCACCGTCAGCTAAGCTATGATGCTCACATGCCAATTGTTGAAACATCACAAGTTGGAAATAACAGCAGCCATCTTGTAATATTTACCTTGTAAATGTGAGTAAAGGACTAAAATACTAGGCATATGGGGTACTCTTATATTCAGGAGAAGCAAATGAATATATTTAGGGGTATTTTTTTTCCATTAACTAATAGTATGCAAATACTGACAGAAAAATGTAAGCAAAATGTTGTTTTTTTTCAATTTTTTTCCTTTTTTTTCTATTTTAATCAAATTAAACAATGAGGTATTCATATAATTGTGGTATCAAAAGAAAGCCCTACTTGTGCTTAAAAAAACAGTATATAATTTATGTGGGTGCACAAAAGGAATTAAAGAGAAAATATGGTTTAACAAAGACATAGTCAAAAAAGTCAAAATTGCTCCGGTCCTTAAGTCAAATCTAACTCAGATTTTCCCGGTCCTTAAGGGGTTAAACCCTTGGATGCTATAGAGATCTCCAGCACATTGTGGGGTTAAAGCTTTTTCATTCTTGTTTGTTATAGGCCAAGGATATTTTATGTTCCTGGAAACAGTGGATGGGACTGTCGGTGCGTCATTTGAGGAGTGGGAGTGTGTATGAACATGGGTGGAGCTAAGTGTACCTTGTATGTCTTGCCTGTGGGCTTCTGGGATGTAAATCAAGCCATGCATGCTCATAAAACTATACATATTTGATATACATGTACTTAAGGTATGCAGGGCTTTTAATAATAACTATAACTTTACCTAAAAACTTTGTTTGAGATACAGTGTACAAAATTAGGGAAATATGTAATTTAAAAAAACATTGTATCTTGTAACACAATTCAAAACTCCCTCAAGTGAAGAACTGTTGAAAAGCCAACCTTGTTTCACATGTGAATCCCACCAGAACAGGTCCATAGCAAATGCTGAAAATGTGTCTGTTCACAGAGAAAAATACATCAAACAAAGCTTCAGCACTCAAAAGGTTAAAGTGGCAATGCTTACTTCATGGGGCAAAAAAACCTTTTCTTAAAATATTGAGCACTGGAAAGTATATCCCTGACATTTCTAAGGGGCATTACAAACCATAAATACCCACTTATTTTTTTAGATCTTTAGCATTATCTGGATTTCTCCAGTGCCTCTAAATTCAGCTGTTTTTCTCTCCTTTCTGCTTTTTTCTCCATTTAAACCTGTAGCTTATGATCAAAAGCGAACGCACTAAAGGAAACTTGTAGAAGTAGCATGAGCTGAGCAGGCTGGGTGGGATTTCAGAAGCTAACATCACCTGATTTATTTTCCCTTAACATTCTCTCATACTTATTATTTCCCTCCTGGGCAGCATTTCCCCTTTTATGTATTTAACAGAAGCATGTGCCCATTTAATGTCTTTCATACAGCAATCTAGTATATCTAGTTTTTGAGCTGTGTGAGCAGTTGTCTGTATTTAAGGAATGCCATTTTAGCTTGTCTTTATTTCAAGCTTGTTCATAATCACAATAGACAACATGCTGTCTGAATGAGACAACTCATACAGAAAAGCCGCACACAAAATCCTTTAGAGCCATGTATGCATTTTCAGATATTGAAATGCCACTGTCTAGCTATAGACTACAACAGTTCAGATGCAAAAAAAAAGAAAAAAAAGAAAGAAAAGTAAAAAAGACCTAGATTTAGCCAACTGCTGAATGAAGTACCCCTACCTTTCTGCTCAAAAAATTAAGAATGTATTCCTACAGCTATAATTATACTAAGTATTCGTGAGTGAAAAATATGAAATCATAGACAATTCAGCAAATCCTGCAAATCAGGCTGTATCTGAATGATTGCCCTTCTAATGCCCCCTGTTAAAGAGGGTGCAGCACTTAAAATTGTGTAATTAGTACTATTTGCACTATACATATATGCCCCCTTTATTAATTAAAGAGCATATAACCTATGTTTCACATAAGTTATATGCTCTTTAATTAATAAAGGGGGCAATTGTCACCCCCATGCTAGGGAGGTGTCATGAGGGGTCATGATACCCCTCTTGAGGTCTAAAGTACTTTTTTAATACAAACTACATATAATTTAAAAAAAGAAAGTCATTGTTACAAATAAATTAAATATTTAATTACATTTTCACACAAATTACATATATAATAAGAACAAACACCTTTATTTATACATATACAGGTTGCCTATTAACACTATGAGTACCAGAGGGGTAGCAAACACATTACAATACCTCTCTGATACTCATAGAGTTAAACTTGCAATACAAAATATGAGGGCATGTTGAATATAATAGGAGAAGAAAAATGTTGGATAAAAATGGTGAAAGAAAGTCATGGGACCCCTTTTCAAGGGGGAGGGGGGGTTGAAATGTCGGATGTACAATATTCATCAAATTAATATGGTGAAAGAAAACACTGTAAGTCTGATTTGGAAGGGGAAGGGTTAATTGTTGACTATGAACAATATTTGTTGGATTAATGTGGGGAAAGAAAGCACTGTAAGTCGGATTTGGAAAGGTTAATTGTCGGCTATGAACAGTATTTGTCGGATTAATGTGGTGAAAGAAAGCACTGTAAGTCGACTTTTAAAAGGGGGTGTTAATATGTCAAGGGGGGCACTTTATGTCGGATTTCAGTGCTGTATACTGTATTACACACTGCTTTTGTTCGAACAACGATGGTTTTGAAACTGTTATTATGGCTTCTACGCCTCAACCTCTGAGGCGCAAAATTTCTGACATAAATGTAACCACAAAACAGGCGGTAATACTGAGCGTTGGTAATAGGATACTAATTGCACATTGTTTTTAGTTGTTTCATATGGGCTTTTTTTAGACTGGCGTTAAGTATAATTACCGCTGGTTTTGTTTTCACAAGTTGGGTAATAGGATAGCAAAAACTGACAAAAAAAAACAATGCCTGTTTTATTTTTAGCGCTGGTAATAGAATCGAGCCCTTTATTATTCAATTACTCTTGAACTACAACTCTGACAGAATTGAAATAACACTCTCCAAGGCACAAATACTATGATGATTAATTGGAGCTGCTTTTATTATAAAACATTACTGTCCCTTTAAGCATTTTGAGCTACTGGTAAAAGACACCACAATTTATTAAGTAAAGCTAATTGCATCCCTTATCTTTGGATAATGAAGGAACCGACTGGCTATTGTCCTATAGTTTTGTCATATAATTGCATCACATGTGCATTTCAAGAGGTGATCAGTCAAATGATGTTTTGGATTGTGGTTTTAACGCTTTGTGTGCCAGAAAGGTATCCAACGGAATGCATTACAATGTTGGTGCTTTTGACAAAGCGGACTAGTTAAAAATACAATAAAAATTGGAAGAAACAGATTCTCTTATTTCCTAATCATATGTCAGTGTGTATATTGCTTTTTAACTTCAGTAAATACAGAAAATCGTGCAAACAAAAAGCATGTTGATGACAGGTGAAACAAGTACCTAAAATGGATGGCAGATTTAATAGAATCATTGCATAAATGGTGGAGAATGCAAACATTGGCTAAAAGGTCATGGAAGGGGAATACTATAAATAAGAGACTGTTTTTATATTGTACACAGTGTATTTAGCAAAACATTGAATTAAATGTTCTATACCCTGAAGATCCTACTGCTATGAATCTGTGACCTGGATGAGCCCATTAAAGGAGAGATTATAAAAGTCATAAGCTGAATCCATGGGGCACACCATGGGAAAGCTGAATATGGAAAACCCCAAACCAACCTTCCTCTGGCACACTCTACCAGATATAATACAGGTGTACTGTATATCCAAACTTTTCTGACGTGTCTACATCAGAACTCTCCTGGGTGGTGCAGCTTCTCTTATGGGTGATGGTAGTACTATCCCTCACATTTCGAATCAACAGTACAGACAAACAACAAAAAAGAGAGAGCGTAAAATGCCTCTAAGTGCAGTATTAAAAGTAAATAGGATTATCCCACCCGTGGTTGGGTACTCACTGGGAATAGAGGTTATCTCCTGCCTCCAAAGGGTATTCACAAGCAGTTATGCCCAGGCTAGCAAGGTGTCTGTGTATACTCCAATATGATTTCTCCAATCACCACAACAACACTTATTCCAACTGGATGCTTTCAGAAGTTTATTTATGTATAAACAAATAAAAGTTATAAAATATACAACTCTATGATTTTTGGGACAGAAACGCCACATCTTCAGGGACCAACCATTTCTGATTTGAAAAATCCATCTTTTTAAAGATCTATGTACATATTGCAACAATGTAACCTACCATTTGATTTGAACATACAGAGTACATGGCAAGTATCCAGTTACCAGCTCCCGGCAAACTAGTCGTATCTCCTACATGTGCGCTCCATTCGCTCTCCTCAGGGTTCCAAGCCTCTCCTTGAGAATCAACCCATGGGTGCTAAGATCTATATCTCCATGGAGTGGACGTTAGAGTGATACCTTGCAGTGATTTGTGGGAGATCACTCTGTGTACTCATCAAATAGTTCAACTATAAACTTCCTATCTATATCAACATATATCCTATATAATAATTTGCTAAAAAGTTTGTCACGATGCAGTCATGCGCAGTACAGACTTCTGCGTGTGCTGCAGTCATGCGCAGTAGAGACTGCCCGCTCCGCAGCTGATATGGAGCGGGGCGCAGTTTTGATGTAGGTGGTGGAACTGCCCATAGGGGATATTTTCCATCCACTTCCTATGGTGACATCTCTCAGCCCTTAAGTAAGGATTGGTACTGACTTCCTTTCTATAAACTGTACTAGTAATACACTTTTGCATAACTGCACTAAGTTCCAGATCCAAAAAACAGATCTTTTTGATCTCTATGTTGTTTGTAAATTTTATACCCAATGGATTTCCCTCAAAATGTTGTATAAGGGATTCCAATTGCTTTCTACCCCCATGCCACACTATAGGTATGTCATCAAAAAACCTCCCATAGTATACCAGGCACCCCCCCAGTCACGTCCCCCCAAACGGCCTCCTCCTACCACAGGCCCATAAAGAGGTTGGCATACGAAGGGGCAAACCTGGTACCCATGTCGGTCCAGAGCACCCGAAGGTAGAATTCATTCTGGAATACAAAAAATTTATGGTTGAGTATAAAATTAATACACCTCAAAATAAACTCTTTTTGCATCATAGCCATATTCTGATCTTTATCCAGAAAATAATTTATATCTTTAAGTCCTAGGATATGGTTTATAGATGTGTACAAAGAGACTACATCTAACGTCACCCACAGATAATCTTCCTTCTAGACGATGTTTTCCAGGTGCTCAAGCACATGTTTGGAATCCCTAATGTGCGAATGTAACTGTACAACATAACCGTGGAAGTAAGCCGAATATGGAACTGGGATTCATTTATTAGCAATGCCACTAATGCTGTGTCTGCTTTGATATTGTTATGCATCCAGCTTTTCTACATATTTATCTCAGTTACTCTGGTCTTAAAAAATGTTAACTACCCTTTATGGTAAACCTGTTTATTTACCCATCACACTAAGCTAAAAGACGGCACATGCTTTGCTTATTAATTTATTACATTTTTTACTGCTTTAAAGGGATAGTAATGTTTTATAATAAAAGCAGCTCTAATTAATCTTCATAGTATTTGGGCCTTGGCGAGTGTTATTTCAATTCTGTCGGAGTTGTAGTTCAAGAGTAATTCAATGACAAAGTATCCCCCTCCCACCCCTTCTACTGATGTAACACTGCTCAGCTTAGAGCAGCAGGAAGTGTCCAGGTAGGTTGTAGAGAGGGACAATCTTCAATTAAGATAAGGGAAAAAGGTGAAAAACCTGTCCAGGGGGGCAGGGATTTCATTGTTCTCACAGTAAGAATTTTGACCCTTGATGTCAGCTATCTGGTCTATGGACTGGATTCTACGTTTGAGGAGTGGGGGCTTACACTAGGTAAAAGGGGCGGGAGGGGGAAACTTTATCATTCAATTACTCTTGAACTACAATACTCACAGTAATGAAATAACACTCTCTATGGCTCAAATACTATGAAGATCAATTGGGACTGCTGTTTTTGTGAAACATTACTATCACTTTAAAAACTCAGTTGTTAGAGTATCTTTGAAGGTAATAACCTAAATTTTCAGGAACACAAGCATTAATTCTGAATGGTACTTAGTAGTGTTGAGCGAGCACCCCGATGCTCGGGGGTTCGGGTGCTCTGACCGAGCACCCCCGGAGGCTCGAGTGCTCGGCCGAGCACCCGAGCCCCATTGAATTCAATGGGAGGACTCGAGCATTACACCAGACACCCCCTGCTCTGATGAGGGGAGGGTGCCTGGTCAATGCCCCCCTTCATCTCCACAATGCCCCTCTTCCACAATGTCCCCCTTCCACAATGTCCCCCTTCATCTCCGCAATGCCCCCTTCATCTCCGCAATGCCCCCCTTCCACAATGTCCCCCTTCCACAATGTCCCCCTTCATCTCCGCAATGCCCCCTTCATCTCCGCAATGCCCCCCTTCCACAATGTCCCCCTTCCACAATGTCCCCCTTCATCTCCACAATGCCCCCTTCCATCTCCACATGTCCCCTACCTCCAGTCCCTGGTGGTCCAGCGGAGCGTCTGTAAGATCTGTGCCTCCTTCGGCACAGATCCCTGCCACCCGAACATGGCGGGCGAGCACATGGCGGTACTCGTACGAGTACCGCCATGTGCCGAGCAGAGCGATGCTCGAGCCGATCCGAGCATCGGCCGAGCATGCTCGCTCAACACTAGTACTTAGTGCTCTACTCAAAAAATGTCATAAAATCAAAAATAAAAATATCTAAAGAGCCAGCTCTAAACAAATTTGCAAAATAAAAAAAATACAATACAATTTAAAAAAATGTCACCACATTTGTGTTTAACTTTAAGGCCCTTTGTGTAGAGTAGTGCTACTAAAGGACGGATAATCCTCTTTATACTGTGATTATATTATGGCATGTATTAAAATAACAATTATGCAGATTTGGCACTCATGCTGCAAGGTGTATAAGTCTGCAGGTTCTAATATGTCACTTTTGTATTATCTATGAGTTACTAGTTCTTCGCTGAATCTCTTTTGTCCAGCCTGATGATGCCTGCAGACTTTCCAATGAACTACTCTGGTCATGAGGAGGAAACTATGGGAAAAAACAGATGTATGTAAGTTTTGTTTCTTATGGATTTTGTTCAAACAGAATTATCAATTTTTATTTGAAGTTGTTCCATAAGAAACAGGACTTTCATACATTACTTTTACAGTAGTTTCTTCCAAAGAAGCAAGACGATGTACTAAGGTGAGATAAAGGTCAGATAACCTCTCCATTGAGAGACGCTCACCAATTCTTATTTTATTCTATGGAATCTAAGCACTAAGATCTCTCCAATTTGAAATAAAGACCCCATAACTCCATGGTATTGACTGTATAAGTTAATTTTGTAATGAATATGTACAAAGATACTTGAATCAATTGCAAAGTCTCTGTAATGTATTATTTTACAAAATGGCAACTTGCACTTAAATGTTTGACTTTTGCAGTGTAGCTTGTGCTACAGTATGTTATATTATCAATCAAACTAAACTACCAAAAAAGTTTTAACTTAACAATTTTTTCCATAACCAAAGAACTTTTCCCAAGACAATCACGAAAATCGTAGAAGTATCAAAACTAACAAATGTAGGCACAAATCTCTGGGATAAAACTTCATAAACATAAAATTATTCTGATTGCATTAACATTACCAGTTATTATTAAAAGTTAAATAACAAAATGAGAACTGAAGCTCTCTGAATGTGCTGTAAAGCTAATAAGCTTCTAAAGTAATGGATATGCAACACATGCAAACTGGGTTATTTATACAATAAATATGTCCTTTTTTTATTCTGCTTTTATATTTTCTTTTTATTTCTTCCCTTTTTCATTTAAATTCACCTTTGTATAGGACTCCACAACAGTGGAAACTTCAGCTCACTTAAAAAGAGAAACAAAAAAACTCAGCAAGGTCATTATGAGGAAATACAGTTTCACTAAGAGCGGATTTCTAAACCTCTCCTCACAGACAGTATCTGCAATTCCAGCACATCATTCTGCTTCTGTTACTTTTGTACTGGAAAAGCAAGCTTTATATTGCAGCAAATACAAAAGAAAAACTTTTGACCTCGATGATAAAAGTTTATAGCTAAGCAATGAGTTGGAGATGTGATTCTAACATCTAAAGGGGTTAATTATATGTACCTATGCTAAAAGACATAAACTATTAAAATTCAGGAGGGGCATCCATAAAGTTTCTCATACCCTGAACAATGGGCTTTGTATATGAGAGAAAACTAGCACAAGTCTTGGGTAAACCAACTACGCCATAGAGGACAAATGAACATTCTGAACACTCCAATTGATTTAAATAGGAATTTAAAGCCCTTGATAGTTATAGATTTCAAAAAAACATTGCACACCATTGCATTGGAGACCCATTTAGCATTTAAGGAGTTAAAAGCCTCATTTAGATCAGAATTTATTGATTTCCCCCTATTGTACAAATGGTTTACCCACAAATTGCTCCAGTTTTCTTTTATACAGAAGGCCAAATGTTTTGGACACTCCATTAATACTAAGTTTGTAACTCCTTACCATTAGTTAATTTGTTTTCTTTAAAATTATTTCTGTTACCATACTTTAGTGGTAAAATACTTTAGCACAGATGAGCAGACTCTAACCACAAAGGGCTTCCTGTTAAAAATGGTTGTTTGGAAACTGATTTAAATACAAAGCAATGAAAATTATTGATTTTTGAAAAGTGTTCTATAAATTATTTAAAGAGTGCCACTAAGAAAAGTGTCAATACCATCGCATTTAAAAACTGATGTGCATTATTATGAAAACACCTGGTGATAACAGAATAACTTTAAAGTCAGAATAATATGATCATTTTTTACTGCATTTTGAATTGTTAAAGGGATAGTAATCCTATATTATTACTATCCCCCATATTGTAGATATTTGTAAAATAATTTAAAAGCCCCCCAGGTTCATCTCTCCAACCTTTATGGTTGGAGAGATAACCGAAGGCAAAGTTCCCCCCTCCCTCCCCCTTCCCTGAAGTCAGCGTTGTACTGACTGCAGGGGAAGTCTGTCGTACGACAGGCTTGCGGCTCTGCAGCTGAGCCGAGATCCCGTTTAGTGAAAAATAATTATTTCACTGAAACGGTCTTCTACATGTGATTGGTTTGCAAGCACATGTAGAAGACCATTTCAGTGAAATAATTCTTTGTCACTAACGTGATCACGACTCTGCTGCAGCGCCGCATGATGAAAGTCAGATTGATTATCCCTGCAGTCAGCACAACGCTGACTTCAGGGAAGGGGGAGGGAGGGGGGAACTTTGCCTTCGGTTATCTCTCAAACCATAAAGGTTTTAGAGATAAACCTGGGGGCTATTAAATTATTTTGTAAATATGTACAATATGGTGGATAGTAATAATAAAGTATTACTATCTCTTTAAAGGGGATGTATTACCCTCTATACAAGACAGCCTGTATCGTTAGATTATACACCGAATATAAGTAAAAGTGTATAATTTTTTTTTAAAGCTCCTGTTGGTCTAAAGTGAAGTTATAAACTCTGCCCTGCACCTATTTCCGCATAGACTGTGGTTATCTGCTTGGTAACCACAGTCCGTCACTCTGCCTCTGCTCCCCTCCTTCTATCTAGCCTCCTCCGATGATGGAGGCTTTCTGTAGGTAAGCTGGAGCGGTCTCATTGGCAGAGATTGATATCTAACTTCACGTTAGACCAACAGGAGCTTTAAAAAAAATAAATTATACACTTTTACTTATATTTGATATATAATCTAATGATCCAGGCTAACTTGTATAGAGGTGATACATCCCCTTTAAATATGTGACAGATGTCAGTTACTGTTTAAAATGCTGGATAGTTTAAAATATATAATTGTTTTAATTCTACCCTTTAATTTCCTAGAAGCAGCTGACTTGGGTGTTGAATTGGTGGAGCACACGTTCAACAGCATTCTGACATGGCTATGACATATAGGGAGACATTTGTAACATTTGAACAGTTTCAACATGTTCTGGGCATTGACTACAACAAAGTCTGTGCTCAGGACATGTTTAAGCATCTCACAAAGAGATATATGTTTCCATGTATTTGAGTACAACATTGAGATGCCATAACAATAGAGCTCCATTGTTTGGTTGAGTTGGTCAGCACTCTCACTGAAGAAGGGCTGATATCAGGTAAAGGTTGGAAGGGGGGTATTAAAACATTTCTATTTTTTAAAAAAGAGTCAACATTAAAGAGTGTAACTGATGATAGCTACACTCTTTAAAAATTTAGAATGTATTAAAAAATCAAGCATTACTTTCTCTTTAAAGTTAATTTTTATAATAAAGCATGGTTTGGTTAGAAAATGACCTACAGAAGCTAACATTTACCCAATACAGGTAAACAGGCCACAAGGGTGCAATACTGATAAATGGGTCACCTTGGCCCGCTCCCTCAAAATGGGCTATCTTGGCCGCATACTGGTAAATGGGTCACTAAGGCCACAATATGAGTAAATGGGCCACCTGGCCCCCACCAACTAAATGGACTGTCTGGGCCAAATACTGGTAATGGACTACTTGAGCCTATACCAGTAAAAAGGCCACCTCCACCCAATACTGGTGAAAGGACCTCTTGGACCCGATACCGGTAAAAGGTCTGTCTGGGCCCAATACAGTAACTGGCTGCCTGTGCCCAGTAATGGAAAATGGACTGCCAGGGCTATTCAGCTCTCTCACACCACCCGCTTTAGAAGCGGGGATGGACAATTAAGCCTTTGTTGGTGCACTGGGGTAGGAAAAGAGGAAAGAGACAACCAGGCAGACAGGGCAGAAAGAACAGAGCAGAGAAAGAAGGAAAAGGAGTTAAGGCTTAAGAAAATGTAAATACCTGACACCGATGCCTCTGCTTGCTGCACCCTCATGTCTCTTCTCTCACACAGATGCAAGTTATGGTTGAGTATCTTCACTGTAGCCCTGCTTCCTTGTATATGGAGCCAGTAACAGGACCTGTGTGAAGTATGGAGCCAAAAAGGGGCTTGTGTGGCTGGGCCCCATACATCGGTACTGCTTGTACCCCCTGATTGCAGTCCTGGGTTTGTCAGAGAGTGTATGTGTGATTCTGTGAACACCAGTGTTGTGTGGAATAATGCTGGGGAAGCAGACAGTGTGTATGGGATTCTGTGGCTACCAGTGGACAGTAGAACAAGACTGGCATTTCAGATAGTGTATGTGTATCTGTGAATACTAATGGAAAAAGGCTGGGGGTGTCAGACAGTGTAAGTGTGGTTTTGTGACTACCAATGTACAGTGAAAAAAGTTTGGGCTATCAGACAGTGAAACAAATGCACTGAATGCTACGGGACAAACAATAATCCCTGAATTTCTCCCTGATTTAAATTGGGCTTTTAAAACACTAATTTACATTACATTACTATAGTTCTATTAAGATTCTGTTAGAAACTGCATTGAAAAATGTGAATCTGAAGCTTTTTCTCCCCTTTAATAAAAAGCTGCTTTCCTGAGCAGTTCTTTTCACTAAACACCTCAAAAGAAATCACCCATGGTTGGTTACATTCTATAAAATCCAGGCTCTGTGGGGCCATGTGACATAAAAAAGCTTCTAATCTGCAATGTCTCACATGACACCTTAGTTTACAGCTGACAATGTATTTCCCACATCACACCATAGCGCTTACAGCTTGCAATGTTTGACCTACATGATATCACAGAACTTACAATCTTAGAGGAATTATCCACTGTGTGTGAGTTTCTGTTAAGTTTAAGCGCTTTGTGTCACACTGCCTTGTAGAGGCTCCTGGAGGTTATTGGTTCAGGACTGCTCTATGTTTGTACTTGGTCCTGTGCTGACTCTCACTTGGTGGCAGGATTTGGTTCCACTCCATTGCATCTCATGGGCAATGTTATAGTGTTGCTTTTGCGAAGCTATGATGTCTCATACACACAATGTCGGCATGCATGATGTTGTGACCTCACACACGACATCATCATGTATTTAACATTGTGATGTTATGGAGTACCATTTTTTGGTGCTAAAGCATCTTAGGTAAACCCTGGACATCCATCCTATGTTGCACTTGTTTGGCTCACCTACTGTGTCCTGAAACAGCTGATATTATGCTTTTTATTTTGATGTCAACTATTTCTGTTAATAACTAAGGACTATACGGATCTCTCATTGCTAGCTTATTCCTAGTTATTCTGTTTGCCGCCTGGTCCAATCATCTTTCCTGTTTATGATTCTCCAGATTTATGTGTTCCTGACTATGGCCTCCTGTTAGTTCCTCAGTGTTACGTGTTTGTGGAGGTCCAACAGCCGCTGGAACCTGGGGATCACCCCCCTGGAAAATAGTGGTTGGAGAGTGAAGCACTCAGTCTACACCAGACGTTCTCAACCCATGCCCTCAGGGCCAATTTACAAGCCAGGACTTAGGGATTTCTCTGCTACAGCACAGGTGTGTTGATCAGAGGCTGATTCAAATTGAATAACTCACCTGTGCTCTAACAAGGAAATCCTCTAATCCTGGCCTGTTAGTGGCCACTGAGGGCAAAGGTTGAGAACCACTGATCTAGACTCCAATGGTAGCTCTCATTCATTACATTGGTGGGTGGATTTTCTCTGCATCATGGATTCTGCACCAGCATGCTGAGTATAACACTTTGGTGCCATGCTGGTCACCTATGTGTCACAAAAAAGCTTACAATTTCCAATTTATAACCCATATGACATCACATAGCATTCCATCTATAATTCAAGGCCCATATGACACAGCTTACAGTTTAAAAGGAATTACCACTATGAATGTATTACACTGATTTCTCTGGCAGTCAGTGGTTTATATCACTAGGATCATTATCACTGCTGCTTGTTCCCAGTGCAGAATGACTTCCCCTCTCCCCATGAGTTTCCATGTGCTCACCTCTCACTGTTGGCTGCTTTCTGGTTGGGGGAGGTGAAGGTTACTGGTTTCCTGCCACACAGTGTGTTAACATACATGGGCGGGTATGTTGTCTCTCCATGCAGTGAAAAGGAGAAATAAGTTAGGAAGGGCTAAGGAGCATAATAGTGTAAACCTTTGCCTGAGAGAGGGGTATGAAATGAATTGCAAAGCACTCAAAGAGTTAATGGGGAGGGAAGTGAGCTGCAGCTTCAACCTTGTTCTTTGACCCTATCCAGTGCATTGGACACTTATCTGGCACTCAAACTGTTCAAACAGCATGTAACTCTCCCCTCCTTCTCTCCTCCATCAACCCTTATTCTGTACTAATTTTCTCCTCAGTGCCTGTCTTTATCCTCCATTGCCCTACTTCTACCACTTCCCCCTCCTTTCTGTCTTTCCTCCCTCTTGCATCTATCCCCCCACCTTACCTCTATTCCCTTCAACAGGTCTATTTCCACCAAAATTCCCTTTATTTTAAATTTGGATTTTAACCACTTGAATGCTAGAGGGATGTTTAAAGGGATAGTAACCCCCCCGGTAAATTTTAAGCCAAAAGCTAGTAAAACATACTTATCTTATTCCCATCTCTCAAACCGTTATGGTTTGAGAGATGTAAGAAAAGAAGGACCTCCGCGCCCTCCCCTTTCTGCCTGATGAGCTATAAAGCTGTCATAGCAGAATCCGGTTGACCGACTTGCAAGCCAGGCACATGTTTTAGACCATTTTGATGAAGTAATTATACCGAGATATCCAGATGACAGCGCTCCTGAAGAGCCGCCGTCTGGTCCCGGAAGCAGGATCTCATGACGTCCACTGTACAGCGGACGCATGAGAAGGGGGAGGGAGCGGGGATCTTTCTTTTCTTACATCTCTCAAACCATAACGGTTTGAGAGATGGGAATAAGGGAGTTAAGTATGTTTTGCTTACTAGTAGCTTTTGGCTTAAAGTTTACCGGGGGGTGGGGTGGTGGGGGGTTACTATCACTTTAAACATTGCAAAGCAATGCATTGGAGACTTCTCCAGAATTTAGGGGATTAAAAGCTCCATTTAAGTAATTGGAGACTTTTTATATGTCCCCTATGGTGCAGTGGTCCACATTTAGTTTGTGCATAAGGTCCTTGGTGGTTACATTCTATAAAATAGAGGCTTTGCAGTGCCGTATTTTGTCTAGCCGCATAAGCTACACTGAATGCTACACACTAATTATATAAATATATGTCCCTGTTTTGAAAGCTTTAATTTTGAGAGGTAGGCAGCTTATCGACTGCTTCATGTCCTGCTCCTATTATTATTCCAACTACAATACCTGGGGACATGGCTGGTGAGTTTTATTGTTGTAGAACAATGTGATACACATATATGCACACCGCTCATCCTGATTTCCTAAAAAGATGGACACCCATACCTGTGAATTTGCAGAAATAACTCACCCTAAAACTAAAAAAAAACAAAAAAAAACCCTTTGCTACCATATTTAACTGGAAGTACATTACTGATCTAATCAGTATGCACACAGACTGGCAAGCCCAGGGTACTAAGACATCTTTGCAATTTGTTAGTCTTTAAAGGAATCCACATTCTCTTAAATTAGCTCTGTTAATGTGATGGGGCATCGAACTGTTAACCTCTTCAGTTCCAGAATGGTGTGCAAAATAGTGCTCTAATGCTTTTCATAGCCTTCTGGCACTCAGAGGGTTACTGCAAGATTACTCTAATATCAATCCTAGACCATAATATGATATAGCTAAAAACAGTGTGTAACTGTAAATAATCCCATTATTTAATAAGTATGTATATTTATGTATGTTTGTATATAATGTCTCACAGTTAGTGTAAATATTTAACCCTTTACTGAAAACTCTCCAGGACATACTTGAAAACGAGAGAAATCTCAATGTATTCGTCCTGGTAAAACATTTTCTAAATAAATAAATAAATAAATAAATAAAGTTCCTTTAAGAGAAAGCAGATTTCTTTAAAGATGAACAGACTGAAACCTCCCTGAGTTTGCTAGTCTGTGCACCAATTGAGGATTAGGGGCTATATTCTATTGCAGGAGATAAATGTTAACCACCGTTTTATCAAACATTTTCCTATTGAAGTCTATGGGGAAAAATGGAGATAAAAGCAGTGATAAAATTAGCACATGCAATAGAATCTAGCCCTACATCAATACTGTATGACAAACATGAATGAGCATACTACTTAAAGGCGTGTTCTGTCTCCACTCCTGTTGCTCCCGCTCCTCAGACCTCACTTCTTGAACTTGATTGCCAGAGCGGCGCAGCAACGTGTGCATGGAGATGACTCTGGCATGCACACTCTGCCAGTGCCACTCTTCTGCCTCTAAATGCCCGCTTGCAGTGGGCAGCCCAGATCACAACGTGTTTTCTTTTTCTGTTCTCAATACCCAGGAGAACTGCAGGGTTCACCCAGAGACCTGGAGACACTGCCAAAAATCTGGAGTCTCCAGGTGAAACCCAGCAAGTTCTCAGGTATGATAGACAGAAGGAAAAGGAGGGACACTTGTTTTAGATGCTGTTGCTGGGGGAATGACCAATGGGTGGAACATTACTGAGATGTTTTAGGTTATTACATAACCCATTGATACCTCTGTGTGACTGAATAAAAGATGAGCAAGACTAACATTTTTTTACAAAGGGAAATTTATAAACACATTCAATGAAGTTTAAACAAACATTAACATGTGTTTTATTGCTTTGGAGAAATATTATATAGTCATACCTGAGAACTTTTGCTTCTAGAGTCCCCAGAAGGGGGCTCATTTGGTGCTGCTGGGGGATATAAATGATGTGATTTGCATAACAAAGGGGTGGGGTTTAACCACAGGTGGGGCTGGGCTTAAAAGAATGTTTCATGAAGTGGGTAGGAAGTGGAAAGAACAGGGTGGGAATGGAGGAGAAGTGGGTGGGAAATGGGAGGAACAGGCTGTGAAGAAGCAGAAGTGGGCAGTGCTTCACAAGAAACTCCACCACCGGAGAAACAGCCTCTATCCCCAGAGACCCAGTAATTCAGTGCAAAAACCAGAGTCTCCAGGGCTCTGAAAACAGCACCCCTGCATCTATCAAACACTATTGTTTCAAGGAAGTATTCCCCATGCTGCATGGCGCCCAGTGCAGCTGCACTCTATACACTGCCCTAGAAACAGTCTTACTCTTCCACCACGTAATGTATTTCAAATTCCCATCATACATCTCTGTAGTAAAGAGCTTCCTACTTACTGTTAGTTTCCTAACTCAAGAGATATAAATCTATAATTTTTCAGGACTCTAGGGAAATGAATCAGGTCACTTTCATCATGTATATTCACTTGATGATGCATATTCATCACTTTCTCCATAACTTGGTTACCATAAATTTTTTAATAAGGGTCTCTTATGAATAATGGATACTATGCCATAGCTTCATTGGCTAAAATGCAGGTCTGCAGCACTTCTTTAATAAAATGAAGATATGAATTGGCCACCCCAACCATGCCACTTTTTATTTATATAGAAGTTGGATGATATATTTTATATTTGCTTATGCTAAAACTATTTCCCGTTACAATATTGAATAGGTCAGTGGTGTCAAATTGTATTACTAAAGGGTAGAAACAGTGCACGGTTTTGGGATATCCTTGCTTTTTCACAGGTATTGAAATAAAAAGGACTGATCTAATGATTGCAACACATGTACAAAATTAGGCATATCCAAAACAGGTGCACTGGTGTAGTTCTATGGAATGCAGTTTGACACCCCTGGTATATATAATATTCAGTGGAGAAAAGAAATTACTTAAAGGCATGGGTTATATCAGGCTTGGGCAGCCAGCAGCACTCCAGTCCTTGTTGGACTACAACTCTCATGATTCTAAAATGGACAATGGATGGCTGAGAATCAAAAAAGATGTAGTTCAACAACAACAGCTGGGAGGATTAATGCTCAGTTTAATGCATTTCAGAGGGAAATTTATTGACAATGTATTTTGTTATCTAAGATTTCAGCAAATACTGTGTCTCCACATACATTGCAAAATCATGAATAAAGGTAAGCTAAATCTTGTTACATCTGTAGATTATGTTTCCAGTATAGCTTGTGTTTATAAATTAGGGAATACACACTTGCCATCTCTCAGTTTCTCCTGTGTATATATCGTGATTTTCATTAGTTCCAGTTCTTTTGAAATTAGCCAGTTGAGCTGCTATTTGCTGCTATACAAACATCCCTCCATTTTGGATGATATGGAAGGATATGGAAGAATCCCCTAACATTGAGGGATACACACAAACATATACATACACACACACACACACACACACACAAACACAAGTTTTACCACTTCAGCAAATCTTATTACAACTAATATGTTCAACAGCAAATCATTATTACCCAGCATGTCAGCCTACAAATAAAAGGACAAAGAAGACTTGCCCTTTTCACAATTTCAGTACTAGAGGCATGCAAAACTTCAGAGGATTAAACATTTTCACCTCAGAAGATGTGTTTTTAAAAACAATCCTTCCCTCCTCCATGCATCACTGATACAGTGTGAGCATGTTCTAAGCAAGTGTTTTTCTTAACCATTCAGGACCAGAGCAGTGCTCAAAGCATTGTAAAGCAGATCACTGCACATCCCTGTGGCTCTTAAAGGGTTTACCCTTTGAGTGCCAGAGGGGTACACAAAGCATTGCAGAGCAATACGTTGCGTACCTCACTGGCACTCAAAGGGTTAAACATCCACAATTCCTATTTTTCTTTTGTTGTCTGGTTTCTGTGATCGCAAGTAGAGCCCTTGTCCAATTAACCCATTGTCGTGTTGCCATTTGCACCAACAGTGTCCAGGTGTGGCAGAAGAGAAAGAGGTATGAAGCATTCATTCTACCTTGATAGTAGAGCAGTGTGACAATTGACCAGCTGGTGTCCTAGCTATCTGGGGAAGGTTCTTCCTGTGCTATGCTTCACAATTGTTGTAGAATGCTTTAGGAGTCAGGAGTAGGGGTGGGCGAAAAGTGAGAAAAATTTCCCATGTGACTTTTATGACGGACGATTTTTCTCTTTTTTCGAGTAAGTTTTCTCTTTTTCTCCAAAGCCAAATTTTCATACTTTTTGCCTATTCCAGCAACACATTATTCTCCTATTCTAACATATTTTTCTCCTATTCCAACACGTTTCACCTATTCAACGCATTTTTCTCCTATTCTAACACATTTTTCTCCTATTTTATCACATTCTAAGACATTTATCTCCTATTCTAACACATGTTCCTCCTATTCTAACATATTTTTCTCCTATTCCAACACTTTTTGTTCACATGCTTAATGTGGTGCAACATTTTCCAGCACAATATTACTTCTTCTGAGGGTTGTAATGGAGAAATACATAGCTGGAATTCAAAGTTGTAAGTCCTACAGCAAAACATACCTTGAAAAATGTGTTAGTATTTGCCCACAACACTTACTTCCTGCTTAAGTGACACTGGCACATATTTATGATGATGTCAATTGATTAAAAAAAGTAAAGTACAACCTACAATGTGGCAGATGTGTATGATATTGATGGTGGGGGACTGGCATGGTGTGATTGGTGGGACCTTGACAAACTGCATCCATCCCAGGAGGAGAGGGATCATCATCATTTATTGCACCTGCTGCAACACCGATTGCTGCAGTCAGTTTTTGTACTACCACTTTACTCCCACGTACCTGCACTGCTCCACCTTTCCCTCTCCCGCTTGTGCATTTGCTGGACATTACTCAACTGCTGTGTATGTTTTTACACTCTACAATACACAACTAATGGAGTGTGGGGTCTTGCCTTGGCCCTCAACAAAATTCCCAATGTCATATGCTGTCTATCAAGTCTGCCTCAGTCACAGAGCTCCCATTCAGCTGTCTAGTATATTTATTTGTTTATTTATGCTTTTATTTTATTTATTTATTTATTTATTTATTTATTAAGTTGTCCACCATATCTTATCACAGTTAGTCCCCCAAAAATATCCTATATAATAATTCGCTAAAATGTGTGTAACGCCGCAGTCATATGCAGTAGAGACTGCCAATGCCGCGTCTGATACAGAGTGGGGCGCACCGAAGGAGTGTCTGATACAGCCGCGGTGCTGGCAGTCTCTACTGCACATGACTGGCCCGAGATCGGCTGCCAGTGGCACTGTGGCCTGTGTAACTAGCTCTTCAACTAGTATATAACTAAAAAAACAACTTTTTTCCCCAGACTTCCCCAGCACAGAGACAATAAAAGTAAAATCAGCAAGCAATTTGGACCCCAGCTGCCTGTGTCTTGCCAGTCAGTCACACCAAATTTTGGGGTATTTTGAGTCAACCTCCTTCATCCCTTCTTCTCCCCCATATTGCCCCCAGACTCCCCTACTACAGAGTACAAATGTCCTACCTAAACGACTCCCCAAAACTAAGCTTCAGAATGGTATGCTGTGAGAGCTGCCTGGGACTAGTTTTGCTGGGACCTTGACAAACTGCATCCTCCCTTGGAGTAGAGGGATCATCATCATTGATTGCACGCGCTGCAACAACCATTGCTGCAGTCAGTTTTTGAACTACTACTTTACTCTCACGTCCCTGCAGTGCTCCACCCCTCCCCCTCCCCTTGTGTGTTTGCTGGACATTACTCAACTACACTGTGTTTTTTTTACTGTACGGTACACAACACAACTGATGGAGCTGTATGATGCCTCGCCTAAGCCCAGTCAGCTGTCTGTCACTGTCACCTAATATATTTAGTTCTTTATTCTTTTTTATTTATTTATTTTTTTTTTTTTTTTTAAGTTGTCTACCCTGTTGTTTTATCACAGTCTGTCCAATAAAAAAATTATAACTGAAAACAAAATCAGCAACTTCTTTCCCCAGACTTCCCCACCCGGCACAGAGACAATAACAGCAAGATCAGCTGCATGTGTCTTGTCAGTCAGTCAAACTGAATTTTGGGATATTATTTGGGGTCAACCTCCTTCCTCCCTTCTTCTCCCAAGAGTGACCCACTGACTCTCCTAATACAGGGACAAATGTCCTACCTAAATGACTCCCTAAATTAAACTTTAATTCCCCTATCTTCTCTAGCTCAAACAAGGTGCTGCTCTCTCCTCTCACAAACATAGAATGGCTGCTGTGAGAGCCTGACACCCTTTTATATGGCTGTAGAAAACTTTTGCGTGGTGGAGAAAAGTTTTTCTTCCTTTTGATTTCAATGGACAAAAAAGGCAGGAAAAAGATGAAAAACTGGACTTTTCACTGGAAATTATTCGCCAAGTGGAAAGTGCCATTATTTGCCGATTTCAGTTTGAGGCGAAAATTTTCACTCATCCCTGGTTAGGAGAACATGGCCTAAATGTTTTTAGAAACTCTTGTCTCTAGGTGATATTTCACCTTTAATTTACAAATAAAATAAAACATTTACAGTACAATCAATTGTCTATTAATTATACACTGGAAGAATATTATACTTTACATAATTTAGATATTGTAGCTTAATTTTAATTACATTCTAAATAAACAAGGAAAAGATGTATGCAAGGAGGAAGATATTACTTAATATTCATACTTGACATGTTATTTCCAGTAGATATCATCAGTAGAAGTACATTGGTAATAGGATATTGAATTTAAACAGGGTAGGGGGAGGAAAAATAAACCTTTATTCTTAAATTATGTAAAGAAATGAAGTATAAATTAGGGGTATTTGACTAAGCATGAGACCAGCACTTCTCACATTTTTTAAATAAAGTATTCATTGAACTAGAGATGCAACACATCAAAGGCATGATTAATTTTTCTTATCAATTTACAAAAATGTAAGACTTTGAGTGCCAAAAGATGTTGCACCTCACTCTGGTGCTCAAAGTATTAATGATAGTGTGGAGCGAGTTGTAGTCGTGTTGCTTCTACGAACTAACAAAAGCTGCAAGACTGCTCTCCATTTACTTTGCATGTATTAACATTAAATAAAATATCCTTAGGTTCATCATATAAAGGTAGTTTAGTTATGTTGCACATGTTTATACAGTGTATATATTTAACCCTTTAAAGGGATAGTAACACTTAATATACAGCAATATGTATATTGTAAGGTATAACCCACTGAGTTGCTGTATCGCAATGGCCTGAAATTATACAGTAGTGCTGTTGCTACCCTACCCTATTGAGGTTTATGGGAAATAAACCAGAGCTGTCCATAGGATGGTGTAGCAACAGGACCACTGTACAATTTCAGGTCATTGAGATACTGCACCTAAAAAATTCAAGTTTGAGCTGCTGTAAATTTTGAATAAAACACCTCTCAGAAGTGGGAGTACCCTTGTTTTACTCAGGAAGATACACCTTACAATATAAATGTTATTCTATATTATATGTTACTATCCCTTTAAAGACCAGAGAGATATGTAGTGCATTGCTTCACAGTGCATTACATGCCCCTCTGGTCCCTGAAGAGTTAATCTATAGTTCATATTTTTTACTCAAGTCTGTAGAGTACTCCCTCCATATATGGAAGAATGTACTGTAGATGGAATCTGTTACGGAAGCTAAATATTATAAATCAGAACAAAATTAAGGGATCTCTTTTTTCAACATTTTAATGAATTCTACATCTCTAGGCCTCAAATTCAATTGTCAATGATGAAAAAAACAAAACAAAAAAAAACAGCCAACAGTAATTTTTCAAGCACAATAAACAGGGCCGGATTTCTCGTAAGGCAGAGTAGGCATCTGCCTACAGGCGCACCCCAAAGAGGGGAGCCTGTCATTGGGACCCGTGTTTTTTATTTATTTATTTATATATATATATATATATATATATATATATATATATATTTTTTTTTTTTAATTATCCGAACGCCCTACTCAGTCAGATCTGCGCCTCCTTCGGCACAGACCTGTAGCTGCAGAGATCCCTCGTGAGCTCTTTAGTAATGCAGAGCTCTGGGAGATAACATCATCTCCCAGCGCTCTGCATTACTGAACAGAAGACCGCGCATGTACTCCAGTAGTTACAGGTCTGTGCCGAAGCAGACGCAGACCTGTCCTGCCACGCCGCTGGACCACCAGGGAGGAGGTAGGAAATGGGGGTGGGCGCAACGTGAGGGTAATATGGAGCTGATGGGGGGCAGATTGAGGACAATATGGAGCTGATGGGGGGGCAATAAGGAGCTGATGGCTGGTAATGTGAGGGCAATATGGAGCAGATGGGGGCAATATAGAGCTGATGAGGGCAATATAAAGCTGATGAGGGCAATGTGGAGCTGATGGGGGGCAAGTTGTAGCTGATGGGGCAATATGCAGCTGATGGGGAAATGTGGAGATAAGGGCAATGTGAGGGCAATATTGAGCTGATGGGGGGCAAGTTGGAGCTGATGGGGGCAATATGGAGCTGATGGGGGGCAATGTGAGGGCAATATGGAGATGATGGGGGCAGTGTGGAGATTAGGAGAATTGTGGAGGTGTCCAGTGGAGATGGCCAATGGGGGGGGGGGCACTTCAGATTTCTGTGCCTACAGGCTCCTGAGATTTAAATCCGGCCCTGACAGTAAACCATTCAATTACCTGTGCTGTGAAAAACTACCACATGAAAAAAAGCATGTTGAGCTCTAAATCATGTTCCCATTTGTGGCCATTAAAAAGAATCTGAATTTCCCATTCAATTCCATGCATTGGGCCGTAACATGTATTAATACCATAATGACGTGTCAGTACTTACAGAGCTCCTGTGGGAGAGAAGTAAGCACTATTGAGGTCTAAAATTGACCACTCCAAGACCAGAGCGGTCTCTCTCAGACCCCCATCCGCTGCGCCAATACACATCATCATTCACGTGCACTGGAGCATCAACAAAGTTCAAAGTGGTAATTAAGGTAAGGTTATTTCCCCGGACCACTCATCGGTAAAGAGGGGACCCCACTTTACTGCCAAAAATCTAGACTTACTATTTTTTATGTTGCACTCCCCAATGCATGTTTTAATCTGTTGACGCAGGAATTGAAGGGGAAAAAATCCTGGAAAAAACCTAAGAGACCAGAGGATGTATTGATATGGGGCCCTAAGCTCCATATCAATACATCCAAAGTACTGAAAAAATTTGAAATGTTGGAAAAATTAACCTATGAGTGCCAGTGGGGAATGCAACATATCACCGAGCGTTGCATACTCCACTGGCACTCACAGGGTTAATACCACTAAAGCAAACACATCACATGAAAATAAACATTTACCTGTAAGTCTGATGTCCACTGGATTCTTCAAAACCCTGGTCACCCAGTGTAAGTCATCTTCTCTAATCTTCTACCTTGTGTGTTACTCTCCTATCTTCGTATCTTCAGTCTTGTATGCCACAATCAATACAAATAAAAAATGTCCATAGAAACAATGCCCCCAAAAATGTAAAACATGTCCATAGAAACAGTGCCCCCAAAAATGTACAACATGTCCACTGAATAAATGCCCCCAAAATGTAAAACATTTCCACTGAATAAATGCCCCCTCCCACCCCAGGTGCAATGCTCATTGCCTTTAGGACACTATATAATGCCTGTCAGAGAGTCTCTCTCTATTAATGAATAAAGATGACAAAGATTCAGCTCTCAGGATAAAGTAAATTAAGGTTAGTAAATGCCTAAAATAGGAGAGAGTCAGCTCATAAGACAAAGCATATTAAGGTTAGGTACTTGCCAAAAATGAGGTACCTTGGCGTTGGTGGCAAGTTTAGCATTCTATGGCTATATGATGTGACTAAATCCTCACCTTTAATATAATAGTGATATGCAGGCACAATGCAGCAGAGTAAAGGGTTAATGGGGATGAAAATTTAGATGTGCACCAATATTTTGTGTATTTGCTTTTAGCTTTTTTGGTCAAAATTGTTTGCACTCCAGCAATTTTAAAGGGATAGTAATGTTTCATAATAAAAGCAGCTCTAATTAATCATCATAGTATTTGGACCTTGGAGAGTGTTATTTCAATTCTGTCAGAGTTGTAGTACAAGAGTAATTCAATGACAAAGTGTCCCCCTCCCGCCCCTTTTACTGATGTAACACTGTTCAGCCAGAGCAGAAGGGAGGTGCCCAGGTAGACTGCAGAGAGGGACAGTCTTCATTTAAGATAAGGGAAAAACCTGAAAAACTTGTCAAGGGGGGCAGGGCTTTCATTGTTCTCATAGGAAGAAGATTGTCCCCTGCTGTTAGCTGTCTGGTCTATGAACTGGATTACACATCTGAGAAGAAATGGCTTACACTAAGTAAAAGGGGCGGGAGGGGAAACTTTGTTTGTGAATATCTCTCAAACCATAAAGGTTTGAGCGATAAGACTTATATCGTTCTTCATGTTTTTTTTAATGCCTACAAAATAAAATAAAGATAAAATGAAGTATTACTATCCCTTTAAATGTGTTTTTTTCTTTGGGTGTGCTTACCAAAAACCTGGACTGGAATTCTGTTCAGGATAGTAGAGAAAAGTAGAAAACAGCGCAACAAAACAAAACACCTCTAAGCATAGTAGTCTGAAAAGGATGTTCAATTAATAAAATCCCTTGTGCCCTTTAAGAAATCTACTCACATTATATGGAGGCTTCCCCTGCCTCCCAGTTTGACAGGCTGCACTGGATTGATGTTACTCAGAGCCCCATACTTCCGGGTTGCCTCTCAGCTGAGTGGTTCATGTTTCTAACTCCAAGATGGCTGATAGGAGTCATTTTGGGGTTACACAATGCAGCGCTTGGATTTTTTCTAAGCTTTCTCCCATAGGAACAAACTTAGTAAAACATGATAATTAACATTTAAGTCAAAATTCGGATGCAGAAGATTTTTTGAGGCTGATGAACTATGAGGAACTGGGCAAATCTGGGCAAATCAATTAAATTATACAGATAAAAGTATTTCCTATGTTCCAATTGATTTTAACTTAAGCTAAAGAAGTCTTCAGTGAATTGCTTTGGAATCTGTTGGAGACTTAGGGACATCTCTATCATGCATGGCTTTAAAAACCCATTTAAATAATGTGAGGTTTTTAGCTGTCCCCTCAGGTACAGTTTTGCTACAAAATTGTTCCATGTCTTCTTAGAACATCAGTCTCACTGAGTAAAATGGGAGAAAAAATTCCCATTTACTTAATGGGGCTTTAAAACCCATAAATATACTAGAGATTTAATGCATTGAGAAATAATGTATTGCAGACCTCAAGCATTCAAGTGATTTAAAGGGATAGTAACACTTCGTTTTAACTTTATTTTATTTTGTAGGCATTAAAAAAACATGAAGAATGATATAAGTCTTATCTCTCAAACCTTTATGGTTTATGAGATATTCACAAGCAAAGTTCCCCTCCCCGCCCCTTTTACCTAGTGTAAGCCATCTCTTCTCAGATGTGAGTCTGGTTGTATGACAGTACAGATAACAGAAGGGGACAATTTTCTTTGTATGAAAACAATGAAAGCCCTTCCCCCCTTGACAAGTTTTTCAGCTTTTTCCATTATCTTAATTGAAGATTGTCCCTCTCTGCAGTCTACCTGGGCATCTCCCTTCTTATCTGGTTGAACAGGGGGGGGATACTTTGTTTGTGAATATCTCTTAAACCATAAAGGTTTCAGAGATAAGACTTATATCATTCTTCATGTTTTTTTAATGCCTACAAAATAAAATAAAGTTAAAATGAAGTATTACTATCCCTTTAAAGCTTTATTTAAATCAGGTATAATATGGAAACTGTTTTATTTGTCCCCTATAGTATAGGTGGTTTGCTCTAGAATTGTGCTAATTCTTCACAGTACAGACTCCTTAGTTGTTTGCCTTGTTTTTGCAAAACTGATCATTTATTGCTTTCATTATTTTCATTTTATCGGTTTAGATTCATTTTTATGTTTTCTGTTCCCTCAGTTATTTTTAATCTTTTCCTTCTTCACTTCTGTTTTTCTTCTCTATCTGTCACACACTTTCTCTTTACTGCTATTTAGCTCATTTCCTCTTTCAATCATTGTGTCAATATTGTCAATATATTTCTTTGTTTAGACCTACACAGAACATTTTTTGGTCTGGGATTAGAAGGTTTTTTTGTACTTTTTATTTTTTTTTATAGACGTTGGATAGTTGAAGTCTCTTGCATCTTTAATTGAGCGTTGCAAGGTTGAGCAGTTGATTTTGTTTTCTTTTCTTGGTTTATACTAATAAATGGCTCCCTTCAGGTCTATGATAACCCTACCAGTTTTATAAGTTGGTAATAGTATAGGACGTATGTTGCTGTAGATTGTACCCCCTCAATCCTTCTTCTCTTCTATTTTTTAGCACCCATAAATTAAAAATTATTAAATGATTTAAAAAGCAAGCTATATACAACATAAAGTAAATCAATATCTTTAGCTGTGGTGTTTGGAGATTTTTATGTGTGTAACCTACATGCAGTTCTCATGCTGAGGCACTCTACTGCTGGCTCACTCTGCAGATGTCAGTCATGTGCGATGGTATGGTACACCACACCATGGTACGGTGATAGGTTGAGACTGAATACGCAGTGCTCAGTGCCTCTGCTCATCAGGGTTGTCTGTAACAGTCTATTCTCCCGATGAACACCAATACAAACACAGACATTTGTAAAGGTAATCTGCATTTTGTATTAAATGAATGAAGAATATAAAGTAATCAATCTTTCCACTGCCTTCCAATATGCAGTCCAATGCAAGAGAAACAAATCAAACTGCAAGGCATTCCTTTTCCAGGAAAGTCAGATAACTCCCCCACAGTGTAATGTCCCTTGGGGGCCACTACTACTTTTGGGGCCCTTTCATAAATACCACAAACTTGCTATTCTTGTTGTGCTTGCTGTTTTTGTTGCTTCATTTGTGGCTTTCCAACAAGTCTTATTTCTCTTTGGAATTGGATCCTTTTCAATATGTCACCACCCAACTTTCAAAATGAAGTGTTTTGTTCCATCAAGAACACTGGAAAAGAAACCTAATCTACTCTTACTCCAGATGTGAAGGAGTCACCCTCCTAATGAGTCTCACCTCAATAACTGTCTGCTAACAGGAACCTTTCCCTAACGCTAACCTAACATTCTACTTTATGTTTACTTATACAGCAAGTAACCAACAGGCATATCCTGACTAACTAACTCTCTAATGTCACTTCCACTTTCCCTGATTACCTGTGGGTGCCAGAATAACACCCTACTATATCTGAAATGCAGAATGTGTGTGTGTGTTTGTGTGTGAATATTGCAGCATACACTTTGATTTATTGCACATTTAATGTTCAAAAGGAAAATGTAGTCATTTTGGAGCAAACAAACTGGGATAAAAGCAAACAGCCCAGATTCCCAGTGAGTAACCCTTTGAGTGCCAGAGTGTTAGTCAACACATTGCAATGCAGATGTCGGATACCTCTCTGGCACTCAGAGGGTTAAACATAAATACCACACATTCCAGGAAAGGTAAACTGTTTAATTTAATTTCATATATGTATAGAAGGTTTCTATCTATCTATCTATCTATCTATCTATCTATCTATCTATCTATCTATCTAATGTATGTATATATGTGTATCCTATATAATATTTCACTAGAAAGTTTGTAATGATGCAGTCATGCGCAGTATAGACTGCCCGTGACGAGGCTGATACAGAGCGGGGCACTCCGAAGGAGCATCCAGCTCTGAATCAGCCGCCGCACGGGCAGTCACTACTGTGCATAACTGTATCGCAACTGGCTGGCAGTGGCACTGTGGCCCATGTAACGGGCTCTTTAACTAGTATATATATATATATATATATATATATATATATAATTTGCTAGAATGCGTCGGCCCTTGTGGGCGTAACATGCACATGCGCAGTAGAGACTGCCTGAACAATGCAGTCACGCTCAGTAGTCATGCACAGCAGAGACTGCCCGAACGACACAGTCACATGCAGTAGTCATGCACAGCAGAGACAGCCCGAACGACACAGTCACACGCAGTAGTCATACACAACAGAGACTGCCCGAACAACACAGTAATGCGCAGTAGTCATGCACAGCAGAGACTACCTGAACGACACAGTCACACGCAGTAGTCATGCACAGCAGAGACTGCCCGAATGACACAGTCACACTCAGTAGTCATGCACAGCAGAAACTGCCCAAACGACACAATGATACACAGTAGTCATGCACAGCAGAGACTGCTTGAACGCACCAGCCCCCAGTCCGAGGCATGGCTGATCCGGAGCAGGGCACCCTGAATGGCCCACCGCCCATCCTCGGCCGTGGGGCAGCAGCCAAGGCTGCCGGGTGGCACCCTGGCCCATACACACTGGCCTTCAATACTAGTGTATATATATATATATATATATATATATATATATATATATATATATATAATGAAATGTATCTAGAATTAACCCAGGGAGTGCAGGTCATATATATGTATCCTATATAATAATTCGCTAAAATGTGTGTAAGGCCGCAGTCATGTGCAGTAGAGACTGCTATGCGTGCTGCAATCATGCGCAGTAGAGACTGCCCGCGCCACGGCTGATACAGAGCTGGACGCTCCGAAGGAGCATCCAGCTCTGTATCAGCCACAGCGCGGGCATTCTCCACTGCGCATGACTGCCCCGCGACTGGTGGCCAGTGGCACTGTGGCCTGTGTAATGGGCTCTTCAACTAGTCTATATATATATATATATATATATATATATATAACAAAACAAACTGATATAGGAAAAATGGCACCACAGAGCCTACTAATCAGGTGTCTGAAATAAAATCCTGTAGTTCTGTTGCTACTATCCCTTTAATATACGACAGTGCACAGAAAAGGAAGAAACTACTAATAAAAATAGCAAAGGGAGATCGCCAGACTTACTAAATAATACAATATTTATTAATACACATGTAAGAATGATTATTACACAAGTAAATATAAGATACTAGTCGAAGATACTTTACACGGGCTACAGTGCCACTGCCAGACGGTTGCGGGGCAGTCATGCTCAGTAGAGACTGCCCGCACCGGGGGCAGTCGCTACTACGCATGACTGCAGCACGTGCAGCAGTCTCTACTGCTGCATAAAAATGATGACCCTCTTAGTAATAAATATTATATCGCTATTTAGAAGATAGACTATAAAGTGAATTCACTGAAAATTACGTGGATATAGATCACTATTGGAGACTGGCTGAGAGTGTCAGCGGGCAGGTCTCTGCCCGCGGTGGATCTTTGTATATTGCCTCACTGGTAATTTATGCCAAACAGTCATACAGTCATTCAGAAGCATTATACAGAAGAGACATTGCTGTAACAGTTATACCTGTCCACTGACACCCTCAGCCAGTCTCCAATAGTGATCTATATCCACGTAATTTTCAGTGAATTCACTTTATATTCTATCTTCTAAATAGCGCTATAATATTTATTACTAAGAGGGTCATCATTTATATTATATCTTTGCTTATGTAACAATCATTCTTACATGTCTATTAATAAATATTGTATTATTTAGTAGATCTGGCACATATATATATATATATGTGTGTGTGTGTGTAAAATAACAAACAAAATGAATATATTGTAGTATCTTTTTTATTGGACTAACAGAATTATGGATTGACAAGCTTTTGGGATAAACTCCCTTTCTCAAGTCTAAAGCATTTCTGAGCACAAGGACACATAATTCACAGTTAAAACAGTTAGTACAGTTAATACACTGAATTCAAAGTTGTCTTGTTTGCTTGGGTTAACACAGCGGGACTGCTGATAAGACAGGGACCACGAGAAAATCCACACTCTTCTTGCAGAGGGTCGTAAATACCCTGTGCAAGGCAGAGTGTGTGGGGGGGGGAGAAAAGAAAGAGAAGAAAAATACAGAAGATGGTATGGAAGCGGAGAGAGTTAAAAAGAATGCTACAATGCCAACAATCCAGTATGGGCATGCAGGCCTATATACATATACAACTTGTGCCCATATAGGTAGATATATATATATATACACATACATACATATATATATATATATATATATATATATATATATCCATATGCACATACACATACATACATACACCCACATACATAAACACACACACACATATATATATATATATATATATATATATATATATATACACACACACATACATACCTATACATACACACATACACATATATGCATATACACATATACACAAATGTGTACATGCACACACATACATACACATATACATATACACACACACATACATACACACCCACATCCATACATATACACACACATATACTCTATCACCATCAAACCAGCAGACAAGGGAGGAGCAGTGGTGATAATGAACATCACAGACTACATAAAAGAGGGGGACAGGCAATTGTCAGATGGTAAATACTATAAAAACTAAATGAAGACTCCACCAAGGAGTATACATTGCAACTCAGGGAGCTCATCAAATCCTTCCCTAAGAAGCTACAAGCAGAACTGGAATCATTCATACAAACCAGTGCCTGCATGGGCAACTTCTATATGCCTCCCAAAATCCACAAGGTAGATAACCCTGGTAGACATATAATTACAGGAATGGGAACACTTACAAAACAAATCTCAGGACTTGTAGAAAATATCCTAAAACCTCTTGTCACCAACACCAACAGCTTCATAAAAGACACCACTGATTTCCCCAACAAACTCAGCCAATCACCAACCTCCGTGCCAACACCATCCTAGCATCCATGGATGTGGAATCTCTGTACAGCAAAATTCCACATAAAGATGGCATCAACGCTTGCTTCAATTTTCTCTCCTACGCTGACGACCAAAAATACAGCCCCCAAATTATCACAGAACTGATACTTTTCATCCTCACACATAATTATTTCAGTTTCAACAATGAGGTCTACCTACAAACCATGGGCATTTCTATGGGTACTAAGATGGCACCCCAATATGCTAATCTATTTATGGCAGACCTAGAATAGAGATTCCTAGACATACAACATACCAAACCATACAAGTATTACCAATACATTGATGATATTTTCATCATCTGGACTGAGAGTGAGGAAAAACTCATACAATTCCATGATTCTTTTAACTCATTCCACCCTTCAATCAAACTAAAAATGGAATACTACAAAATCTGTAAACTTTCTGGACATAACAGTGGCATGAACCAATGGCACAATCCACACCTCGCTCTACAAAAAGCCCACAGACAGATGCAGCTACCTTCACAGCTCCAGCTTTCACCCCTCCCATACTAAACAGGGCATCGTCTACAGCCAAGCAACTAGGTACCATCGAATTTGCTCTGACCCTAATGACCGTAACTCACACCTAAATGTACTCTCCCAGTCTATGAGACAGAAAGGCTACAAATCTAGGATTATTACCAAACAAATGCACTCTGCTCTAAAAATAGCACGCACCTGCTGCAGTACAGGAAGAAAATAATCTCTACACGGGTACTACTTGTAGTCACCTACAACTCAGCTCTTGAAGAAATACAGAAAATGATTAAAGATCTACAACCAGTGCTAGCAGAAGATGATACTCTGAAAAATATCTTCTCTGAAACACCCATTTTGGCCTTTAGACAACCATCAAACCTTCAACAAAAACTAATCAGCAGGAAACTACACACTGATGAGAAGAATACAGAAAAAGGTACCAGACAATGCAAGAAACCTCGCTGCAAACTATACTAGCATATATGCCCAGACAATAAAGCCACCCACAACAACAAAGCCTACAGCATTAAAGGATCACACTCCTGCGCATCTAACAATGTAGTATATATGATACATTGCACCAAATGCCTCCTAGGGTGCTACATTGGGGAAGCCACCCAGCAATTAAATGGCAGAATGAACATGCACAGACACTCTATGAAGCATCACAAAGAAGGATCCTACTGCACCCCTCTGGGACACCATTTTACCCAGCCTGAACACTCAATTAAGGACCTAAAAATCAAAGTGCTCAAAGGGAACTTTAGAAATACCCAAGAAAGAAAAACTTTTGAAGCAGGAATGATTATATTTTTAACAGCAAGAATAAAGGACTACATGTTGATTTGGGTTTCCTTTCCCACTATCAAACTTTCACATGACCCCTCTATCATTATCTTACACTTCATATATATCCACGTTAACATACATTCTAATGACAGGTTTCATATTATTATTAACATATTAAGTATACGTACTGACATATGCTTTCCCATACTCTTATACATACAGGCGTATATATATATATGTGGGTGGACTATTCTATATGTATATATGGGTTTATGTGCATATATGTACATGTAGGTATGCATATATGTATGTATGTGTTTATGTATGTATATGTACTAGTACATATATAGGTACTTGTGAATAGATATATGTTTTAGTATGCATTCCTACATATTGTGTGTACATATTTAGGTATATGCATTTATGTATATGTATGTGTCCATATGAATGTGTTTATATGTATATGTGTATATGCTATATACATGTATATTTGTGTGTGTGTGCATATAGATATATTGTATGGGTATGTGTATGTGTATATATGCATGTATATGTGTGTGTGTATATGTATGGATGTGTGTATATGAATGTGTGTATATGTGTATATGCATATACGTGTATATATGTGTATGTATATGTATGTATGTGTGTATATATATATATATATATATATATATATATATATATATATATGTTTATGTATGTGGGTGTATGTATGTATGTGTATGTGGGTGTGTGTCCATATGTATATATATATATATATATATATATATATATATATATATATGTGTGTATGTATGTGTATGTATATATCTACCTATATGGGCACCAGTTGTATATAGGCCTGCATGCCCATACTGGATTGTTGGCATTGTAGCATTCTTAATATGTGCAATCCGTATTTTCTTCTCTTTCTCCCCCCAACCCCACACTCTGCCTTGCACAGGGTATTTACGACCCTCTGCAAGAAGAGTGTGGATTTTCTCTTGGTCCCTGTCTTATCAGCAGTCCCACTGTGTTAACCCCAGCAAACAACACAGCTTTGAATTCAAAGAAATGCTTTAGACTTGAGAAAGGGAGTTTATCCCGAAAGCTTGTCAATCCATAATTCTGTTAGTCCAATAAAAAAGGTATTACAAGATATTAATTTTGTTTGTTAATTTCCATCTATATCACTGGATGTACTACAATCTTAACAATCTTAACTCTCTCTCTCTCTCTCTCTCTCTATATATATATATATATATATATATATATATATGTGTGTATATATGTATATCTATATATATATCTATATATATATATATATATATATATCTATATATATATATATATATATATATATATATACACATATATATATATACACATATATATGACCTGCATGTCTTGGGTTAATTCTAGATACATTTCATTAAAGAATGAAAATCAAAATAAACATGTCTTTCACTTTGCTTTCCTGCGGTCCTTAATTTACCAAAGAAAATGTGAATTACTTTTCAATCTTCTCTGCCTTTTTAAATTGATTAGAATCTCCCATTTAATACTGGAACTGTGTTCCAAATGTATAAGCATTTAATATGGAGTGTAGAGGAACTTCCTGTCATGCTATAATGTTTTCTCCATACTTGTAAATTAAAGTTAATTTGAATTCATCATGATTGCCCATGCAGTGTACTGCCCTTTCTGGTCGCATTTTACAAGTGTTGAATATTCATGTTAGTCCTGATGATGCAAGAACAAATAAATATAATAACATATTTTGTATCATTGCTTAGTTTAAATTGTAAATCTAGGAAAGATGAAGTGGGGGTTATGGCTGGATTAGTTATAATTGTTGCTTTGAAGTTTGAAATGATGAGCTATATGTATAAATTAGCATTGTTGCTTTGAAGTTTCAAATGAGGAGCTATATGTATAAATTAACAGCTCTGGGGCAAAACAATTTTACCATTAGGCTAAAATGCAATTTTTTCTTTTTTTAACCATTTGAATGCCATAGTAGTACATAAACAAATATATTGTGAATGCCTCTCTCACTCAAATGGTTAAATTGTCCTTTAAACCCCTTGAATGCTGTAGATGTCTCCAATGTATTGCTTCATAATGTGTTGGAGGCCTTGCTAGCATTCAATGGGGTTAAAAGTAATGGGGATTTGTGAAATGGTTATTTTTCTGCTGTGGTGCAGTTGGCTTGCTAATAATGGATCCACTTTTGCCTTTATATATCTTTTTACATATGGCCCATAGACCTTATCCTTCTATAGAAATTTAAAAATTGGTTTGTAGTATTTCAGTTTTAAGCCTTTGAGTTTCAGTGATGTATCTAAAGCATCACAATGTAATGTGATAGTTACCTCTCTGGCAATCATGGTGAATTGCTTCACTGAGCTGTTCTGGGCTCTAGTGGCAGGGTTGCCTTGCTGTTGTAGAGGTAGTTAGGATCGTATACGCCTTCCGAATGCCCAGATCAGAATTACCTAGTGAAATATTCCATCCGATTTCCTTTCTCCAAGGCATTTAACATTTTTTTTATCTGCTCTGTGGTAGGTTGAACAATAGACCTGTGTGGCTTCTGGCAGTTTTTATGTTAGTTTTAGGCACCTGTACAACCTGCTGCTCATGCCTTGCAGGGCTACAGGTTGGGTTACAGTCAGGAACAATTTGCTTGCTGGTGTCTATACAGCTCAGTGGTCTTAGCAGTCTCAGCCTGTTGTATTGCCGAAGCAGTCTCATCCTGCTATTGTCTCCTAGGCAGTCTTGGTCTGCCATTTGTCCTAAACTGTCTCAGCATTTTGGAGAGCCCTGAATGAAAGAGTTAATGATGCTCTAACCTGTCTGGAACTGCACAAATCATTGGATGATTGTATCTCTCTATCTGTAATGGATTGGATAGATGCATGTCAGAAAGACAATTAGAAAGAGATTGGTACATCAAGACCCAATAATTTCCAACCCTCCCACGCCATTCCTACACACTGAACTATTCCTGATGACCCCATGGGAGTTGCCAGTATATCTAATTTGTCAGACTTAGAAAAACACCTGTACCTCTCCCAGGCTCTGTCCCAATCGGCTGGGAAATGCCCCAGCTTAGAGGTTGTAGGGGAGAGACCATTTGTTCCCCAATCTGACAGTCTATGTAAATTCTTCTGTAGAGAACAAACATCCTGGTCTGAATTTTTTACCCTGCCTAATTTAGTATCATATGCAATATTGACATTTTGCTTTCTATACCTAATTCTAGGTTATTTATTAACATGTTAAAAGGCAGTAGCCCACGTTTTTAACCTTGATGTACTCCACTCTCAACTTCAACTGTGTTGGAGAATATTACTTTTACAATAACACACTGTTCCCTCTCCATCATCCAATTTTCTATCAAGTTAGAAAGGTTATGCCCTAGATTCAATTTCCTTATTTTACATCCACCAGCTTCTTGTGTGGCACTGTATCAAATGCTTTTGCAAAACCTAGATAAACTACATCTACTGCTTTACAATTGGGTAAGTTGCTAGTAGCTATTTACTTTTTAAATAGAAGCTCAAAATATTTTTGGCAAGATCTATATTGACTAATGCTAATAATTTTGTTTTTCACAATGTAATCCTGAATATAAACCCTTCAAGCAGTTTTTTCACTACTAGAGTCAAACTCAGAGGTTTATGATTCCCAGGTTCCATTTCAGTTCACTTCTTAAATAAAGGCAACACATCAGTTTTACACCAATCTTGTGGCACCGAACCTGTGGAGAAAGAGTCTTTAAATATTAATAAGGGTGCTCTAGCTATCATTGCATTGAGTTCCCAAAGAACCCTTGGATGTACACCATCAGGACTTGATGCTTTGTCCAGTATTCCCTATACATCTTCTTGTTTTAACTGTGTAACTGATAATTGTATGTTTGTAGTTATTTTTTGATGTTCTTCTACCATTGCTTGTTTCCTGGTATATACACATGAAAAGAATGTGTTCAAAACAGCCTTTTTCTTATCCTCACTAATCAACTCACCTATCTTGTTTTTCGGGGGTCTTATGCACTACCTCGCAAGTGTTTTGATATTTATATACTTGAAAAATTTTTGGAGATTGGTCTTGCTCTCTTTTGCAATTCATGTTTCTTTTCTCTTTTTGCTAAACTAATTGTCTTTTTTGCAGTCTTTGTTGCAATACTTTCATTTCACGAAATAAGTCTGTTCATTCAGATTTAAAAAGTCTTAATGCCTTTTTTGCAGTTTCCTTCTTTACATTTGCATTTGCTTTTCTTTTTAAAATGTTTTCCTCAATTGAATATACAGTTGACTATATTTCCTCAACCTACATTTAAATTCTGACCATTTTTCCTTTTAGTAATTCATCTTGGTCTATGTATTGCATTGGTGCTGTTAACATATTGAAGCTAGTATTTTTAAAATTGTTGAACTTATACGGTTTTGCTTCATCAAGCTGATCTCAAATGAAGTCATGCTGTGATCAGTGTTTGCCAAATGTTTACCTACTTGAATATTGGATGCCATATCTATGTTATTTGTTATCACTAGGTACAATACATTGTTATCTGTTGTCAGCACTCCCATCATCTGTGACATTCTATCGCTAAACATGCTCACATACCTGTTTCCCTTAGCACCCAGACAGGTCTCATCATTACTCCAGTTAAAATAGTTAAAATTTCCCATAGTTATAGCATGCCCAAGACTGCAGTTCTTTTCATTTACAATAATAATTGTGCCATCGTTTCTCCTAATCAGGGAATCGCTCTCAGTGTTTACAGCCCAGTCATATGTATCATCCCTTTTATATATATTATACCAGTTATGTCCAACTACTCATTACCGCAGGAAATTGTAGCTCTCCAATTTTGCCTTTCATACTTCTTCTCAATATGCAATAAATTTTGTTTTCATTATGCATTTTACTAACTACATGTCTTTTTTCTATATCTGAAATTTATTGATGCAGCAATACTTTTGTTTATAAGTTGCAACAATCGGTAGCATTCCACAATCTACATCTGTTGATTGAGTAATATAATATATATATAGAAATAAAAGGGTTTTACCAAGTGTTTCATCTATACAGAGGGGTCAGTTATTAAGGTACACTTCCATCATTTAAAAGTGTCACGTGCACTAACCAAGCTATATGACTTTGAGTTTGGTATAATTGTAAGCACCAGATATGTTTGTGTAAGTATCATTAACACTGATACCTTGATGGGGTGGCCATGCATAACAGCGTCTTAATTTAGCAAGAAGGGTTCAGCAACCAGCCTATTCAGACAATACATTCCTATCCAGAGACGGCTTGTTGATGTCAGAGGCTGCCAGAGGGAGGCAAAAATTGTGCATTCTAACAGATAGATTACCAGTTGTCAAAGGACAGATTATTACAGCAGAGGGGGTGCAAGGGGGCATATTAGAAACAAATAGAGCAGAGTTATTCCCTATGTCCCACTTCTGTCAGCAAGCAATTACAGATGCAAGGGGCACAGGAACATTGACACTGGACAGGATTGAGTTGACCATGTTCACAATTCTATATGGTAACATGGCAAGAAAAGTTCTCCTCAAAACTATGCATACTTTGAACCTGTCTACTTTGCCTAATGGTAAATCCAATGTACCCTTCTTGCAATGGTTTGCTGAATGTAGATGGTGATTTTTCTATTGTTTTTTTTACAGATTTTTGAAGCTGATGATTTATGGTGATTAAGTATGAGTTAATGTAAAATTTGAAGATGTCATTAAACTGCAAATGCACAAATAGATACATCAGAATGATGTATGATGTACTCCTACTTAAGCATGTATTACTGTTGAATAATTTAAGAGACACTTATTGCTAGAGGTTTACACAAATTTCTCATAATAAAACAAATACAAACTTTCTAATTATAATTTTACATTATAATCTTCAATTTGACTGTTCCATACTACGGTGCATTTGTTGTTGGATTTATGTCTCAAGCACCAGTAGGTATGGAAACCCAGGCACCTCTAGCACCATCCATGACCACATTCTTAATCTCCATGTGACCATACCTTATGCTCATCCACTGTTTCCTAGAACAGAAAATGTTCTTAACCTATAACATACAGGAGTATATATTTTCTGGTAAATTAAATGGTCAAATGAGTATATAAACTGCACATTGAAGCAGTATGTTTCTGATATAATGAAATAAAGATTGGTTCTCAGCCCTTGACTACATATCACACGTAATGATCCTTCTTCAATAATGGACAGAATATAGTGCATTAAAGTATAAGTAAATTTTTATTATGAAAACATTCTTCTTATTGTTCAGTCATTATATATATGTTGATTTAACTACTGTGTCAGACGCTCAAGAGCCATCCTATTCTGGAGTCAGACAAGAAATTCTGATATCATATGTACAAATTGTAGATCTAAAACACACAACCAGGATACATTCTGAACACATTCTACTAAACTTATTTCTGCACATATCTTGTTAGGCATCAGACAGGTAATTGAGGATATTTTACTCCATCCATTAAATAAATGGATTTTTGTTTGTTTCTAGAAAAACACGGCTTATACACAAGGGTGGGTTTTATGAAGTTTGTCAAATTTTAAAAGAGCTAGAGTAAATTTGCCCATTCCTAACCTTCGGCTAATGTTGGCTACCTTCTAAGCAGATGTAAAAAAAAAAAAAAATTCTGTACTAAGGCTACAGGGTTAAGGATGATCTGTTTTTTTCCTTTCTCAGTTACAGTCTTAACAAAAAAATATAAGAAATCCAATGCATCATAACAAAAAACTAAAGGCATTTAAGGACTTTGAAATTGTTATCTGAAGGCTAAAAATGATTTATTGAAAAATAAAAACCCACCTCAGCAGAAGTAAGCTACCTTAGATATTTTATATATTATTTCATAAAGCCAGATGGCATGTTTTCAATTTTTTATGGAAGTGGTGAAAGAGGCTTCGCACACTGAATATTTGTAGAGCTTAGGCCTCTATAAAATAAATTCAGCTAAGCCTAACAAGAGTGCAAATGGTGTCAGTTTATTTAGTTAAACATAAATGACTTACCATATCAAGCATCTTTACTCAACAAGCTTGAAGTTTATATTCCAGTGACTAACAGTGTTTAGAAACTATAGATTGCTATTTTATGGAGCCAGCACTTACCATAGACATAAATATTTCTATAGATATGGTACACTAAATTATTCTTATACAGAAAGGAGTTTGTATTCATGAATACTATATTCTGTCACAGTACTAACATTATAAAATAAAGAATGCCATGGCTATACAGGCCTGTAGTAATAGCTTCAAGCTTATAACTTTAAAACAAAAAAAAAATATTTTCAATCACACTGTACTAAAAATGCATATTTTAAATCATTTGCTTTGTAGGTTCATAGTCAAAACATTTTCCTTATTTAACTGTAAGTACTAAAATGATTACCAAATGGTAAACTAAGTTGCCATAACATGTAGCTTATTAACACGCACATATAATATACCACTTACAAATTGTCTCATAAAGTTAGTCCTTCTTGCATTATGAATAACAGGCTAAGGAATGCCTTTTTAGTTGGAGGAGTATATGCAAAGAAAAAAACAACACACCCACCTTCTGAGTCATAACATAAAAAACAGGGTTGGACAGCCTATTAGATTTAAGCACCTTTTGGACTACAACTCCATTCTTCCTCCCTAAGTCAATGGCTAACTGAGGATGATAGGAACTGTAGACCAAGAACAGCTGAAAACTACAAGTTACACATCCCTTGGCATCCATTGGTTCTGAGTGTGTCATAAAGTTCATGGTGTTATGGCCCTGCTGGGCTGCTCCTTTCCACTACTTATATTGTTAATTATTACCCAAAAGTCAGTGTACTTCAAGTACTTTGGTACAGGTATGCAATACAAGAACAAAAACTGGATACATTAAACTATACACACTGTAAATTATAAGTAAATTAATTGAAAAGCCCGTTTACACGGGCTACAGTGCCGCCGCTGCAATCATGCGTAGTAGAGGCTGCAAGCGCTGTGGCTGATACAGAGTGGGGCGCTCCGAATTCAGACCGGAGTCCTCTCTGCGCACCTTCCCTCTTGGTCCCAGAAGGGTGCTCAGAGAGGACTCTGGTCTGAATTCTGAGTGCCCCTCTCCATATCAGCCACGGCGCATGCAGTCTCTACTGCTCATGACTGCAGCGTGCGCAGCCATCTCTACTGTGCATGACGGCTTCTGACAAACATCCTTAGTGAATTATTTATAGGATGTCCATAATATTTGCTTATGTTTATGTATATTTCAACTTTCATATAAAAAACAGACATTATTATCCATTTTTTCTTTTAATCTTGATATGATCTCCCAGTAAGAAAAAAAGATTACATGGAGGAATTTTTTCAACTGCTAGGATAAATTGTACCCTGCAATTATCCTTTGGGCCAAAATTATGAGTGTAAAAATTGTCTCATCTACATATTCACCTTATTATTGTTAGCCTTGGAGTGTAAAAAAGAGCTTCTTTTAATCATTGGATAGCATCTAAACCAGAGTAAGCTTTTTTTTATGGGAGATCTATCATATCATAGAACAGGGGTAATCAGCTTTTCAAACTTCAGCTGTTAAGGACCTCAGCTGCCATCATCCCCAACCAGCAAGTGGCTGGGTGGAAAAGGTAGAAGTTTTTCTCCCCAACACCTGGAGATTACCCCTGTTGTAGAATAATTCACAAATGTTCCCCCTTTTTTGTTTGTGCTATTAGGTTTTCCTTTTCTTCAACCATCATAATTGATAGAGTAGATGGTCAGTAACACCATCACTTTTCTTTGCGCATCAATGTTTCTCAACCATGAACTCTATAACTGTGAGCATGAAAATGTAAATTTCTGGTGCTTTTCTTCCTCTGTGCGCAATTATAGATTTAGCCCTGTGCTTCTCTTGTTCTATCATTTGATTTCCTGGTTTTTGATCCTTTAATTGTAAAAATTATGTTTGTTAGATGCATTCATAAATTCATCTAAAAAATAAAATCAATTTGTAAAGGTCCCAGTAATCAAAATTGGGATTTTTACCCCTTGAATATTGAATACATCTCTATTTTTAGATTATTGGAGACCTCTCTAACATTTAACCCTTTGAGTGCCAGAGTGGTATCCAATGCATTGCTTTGCGATGTGTTGAATACATCTCTGTCACTCAAAGGGCTAAGGGGTTAAAAGCCTCATTGAAATCAAAGGGCTTTGTATTTGTCCCCTTTGGTACAGCTGGTATGGACGGGCCTAGGAGGCCTGATTCTCCTGACCTAATGATGTACAATCCCCCTACATTCAAATATTTAGCGTCATCAAAAGCAATTAGCAGACTTTATGATAGGGGATAGACCCACAACATACAATTTCACATACAATTTCACTCTGCTGATAATTTATAAGTACTAAGTCTAATGTCCAACATCAAGCAAATCCCATTGTCTTGTTGTGAATAAACAAGTAAAACGGCATTTGCCCCGAGAAATAAGTCCAGACCACAATATCCAATATGAAGTAACTTTCAAGGTGAGCTAGTCCATTTAGGAGTCTAAGGGGATAGTAATAGGTATAATTATCACCTCTTTTTACCAAACTTTGGGAAGCCGGTATCTGCCCCAGTAAAAATGATAAGTTTCGATAATCAAACACTTTTGTCCTATCTGCAGTGCCTACCTGCAGTTTTTATCATTTGCATGGGTGTATTAAGTTGTCATGACCTTGACATAATGCAGTTCACCATTATAATTTTAAGTTATCAATTTGATGCTTTTTCATGATTTTAATGAACTACATTAAATGATAAGTTTTATACTGCACATAGTTGATGTTGGTATTCCATATTTTGCATTTATCTAGGTTTTGGTGACTAACAAGAGTTTTGAAGGGTAATCTGTTCTGTTCTTTCTACATCTTGCTTTCCCCTGTAACACTGCTCAATTTAGTCCAGACCTTCAAGGGTTTAAAATGTACATATTGGTGGATGGGCACCATGAGTGCAACGGTATGTGTTTGTGCTTTCTCATCATCAAAGCAGGAGCAGGAGGAAATGGGTATCAATTTGAACAGGACAGGTCAGCTGCCTGTGCTTGCTGCTACTGATGTTGGTGTGCTTTCTAATTTTTAGGAGGAGATGAAGACAAGTGTGACAGAAGGGGACATTAAGTCACACCTGTCATCTACATTCCCACTATTACCACAAAGCAGGTAGAGAGTGGTGAGGGTGAAGGTGGGGATGGTGATTGTGATGCAGCTTCTGGGAATAGCTCCAGCATGGACCTTAATGCTGAGGTGGAGGAGGAAGTGAGCAGCCAGACTAGTGGTCAAGGGAGCCCACAAGATCCCCCTGGTCCTGTGAGTCCCATTCCCCTGGCATTGTCCCTTAGGGACATGATGCTGAAGAAGGCAGAACTGACTAGCAGTATTACCACCAGTGCCATCACCAAAAATTTGGACTGCCACCTTTGAGACCCATGAATTGCTTTATGTGCTGACCATGATGTCTTCAGACATTTGTCGGGAATGGGGTGTTCTGGTTGATGTTGTTACTCCTGCTGTTTGCTAGTCTAAACTCTTTGCTTACTTCATTTGTACTATGCTGTCTAGCAGTTTTTTTGGCCCTAATTTTCTCTTTCTCTCATCCTACACAGTACAACCCTCTACTTGATCTATAAGCACATCTTAATATTCTTTGACAGAATAAAATTCCTAAGAGAAATGCTGCTGATCATTATTCTTTTCACAAACTGATCATGTTTTGGCAGAAATTAAAAAATGTTATGTTTAAAGTGGTGGTCCAGCAAAGTGACAAGAAAGTATTTCTTATTGCTTTTAATGGACACTATGCGAGGATCTTGTTCAAAGCATGCTAACATGTCCTATCCAGCTGGTGCATGTATGTGTTGTCATTACAGTAAGATTCCTCAGCCTTACTAATCATTTTTTCTGCAATAAATATATCAGTGGAATAATTTTGCTAAATCCTGCACTTATGTGACTAACCAGTATGTTTGCCTCATCAAAAGATTTCAGCAGCTCATATAAATGGCATATCAGTTGTCAATCCCATTGCCCAAGCTGACAAAGAGGCTCCCTCCAAAGCCTTCAAGTTTTGCACTGAGTACTCCCTAATGGCCTTACAAATGCTATAGCATGTACAAAGGGGAATTCTATCTACTAGGGACCTCCATTTTCAGCTGGTGATGGGGCTGGTTGTTACACTCTTGCTTGCAATATAATGTGTTGCATGCACTATAGTAGCAGCTAAAATGAGCACAGATTTTGCAGGCGATATTCGGCATTTCTCTGAGGGTTTTGGACTCTGCATGGAAAATGTATCACATGGGCAAAGCAGGGTACATGCACCATATCACCTAATCTCAAGACAGCTGTTATGTTGTAGCCATTATCAGCAGGCACAAAATCAGCTTTCAAGGAACAGGATACAAGCTATTCTTCTATCACCTGCTCTAGTTTATTTAATACAAACATCTTTGGCTTTGTGGGACTGTCTCTGAAAATCCTGCATGCACAAGGTAGTGTGCCAATGGTATGCACTATCCTGCTGATGTCTTTTAATCAGAAGAACCAGAGGCAAGATTACTGGCTATTACCTGAAACTGCAAGCTAGTATTGCCCACTGGTGGTGGGAGGGAAATCCAGTGAGCAGTCAGTCATAGAGCCTGGGCTCTGTCATCGTGTCCACATATCTGTTGCCAGGTGGATTTTTTACCCTTTACCCACCACACTAGCCACCAGCTTGTACACAGCCATCCTTGAAAAATAACTGTAGCTTCAGATATGCCAGTGAGGAGTTATACATGGCATAAGATCTCGAAAACCTTGGTTTTCAACAAAAGAATACGGAAGAATGTCAACTGCCAGTGTCTTGGTAACATTGCCATTCCATAGACATACTTTGGAATTGTTTTTGTGAAGTTTTTGACTCCTTCCCAAGAACTTAGTAAGTGTGGGTTGGCAGTACATTGCAAAAAAACTGTGTAACATTATTGATTCAACAACATGACTGTTGGGGGTCGTGGTTGGGTGGTGGCGGTTGTACGTGTGGGCAGTCTATGACTCTTGTCATCTCCTACAACTAACTCAGAGTAATACTCTTCTGCAGCAGGAATCATAGGAGTTCTTTGTAATGAAGAAAATGTTGGCACACTCTCTGACACATTATCAATTCTATTTTGTGCTCCAGAGGTGCTAATGGCACATCTGACATGTTGATGGTGTGTCTGCCAGTCAAACCTATGGTTGTGCTTTAGGTGGGATCTCAGTGAGGAGGTACATAGGTGTGAGCCTGCTTTCCAAACAGAATTAAATCCTGCTACACCGCTTAATTCAAAAATGGATAAACAATTAACACTGATTCAATGCAAAATCTTCAAAAGAGACTCACCATAACCGATTATCACTGTGCCCGTGATTGCTGCCTTTGTGTGTCTATCACCTGTAGGGGGCTCCCATTGGCTGTCTGCCTTCAGCCTGCCTCACATTGCCTATTTAAACTGAGTTTGGGCGCCCTTTGGTTGCCCTTTCGTGGTGTCTCTGGCTGCTTCCACTTTCATCATGTTACTGAAGCCACCTTTCCATTGCTTGCCCAGACTGCCTTGCCCGGTATATTGGCAGGGCCGGTAGAGCCTTACTCGCTATTATTACCACTTTCCTGTCATTTCTATGCATGTGTATGTATATGTATGAGATCCTATGGGATTGCCTTAAACTTTTCAATAAAGTTGTGTTTTTACCTAACTTTGTGTCTGAGAGTCTTAACAAACCGTGACACTGATGTAGAAGCCGTGTGTAAGTGGTTTTCTCTCATTGCAGGTTATCCAAACCTGGAAATAGATATGCATAAATGATGGCACTCAGAATCACACTATTCAGAGGCTGCAAGCTTCATAAAATCTAAAACTTTATTCTTCAAGTAAAAAGTATTGACAAAGATTACTACTGAGGTAACATAGTAACATAGTAATTTAGGTTGAAAAAAGACTTGCGTCCATCTAGTTCAACCCTTTTCCTATTCCTGTTTACCATCGTTGATCCAAAAGAAGGCAAACCCCCCTCAATATAGCAATTTATAATTCTGCCTTGAATTGGGGGGGGGGATTCCTTCTTGATTCCAAATGGCAATCACATTTCTCCCTGGATCAACAAGCCCTAACTAAATATTAATCCCAATACTAACGTACATAGCCCTCTATGTTATGCTCTTTTAAATAAGTATCCAGGCCCCTTTTAAAGGCATCTAATGTGTTTGATAGCACCACCTCCTCAGGAAGTGAATTCCATACCTTTATTGTCCTTACTGTAAAGAAACCCTTCCGCTGTTGTAGATTAAATCTCCTTTCCGCAAGTCTAAGCGGGTGGCCCCTTGTCCTGTGTACTGTTCTGTTAATGAACAGGTCTTTGGAGAGCCCTTTGTATGGGCCCTGAACATATTTATATAGTGTTATCATATCCCCTCTAAGATGCCGTTTCTCTAGTGTGTACAAGTTTAACTTTTCTAGCCTCTCTTCATAACTAAAACTTTTCATTCCCCTTACTAGTTTTGTAGCCGTCCTCTGCACTATCTCTAGTTCCATAATGTCCTTTTTCAGAAAGGGCACCCAGAATTGAACAGCATATTCTAGGTGGGGCCTTACCATGGACCTGTAAAGAGGCATAATTATATCTTCCTCCCTTGAGTCAATACCCCTTTTAATACATGCCAATATCTTATTAGCCTTTGCAGCTGCCAGCTGGCACTGCATGCTACTGCTAAGTCTATTGTCTACCATTACTCCCAAATCCTTTTCATTAGTAGATTTCCCCAGAGAAACACAATTTAAACTATATGTTGCATTTTTATTATTATACCCAAAATGCATAACTTTACACGTGTCTATATTGAATCTCATTTGCCATTTGCCTGCCCAGTTACTCAATTTTTCCAAATACTCTTGTAATGAAGACACATCCAGTTCAGACTTTATTACCTTACTTAATTTTGTGTCATCGGCAAACACTGATACATGGCTCCCTATGCCCTCTGGGAGGTCATTAATAAACAAATTAAAAAGAAGAGGACCCAGGACAGATCCCTGAGGTACTCCACTTGTCACTTTTATCCAACTGGAGAACTTGCCATTTACTACCACTCTTTGCATTCTATCTTTCAGCCAATTTCCGATCCACATACAAACATTTTCCCCTAGGCCAATTTCATTCAATTTGTACAGTAACCTCTTGTGCGGAACTGTATCAAATGCCTTGGCAAAGTCTAAATAGATCACATCAACCGCCGCTCCCTCATCTATATTATTACTCACTTTTTCATAAAATGCGATCAAGTTCGTTTGACAAGACCTGTCTTTCACAAAGCCATGTTGGCTATTGCTAATGATATTCCTGTTCCAGCAGAATTCTTGAATATATTCCCCTTTCAAACAGCTTCCCTACCACAGATGTCAAGCTTACAGGTCTGTAATTTCCTGGCTGTGACTTTGATCCCTTTTTAAATATGGGCACCACATCTGCTTTACGCCAATCCATGGGTACCATACCTGAAATAAAAGAATCCCTGAAAATCAAATATAACGGTCAGGCCAGGGTCTGACTTAGCTCTTTAAGTACCCGTGGGTGTATACCATCTGGCCCCGGAGCTTTGTCTACCTTAACACCATTCAATTGTTTTAACACTTTTTCTTGTGTTAACCAGTCCCATGCTTGCTGTGATTGTTCTGTAAAAGTAGCTTGCAGATTCTTGTCCATTGGATCTTCCTTGGTAAAAACAGAAGAAAAGAAATTATTTAAAATATCTGCCTTCTCTCTGTCCCCTTTGACCATCTCACCCGTTTCAGATAACAAGGACCCAACATTATCAGACTTGAATTTTTTGCCATTAATGTATTTAAAGAATTTTTTTTGGTTTCTTTTGCTCTCCTTAGCAATATTTTTTTCATTCTCCAGTCTAGCTAATTTAATAGCCTTTTTACAGGTTTTGTTGACATTTTTGTATTCTGCAAATGCCTCTGCTGATCTCTCAGCTTTGTAATGTTTAAATGCCACTTTCTTGTTATTTATTTCATGAATTACTTTACTGGTTAGCCACATTGGTTTTAATTTGCTTCTTTTGTATTTGTTTCCAACAGGGATACATTTATGTGTATATTTTTGCAATGTTATTTTGAAGGCATTCCACTTACCTTCTGTGCTTTTTCCTGAAAATATTTTATCCCAGTCAACGAGACCAAGGGATGAATTAAACCTGCTAAAGTCGGCCTGCTAAAGTTGGTGAGATACATAGTAACAACAAGACCCCTCAAAGTTGGTCTTACGCGTTTCATGCTAAATGCAACTCTTAATCATAGACATAAAAGAAACAAAGAAACTACTACCGGTGTATATTTGTTTACAAAATACCCTTAATTAGAGAAACCTGTTGCAGGAAGTGACAAGGGAAAGCCAACCAACCTAATTAAAGCATTTGAAAGGCTGGTTTAACCCTTTCCCGTAGTATACTTCAAAAACCAAAAAACATATATGCAAAGTAAACTATAAACACACACAAAAAAAAAAAAAATACATAATTACTCATACACCAAAGGCAGTATCTGAAATAATGATATGATAGTGAAATCAGTACTTCACACATAAAGTAAGATACTCGTTTGTATACAAAAGATGACAAAAGTTTCAGAAGGGAGACCCGGAAGCTGGAATGAGTGACAAGAGATAGATTACATAATATGACTAATGTCCCATTCGGAATTTAACTTATCCGGAACCCTCGTCTGAAGGCTAAAAATCCAAAAAGCTCCTCTCCTGTCGATCAGTTCCTGAAGATTTCCTCCCCTCCAATACATTGGAAGATGCAGCACCCCAGGTCTCCCCCATGAACATTAGTCACATGTTTAGCCACTGCTGAATCTTGCTTAGATGTTCCCTAAAAAAAAAGGGCAATAAAAATGAATGGATCATTATTATGCACTCAATAACTTCCTAAAAGTTATTTGAGAAATAATTAAAAATATATCAAATAGTAACAAAAATATGAATTATTATAACAAAATTACATAATATTACCTCAAATAAGACAAAAAGTAACAGTACAGTATCACTCCATCCTCTCCCTATGCCCATAAGAGACACGACATTGTAATTAAAATCAAAGCACAGATTAAAAATATGAATTCAATGAGGTATGTCTCATCTCTCAAACTTTTATAGTTTGAGAAATTGAAGCATGTAAAGATCCTGTTTTACAGAACTCTGCCATCTAGCTGAGAAAAGCAGATTCTGGTCCTGGGACCTTCCTGAGGCTCTTCAGCAGAGCTGAGATACCAAAATTGAAAAAGAAATACTTCATTGGAACGGTCTACAAAGTGTGCCGTTTGCAGGCCTTGCACTGTCTGACAGCTTTGCACTTGAATCTCTGAACAGCAACACCTTGATTGGCAGGCAGGTCACCTTATAGTAGCTCCACAGGCAGGCGTCTGGATGGTTACTGGTGTGTCAGTTCATTTTTTCAGAAGTAGGATGTGGTGCAGTGAACCAAGCAAGTTTTATTACTAGAACCTCACAAGCTGCCACACTAGGAGAATTCTGGGATCTTTCACTTTACTGTAAAACTCCTAGCAGGGAACTGTACACAGCCTAGGCTCAAGCAAGCCTTTGGCTGAAAATTCTCTTACCCTGGGAAGCAAGGAGTTCTGCTCACTTCCCCTGCTCATACAGAGCTGGAACTCCAACTTCACCTAGATCACCCTTACTCTCCCTGGGAACTCAGCAGGATTCTCATTGACTGGGGGAATGCTGGGACAATGAGTCATCCACAGAGAAATCTATGGTCTACAGTCTATCTCTATGGTAACAGGAGGTATGTGTATACCAGGTTACATACAAATTAAAGATGTAAAAACTAGATTTCAAAAGTGTTTATTTTGCAGTGGAGGAAGGAAATTGTGTAGATTAGAGGGGGGCATCTTCTGTCCTCGGGTGCCATTAACAGTGCATGTTTTCGGGATCAGCGAACAAGCCACTGATTCATCTGCTTTTACTTTAGCAGAGATAACCTGAAAACATAAAATGTTAGTGAGATTCCATTAGGCCTAGGCTGACTAGACATACAGCCACAGGATGGTAGAGGCAGCAGATGGGCCACCTTTTCCAATTTGTGCCTACATCCATTTTCTAAACAAACAGTATTATTTGAAGAATACTCTGCGGCTCTTGACTCATAGCATTCTCATATAGGCACCTTTTTTCCAAAGTAAACATACATAAATGGTCTTTCTTTATAAACCATATGTTCTATTGTCTTTCAACCCTGCCTATGCTATGTATTTACATTGACTTCATATATATTTATGTATTAGAAATCCATATGGTTTAATAAAAATATTCCTTCCAGTTTAATAATATTCATACATACAAGTGTATGTCAGTGTTTCACTTTTATACTAGGTATTATGAAGGTCAAGTGATATGTGCAGAGATTACAGCACATAGGACCGTATGTTCAAAGGGATAACGACAAAAAATTGTCGTATGAAAAACAAAAATAAGTAATTGAATGAGTAGGTAAAGGATTAAGTGAGCTAAAGCGCTAAGATCTATAACAAAAGTATTATATCATATATGAATGGCTCACAGATAGCTATAACAATATACTAATATCTGTATAAGAAAATTTATTAATAAACAATTCTGCAGATTCCGAACTAACACTGTTTTAAAACACAATATTAAAATATAACTTTAAAGTCCCATATATTATTAAATGGAGCATTTTTGGTTATATAACCTGCGGGTAGGATACGTCTCCTCCCGTCTATTGCACCAAGTTTCTTATAAATTCCGATATATCTACCTCCGTTGGTATAATGTCCGGTATGATACTTTATATAGTATTGATGGGCAGAGTGTTAAAAAGGGCTATCCAGAAACATTGGTTAAAAAAGCTTCCCTTGAGTGTGAAAATAAAAATATGAAGGAGAACTTGTATCCTGAAAAAAATAAAAATAAAAATGTTAAACATACACAACCTAAATTTATAACTAAATATAGTACGGATAATTATAATATAAAAAAAAATTCTTAATAAACATTGGGCAATATTATTACAGGATCCAATTTTAAAAAATCATATAGGTAGTAGCCCAAATATAGTGTTTATTAAAAACAAAAGTTTAAAAAATATTTTAACGCAAAATAAACTGATAAAAAATAAAGAAAATATTCTGGGAATAAAGGGAAGTTTTAAATGTTGTCACATAAGATGTATAACTTTTAGATACTTATTGGAAACAAAAGAATTTAAAGATAATAAAAATAATACCTTTCCAATCAAACAATAAATTAATTGCAACACCAGATTTGTAGTATATTGTATTAAATGTCCTTATGGGAAAATGTATGTCGGTAGGACTAAAAGAAGATTAAAAGATCGGTTTATAGATCTTAGTGCTTTAGTCCACTTAATCCTTTACCTACTTGTCCAAATATAGTGACCATTAACCTCTAGGTCACAGTGGATTTGCAGCAGCAAGATCTATTCTTAGGATAAATATAATCTAGTGCCATTATACGTTGTATTTTAGTACATTGTAAGTCACTGAATGCATAAACAACATATTTTCTATAGAATATACAACAAAAAATGAGTAATGTCCATTGTGTACGACACAACTCTAGAACTGACGTGCCAAGAGGTGTGGCAAGGGCGTGGCTAAACTATTCTCCAGAGTCGTATAGAGGAAAAGAAAATTTGTCGTCACTAATGACAAAAAAAGTCTTTCAAAAGACAAAATTTGTATGTTAAGAAAAAAGTGGAGGGAATGTGTTCTGAATGTGAGAATTTTTGTTTTTAGTTAAGACATTTTTAAAGAGATTTTTGTCGTTATTTAAGACTTTTTTTGTCGTTACATTTGACAAATTCAGTCAGGACAAACTACGTATTTCCAATCACAACCGACACTCTCTGAAAATATTAATGATCCCAACGACACTGTATTTTGAAAAGTTGTTACAAATGACAAAAGCTATTTCGCTACTTCTTTGAACATATGGCCCGTACACTTTTATAAAAACAGAGGTAACTGTTAACTACATTTATTGGTCTAAAAGTGCTAACATTGAAACAATCTGAATCATGTGACTATTAGGAGAATTGTATTCAAAGTTAAAAAAAAAAGGATAAGTACAGCTTATGGCTGTAGTTTGATTGCACTGTAGTTTATTATAACCTTTATATTTCTGCTTTAATTCTAAACAGGCCAGTTAAAAGAATCACTAATAAACCTTTACTTAGTTTAACCCCTTAAGGACCGGACATTATGGGACATTTCCGTCCCATAACGTCCGCATAGGGGCACGTTGACGGGCCGGTACACGTGACCTGTCACGTGTATCGGCGCGTCATTATGGGGCTTGAAATAGATCGCTCCGATCTTGGAGCGGTCTATTTCATGCCCCATTTTTACTTACAGCGCTCCCGGAAGAGCGCTGTAAGTAAAATGTACGTGACGTACCAGGACCGTCAAGGGTCTTTCAAGAAAGTTTACCCTTGACGGTCCTGGTACGTCAAGGGTCCCTAAGGGGTTAATAATATAAGGACATTAATACATTGGAGGCAGTTAAGAAAACAAAACAAAAGAAAAACACCAAAATGGTTCAGGGTACCAGAAGAGACTCAAGTACTTAGTATGGACAACTTGGAAAAAAAGAGAGAGGGGGTGATATGAGAGACTCCTTTAAATAAATTAAGGGATTTAATATAATTCAGAAAAAAAAATCAGAAAAAGAGAAATACTACCACAAGAGATTGTGATCTAAAGTTAGAGGATGGAATTTAGAAGACATTTTTGTAAGTGCTACATTATGAAAAGGATGATAGATCCATAGAACAGTCTCCAAGCAGAGGTGATAAAGAAAATTACTGTTATGGAACTCAAAAATGCCTGGGATAGACAAGTATATTCTGAGAAACATTTAACACTTTGAGTGCCACAGGGGTACACAATACATTGCTTTGCAATGTGTTGCATACCCCTCTTGCACTCAAAGGGTTAAGACAGGATATTTTATTAGATAGGGAACTGGGCAGACTGACTGAGCCTGACGGTTCTTTTCTGCCCTCAAAGTCTACTGTATGTTTTTATGTCATATAATCTCCCAACAAAAGTTGATCCTTCGTATATATTCATAGTCTAGAGAAGGGAGATTATAAAAAACAGACACGTATTATCAAAGACCAGTTAAACAAGTTAAAATGATTGTTATGAAAATATTTCTTTAATCCCTTAAAGACAGCATTGTCCAGGGGTGGGGTGCGCTGGAGGACCAACACATTTTTATTTATTTGGCCAGCTAGGTGATTTCAGTACTACTTGTAGGCGTGCCATGATCATGAAATATCATGTTGTGCCGGGATCGTCACAGGTCCTTCTCGCTGTTGTGATGGTCCTGGCATGTCATTGACCCTTAAAGGGTTATAAAGCCTTTATTAATCCAGTTAAAATACATAGTGGCATTCAAGCGCTGTATAGTTGCATGAAGAAGGTTACAGATTCGATAACACTTGCAGCTACTCTTGTGTATACCCCTGATCTGTAACTTGCTTCATAAATTTTAAAGACCTTGAATGCCAATGTGCAAGTATTTTATTTTATGATTGCATACAGTTGATTTGTTTTGTGTGTGGTCATTTTGGACTATTGTGGTGATACATTCTGAGAAGGTCTCAGGCCTGCACACTACATTACTGACAACAGTAATCTATTTTAAGCATGGTAGTGTACATTGTCATTATTTGACTTATATCTGGGCCGACAGTAGTGTTCCATATGGACTGGAGCCATCATTTTTTAATATGCATTTTGGCATATCCCAAATGTCAGACAAGCCTAGCTTTTAAAGTCAGTTTAGCTCTGGTACATCACAAATCCTGGATCAAAACCCCTCATCAAATGGATAACTCTGGAGTATCAATATACAAGCCATAATGTGACAGAGACTGCACTTTTTCTACTGCTTTGTTTCTTGGACTACAGTATGCTACTGAGTACTAGTAGAAATAGATACCTGTGCCAAAAAACCTAAACAAACAGTATTATCCTAAATATCTAAACTAAACTAAAATAATAAAATACAAACCTACCTCCAATACAACTAAACTATATTATCTAAGTTTAACTACATATACTGTGCAGAATAACCCTGATTTAATCTAAACTAAGCTACTCAAGAGTGAACTCAACTATCTAAGCTAAACTAAGCTACTTTAAATTAAAATAATCTTAACAAAGATAAAATAAACTAGACTAAACTAAGCTAAACTGTAATAAACTAAACCAAGCTAAACTAAGTGTAATCATCATAGAATAAGCTAATCTACCCAAACCTAAACAAGGCAAAACTACACTAAACTAAGCTACACAATACTAAACTTGTATAAACCAAGAACAAAATGGTACAGAAACTAATCCAACAGACTTATATAAACCCTTTCAATTTTAACTCTTATTTAGTCAATATGGACTCTCTGGGCCAGGTGATAATACCTATACCTGCTAGTTGAATGCAATCTCTAATAGTAGCTTTCAGCCAATAACTTTGTATGCAGAGAATTCTTTCCTATTCATTGAAAATAAGCACTAAAAGCCCTTTATTTAGTTTCATACTTTGGCTAAAATTCCCTAACAAAAGTTAATTCTTCCTATATATTCATAGCCTAAAAAAAGGAAGATTATTACAAATATGCATATATTATTGAAACTAGTTAGCCCCTTATTGGACATTTCATCGAAAAGCTACTCTATAATTCACTGCTGAGGTCTTATATAAACAAACACCATCTCTGAGTGCTCCATTGTTCTTCATATATTTGATGCCTTGAAAAAGCACTCAGGTGAAATGACCTAACACTAAGAGTGCCATTATACAGTCCTTCAGCCTTATCTATGGTTAGTGGGTTTGACATGAGACATAGCATCTCAGATTTGCTGATATATATATATATATATATATATATATATATATATATATATATATATTCCCATTAGAAATTTTTTTCATAGGCATATATTAGCGTATATTTTTTTAACCTCTTGGATGCTAGGTATTTGTCTAATGCATTGTTGTAAAGGGGATCACTACTGTGTTGCTTGTACACTGGCAATTATAGGGTTAGGTTAAATGACTATGCTCTCACTGTACTGCTAGAATTGACAAATATTTATCTTTAGTTTTGTGGTTTTGTAGTCACAGTCACATGATTTGGATCAATTAGATTTTAGCACTGGAGAACAATTAAAGTAATTAGTGGTCTCCCTATATATCACCGTGTGTGGTAATGTCTTCACTTCACTGATCACTTGGGAGCTTGAGAAAAGGTCAGACAGGCCTGAAGGTTACCTGACATCCTTTCATTTATAGCATGGAAATATAAACACAACTGAAACTGGGAGCTGTGGTCTTCCTATCACAGTATATTAAGATTGTATTATTATCATTCATTTATGTCTCGCAAGCATATTCTGCAGTGCTGTACAATTAGAGGTGGGGTTATTCAGGGATGTGATGACCTTTTAGAATGGGTCAAGCAATCTTTGGCTCTCCAGTTGACGGAGACTACAATTCCCATTGGTTGGTTGGGGATGATGGGAGTCGAATTCCCCAACAGCTGGAAAATAAAAGGTTGTCTAACCTTTTTACAGCCTTGTTTGCAATAAAATCCAGCATTTGTGGGTTTCTAAATAAGCAGAATTTAAAGAGATCCCTACTTGCCATATCAACATCTTGGTCTTTTGATTGACCCATCTGCAATCATATGGCTCCCTCAATTATTGGCCTAAAGGAAATTAATTTTAATAAAATTGTCTTGAACCATCTAGTGTGGGAAGTGGATACATTAATTGCGCAAAATGTAAAGCCACGGTTTACTCTTTATTTGAATGGCTTTTACCCGTATACTGCGGGATTCTAGCATCCTTCCTCTGCGGGCCGCTGTGATACCCCACATGGGCATAACACATAGGGTGTTATGCCCATGTGGGGTGTTGCTGCGACCCAGTGGGGGGATTGTGGAAGTTTGTTTAACTCTGCTTTTTGAGATACTTTTGTTATTTTTACCGTTATCATAGGATCTACATAATATATGCTTTTTTCTTTTTCTCTCATTTATTTTTTGTTCAAGTTCAGTTGTAGTTGTTACAGACAGAGACGATGTCTATTCAGTTGTAACTATATGCTGCCTTGCAACATTTGGACCCCACCATAGGTCTCTGCGATGTCTACACAATGTAGCACGCATAGAACCAGGGGTTTACTCTATTACTGCATTTCCTCACAATATAAAGATGATTTTTTCATCATGTCAAGGTTTTTATCCTTAAGCGGCATTTGCCAAATAATGGTTAAGACCCTGTAATTGGTCTCCGGGATGTCTACTTAGTGAAGCACCCATAGAGCCAGGGGTCCAATTAGTATGTTTCCGTTCTGTTACAAACTAACATAGGCTGTGGACGATTGGCAAAGGACGTGATTTGTTGTGGACAACAACCCTATACTAGGACTCTGTCTTGTCTGTTCTAGTAACAGCTGACATAGAGCCAGGGGTTTTGAATCCATTCACACCATTTGATCTTATTCCTCTATACTGCTGTCTCCATCGGGCGCACACTTGGATTACAATTCCTTTATACATCAATCCAATGCATGACTTTTCCACTTACAGTTCTCCAAATTGGCAACGTTTGGACATGCAACTTATTAACTGGATGACTTTTATATGGATACCACCGCCATTGGTAGGCGGATTGGTATCCTACTAGTCTATTTCTCTAACTCAATTAGAATATGAGATGGACAACATATAGACCGGTAAAACCATTTGACTATCAATAATCACACTTTTTTTAATGTGTTTCTGTCAAAACAATTGTTGTATTATGTCTGTTAATACAATTACCATTTATTTCTTTTTTTTGTATGATCAATACATCATTGCTGATATTCAAGTGCTTTAAGTCCCACATTGTGCGGTATACTAGGTATTAGATAAGATATGTTTTCTTCAATGTTTTTTTCAATGGTTTATTTTTTAACTGCCATCGGACAATATGCGGTTGCGGGTTTATGTCACTGTTGCAGTGTATGAGATATGCTTTTAATTATCACAATGTTTTTTACTGCTCTATTGGCATGAAACCTAGGTGGCATTCCAATGGTCAAGTATAACCATGGATGCTACTTAGGATAGGTCAGAGGTCATCTCTGATGTTATAGATGACCTTACAGGTCAATTTTGGCGCCCTGCCTTCGACATTTTCACTGTATAAATGGTCACACTTCTCTTTTGTTAGTTGTCTTGAGGAAGGCCCCTGTGAGGGCCGAAACGTCGATGATCTAATAAAACATATTATTTTTTTCGAATTCATTAAGTCCCCGGAGTGCTCCTTCTTTCTAGTCTTCGGACTACAGACTTTTTTCTATTTAATCGTTGGGAAGCACCTGGGCAATCTACATGTTTTAAATGGGAATTGGAGAGTGCCCACCTTTACTTGCTATATATATATATATATATATATATATATATATATATATATATATATATATTAAAAATAAATAAATAAAATATCAAAAATGGTGTCCCTCCAGACAGAAAAATATATTATATTTTTTTCTGTCTGGAGTGACACAATTTTTGATATTTTATTTTTTTATTTTTATTTATTTATTTATTTATTTTTATATATAACGATCGATTGTTTAGGTAGGGCAAGTGTGAGGTTTTTAAGAGAGTTGTCATCATATGTTTTATTATATGTTTGTAGGGTGTACACTAGTCAATTTTTTGGTGTAAGGGTGTTATGCAGCCATATACTTTTTGCATAGAGTGATTACTAGTGTTGAGCGAGCATGCTCGGCCGATGCTCGGATCGGCTCGAGCATCGCTCTGCTCGGCACATGGCGGTACTCGTACGAGTACCGCATGTGCTCGCCCGCCATGTTCGGGTCTCCTCCCCGCACGTTTTGCGGCTGCTGCGCAGCCAATAAACGTGCAGGGAGGCTCTGACATCGGTGTAATGCCAGCAGCCATGTTGGCTGCTGGCATTACACTGATTGGCTGGCCAGAACCCGTGGTCGGGTGCTGTATAGCACCTGACCATCGAGTTCGGCTCAGTCTGAGCCAGGGAGAGCTGAGGATAGGAAGGGAAAGGCAGTGTAGGGAGGAAAAAAACAAAAATTGTGAAAAAAAAGAACCAAAAGTCCTTTTTAGGACTACTGTGTGTGGGGGCAGCAGGTTATTTTGTGTGGGGGGAAAAAAAAAAAAAAAAAAAAAAAAAAATATTCTGTTTAGTGTGAAAAGTTGCAGATTAGAGCACATTCTGTTTAGTGTGCACAGTTGCAGATTAGAGCACATTCTGTTTAGTGTGCAAAGTTGCAGATTAGAGCACATTCTGTTAAGTCTTCAAACTAAAATATCAAAGTCACATATTCCATTCAGTGTGCGTCGCCGCAGTTTAGCAGCACATTCTGTGTACTGTGCAGAGTTGCAGAATAGGAAGAAATACTGTTAAGTCTTCAAACTAAAATATCAAAGTCACATATTCCATTCAGTGTGCTTCGCCGCAGTTTAGCAGCACATTCTGTGTACTGTGCAGAGTTGCAGAATAGGAAGAAATACTGTTAAGTTTTCAAACTCAAATATTAAAGTCACATATTCCATTCAGTGTGCTTCGCCGCAGTTTAGCAGCACATTCTGTGTACTGTGCAGAGTTGCAGAATAGGAAGAAATACTGTTAAGTCTTCAAACTAAAATATCAAAGTCACATATTCCATTCAGTGTGCTTCGCCGCAGTTTAGCAGCACATTCTGTGTACTCTGCAGAGTTGCAGAATGGTAAGAAATAGTGTTAAGTTTTCAAACTCAAATATCAAAGTCACATATTCCATTCAGTGTGTATCACCGCCGTTTAGCAGCCTATTCTGTGTACTCTGCACAGTTGCAGAATAGTAAGAAATACTGTTAAGTTTTCAAACTCAAATATTAAAGTCACATATTCCATTCAGTGTGTTTCACCGCCGTTTAGCAGCCTATTCTGTGTACTCTGCACAGTTGCAGAATAGTAAGAAATACTGTTAAGTTTTCAAACTCAAATATTAAAGTCACATATTCCATTCAGTGTGTTTCACCGCCGTTTAGCAGCCTATTCTGTGTACTCTGCACAGTTGCAGAATAGTAAGAAATACTGTTAAGTTTTCAAACTCAAATATTAAAGTCACATATTCCATTCAGTGTGTATCACCGCCGTTTAGCAGCCTATTCTGTGTACTCTGCAGAGTTGCAGAATAGTAAGAAATAGTGTTAAGTTTTCAAACTCAAATATTAAAGTCACTTATTCCATTCAGTGTGTGTCACCGCAGTTTAGCAGCCTATTCTGTGTACTCTGCAGAGTTGCAGAATAGTAAGAAATACTGTTAAGTTTTCAAACTCAAATATTAAAGTCACATATTCCATTCAGTGTGTTTCACCGCCGTTTAGCAGCCTATTCTGTGTACTCTGCACAGTTGCAGAATAGTAAGAAATACTGTTAAGTTTTCAAACTCAAATATTAAAGTCACATATTCCATTCAGTGTGTTTCACCGCCGTTTAGCAGCCTATTCTGTGTACTCTGCACAGTTGCAGAATAGTAAGAAATACTGTTAAGTTTTCAAACTCAAATATTAAAGTCACATATTCCATTCAGTGTGTATCACCGCCGTTTAGCAGCCTATTCTGTGTACTCTGCAGAGTTGCAGAATAGTAAGAAATAGTGTTAAGTTTTCAAACTCAAATATTAAAGTCACTTATTCCATTCAGTGTGTGTCACCGCAGTTTAGCAGCCTATTCTGTGTACTCTGCAGAGTTGCAGAATAGTAAGAAATAGTGTTAAGTTTTCAAACTCAAATATCAAAGTCACATATTCCATTCAGTGTGTATCACCGCCGTTTAGCAGCCTATTCTGTGTACTCTGCACAGTTGCAGAATAGTACGAAATACTGTTAAGTTTTCAAACTCAAATATTAAAGTCACTTATTCCATTCAGTGTGTGTCACCGCAGTTTAGCAGCCTATTCTGTGTACTCTGCAGAGTTGCAGAATAGTAAGAAATAGTGTTAAGTTTTCAAACTCAAATATCAAAGTCACATATTCCATTCAGTGTGTATCACCGCCGTTTAGCAGCCTATTCTGTGTACTCTGCACAGTTGCAGAATAGTAAGAAATACTGTTAAGTTTTCAAACTCAAATATTAAAGTCACATATTCCATTCAGTGTGTTTCACCGCCGTTTAGCAGCCTATTCTGTGTACTCTGCACAGTTGCAGAATAGTAAGAAATACTGTTAAGTTTTCAAACTCAAATATTAAAGTCACATATTCCATTCAGTGTGTGTCACCGCAGTTTAGCAGCCTATTCTGTGTACTCTGCAGAGTTGCAGAATAGGAAGAAATACTGTTAAGTTTTCAAACTCAAATATTAAAGTCACATATTCTGTGTAAGATGAAGAAGGTGGGTAAAAAGGGACGGGGAAGTGGACGTGATCCTGAAAGTTCAGGGCGCAGGTCAGGACGCGGAGAAACTGTGCCTGGTGCCAGAGCACAAGAAAGAAAGACATCCACCATACCTAGCTTCATGTCTAATTTTACAGGGCGTCGCAGGACATCACTCTCGAGGTCCGACCACTGCGAACAGGTGGTCGGTTGGATGACAGCTGATACTGCTTCCAGTCGGTTAAGCACCACCCTGTCTTCCACCAAGTCCACTCTCAGTAGCCAAGAGTCTGGTCAACATAATCCTCACTCTGATCATCCTTCCTCCCACCATACACGGTCTGGTCAAAGAAGTGATCCCACACTGGGATATAGTGAGTAGCTCGTCTCATCACCAATCCTTCATTTGACCCTCTCTCCAAGCACGCTTGCAGAGGAACATGACATCTTATGCCCTGATTCACAACCTCTAGAGGCTACCCAATCACAAGAAGATGACAGATGTGAACGGCATTTAAGGTCAAAGGAAGTAGTGGATGATGATGATGATGATGAGACACAGTTGCCATTAAATCAACCACTATTTCCGTCTCAAGACCTTGTTGAGGAGAATGTTATACAGTTGTCAATGACTGAGTATGTGGTGGGATCAAGACTTGAGGAGGATGATCAGAGTGAGGAAGTGGAGGAGGACTTGGTGGACGATGAGGTGACTGACCCCACCTGGGAAGGTGTAGAGCCGAGCGATGTCAGCAGTCCTGAGGGTGAGCCATCTGCAGCACCGCAACAGGCTGGAAGAGGCAGTGGTGTGGCTACAGAAAGAAGGCGGACCGCACCAAACCGGCCCGCAAATGTTCCACGGAGCACCCCCTTGCGTAAATCTACCTTGCCAAAGGGTAGGTGTTCCGCGGTATGGCGTTTTTTTAAGGAAAGTGCGGACGACAAAAGAATTGTAGTTTGCAACCTGTGCCACACCAGAATGAGCCGAGGCATGAACACTAGAAACCTCACCACCACCAGCATGATCCGACACATGGCATCCAAGCACCGTAGTAAGTGGGAGGAACGCCTGGATCGCCCATCTGTGTCTGCAGGCCACACCACTGCCTCCTCTTCCCCTGTTTTCGGTGCCGGCCAATCGCCTGTCGAAGGCGCAGGCCCGCATACCTCCCGCCCTGCACCTGTACCATCTGAAGCACCATCAGCGACCACATCCACTTCCCTGTCCCAGCACAGCGTCCAAATGTCGTTACCCCAGGCATTTGAGCGCAAGAGAAAGTACCCAGCCACCCACCCACAGGCCATAGCACTAACCTCACACCTTTCAAAATTACTGGCCATCGAAATGCTGCCATTTAGGCTTGTGGACACTGAGTCCTTCCGCAGCCTGATAGCAGCAGCTGTCCCTCGGTACGCGGTCCCCAGCCGCCACTACTTTTCCCGGTGTGCCATCCCCACATTATACCACCATGTGTCCCGTAACATCACCCGTGCCCTGACCAACGCAGTTACTGGGAAGGTCCACTTAACGACTGACACATGGACAAGTGCTTGTGGCCAGGGACGCTACATTTCCCTGACGGCACACTGGGTGAATGTCGTAGAGGCTGGGAGCGACTCGGACCCTGGGATGGCACTGGTGCTACCCACGCCGAGGATTGCGGGCCCTACCTCCATCAGGGTTTCCACCAGCACCTACGTTATTGGCTCCTCCTCCTCCGTTTCCACCTCCGAATTCTCTACACGCAGCGCCACTCCCCCATCAGCCAGTAGCTGGAAGCAGTGTAGCACTGCAGTGGGGAAGCGTCAACAGGCCGTGCTGAAGCTGATCTGCCTTGGGGACAAACAGCACACGGCCTCAGAGCTGTTGCAGGGGATTAGTCACCCGACCGAGCAGTGGCTCTCGCCACTCAACCTGCAACCAGGCATGGTTGTGTGTGATAATGGGCGTAACTTGGTGGCGGCTTTGGAGCTCGGCAAGCTCACACACGTACCATGCCTAGCGCATGTATTTAATTTAGTGGTGCAGCGATTTCTAAAAACCTACCCCAATGTGCATGATCTCTTGACCAAGGTGCGCCGCGTGTGTGCACATTTCCGTAAGTCATCAACAGCTTCAGCCGGCCTGTTGAAGCTGCAGCAGCGCTTACAATTGCCAGCTCACCGGCTGCTGTGTGACGTGAGCACGCGCTGGAACTCCACCTTCCACATGTTGGCCCGGCTTTGTGAGCAGCAGAGGGCAGTAGTGGAGTACCAGCTGTTACACGGTCGTCGCCTCTCCGTTCAACTTCCTGTAATCAGAAGTGAGGAGTGGGAATGGATGTCAGACCTCTGCGAGGTTTTACGCAATTTTGAGGAATCGACACAGATGGTGAGCGGCGATAACGCTATTATCAGTGTAACCATCCCACTTCTGTGTCTACTGAAACGCTCGCTGCTCACAATTAAAACCGACGCTTTGCATGTGGAAGAGGTGGAAATGGGGGAGGAAGAGCTTACACAAGGTGATAGCCAGAGCACCCTCACTTCGTCTTCTCAGCGACAATTGGAGGAGGCGGAGGAGGAGGAGGAGGAGGAGGAGGAGGAGGAAGACACGGTTGCCTCTGCTACAGAGGGTAGCCATGGAACTTTAGTTCCATCTCTTCAGCGTGGGTGGGCAGAAGAGGAGGAAGAGGATGAGGATATTGAGAGTCATCCTCCTGGTGAGGACAGCGAAATCTTGACTGTTGGTACTCTGGCACACATGGCTGACTTTATGTTAGGCTGCCTTTCCCGTGACCCACGCGTTATACGCATTTTAAACAACACGGATTACTGGGTGTTCACCCTTCTGGACCCCCGCTACAAAGAGAATTTCTCATCTCTCATTCCTCCGGTGGAGAGGACAAGCAAAATGGTGCAATACCAGAAGGTTCTTGTTGAAAAATTGCTCCAAAATTTTCCATCTGACAACGCTGGCGGCAGAGTACGTGCTACCTTGGCCAACCGAGAAGGGGAGAAAAGGGGAGCACACAGCAGTTCCGAGAAAGGCAGGGCAACACTCTCCAAGGCGTGGGACACCTTCATGACACCCCGCCAGCACCCTCACCCTGATGCGCAGCCTAGTGTCACAAGGAGGGAAAAGTTTTGGAAGATGGTGAAGGAGTACGTAGCAGACCGTGTCAGCGTCCTCAATGATCCCTCTGTGCCTTACAACTACTGGGTGTCCAAGCTGGACACGTGGTATGAACTGGCACTCTACGCCTTGGAGGTGCTGGCCTGCCCTGCCGCCAGCGTTCTGTCTGAGCGGGTATTTAGTGCTGCTGGTGGCATCATAACAGATAAGCGTATCCTCCTTTCCACCGACAATGCTGATAGGTTGACACTTATAAAAATGAACAAGGCCTGGATTTCCCCTGACTTCTCCACTCCACTGGAGGAAAGCCCCGGGGGAACATAAACTCACTTTATATATGTTATTTACAATGATGGGAATACTCTGTATTCCCATTCACCCCTTCCACCCAAAAAACGGGTATATGGTTGACTCTTAATCTTCTCATCCTCCTCCTCCTCTTCCATATGCCCTGTGCTATAATTTTTATATAGGGCCAGCTCACCAGCGGGCCCTGTGATATAATTTTTATATAGGGCCAGCTCACCAGCGGGCCCTGTGATATAATTTTTATATAGGGTCAGCTCACCAGCGGGCCCTGTTTGCCAATTTTTATATAGGTCAGCTCACCAGCGGGCCTTCTCATATAATGTTTTATTGGGTCAGCTCTCTAGCGGGCCCTCTCATATAATGTTTTATAGCGTCAGCTCACTAGCGGGCCTTCGCATATAATGTTTAGGATGGTCAGCTCTGCAGCAGACCCTCACCCATAATGTTTTAGATGGTCAGCTCAGCGCACGTTTCCCTCTTAATCATGGCCTCAGTTCAATAAAATCAAGGAAATTTTGGGGAGAATTTGCCTCTGTGCACGTTTCCCTCTTAATCATGGCCTCAGTTCTGAAAATCAAGGACATTTTTGGGAGAATTTGCCTCTGTGCACGTTTCCCTCTTAATCATGGCCTCAGTTCTGAAAATCAAGGAAATTTTGGGGAGAATTTGCCTCTGCGCACGTTTCCCTCTTAATCATGGCCTCAGTTCTGAAAATCAAGGAAATTTTTGGGAGAATTTGCCTCTGCGCACGTTTCCCTCTTAATCATGGCCTCACTTCCAAAAATCAAGGAAATTTTTGGGATAATTTGCAGATGATATACAAGTAAATATACAGCAAATATTGTTTGGTAACAATTTTTCGCCTAAAGTCGTTTTTATTTTCCTTTTTGTGTGTTTTATGGTCAGTCTGTAAAAATGGCGTACTACGGGCGAAAGATCGTTCCCAGCAGCGATGTTGGAGTCCAAGATGCATCCAGACATCCTCCCTATGCTGTCCCTGAACCATTTCTGTAGTGTTTCCATCTTTTTCTGCCCTTTTCCTATGGACCAGGCACCCTCCCCTCATCAGAGCAGGGGGTGCCTGGTGTAATGCTCGAGTCCTCCCATTGACTTCAATGGGGCTCGGGTGCTCGGCCGAGCACTCGAGCCTCAGGGGGTGCTCGGTCAGAGCACCCGAACACCCGAGCATTGGGGTGCTCGCTCATCACTAGTGATTACGCCTATGATATGCATGAAGCGTGTCTCATGCATTGCATGGATAAATTAGGGTAAACTTTGAGATTATGTCCGAAGGGTTCTCATCTGATTGGTAGATTTGGAAATTCGGCAAATTATATTATACAACCCAATTACAAAAATTGGTAGATTATTTATTTAAAAATGTTAAAAGTTTCCTTTTGAGAACTTTCCCTTTGAATATATGATTGCGGTTTAGAAATCTCATACAGAACATTTATGTTATAAGGTATTGATTGAAAGGGTTACATCGCTTTGGAATAAATATCCATGTTTTTCTTATGCCATTGTTGTGACCTTTCTGATATTTTTATTAAAAATAGATTGTTATATTCAACATTAATGCGCCAGACCATTGAGTAACATCTTTCATTCAGTCAAAACTCACCAACCATGAGTAGCAGAGAGTGCCAATGATTGCTCACTTCTGCAAATGAGAAAAAGGGAAATACCACTTCTCTATACTTTCAATATTTCACACTCTACTGGTCCAGTGAGTGACTGGATACAAATGTTGCTAATACCATTAAATGAATATCCATGAATGAAAATGAAACCAAAAGTTATAGGCTATAGTAATCACTGATATTAGAAGTATCTATATGGTCTTATTTTCTTCATAAAGAGACATGCCACCTCATACTGCTTGATTAGCAGTTATTAGAAAACATAATTCATAGTTCATAGATCATTCTATATTCTTCGTTTTCAATATTTAGCATCAACTATCAATCAATGAGGGAAAAGAATAATTAAAAAGAGGTTGGTTGTTTCACAATGCCAATCACATTTTATAATCAAGGAATAACATATATATATAGTGACAATAATGTGTATATAGTAAAATATCCCAGTTGTTGATCTCTTATGGACAAACAATGAAACATCATGCTCAGAGTTCTGCCCCAAGCGGTTACACCTTAGGTAAAAAAAACAACAACTTTACTTCACATCTATCTAGTTTGGATTTGAGGTCACCCCCTTGCTTGGACAGAGAGACTTTCTATAAATTGAAAACTGAAATTGGCAACATCAGCATTAGTGCAATCTATGGATTAGCAGTGTCTTTCCTGTTTATTGAAGCAACATGTTGCTGTATTCTGTCCTCACAATGTGAGGAGCATTCTGCTTGAGGAACCAGGTACAGGTGTTCAACACACTACATGCATGGTACAGCAGTTTACATTTCATTTTATATTACATTAGTTGAAGAACCCGTGTACACACACTGGTCACAGTGCCACCCAGCAACGGGAGAGGTGCAGTCATGCACAAAAGAGACTGCTCGTGCCGTAGCTAATAAGGATCTGGGCGCTCCGAATTCGGAGCCCCGTTTTGTTATCAGCCACAGAGCAGGCAGTCTGTAGTGCACATGACTGCAGTGTGCATAGCCATCTCTACTGCGTACGACAGCTTTTACAAACAATTTAGCAAATTATTATATAGGATATTCAGCTGTTTCTTGTTTCTTCAAATACACATGATGTGTTAAGGATAAATGGAGTAATTCTGGAACAAATCAACTTCATGGTATGACATTCAAATCCCTCACTTTTCATTTGTTTCTATGGGGCTTTTCACCCAGTGAATGCTTAAAAGGTCTCTGATGCAATGAGAAGCAATGCATTATCGACCTCTCTAGGATTTCATGGGATAAATCTATGAGAATGTTTGTCCGCTATTTACCCCAAATATAGGGCAATATTTATAAAAGTAAAATGGAGCTATTCAGAACCAACTACATCATAAAAATCTTGAATATACCTTTGTAACCCCTTAAACGCCATAGAGTTTTCCAAAGAAATGCATGTGGACCTCTCTATCATTTAAGAGGTAAAAAATATATACAATTACATCAACAGCCCTATGCATTTCTTTCTGTGTAACTTCATCAGGGTAATCCTATAAGACTCATTGCATTGTTCCAATTTGCTGTTTAGTTACTCCTGTATTCTTTGACAAGTATCCTAATCAAGTGAATGTAAACAGGAGACTGCAGCCCATGACATGTTCAAATGTAAATCTATGCTAAAGGAAGACAGATTAGTGATGGTTTTAACACAACAGATGGTGTATAAAACTTACTGAATGAAAATGGCTTGCAGCATGTTAATGGGGGCTGGGAAGAATTTTCTCTCAGTAGGCCATATGCATGAAGAAATTGAAGCAAATACCAAGCAAACCATCTGCACCATACAATGCAAACAAAAAAAAATCCCCAAATCACCATTAATTTAAAGACATTGTTTCACAAGTAAATTGTAAGCCTCTCTAGCATGTAAGGGTTTTAAAACCCAATTTAAATCAATGGTGTTTTCATTTGTTCCACTACAGGGCAGTTTGAGAATTCCTCCATGTTTTTATGCATATGGCCCAGATTCTGTCATTTCAATGATGTAATGTGCATAGACAGAAGGAAGCCCGCAGAGACACTGTATCGGAGCTTTGAACCCACAGTAAAGATAATAGCTATATTAGATCATTAGATCAAACCAAATGAACGCTTTTCTCCATAGTCATTGGGTCTCTACTGCCAACTCATTTAATCAATCAATATTAATGGTGAACTTTAACCTTAGTCCCTGCAGATTAATTAGAGCTCAAGTCATTTCCATGGCTTTCTTGAGATAAATATGGCTTGAACCTCTCATTCCTGAAATAGGCAACTACAAGAATATGATTACATTGTCACAAAATGTGTTGTTTAAATAGCCCTGCTAGAAATATCTGTGTTTAATCTGTTGGAAACAAGAGATAACTTAAATAAATTACTTCATATTTACTATCTTGAATTAAAGGGATTAACATGAAAACAATTATATAAATGGCTATTGACTATGTGGTTTCCTTAAGCTAGTGCTCCAGAAGACAGGATTTCATGGTAGAGGTGGGGTTTTCTGGACATAGGGAGACAGCTATGGAGTTTTATGGGTAGTGAGCGGAAAGTGAAAAAAGGTTTGAGACGGGAGAGAGTGTGGATGATATAACAAGAAGGGCATTGTGTGCTGAGCAAAGGAGGTGGCCAGGAACATAAGTGGAGATGATGGAAGAGAAAAGACTACTAAGAGGAGACCTTATCACATTGTACAAATATATGAGAGGTCCATACAAGGATCTCTGCTGTGAACTATTTATTCCAAGGTCTTATCAGATGACCAGGGGACACCCCTTGAGATTAGAGGAAAGGAGGTTTAGACATCAGCAGAGGGAGGGTTTTTTTACAGTGAGGTCTGTTAAACTGTGGAATTCTTTGCCCAAGTAGGTGGTTATGGCAGATACAATGGATACATTCAAGAGAAGATTAGATACATTTCTTTCCAAAGGGAACATGCAGAGTTATACTGTTTATTAGTAGGCAGATCAGGAAGGTTTTGGTAGCAGGAAAGCTATAAAATTACTGGGGTATGAGGAAAAGGTTGAGCTTGATGGACTTGTGTCTTTATTCAACCTAATTTACTATATTACTATGTTACTATGTAAAGGTAAGAAAAAGCAGTTTATAAGTGATACGTTGCTGAAAAGGGATACATGTTAGATGATGTGAGCGGGTTCAGTTATTTGGGAGAGTGTGATGATTTTTGTAGCTCAGCTTAAAGGGATAGTAATGGCTCAGCATAAATAAAACTTAGATCATTCCTTAAATTTAGTAATAATGTTCTCCATCATTGATAATGTTGCCACTTGGCCTAGTTGATGAGTAATTAGATTATAAAGTTTCCCCCTCTTGCCCCTTTCACAGACATCACTCTTCTTCACTTCAGATCAGCAAGCCAATCCATATGGATAGTAAGGAGGGACAATCTTCTGTTAGCATAAAGAAAAGCCTGCCCTCCATCATCAAGGAGGGCAGGGTTTGCCTTATATTGACAGAATGAAGATTGTCCCTTGTTGAGATCTGTCTAATCAAGCAACAGGATTCCGGATCTGGGGGAAGAAGAATGACATCTGTAAAATTGGTGTGTGTCAGGGGGAAACTTTATAATCTAATTACTCATCAACTAGCCAGATCTACATTTTGGCAATGGTGCAAAGCGTTATTACTAAATGTAACTAATGATCAAAGCTTTATTTATGCTGAGACATTACTATAGCTTTAAGACTGATTGCATTGGGGAAACATGGGGAGCTGGGAGGCTAGTTAGTAGGACATTGCAATTGTCTAAGCGGGACAGTATGAGGACATGCACAAGTACTTTAATTTGCCTTCTTATTTTTTATTTTGTCAGGAAAAAATGATGTTAATAAGACAAAAAAAGTGATGGCTAAAAGAATATTTTTTTCTGAAAATACCTTACAATATGACAGAAGATTAAACCATATTCAATTTTAAGAAGATGAAGATGGTGGATTTGAATGACTATATCTGAGAATTGACGGATCATGGGGTAAGAACACTTTTATTCTGATCACAGACAATCTCAGCTACCACAACTTTTTGGACATCTCATCCTTAGCTGTTAGAAGGTACTAATTCACTTTAAATCCATAAGATTTTCCTAGTTCATCAGCCTTAGTGTTTGTTGTTAGCAATTCATTTACAAGCACAGTAGTACTGCAACTATATATACACACACCAACATAACCCTTGAGTGCCAGAGAGGTATCCAAAACATTGTGTTAGAATGCACAGGGTACCTCTCTGACATATAACACTTTGAGTGCCAGAGGGGTGCACAACTCATTGAGAAAGAATGTGCTGTGCTCTTCTTGTTTTTTTATTATCTCTTTGCTGGGGAAATCTGGGGAAATAAGTTGTTGATTTTTTTTAGTTATTTTTTTGACAATGATAGGGTAGACAACTGTAAAAAAAAAAAAAAAAATTATGGAGGGAGGTGTAGCAGCTGAATCAACTGCTGCATCTTAAAATGAGACAAACAAGCACCAAAATACCTGTCCTAAAAGTAGTAGCAAACTTTGTGAAAGTAAAAAGAAATTGTTTGATACCTCTAAAAGCTTAGAGGAATATAAGGGTAGTAGGCAAGAATCTGCAGAATATTCTGAGGATGATCTAATGATGACTGATGATGATGTAAATCTAGAATATATCCCTCCATCATTCCCCTCTTCTTCAGATACAGATGACAGTGAGAGAGATGATGATATGGCCATAACATTAGCTGAAAGGCAAAGGCTCAATCTTCCACTGCTGTAGTCTATAAACTGTACAAGTAAAGATTCCTAAAAATGCGTATTCATCTGTTGGCCATCATCAGCATTGTCACTACTTCCAAGGTCAAGCTCCACTCAGCCACACACACTTGTGTTGAGTAATCAGCAGCAACAACAACACCACAGGTTATTAACATCCACAAGCTTAGTTATTATGAGTGCCTCTGCTGCTGCTGGAACTGCTGCACATTTGACAGCTAGTATTAGTAGCAGAGAATTGCATCAACATTTAGCTCCAGTATTAGAAGTAGCAGCCCCTCAGGAACCATGTAGTCAATGAAGTCTATGGTGTGGAGATAATTAATTCAGGATTCAAAAGTTAAGCATGTTACTATCTGTTGTCTGAGCAAAAAGCACATAAGCAGGGGGAAATCTGTCTCACACCTAGGCACCTACTCAATGAGATCCCAACTGAAGCACAATCACAGGTCTGACTGGGAGACAAACCATGAACAGGTCAGAGGTGCCACAAGTAGAAGCAGCAGAAGCAATCCAAAAAGTTCCCAGGACTCTGGGGCAGATGAGAGAAGTAGTGATGTTATTGATGTATCAGAGAGTGTTACACTGCCAACAGTTAGTTCATTCCAAATAACACATATGGCTCCTGTTGCAGAGGTGTATAATGACTCCGGGTTTGCTGCAGGAGATGACAAGAGTCATAGAGTACATGCACACACTGTCAATACCATCTCCACAAGTGATGGTGTTAAAGCAATAACGTTACATAGTTCTTCTACTATGCACTGCAATCCCACACATACATAAGTTCTTATAAAGAAACCTGCACAAACATAATGCAAACTTATGCCTATGGAATAGTAAACTTGCCAAAATGTTGGCAGTTGACATGCTGCCCTTTCTTTTGTTGAAAACAGAGGCTTTAAACAACTGATGTCATGTGTTGCACCCTGCTGGAATATCCCAAGCCATAATTATTTTTCAAGCATGGTTGTGCCATTGTTACTTAAGCAGGAAGTTAGTGTTGTGGACAAAGGCACTCAGCCTGCTCATAACCTTTTCAATGCATATGTTGTTGTAGGGCTCACAACTTTAACTTTCAGCTAATTATTTTTCCACTTTAGCCCTTAGAAGAAGTAATTTTGTGGTGGGAAATGTTGCAGTCATAGGAAACATAGGTAAAAAATGAATGACAAAGTGAAAAAGGAGAAAACTTTTGCAATGGCGAAAAGGAGAAAACGTTCACAAAAAAGCGAAAATTCTTTTTTTTTTTTTTTTTTGAGAAAAGTAATGTGGGAACATTTTTTTGGCTTTTCACCCACCTCTACTAGACAGGTCTCCAATTAATTGATTTGCTATGCAATGGAAACATTTCTAGCAGTCAAAGGGTCAAAAGCCATTTAAATCTATGATTATTTTTGTCCCCCTATGGAGCAGTTGGTTGGCACCAGAATTTCATTTCTATTGAATGTAGGGCTCTGAGTCTTATTTGCAACTAACAAAATGTAAAAATGAAAATCTGTTTTTTTCTTCCACTGAAATGCAAATCGGACCTTATTTATTAAGTCATATAATTTGTGACTTAATAAATAAAATTAATTAATTAATAAAAGTATTTCAGTCTTTCAAATGTTACCTTACAGTGAAAGAATAAAACATAAAATAACTACCCCCTCAGCCTCTGTCCTCCTTTACTTATATTTGTACTGTGGAACAGATTGTATATCTTTACAGAATCCTGTATTTCCTTGGGACATAGATTAAACAACTCTGATCTAGGAAAATTTGACTCATATGAGGAGAACACTGTACAATAAAGTTATTATAAGTGACTGGAATAATTACATTAAGTTAAGAAATTAAACCAATTTGCTCTGCAATATCATCCCTCCCAAGTGTTCCTCTTTAGGTGGGATAGTCCCTCTTTGATACCCAAATCCCTCTGTCCCTCTTTCCCACCCTGGTGTCCCTCTTTTTTAGGAGCTCAGACTGTGTGATGTGTATAAATAGATAAAAAGAAAGTATGGTTGCTACTCGCTGGCAATATTACACAATGGTCGTAAAAGAATGTATACATATAGATATGCTATCAAGCCACTCACCCCGTGGTTACTTAGATGGTGAACCGGAGCTGCTCTCGTCAATCCCAGCAGGATCCAGCAAATGTGAAGGCACAGTACAAGAGCGCTCACGGCCCACCCGAGCCTCAGAGACCAGGATTTCATTCCATGAAAAAATCATAGGCCTATGATTAAGTGAACCGTTTGTTTCACGAAACGCGTTAGGCGGATTGTCCTTGATTTACTGTGTCCCCAGCTTCTGTATATGTGCTTTTGATTTTATCAATTGAATGAATAAACATTATTTTATCATGGAATGAAATCCTGGTCTCTGAGGCTCAGGTGGGCCGTGAGCGCTCTTGTACTGTGCCTTCATGTGTGATGTGTATATAAGTGTATCACATTGTTCAAAGGCAATAAAACACACATCAGTTTTTGTTTAAACTTCAGTATATGTGTTTATAAATTAGTCTGTGTAAATAAAATACTTTGGTCTTGCTCTAAATAATTTATTTAGTTACACGAATAGGTGTCAATAGGTGATGAAATAACCTAAAAATTCTAGGTAATGCCCTGTCCATCCATCATGCCCCCAACAAAACCACCTAAAACAAGAGTGTTCCTCTTTGGCCATGTGAAATGTTGGGAGGTACGCAATATCAACCATCCAATAATGACTTCTCTGAAACACCTAAAATAATATAAAATAAGGATCTAAAATGGAAATTTGTCTTGATTAACATATTATTATTATTATATTTTATTTATATAGCAGCAGCTCAAGCTCGTTTTCGTGCAATTTTCCACAGTACTGTAAAATAGGGAATAGACATACAGAGACAAAAACAGTACAAATGGAACATAGAAAACAAAAGGATCAGAGGACCCTGCTCATGAGAACTTACAGGCTTTAGCAAGGTAGAGAAAGTGCTATGGGATGTAACTGCCTCCTGCCACATGAAGTGGGTGGGATCAGTGGGTGGGAGAAATAAGTGCTTTTGAGTGCCATGGTCCAGACAAGTATTGGGTCTGTTTGGGAGAACAAGACTATGTGAACAATGAGGTTATGATAGATTTGTAGTTGGGAGAGTGATTTTAGAAAGGAATGAGAATGATGATGATCTGGCCTTGCTCATAATAGTTAATGAGGTAGCTGATAGGCTTCCCTGAAGAGGTGAGCTTTCAGGGAGCATCAGAAGATCTGAAGGCTGGGGAGAGTCTGATGGGACAGTGTAGGGAATTCCAGATCTCAGGTGCAACATGGGAGAAGTCCTATAGGTAGAATCAGAAGTTCAAAGATTATGTCATTATAGGCCAATATCATCCCATAATATTTAAATTAATTAATGAATTTATTTATTTATGTAGCACCACAGGTTTACGCAGTGGTTTACAATTTAAGACTTTGCACATCAAGGTCAGGGTGACACGTGCTTAGGAAAATGAAACACTGGAAATGGAGTCTCTGCTTGAAAGCTTACAATCTAATGTGGTAAAGGAAGACATACAGAGAACATAATTGTTAAGTGGGGAATACAGAGCTCAGTTTTTGGTTGGGATATGGAAACATAAATAAGTAAATTATAGGAACCTTGGATGTATGAAGTCAGTGCCTTCTAGCTTGTTGAAGCCTTGTTGAAGAAGTGTAATTTTAAATAAGACTTGAAGACCTGTGGTGGCACAGAATGAGAGGTAGAGCACTCCATAGATAAGGTGCAACAAGGGAAAAGGGTTTGATACAAGAGAGAGCTGTATTGGTGTATTGAAGTCTATAGAGTTGGGAGTCAGGAAAACCAGAGAGAAGAAAGTTACAGTGGTCCATACAAAAATGTTAGCATTGGAGAATATTGAAAGGGATGGATTTTTGTTACACAAAAGAAAGCGTCAGGATTTGGCAATACCGTTAATATGAGGCGAGAGTGAGAGGACAGTGTCAATTATCACTCCTAGGTACTGTGCTTCTGATACATGATTTATGGTAATGCCATTTACTGTCACTACTTGGCCAGGTCTAGGTGGAATGAGGAGTAGCTCAGCTTTTGACATGTTGCGTTTGAGGTGTTTATGATCCAGTCTGAGATAGCCAAGTGGCAATCTGTGACTTTAGATTGAACATCAGGAGTCATTTGAGGTGCAGATAGGTAAAGATGGGTGTTGTCTGCATGGAGGTTAGATTTCAGTCCAAATAAGTTAATAAGTTCACCACATATTATTGTGTATAGAGAGAACAGAAGCAGCAGGGGATGGGAGAGGATAAAGAAGATAAAGAGGTTGCAATGGAGACACTGAAGGCCCCTTTTAAAGGTAGCTAATGTATTTGATAGCACCACCTCCTCCGGAAGTGCATTCCATACCTTTATTGTCCTTACTGTAAAGAAACCCTTCCGCTGTTGTAGATTAAATCTCCTTTCCTCAAGTCTAAGCGGGTGGCCCCTTGTCCTGTGTACTGTTCTGTTAATGAACAGGTCTTTTGAAAGCCCTTTATATGGGCCTTGAACATATTTATATAGTGTTATCATATCCCCTCTAAGACGCCGTTTCTCTAGTGTGTACAAGTTTAACTTTTCTAGCCTCTCTTCATAACTAAAACTTTCCATTCCCCTTACTAGTTTTGTAGCCCTCCTCTGCACTCTCTCTAGTTCCATAATGTCCTTCTTCAGAAAGGGCGCCCAGAATTGAACAGCATATTCTAGGTGGGGTCTTACCATGGACCTGTAAAGAGGCATAATTATATCTTCCTCCCTTGAGTCAATACCCCTTTTAATACATGTAATGGAGTGAGAGGAGATAGCAGGTTAGTCAGTTCCTCCTCCTCCATGGCAGGTGTAAAAGGGTCCAACATGGAGAAGGTGAAAAGGGGATGATAGGAGGATATTTACAAGGGGGTATATTTTCCTTGATAGAAGTTAGCAAAGTCTTACAGGTGTATAGAGTTTGGGAGGAAGGCTGATGGAGTGAAGAGGAGGGAGTCAAAGGTAGAGAAGAGACGGCAGGGGTTTGACTTTTGCATGTGAATTAGTTGTGAAACGTATATTTTTTAGTCAGGGACAGAGCAGAGTTAATGCAGGAAAGTTGGAATTTGTAGTGGAGAAAATCTGCCAGTGAGCCCGGCTTCCTCCAGAGCCACTCAGCTCGACAGTAGTGATGGAAGAGAGAGGTGCATTCATGTTCAAAGAGGAAGACAAGATGGAGTTGTATGTTTTGACTAGGCTCTTAGTGTCAGCATTAGTGTAAATGGATGAAAACTAGAGAAAATTGAACTCACAGACCCTGGTTTACAAAACCAGCGCTCTAACCTCCGAGCTATGGAGCCACATAGCTCAGATACTTTACCCCACCACAGATGGACAAAAATGGTGATTTTCAAAATATATTAGTGAAAACAAAGTCACAGTTTCATAAAAAATGCTACATTTGTATTTTCCTACATAAAATATTTAGCATGCTAAAATATAAATTTGAGGCAGTTATGTCTTGATTCCTCATTTGGTAACAAGTGTGTGATAATTCATTAAAGAGCCAATTTATTTTCTAAACTGTGAATACAGGAAAATCCCATGCTGGGAAATTTCCCAATAGCTGCAAGCATGAAAATAAAGATGTATATACAGATGTACTACCACTTCCTACAAATTGTACAATTTGATATAAACCCATTGTGTATTTTGGAGTATAAAGGTTTAAAAAGTCTGCCCTTTCTCATGTTAAATTTGGAACCCACTGCATTTTTCTTTGTCGGGCTACAGCAAAACCAACTGAGCAAATAGGCACACATTTAACAAATACGTTGATCTTAAGGGGTACTATTCATTTTTTTAAAGAGGAAAAAAAGGTCCCCATTTTCCTGAGATATATAGGTTTAATGTTACAGTGATGCACATGAACAAAATGTTTCTACATGGAACGTAATAGTTTATGAGATGACTGACTTACATAGTTCACAGTCCAAAGGAATTAAATATAGGTTAGATAAGTAAGTGCAGGAGGTACACTTACTTGATAAAAAAGCAACTGGCCGACTTGAAGGACTACAAGAAATTTGGGTAATTAAATCAAATGTGCAGTAGCTCAAGCTCGTTTAGTGCACTAATTGAATAAAATAAATATTGTATGATCATATAAAAATGATTTTGATTCTTAAACCTATAAAGACATTTTTTGGTTCAAGTACACAAAATATGGTTAATCGATCAAGGTAGTTTAAACATCACAGGAACTTAAAAAAAAAGGAAAAAAAGTATGAAGCACACTTGATCAAAAAGTATCCATTGATGAAGCAAGCTTAGAGTTTTTGGTATAGCAAAAACAATTAATAAACAAATAAATTTGAACAAAAGCACATGAATTAATGGTTAAAATTCCATTAACTCTACACTCATTAAACTTTGGAAAATATATCTAATTTGCATAATTTATAATTGTATTAATGTCATTAACACCTCATTCACTGCTTATTACTAGTGGGTCAGAAAAACATATTGATTGATTTTTATTCAGTTATTTATTTATTTGTTTTTTTGTTTTGTTTTTTTGTTTTTTTTACCCTACCTGTAAGTTCATGACAGTTAACTTTGCAGAATGTCTTTGATATACATGTTGTAATAAAGTCTGTTTCTGGTTGCCTAGCTAACATGCAATTTTCAGAGGCTGGAGCTGTAAGATCTAAAATAACTAGTGACTTGACTGCAAATGCTCAAAAGGAGAGAACACTTAATACACAGCTCATGTAACTTGTTACACAACAGTGGCTTTCAAATGCCTGGCTTGTGGGAGACTCCTTTCTTTTAACCTCTCAAATGCACTGGGGTTCTCTCTAGCTAATAAGATACAGCAAGAAATGTTCATTTGCACTATGAGAAAATTGATAATTTGCAAGAAATGTCTAATAGCTCAATGCCATCTTTCATTCATATAGTCATTAGAGCATATCTATTTTTAGAATTTACGATACATTAATGCTTCAGAACAAATAACCATTATGTGACAGAGCATGCTGTAATATTCACAGATCTATATGTAAAAAAATTCCATATCTTGAGATATATGAAACTCTCTGTAATGTTTTATAGCAGTGTAATGGACTTCCACCCCAAGGGACTGATACCCTCATGCCCCTTATCCATGGTTACATCTTCCTGCTTTACAACGGGATCCTGAGCCTCCTTTTTGTGGGAGTTGGGATACATAGTGTTGGCAGTGCCTCCACCTGACTGGGCATCCAGGGCATTGACAGGTTCCCCAGGGAGGAACATAGTAAATAAATACAGCACACAGAGAGAACAGTCAAAACAATATAAACATGTATTAAAAGAATAGAGTAAGGCAGGTAATACAGTCACTGACTAACACACCTAAATCTATCTAACCAGACCCAGCACCCTCCCCAGACCCACCCTCCGGCTTCACCCTAATGGCTGAAGGGTACCAGTTGGTGCACAGAAGTGTTGGGGCCCTTTAAGGAAATCCACAAGATAAAAGCAGCTAATATCCACAGGAAGTGTAAGTGATACGTTTTATTAGTGTCAGCGAAGCAAAATCAAAAAGAGGAAAGATAACCCTGCTGGAAAGCACTCTAAATAAGGTCTAATAATCCTAATGTGTATATGGTCAGGACTGTAAAAATAAAACGTAACTTTTATTACATCAGTATAAGAGTACCGGGGCTGTTCCGGTTTGCCACTAAACCACTATTAAAAACACTGAATACTCATGTGTGTTGGTGGTGCACCATCCAAGACACATGAACAAAAGTGGGGTGTTCTTCTACGACACCCCAAGATAGAAAGATATGAGCAATGTTTTGATCCTATAATCTGAAAAGGTATGAGGACCCTAAATTTTACCGGGGCTGATCTGGCTTGCCATTAATTGCTAGTAAATGCCTGTACTGATGATTTCTTAAGAGTATTTCAAAGCAAGGTTAATGCGGCTGATATAAAATCTAGCACGAATCTTGACTATTACAAGGTCGTGAGTAGAGCAAGTTACCAGAACTGATCCGGTTAGCCTTATCAGTACAGCAGTAAATCCTGTATACCTATATTGGTTAAAAATGTAAAGAAACAGAGGAAAACAGGAAAAAAGGTGCTGGGACTGATTCAGCAGACTTGTAATTATATAGAGGACTGCTCCTGTCTGTCTGCTGTAAGGATAATTTACTGAAGTTCATTTGGCTTGCCTTGGAACATAGATGACCTTCAAATTAGGGCTTATAAAAACACAGGAGAGAAGAGGAAAGAATTGCCGGGACTAATCCGGCTAAGCTCCGATATTACAGAGGACTACCCCTGTCTGCTATAGTGCTAATTGGCCAGGGCTTTTCCGGCTTGCCTCTGTTTTACCGGGGCTGATCCAGCTTGCCATCTAGTCCTGAATAGATAAGCAGACTATTCCTGCCTGCCTGTCATACTAATAATTAACCAGGGCTCTTCGGCTTGCCTCTGAAAAATATACCGGGGCTGATCCGGCTTGCCATCTAATCTTCCTACCTAATACCTCAATGTCTAAAATCTCAAAGAAACACACTGAACTAATCTAAATATGGGACAGAGTATTGACATAACACTGGCCAACGAGCGGTTCATCGGCACTAACTTATTCGGGGCAGCATTGCACACGCTAAGGCTATAAAGTAGCTGATATTTATAGGAAATTCTTGAAAGCTGATTGGATATGGATGTGAAACCAATCAATAGCCGCAATGTGAGAACACATTGCTAATAGGTAACTGTGGCTGTCAATCATATAGAGACTCTCGATTGTCACAATGGTTTAAAGAGAATCTATTGCAGGGAAGAAATAAATATAAATACATTGTACATCTGTTTAGATGTGTTGAGTATTGCAGTGTGGAATGATCATAATAAATGCAATACAGAGTTAAAATTCACAAATAAAATAAGATGCATGCAATGATTTATCGGTTGCCAGAAAAAAGAGATAATTAACACAAAAAAGGAAGAGAATGTATCTCTTAAAGATTAATGATATTAATCCGGCCCAAAATTAGATGTTTCATCCGAAAGAAGGCATTATTGTCCCAGACCCAATGGGTCAGACCCAATGGGAAAATAAAGCACAATAATTTTTCACTACTAAAGAGCCAACCTCTACTACTAATAGTGGTAAAAAAGGGACACTGTATACAAAGAATTAAAGAATGCTCAGTTCAAACATACTCGCAGTTGGTTGAGCAAATTCACCTTTTTAAAATGTAAAGAAAAAAACTATTTACCAAAAGGTTTAAGAATTCCAGTTTTGCCCCCCTACAGCTTCACTGAAGCGAGTTATACAAAAAGATGGGAGGATGCGGCCACAAAATGTTCACTAGAATTCTTATATATACTTATAGACTATGAGACTCTGATTATCAGCAATCTAAGAAATTAAAGAATTGGAAGAGCAGGTCAAAACTTTTGAGAGAACAGACCGTGTTATAAAAGATCTTGAGAAATTCAATAAAGATCTAGACAAGTTTGAGATAGAACTCCCAGAAAAGAAAAAGAAAAAATTTGATCGAGATTCAGTTGATCATGAGAAAGGAGTGATATATCTTTGGAATAAAAGAAGATCGAGATATACGAACAAAACAGATTTAGACCAATATCTTAGTGAATCTTCACAGTCAGAATCAGGACATTCTGACACAGATAAGGTCACAGATAGGGCCCAATCTTCATCATCTTTTTTAAGGTGCAAGAGACGCCCATGGCGAAACAAACCCCCAAGAACCCAACAAGACGGGGTCACAAGGGAATTGCAAAATCGAGATGGATGGGGGCACAAACGGATAGATCATCACCAACGAGTGACAATATAACAAATACTAATAATCTGCAAATAATAAATCTCTCTGATCACATACTGTCAGACATACAAAAAGAAGTTTCTCTCCGTCTAATAGTGTTAATAAATTTGACACCATTATTGACCTACAATTATTTGTGTGAAAAATATTGTTGCACAGATTCTTTAAAGATAAAGAAAGGTTCAAAGACAATGAAACAGAATTAGTCTCAAATTTGTCTAGCCAGGATGATGCTAATTTAGATTTAGTCTAATTTTAATTTAGTCTCCTTAGTCTCATTAATGAAAGTCCCAGATATAAGATGCCACCACTACCTAAAATCAAATCTACATTCATACCACCCATGAGCGTATGCCCAGCAGCCCAAATTGTCACCAACTTAGTGTCTAGGGATATGCTTGATTTACCTGATATTACCATCAACAGGAATCTGAATAAAAGAGAAAATCAAGCTCTCTTGGACATTAGGAAATGGGATGATGTCATAAAGCCATCTGACAAAGGTTGTAATATTGTCATTTGGCCACATGAAATGTATGTCTCAGAGGCTATGAGACAACTCAGTGATAGGGAATGTTATAGAAGACTCTTCAATGATCACACCATAGATCTAAAAAATCAATTTGATAGATTCATTTCTGAGTCTCATGAACAATCTCTTCTTACACAACAAGAGTTTAACTTTCTTAAAGTCCCTTGTCCCGGAATGCCAACTCTTTATTTACTGCCCAAAGTACACAAGAATGATAAGGTTCCACCAGGGAGACCAATTATCTATAGAAATGGCAGTTTGACTGAAAGAGCCAGTCAGTATATAGACTGTGTTCTGAGAGCACGTGTATATACTTTGAGCTCTTACATTAGGGACACTGGAGACATTATCTCCAAGATGGAATCACTCCCTATCTCTCCTGCGACTCTATTAGTGACATGTGACGATGAGTCTCTATACACATCTATAGATGTCACTTTTGGTCTACAGGAAGTTAAATACTTCCTAGATAATGATGCCAAACATAGTGAGGGCAACAAGCAATTCACATTAGAGCTGTTGAATTTCATCTTAAAGAAAAATGTATTTGTATTCAAAGATCATTTCTATCTCCAGACCCGGGGTACAGATATGGGGAGCACCTGTGTCCCCACATATGCTAACTTGTACCTCAGGTGGTGGGAGGAAACAAATGTTTTTTAGAATCTCATGATCTATATACAACACGTTCTCATGTGGCTCTGTTTTATAGATGATCTCTTTATTCTATGGGATGGTCCTCAAGACTTACTGACTGCCTTTATTGACATACTTAATTACAACGCCATGAATTTGAATCTTACAATGACTTGTAGTTGTGACAAAATAGACTTTTTGGATATTTACATAAAGAGAAGCAGAAATAATACTATCATGACTGATCTTTATAGAAAGCCCATGGCTACTAATAGTCTGTTACACTACACCAGTCATCACCCTACAGTTATGAAAAATAACATTCCAGTTGGTGAATTCTTCCGTCTGCGAAGAAATTGCAGTACCATAGAGGATTTCAAACACAGGCCACAAAGACCACAAAGATAGGTTCATCCAACATGGATATAGTAAGACAGTGATTAAGAAGGCGTTCAAGAGAGCACTATACTGCTCAAGAACACACTTGATATATGCTCCCAAAACTAGCAATAGTGAACTGAAGATATGTTTCATTTCGACATTCAATTGTCAGTGGGAGAACCTACAGAGGATCCTTAATAATCACTGGCTTATACTACTATGTGATCCTGATCTCAAAGAAATTCTGGGGGACAGAGTCTCCATGGCCTGCAAAAGGGCACCCAATCTGAGAGACAAACTTGTCCACAGTCACTTACAAGTCCAAAAAAATCCAAGTATTTCTGGATCACATTGGTGTGGCAACTGTGTTGCATGTCAACACATAATCACAGTAAAAGGTATCACAGATAGATTTGGCAAACATACAAATCAAATTGGGCATACGGGGTGGGGACTATAACCATGTCCTCTTGAAAAATGAGAACCATTGGATTTTTTTATTAAACAGCATGACTCCCAATGGTCTCAATGAAGAGTGGTCTTTGAATGTTCATCTGACATAAACAATAATTCTTTGATTATAATAAATAAATATTTTTGGATCATTTCTAAAATCTGATATGAGTATTCATTTTACTCAATAAATTAATATTCAAACATGATGATGTTACTTTGAATTATGTTATTTTTCAGGAGTATATAACCATATATCTACAATAAAATTTGGCTCAATAAATAGCACTTTAAGTCTCCAATTTTACAGGGGATATGAATATATCATTTTGTCCCATATGTGACTTTTGGGACAATAATACCTTCTTTCTGACGAAACATATAATTTTGGGCTGGATTAATATCATTAATCTTTAAGAGATACATTCTCTTCCTTTTTTGTGTTAATAATCTCTTTTTTCTGGCAACTGATAAATCATTGCATGCATCTTATGTTATTTGTGAATTTTAACCCTGTATTGCATTTATTATGATCATTCCACACTGCAATACTCAACACATCTAAACAGATGTACAATGTATTTATATTTATTTCTTTCCTGCAATAGATTCTCTTTAAACCATTGTGACAATCGAGAGTCTCTATATGATTGACAGCCACAGTTACCTATTAGCAATGTGTTCTCACATTGCTGCTATTGATTGGTTTCACATCCATATCCAATCAGATTTCAAGAATTTCCTTTAAATAACAGCTACTTTGTAGCTTTAGCGTGCGCAACGCTGCCCGAAGAACTTAGTGCCGGCCAGTGTTGCTCATCTCACCTCTGTCAATACTCTGTCGCATATTTAGATTAGTTCAGTGTGTTTCTTTGAGATTTTAGACATGGAGGTAATAGGTAGGAAGATTAGATGGCAAGCCGGATCAGTCCCGGTATATTTTTCAGTGCTTAAAATTCAGAGGCAAGCCGGAAGAGCCCCAGTTAATTATTACTATTACAGGCAGGCAGGAATAGTCTGCTTATCTATTCAGGACTAGATGGCAAGTCGCATCAGCCCCTGTAAAATAGAGGCAAGCTGGATAAACCCCGGCCAATTAGCACTATATCAGGCAGGCAGAGGTAGTCCTCTGTAATATTGGAACTTTACTCCCATGTTCCTGCACTGCTCCTACTCCTGCTTTCCACTCCCCCTGCCCCTTGTGCTTTTGCTGGACAGTATTCAACAACTGTGTGTGTTTTTACTGTAAAATACACAATATAACTGATGGAGTATGATGTCTTGCCTTGGCCTTCAACTACATACTCAGTCTCATCTGCCTCAGTCACACAACTCACGTCAGAGTCCCAGTCAGCTGCCTGACACCTAATTTATTTATTTTTTTAACTGTATACTCTATACTAAGCTTCCTTTGCTCTCTTTTCACACACTCCCAGACACTTCTAACCTCAGAGATAATAACAACCAGGGGCTGGATTCTATTGCAGGTGTTAATTTTATCACTGCTTTTATCTCCAGGTTTCCCCATAGATTTCAATAGGACAATATTTGATAAAACGGGTGCTGACATTTAGCACCTGCAATAGAATCTAGCCCAAGATCAGCAAGGAATTTGGACCGCAGCTTCCTGTGTCTTTCAAATTAAAATGGTCAGACAGAATGTTGGGGTATTTGGGGTCAACTTCCTTTGCTCCTTTCTCGCTCACACCCCACGGCACATCTGACACAGAGATAATAGCAGAAATATCAGCAAGTAACTTGGACTGCAGCTGCCTGTGTCTTCCAAATCACATTGGTCAGGTATTTGGGGTATTGCTCCTTTGCTCCCTTCTCCCTCAGACACTCCTAACACAGAGAAAATAACAGCAACATCAAAAAGGAATTAGAACTGCAGCTGCCTGTATTTTTCAATTCAAATCGATCTTACAGAATGTTGAGGTATTTGGGGTCAATCTTAGGGAGGGGTGAAAAGTTTTGCCTCAAACCAAATTTGGCAAATAAAGGCACTTCCTGCTTGTTGAATAATTTTCTGTAAAAAGTACAGTTTTTCCTTTTTTTCCCTAACTAATTCCGTTGAAATCGATAGGAACATTGTATTTACACACAACACATAACAAATGATATTTTATTTCCCAAAGGCATGGTATAAAAGGGGTATGAAGGTACCTGTGCTGGGGGAGTGTGGGGAAAGAATGAGTTGAACAGGGAATGTTTTGTGGGGGGGGGGAAGCAGTTAATAAAAAAATAAATACTAATACAATTAAAAAAAAACATGGTATAAAAGGGGTCTGATGAGCAGTGGAGTCTTGTGAAAGAATCCGCTGAACAGGGAATTTGTTTTGGTGGGGTTTGTTGACTGGTATTGGGGAGATAGTTAATAAAAAATATAAGAAATTTGTACATAATGTGATAGAGACAGGGACACCCTGACATAAACTGCCACTGGGGTAGACTGATACTTGACGTGATAGATTATTTTTTAGAGGATGATTTGTAAGATTTATTGTTAGAGGCCCGAGCCCTGAGGAAACATTGATTTGTAGGACTTCGAGTTATCAGTGGCACAAGCCCTGAACTAAACATTGATTTTTAGAACTTAGGCTTGATTGGCACAAGCCCTAAGGGTAAGGAACATTGATTTGTAGGACTTTGGTTTGTTAGAAACAAACCCCCATAAATTGTTTATTTTTTGTAGGCCTATGTTTTTTTTTTGTTTGTCTTTTTTAAGCACAAGCCCTGAGGAAAAAAAAAGCCTTACTGACTTAGTGGCAGCAGGTTATGTCGTGTTAGCCAGTGGACACTGACCATTGTCAAATGCCCTGATATAATTGTGGAATTTGCGACTGCTGTTCTTGCTGCTTCTGCTGAGTTGTTTAAGCAGCAGGATGATTAGGCAGCTCAAAAGGAATGGGATCAACAACAGCAATAACATGGGTGATAAAGGTTCCACTTGCCAAGACTAGCTCCAGTGATGCTCCTGAGGCAGCAGCAGCACTCTAACTGGCCCCCATCACTTTATGTGTAGAAAGTTGAAGAAGTTGATCAATAATACTACTCCACCTGCCCCTCCGCCAAAATCATGGGTGTATTTAAAATAGAAAAAAATTCCCTTGAGAGCAGGAACTGTTCCTCTCACATCATCAACTGCAATGTGCACAATGTACATAAGGGAAGGACTGGTAAGTGGAACAATGGGTGTGTCTGCACTCAAATGAAACACCTGGCACAACTGTATCCAAACACCATGACACTTAGCGTCCCCAATGTGAAATCTTCCCACCAGAAACCAATTTCTGCTGCTGTTACTATGCCCCTTGTCCATACCACACTAAGGACACATGACAACTTGATGACAGTTTGATAGTAATGGTGAACCCTCCCTTCCACTAGCTTAGCATATTCTGCATTATGGAATCTCCTAAGATGCCGCTAGATGCCCTGCATGTGATTCCCCTCCACTACACTGGCATTTGTGGTCAGTGCGCCGTACAGTGTGTAATTGGTGGACACAAACTTCCACATCCTAACATCTACAGATGGCAGGGGTAGGTAACGATGAATGAGGTAGATTGGCAGAAGATGTAGTTACCCTAGAGCAAGAAGGAGATGGCGAGCTAATTGTTTCACTCATCATTGAACTTCTCTGCCCTTCTGCCTGGGTTTCTCTGTTCCTCCTCCTCTTTGATCTCCACCTTGCTTCTTGTTGCCTTTCTGGAGAGTCAGGGGGTACAGCAACAGCGGTGATTGATTTCTGTGGTGGGTGTTTGGTTTTAACATGTTTTAAATAAATATCATGGTGTCTGTGTTTCATGTGTGTTATCAGGGCGGTTGTGCCAAGGTGTGTTCCCTCCTTTCCCTTTCTCACTGTCTTGTCACAAATTGTGCACAGTGCCATTGAGGATGACTGCCTTGTGCCTGTCCCAATAGCAAAATAGTCCCACACCCACGACTTCAGGGAATAGAAAAAAGGTGGAGAAGAATTGCCTCTTTCTTCTTCTCCTCCACATTCCCCTTCAATGGCTGGGGCAGGCAATGATGTTGCTGCTATTGCCTCAGAAGAAGCACTGCAACTAGGACCAGGACTATTGCTGCTACTGCTAGCAAATGGATCCTGTCCCAGTCCTGCATCACTTGTTGACCCCATTCCCACTGTATCCACGGTGGTCTGTGGCACACTAGCCTGCTCCTCAGCATCCTGTTGCCTTGCAACTCAGTAGCAGCAGGAATTAGAGTGGTTGCAAACTCCACAAATTCCACAAGCTCACTTCTGATGGTGACGGTGATGCCCATTCCCAACCCTGGCTCCCATTCCTTCTCAGTTTGGGTTAAAAAGGCCATCAATGTCTCTTCCACCCCAGCTTCTCCACCATCATCATCACCACCACCACCAGTCCCTCCGTGCTGCTGCTTTATTACAGACATCTCTCCGGTTGGAGAAGGTGATGAGAAATGTGATAGAGGGTCCCCTAATGTCACATTTACTATTTCTTGATGACCTGAAAAATGCAGACTGGCAGCTCTAGCAGCAGGTACAGGCAGCTAATCTATGGTCCTGATGGTAGTGGTTGTATTATTGCTGCTAGGCAACAGTTCTGCTTCTTCAGGATCATGTTCCACCTGGACAATGCCGAGAGTTTAAGGGGACTTCCAGGGTCAGGGGAATGGTGTGTGCTCCCTTTAGCGCTAGTCTGGACACTCTCTGTTGCTTCTCTTACCATTCCCCTAAAGCTAGACCCACCAGTTGCTTCACCATCACTGTTACTATCACTATATGATGATCACCCCCCCTTCACTCCTAACACTAACAAGCTGCTGCACCTTCTTAGTAGTAGTAATAGTGGTAGTAGTGGCAAGACTAATTATCATTCCCTGCTGTCACACTTGACATCATTTTCTCCATCCCCACCTCCTGAGAATTACAAGACACACTGGCAGCAGGTTCAGCACTGGCAGCAGGCACAGCACTGGTGACAGCAGGGGCAGGACTGGAAGCAGGCACAGCACTGGTGGTAGCGGGTGCAGCACTGGCAGCAGGCACAGCATATCTAGCAGCATTCGTAGCACGTCTGGCAGCAGACACAGGCAGCTGACCTGACCTGCTCTCACTACTACCCTCTTCTTCTTCCCTTGAGATTAATTTCCACAAGATCCCTAGGGGTGATTTAAGGGGACTGGCCAGCATTGGGTCTGTAGTGTTCACTTCCTCCTCCTTCTCAGACTCACTTGACACCTAAGGTTTCTTCCCGCTCCTCCTTTTATTATTCTTAAACTTGCTCATAGACATGTTAATATCTTATATTCATCAATTAACAAAATGTATAGTGTGTAAATAGAAGGAAAAATCTAAATCAAATCAATATTTGGTGTGACCACTCTTTGTCTTCTAAACAGCACCAATTCTTCTAGGGAATGTTAAGCATATAGTCAGATGTATGATTAAACCATCTCAAGTCCTGACAAGTGCATTGTTTGTCCTTTATTAGCATTGGTGGAGGTGTCAAAATGACTGAACCAGGGATTACTTGTTAGGCTGTCCATTAAAATGACAGTAACCACTAATACTGAACATTCCTGTGCTATGATTAACATTAATACACCCAGCTAGTCCCCAGTCTCACTTAAAGGGCTAGTATAAGATCCATAAAAAACTATTAACAGATCTGTTTTTGAAAGCATTCTTAATTTACAGCATTTTTCACACCTGACTAAAACTTTTGCATACTGTATAATATTTTCACTGTAAATATATGCCATTTCTTTTGTGTCTAGTTAATGCATGCAATTACACAAGGTATAGAGGAAAGGAATGACTGAAATACATACACAGATTGCCCCAGTGTCCTCCCATTGGCTCAAGTGATGTTGGGGGGAGACATTTCCATGTAAGTAAGTTAGTAAGTTGATGATAAGCAAGATTAGGACTACAACATCAATTCCAATGTTTGTTTTTACAGGGAATCATATCCATACATTCCCCATTGCAATATTTCTGGAGGATACCAACTGCATTATAGAGGACAAATAAACATTTCTCAAATTCCCTTTACATTTAATGATATGCAACCCCTACAGTGGAGTCCAGTGTTTTGTAGAGCAATGTGTTTAAAACCTCTCTAGCATTACAGAGGTTAAAAGCCATATTTAATCAATATAAATGTTATTGTGTCCTCTATATGGCAGCTGGTTTTCCCCAGAGTTGATATAATTCTTAGAGCATCAGCCTCTTTGAAACCAATGCAGTTGCCAACAGTACATACATTATACAGATGAACAAGATCTGTCTGCATTAGTACTATTGTCACAATAGTTGAACTGGACCTTTGTTGTGCAGATACATTTTTGTGACCACTATTGTCCATTCTAGGGGGATACAACCGATTAAAGGCATTGTCATGCAGAAAAGAACCATGGCAATGTAGGCAGAAGCTTAAGTGAATTCTGGGTCTCCTTGTGGGCCACTTAGACATTTCAGGTTTATATTTCTTCTTATTCCCCTAAGGCAAATAATTACAAACACTGTACATGTTCCAGAAGGCCTGCACTAAGGAAACAAAAAAATGACTGGTTTGTTTTTTTTCAGCAAATGGTTTGTCAGTATTCACACATCTATGACCAATTATGAATTTTTTTTCCTGTGAAGAATAAGCTTGCACTGTACTGAAACTTTAATGACTTGTGCAATCATGGGAATACTAACATGAAACAATGCTCAATAAAAAGAAGGATATCTGGAAAGTAAAATTCACATAATTACACACATTTTCAGTTCAATTGAAAGACATGAAAATGTTCCCAGGATAACAGATTAGTGCACTTTTCATTTAATCCGTTATCTAGAATGAACCTGAAGCAAAAATATATGCTAGATCCATTTTGGTAAAGCTGCATTGGAATACGTAGAGGGCCGTAGTCTGCTAAGTGCAAATTTGTGTGTGTGTGTCTAATTTCACCTTTTAACATTTCCATAAGGAGAATTTTTAGACAGTAAATTATTATTTTTGGTTCGGTCCTATTAAATTGTATAAATAGCAAATTATTATCCTCTTGGATGTTACAGAGGTCTCCAATGCATTGCACTGATCTATTTAGCGTCCAAGAGGGTAAAATGTAATTATGAAGTCAGGGAAGCTATCAAGAAAATGAGAAAAATATAAAGTAATCAGGCAAACTCTATAGAAATCATTAGTCTACCTTATCAATGTTTCATTCCATAATACATGAATGCAGCATGGTTGTAAGTCACCTTTGGTATGGTTTGGGGGATGGCCCATTATCAGCTTCTACATACTTAGACTCGCATTGCCTTACATTGTGAAGTTCTGCAGCTGTGCACATTAATAACTAGATACATCACATCATACAACATAACAGAAAAAATGATCATAATGGGAAAACTACAGAATTTATTTATAGCTGGAGATAGAGTAACGTGGACAACATCTCTATAGTAATACATTTGTTATTGATGTATTATTTCACTGATATTGCTTAGAGACTGGTGAGGGATAAACTAATATTTAAATACCCAAAAATATAAATGGATCACTAAATTCAAGGATTCCATCATTGCAATGGGTGGGTGGGGCTAAATGAAGGAATTAGTGTTATGTATTGAGATGTGCTTAAGAAAGAAGATGATTTAGTGTAAAAGCTTTGAGTGGGCTAACTTGAGTAGGAAGTGGATGTGGGATGGGGATTGATCAGAACATCCTGAACTCCGTATTAGCCAGAGAACAGTAAACACCAGAGTTACTGAGGCAAACCCAGAAACTGACCAACTAGGGATATTTTTGGGTGAAGTCTGACCATCATCTATGGACATCAAAGGCAAGTAAAGGTAATTAGTCCCTGCTTAAGAACAGGAAATAAGTGGCTTAGTCTGTCTAAGCGTATAGCTACATGTGCCCATGAGGCCAGGCCCTTGTTCTAAATGTTTCACTTTATTATACTAGCAAATTCCATTCCTTAAGACATTTAACAGGCCTGCTTTCAGGGATATTTCCTATTGCAAACAGGAGGGTTCATCAAAATGAATAACACTAGTTACAGCAACTCTCCCCTGGCCTTTTGCAGGAGCCCTTACGTATCATAATTATGCACCTATTGCTAGAAAATATAGAATAAATCAGGAACAAAAAATGCATCAGATTCATCAAAGAGATCAAATGCAATTGATATCACTGGATCTTTTCTTTAACGCATATTTATTAAACTTTTGCTATATCTATTTTAATTTTAGATATTCTTTAAGTGCACAATAGGTAAAGTAAGATTTGTACTCAGTTATTTGCTTACACTTGTATATCCCTATTAATTTCTGTTTACCGAGAGCTTTCTGTCAGGGACTATCAAAGCAGGAATAATAATAAAATGTTGCACTATCCCTGCAGCACTGATTTTGTTTGCTAGATATTATTCAACTACTGTATGTGTTTTTACCTGAAAGTACACAACAGAACTGATGTTGAGTTTGATGTCTTGCCTTGGCCCTCAACAACATACTCAATCTTGTCTGCTTTCTATCAAGTCTGCCATAATCACGCAGCTCACGTCTGGGTCCCAGTCAGCTGTCTGTCACCTAATATTTATTTATTTATTTGTTGTTAACTGATGTCTACCCAATCCCATCACTGTAAAAAAAAAAAAAAAAAGTATACCTAAAAAATAAAAATAATCAACAACTTCTTTCCCCAGACTTCCCCAGCACAGAGATAGTAACAGCAAGATCAGCAAGGAACTTGGACCACAGCTGCCTGTGTCTTTCAAATCCAATCAGTCAGACAGACTGTTGGGGTATTTGGGGTCAAACTCCTTTGCTCCCTTCTCACTCATATCCCTAGACATGTCTAACACAGAGACAATATAGCAAAATCAGCAAGGAACTTGGGCAGCAGCTGCCTGTGTCTTTCAAATGAAATTGGTCTGACAGAATGTTGGGGTATTTGGGGTTCAACCTCCTTTGCTCCATTCTCACACCCCCAAACACATATAACACAGAGATAATAACAGCAATATCAGCAAGGAACTTGGACTACATCTGCCTGTGTCTTTCAAATCACATAGTGAGGCAAGAATATCATCTTGTTATCTTCTTATCATCTTATTCTATCTGATGCTTATTTATACCACTATTTCCGGTTTGAGGCTTATATTGGTTTGATATTAGGATATCTTTACCATATATGTTACATTATGATTAGGGACACAACTGCCATCATTTCGGTTTATTTGGTCTACAGGGTCCAATTGTTTGACCTGTTGATCTCTCACAAGGAGCACCTTGTTTAGTAGGGACTATTGGATATTTTGATTATCTTAGCCCCTTACTAGAGCTGGCTCTTTCTATATGATTTACAGGTGGTGCCTATATAGTGCGCATTTATTCACCATACTATGGCTCATTACTGCTTTTTGATCTATGCTTACACTCCATAGTTTGCAAGGATGACTTTACTGTGCATTATTTGTCTGCATTATCACATCACACTAATTAAGACTCTTATCTGTTTGGCTGACCCATACTTTATTTACCATTCCATCATGGTCATTCCCACAACCCCTGACAAAGAAACTTGGGTGATACATATTGATTACTGGGTCTACAAGCAAGCTACTTATTGGACATTTCCCCATCATAGATAAGTATATTGTTATTTTTTGCATGCATATTTTGATCTATATGACATATGCCTCTTTTGCACTATGCACTTTATTAAGGTTTTCTATATTTAGTATTTTTCACATACAGTATACTTACCTGATTTATACATTCATTTTAGGGCATTTGTCATTATACTATTTTTCTTGTGATGTTTTTAATTTATTTTATGCTGCCTGTCTATATTTTTATTACTAATATAAAGTGTTTTTCAATATTTTGACACCTTGTTGTGTGCCTCATTTAATTAGGTCCTTTGCTTGGGTAGCCATCTAGTTTCTATTTCATTATGACTCCCCTTTCTTTTTATATCATGTATTGTTGACCTATTAGTGTACCTGTGCCATTAGTGCTTGAACTCTAGATGTCTTTGTTTTCCACCTGGTGTGACCCTATCTATTTTCTATACTTTTCAAATCAAATTGATCATACAGAATGTTGGGGTATCTGGGGCCTGGTGTCAACCTTCTTTGCTCCATTCTCAATCACACCCCCAGACACATATAACACAGAGATAATAACAGCAAGATCAGCAAGGAACTTGGTCTGCAGCTATATATGTCTTTCAAATCAAACAGGTCAGACACAATGTTGTGTTATTTGGGGTCAACCTTCTTTGCTGTCTTCTCACAACCCCAGACACATATAACACAGAAATAACAGCAAAATCAGCAAGGAAATTCAACCGCAGATGCCTGTGTCTTTCAAATTAAATTGGTCAGATAGAATGTTGGGGTATTTTGGGATCTGGGGTAAACCTTCTTTGCTCCCTTCTCACACTCCCAGGGTCCCCTAGCACAAATATAATAACAGCAAAATCAGCAATGAACTTGGACTGCAGCTGCCTGTGTCTTTCAAATTAAATTGGTCGACCTTCTTCCTTTCTCCCTTTCTGTCCCCCAGACTCCCTAATACAGAGAAAAAATGTCCTGCATACAAGACTCCCTAAACTAAGCTTCAATTCAACTGTCTTCTCTAGCTCAGAAATTAGCTGCTGTCTCTCTTCGTCTCACAAACACAGAATGGCATGCTGTGGGAACGTGCCACCCCTTTTATAGTATGCCTGCTGGAAATTAAGGGAAACTTGCCATGTGCTTGGTAAAATTTCAGTCTTCCCATTGATTTTAATGCAATCACCTAGGTGAAAAAAGTGGGAAAACTGCAATTTTCATGCTAGACAAGAACTACCATTTTCTCCTGTTTCATTTTTGAGGCAAACACCTTTGTCCATCCCAAAGTTGGACTTCACTGAATGCACCCAGGTGAGATAATTAAATGACACAGGCTCTGTTTAACTTACTTTGGTTAAATCAGAAATTCAAAAGACATGGCCTCTTAGGGGTGCAGGAGGACAAGCAAAAGAAGTTGCTTATCAAATTGGATGCTTAACTAAAACAAATTAGGGTTTAAGGATGTTTACAGCTGTAAAACAGATTAAGAACAGAACACACACCCAACAAACACTAACTCACAAAGTGGTATGTTTTGTACATGTTTAGAGATGTTGCATAACTATGACCCTGAAATAATGTTTGAAAAGAGATGTGGCCCTCAAGATAAAATAATTGCTCACTGTTGCACTTGACACACTGTATTTAAATTCAGTATAAATTTAGTAATCTCCTGGAACACAAACAGCCACAGAAAGATAACAGATTGCCTTTATTAGTCACCTACAACCTGAATACTGCGTAAAAATGTCAAAAGAGCTCCAAGCAATACTACATACTGATGACTAGAAGGAATATTTCCAAGACCTCCCCTTCTCTCCTATAAACAGGCCCCAACCTGAAACAATTGATGGTGAAGAGCTCACTCAAGAATGCAACAGAAAATGTTACTTCTCCCTGACTTCAAAGGACTTGTGGAACCTGTCCACACATATGTACCACAGATAATATGTCCATATCACAATCCCACACAAACAACATCAAGGGCATATTCTCCTGTGGATCATCTAACGTTGTTTACCTCATTGTGTGTGTGTATGAAATATCCTCAAACAGCACTATATGTGGGTGAGACAGGACAGACCCTGATAAAAAGGATGAATTCTCATAGATCCAGAGTGAACAACAAAGGACACACCCAGTTGGTCAACATTTTTACAGAATGGATCACAAGATTAAGCTCAAAATGACAGTACTTATGTGAAATTTAAGGACACAGAGAGACAGAAAGATATGGAAGTATAAACTGATAACCACGTTATCACACTGAACTGTGGCTTGACAAGGAATTCATGTCACTTTATCCCACAAAATAAAAATAGTTTTGGTCACTTTGGATGCCAGGGGTCTGCACGTCTCATTGTAAGAGATGGGTTGTGCACCCCTCTCGCACTTGGAAGGTTAACACATACATTCTTTATACCTAGCCATCTCTAGTCAATTTCACTGGAGCATGAAAAAGGTAATTAAACTTGTGTGCATTTTTGTAGTCCACCTCAAACAGCTGTACCAGAGCCTAGAGTATAATTTTTAGTCCGCTGATATTCTGGTAGTGGAATTTGACCCTTTGGTGCCACAGAGTTATCCATTGCATTGTGTTGAAGTGCGGTGGCTGTGTCTCTGGCAATCAGAGGTTAAATGTTAAAACAATGTGCATGAGGCTTAAATCCATGTATTGTGCATTCAACCTTCATTCTTATTTTGCCTGAAGACCTAGTTGACTCACTTAGCTAGTAAAGGTATCATTCTATCTACTAGTCTCCTGTAAACTCAGTTTGAAATCTCTGACTTTTAACGATATATAGTCAAAAATGAAATATGTTAATAAGAATAAAAATACTGTATTTGATCCATGTATCAATGTAACTAGGTACTTTATTAAAAATATATATATTTTAACATTTGCCTTCCTTTTCCCAGAAATATGACTTTTACAGAAGGTATTGAGTATAGCTCTTGTTACTGGGAAAAAAACACTTCCCTGGTAAGGAAAATATCTACAATTTGTTTTGTGATAAGATTTCTTCCTTTTCAAGGAAGTTCATTTACAATACTATAGAATATTACTAAGTACATTATGCATAGTATAGCTTCAAAGGCTCATTGAACCAAACAAATGTGGTTTGTTATTGGAGCAAACAAATACAGTAAAGAGCTTGACATTTAATAAGCTAGATCTGCCCAAGACTGATCTGCAGTATTGAGAATGCTGACAATGCATGTAGTATAGTGAATTAAAATAGGCTGCCAAGGTACAGTGCACCTCGGTTCTCAGCCTGTTAATCAAAAAAACAGAATACAAGCACTGAACTTCGGAGTGGAAATAAAGAATGTGTTTGTATGTCCAAAATCAATCCATATAATTTCAAACGCAAACAATGTCCACATGATTAAATTAAAATAATGTATTTAAACAGAAGTAGTGTGTATACATTTTCTGCAGACTAATTACTTGGGTGGGAAAATGAAACGTGCCCAAAATGAATTTGTACTTTGTTCACCCCTTGAATGCTACAGAAGACTATAATACATTATGGGCTTGATAAAACTTGAGTAGGGCAAAATTGGCTACCAGCCAAAAAAAATTTGTAAGTCAGTATCCAATTGCCCTGCCAACTGAAACCACAATGGACATTGGGCTACAGAAACTGACTTGTGGCCAAATGTCCGTTGTGTGTTTTTAGTTCCCAAAACCCACACTAAATAGTGTGAGTAATGGAAACATCAAATAAAAAGGGCTAATGCTTGGTGCCTGACTGTCAAGCACTGAGCAAGAGTGCAACACACAGTTACCCTGCCAAACACTAACCTTACACTACGACTAACAGTGAAGTGCAAGAATACTACCCCTAACACTACCCTAACACCCAGATCTGTGTAACACTTTCCTTTGTCACCTATCTTCCTTCTTCTCTATTCTCTCCATCTTCTTTCTCCTTCTCTTCTGTCTTCGTTTCTTCCTTATACAGATACAAAATGTGCAAGGCTTCTGAGGATGAACAAACTGCACAATGGCAATTCTACAGCACTCAGATCCATCATGTTTTAGCACTCTAATGCCATTACAGAGGAGAATTTTCAACGTTCATATTAGACTAATCCTGCCCAAAAGGGTAGTCCAGTTCCAAAAAGACTGGCAATTCCCCTCTGCAATGTAATACCAGCTAACCTCAGATGTACATTTCGGCCTTGTTGGGCCTCGTTGGTGAGGTGTTGCTTGATTCCCTAGGCACTGAGAGCAAGGGGTCCACATATGGATTTCCCTTGACTTTTAGGGAGTATTCAAAATAGATACAGAATGTGAGAGGCTTCTGATGAAGAACAAACAGAACAATGGCCTGTTCTAAGGCTAGTCACCGCTCAGAAGCATCACGTTTTAGCTCTCTAGTGCCATTACAGAGGAGAAATGTTCACATACATATTAGATTAATCCCACCCAAACAGCTTTCCAGTTCCAAAATGATGGGCAAGTCCCCTCTGCATGAGAATACCAGCTAACACAAGACATACATTTGACCTGGGAGGTGAAAAAGCACACATCCCAGCCAGCGAAAAGAGAATGGCCATATAAAAGCCAGTCTCTGTTCAAATTTCCCACAGACTGGTTCAGATATCAGCCCAAAAGGTAACGGGGGGAGAGGGTTTGTCGGTCTCACCTCGTGCCACCACTGCCGGTGACAGCAGCAACAAGGATTAATTTTCTAGTGAAATGTATTGGGACAATTTTTATTTGACTGAGGGGAAAATAGTGTGGAGACTTGAAATATGTAAATATGTGCATTACTTTAATCCATTGACTGCCAGAGGGTTATGCAATGCATTACATACCCTTCTGTAGTCAAAGGGTTAAACAAAGCACATATTTCCTTGTTATGTTTTCAACCAACATTTAATGTTTCATGTTTTTTTATATGAAAATGTTTGAAACAAGGAAGAAAAGAAGAGAGAAAACAGAAAAGAAGGAGAAAGAATATGGAGAGAATGAAGAAAAAGGAAGATAGCAGAATGAAGAAGAAGATGGACAGTAGCTGACCAGGGTGATGAAGACCCTGCTGGACATCAGGATTAATGGTAAGTGTTTATTGTCAGGGGCTGTTTTTTTAACTTAGTCAGATTACCCAGTGAGTGCCAGTAGGGTAAGCATACCACACTGGCATAGGGTTAATTCTAGTAACATTTCACACATTTTGAGATTGCTTTGGATGTATTGATAAGTGTGCAGATTTTCACATGTTAAAGTGAGTCCCTTAATGTGCCTTAAGGCTAACGTATGGAATTGAATGGCGTATATCAACATTTTGTCATGTGTTTCAATGGCCTCAAACGGGCACAAACTTAATGACAGAGGTACTTATTTTTTGCCTGTATTTCTTCATATTTCTTCATTGCTTACCGTGCTTGAAGAAATGCTGTTGGCTGTTTTTTTGGGGGGCATCAGGGGTAATTGGATCAAGGTCTGTGAATCAATAAATTAGGAACTTCTGCAGCATGCCAAGGGTAAAGTGTAAGTATGAAACTAATGCCTTTGCTTATAAAACCTATTTGACTAAAAAAAAATGTTTTTAATTGCTCATCTTTTTCAACATGCCTACAAAAATGTAATATTTAAGGATAGTGGCAAAGGGGTATTTTCTATTGTCTGCTTTTTTATGCACTAAACGATAGTATAACAAGTCAAATGGATAAAAAGGTCATCCACAGTTAGCAGATTGGCTTTGTAACATGACAGTCAAAGAGAATGGTGCCAGGGCCAATGCCACTGTTGGTAGGAATGCAGATAATCTTCCTACTGAAGATCTGAGGTTTTGTCTAGGATATCACAATGGCAGTACAATAGTCTATGGAGGTTCAAATCACTGTACACCACAGATGAACCAGCTCACTGTATAGCTATATGGAGAGACATCACTTAATTAGTTAGGGACCACATGGGTGCATATGATTATTATTAGGATGGGTTAGTTAGATGATATATGTAAGCAGATGCCATAGTATTTCCATTATTTTGCAAATCATGCATTCTTTAAGAAAACTGAAATATAAACTGAATTAAAAGCTACAATTATAATAGCTCATTTATAATGAACAAATAGTAACTGAATACATGAAACAAAACAGAACATTTTCTGAAAACTTGCTGTACCCCAAGTGAAAATGAATTATTAATGTTAATTTAATACCTATGGATTATTGATGTGTGTAAACTCTAAAATAAAGTTTCTTTAAACTTAAAACCTAGTAATGAAATTAATTTAGTAGTGATAAATGTATTAACCAATTATATTTGCCTACTAAATATATTAATAGCAATGTTAATTAACAAATATAGGCATACATTTGATTATTTAAAGTACTTAATAATGTACATATTTAATTGTAAGTGTTTTATTTAAAAAACAAAACAAAGAAAATTGTTAGACAACACTCTTAGAGAAATAGTAAACCACCTGAGTGTAATCCAACCAAATTAACCGGTTCAGTACTCTGAAGGAGTCCTCAAATCTAAATTAAATATAAAACGTAACCTTTAATGGATAATATGATTAAAAAGAACTAAATATTTAACATATAAAATTAACCCAGCCAATACAAACATTGAGCTGGGTGTAATCAAGTAACAAGGGGATTCCCCGTTGCGGCTATAATAAGTGTACTAGCATTCACCTGCAGCGTAACTAGCTGTCCCTGTGCTTAAATAGAATACAGCAAAAGAAAACAGAGGTAAAGATCCCTAAAGCTCATGTTAGAGACACACCAGCACTAGTGTTACCTCCCGGATCCATATAAAACATCACCAGTAACCGTCCCTAGTATAGATAGAATAAAATAGTATGAAAAGTATAAGAGTCTCCTCGCACATAGCTACTTTATCTTTGATAAGAAATTTTACCATCAGATACAAGGGACAGCAATGAGGAGAACATGTGGCCCCACCTATGCGAATATCTGTCTAGGCTGGTGGGAGCATACAATTGTATTTGTGGACACTATGGAACGATATACTCAGTATATATCAGTTTGGCTGAGGTATATTGATGAAATTTTCCTAATTTGGATGGGCACGGAGCAATTATTTCATGAATTTGTTAAGGTCATCAATACAAATCAGATCAATTTAAAAGTGACAAGTACGATCAATAAAGATTATATGCCATTTTTGGATACTGCCATCAAAAGAGGTGGCAGCAATAATATTGAAACTACATTATTTCTCAAACCAACGGCAACCAATAGCCACTTACAAGCCTCCAGTAATCATCCTCAGGCTTTAATTCGCAGCATACCGACAGGTCAATATTTAAGACTGAGAAGGCTATGTACAACAGAGGCAGATTTTAAAGAAGAAGCGGTCAAATTGCAGATAAGGTTTAAAGAACGAGGATATAGTAATAGGTGTCTGAAGAGGGCATATCAGAAGGCTCTGAGATCCAATAGAGATGAATTACTTCATCCAGTATCAAAAGTTAGTGATGATCCAAAGAAGATTCGGTTTATTACTACATATGATCAAGTGAGACAAATTCTAAATAAGTATTGGTCATTCTTGCTAAGGGACCCTGATTTAAAATCTGTTTTAGAGGATAATGCCAACATTACCTTTAGAAGGGGACCTAATCTTAAAGATACTATCACGGTGCCCGTGATTGCTGCAGTTCCTTGTCTGTCACCAGTAGGGGGCTGCTATTGGCTGTCTGCAGATAGCCCGCCTTTCATTGCCTATTTAAACCTGGATTGGGCACCCTTTGGTTGCCCTTTCGTGTTGTTTCTGACCTTCTTGCTATCACTATGCCAGTGATAGCTGGGCCTCTGTTCCAGTGTTCTTGAGTTCCTGATCTCATGTGTTCCTGAGTTCCTGATCTCTACTGTTCCAGTGTTTCCTGCATGCTGAAGTACTTCCAGTCCTGGTTCCGGCCTAGTCTCTGGTGTTGCAGTTCCTGCTGAACTTCTTCTCTGCTGTTTCCTGACCTGACTGATCATTCCTGTTTCCTGTCATCGCATCGCCTGTCTCCTGTATCCTGGCGACCTCCTGCCTGGTCGCGTCGGCGACATTACTTGTTACTCCAGTGTGCGGTCACTGGTTTGCTCCACAGCCTATCGGCTATACAATTCTGTGTTGGTCCCAGCGTACGGACGCTGGTTTGCTCCTAAGCCTTGCGGCTAGGCAAACTCGCTTGTTACACCAGTGTGCGGTCACTGGTTTGCTCCAAAGCCTATCGGCTATACAATCCTGTGTTGGTCCCAGCGTGCGGACGCTGGTTCGCTCCAAAGCCTTGCGGCTAGACAGACTCACCTGTTACACCAGTGTGCGGTCACTGGTTTGCTCCAAAGCCTATCAGCTATACAATTCTGTGTTGGTCCCAGCGTGCGGACGCTGGTTTGCTCCTAAGCCTTACGGCTATACTAACTCGCTTGTTACACCAGTGTGCAGTCACTGGTTTGCTCCTAAGCCTATCGGCTATACAATTCAGTGTTGGTCCCAGCGTGTGGACGCTGGTTTGCTCCAAAGCCTTGCGGCTTTACGATTCCCCTGTTAGTCTCAGTGTGTGTACACTGGGTTGCTTACGATCCTGTCAATTTGCCATTACCATCTGACTGCTGCTACTATCTCTGGGCTGCCCTGCCCGGTATTGGTAAGGCCGGTAGAACCTTTTGCCACATTCCATCTGAGGTTGCCTTACCCGGTATTGGCAGGGCCGGTAGAGCCTACATTATGAATCTATTGAGGCTGCCTTGCCCGGTAATTTGGTAAGGCCGGTAGAACCGTTATGCGATTCCATCTGCAGGTTGCCTTACCCGGTATTGGCAAGGCCGGTAGAGCCTAACATTCTATTACTTCAGACTGTCCTGTCCGGTATATTGACAGGACCGGTAGAGTCTGCCTTCTGTCTTGTTATATTCTGGATATATCTGTATGTATGTGATTGCCATCCTACGTTATCAATTTATTATTTCAATAAAATTGATTTTTACCTAAAACTTGTGTCTGAGAGTCATAATAAACCGTGACAGATACTTTGACACACAGTCATTTTAAGTCTAAACCCACAAGTTCATGGTTAAAATCTTCAGTAGTGGGTTCATTTCCGTGTTCTAACTTCATGGCTTGTCCTTATATGGTTAAAAGTAAAACGTTTGGAGATCTGAAGTCACCAAATAAATTTAAGATTCAACAGTTTATCAACTGTAAAAGTACTGGTATTGTTTACCTTATGACATGCAAATGTGGCATGAGATATGTGGGTAAGACTAAATGCCAATTAAGACTTCGTATTTTAGAGCATGTGGGTGACATAAGAAACAAAAGGGATAAACCAGTAGCCAATCATGTTAATCGAGCTCATGATGGTGATCTTAGTTTTATCTCCTTTAAAGGCATTAAACAATTTATGCTGGACGAAAGAAGGGGAGATATTGACAAGATCTTATTGAGATCTGAAGGCTATTGGATTTATAACTTGCATACAAAAGTCCCACAGAGTCTCAATGAGGGCTTTACTTTTTAGGCGTTTATCAAAGATGATGGTTAAGTATTTACTGGGTTTATCTCTAGTCATATAGAACTTTATCCCCCTCATTTACAATGCAATGACTGTTTGGAAAATGTGATAAATACATTAGAAGTGATTAACTATTAAGGATACTTGTATATTTCCCTACTATACTATAGGGAGTATATTAATTATATTACATACTGGTTGGTATACTCCATGGTATCTCTTATATGGTTAATAAGAGGTGGTTAGTAGGGTTTTCATGACGTAGGTTCATGTTCAAAGCAAGATAATTTTTCAGCATTTATTGTGTACTTTTTGAGACATTGGAATATATTTCTCATGCCTGATTATTGAATAGTATTACAAATAATATCTTTGTCTGGTTATGGGATTCATGTCGTCTTATACATATATAACTTTCACGATTCTAGTATATCGATGAGTATTTTACTTGGTGTAACAAAACTGTTTTAATATCATCATTCTTTTCCTAATACGTGGATGTATCACAGATATTGAAATACGCAACTAAGTATTTCAAAATTGTAACCAAGTATTACAAAATATATTGATTGCTCCCCAGTCAGGTCGGATTCATTTGATTTCCGTTCTACAAGCCAATCATGAATGACAATGGGAGGGCCCAAATGACGTAATGAGGTCCACCTCTATTTGTGGGCCTTAAATACCGAGCAGATTGGTGGTCCTGTAACTATTGCCCCTGATGAAGCTGTCACACAGGTGCAGCGAAACGGATAGGGTGGGTTATCCTTAAGGGTTAATGTTCCCCCAAACGGCTATATGAGTATTCACTGCAGTGCTGCCTTAGTCAGTAAATAGCACTTAGGCAAGACTTTGTTACACCCACACTTGAAGGGTGTGCTATACTTTTCATACTATTTTATTCTATCTATACTAGGGACGGTTACTGGTGATGTTTTATATGGATCCGGGAGGTAACACTAGTGCTGGTGTGTCTCTAACACAAGCTTTAGGGATCTTTACCTCTGTTTTCTTTTGCTGTATTCTATTTAAGCACAGGGACAGCTAGTTACGCTGCAGGTGAATGCTCGTACACTTATTATAGCTGCAACGGGGAATCCCATTGTTACTTGATTATACCCAGCTCAATGGTTGTATTGGCTGGGTTAATTTTATATGTTAAATATTTAGTTCTTTTTCATCATATTACCCATTAAAGGTTAAGTTTTATATTTAATTTAGATTTGAGCACTCCTTCAGGGTACTGAACGGGTTAATTTGGTTGGTTTACACTCAGGTGGTTTACTATTTCTCCAAGAGTGCTGTCTAACAATTTTCTTTGTTTTGTATTATATCAGTTTTAACCTGCAGTACCGATTTACAGTTTATTGAGTCAATATCGTTTTTTTTGTTTATTGCTTTATTTAAAAACCTGAAAAATAAAATGCATTTATTAGTTATACATTTAATGATCCACTTGTATTGATGCTACTCTACAATTTTATGTGTTTGATTTTATTAAATATTTAATTATATACATATTACATAAGTAGAGTAGCATCGAGAGCCACCCGGGGAGGCTGAAACTGATTGGTTCAGTCCTGGAGTTACAGACTCCCTGTTATGATCTCAGCTCACCCAGAGATGTGCTGTGATCGTTAAACCTTGATGTGCAAGGACTGCCATCCATCCTTAAAGGACTAATTCCTGCTATGTTCCTGACATGTCACCCTGCATTAATGTGTTATGAAGCTGGGCTGTTTGTTGGTCACTGTTGTCCTTCATGACATACTGCAATCTGAACAACACAGTGGTTAATTAGATGTAGCAGATACTGGAAGTCACTGCATATAGAAACTTGCCCTAGTTTAGGCTCATAAATCAGTAATTATAAGCTGGGGTAATCTCAACCTGACTGAAATAGCTGGACACTGCCTGGTTTTACTTTCTTTCAGAAGTTTCTGTAGAGGCTGGGGCAAAGGTGCCTTATGTTCAAAAGAAAAATGGAGCACATGAACTGTACCACAGGGGACCAATATAGCTACACAAAATTTCCATTGCTTTATATAGGTTTTTCAACCCTTGCATACTAAAAATGTCTCCAATACATTTCTTTGAGTAGTGTGGGAGCAGGGAGGGAGTTTGAGATTGTGTGAGTTGGGGGCCAAAGCAGGAGACTGGGTGGACTTTTGCCACTTACATACCCTGCCTGACTAGTTCAAGAAATGGAAAATGAACTAATAGCATAAGACCAACCTGCAAATTCTGGTCTCATTCCACCATGCTGACATGCTTAATCCTCCCCTAGACAAGAATGGAGGCTGCTCACTTGCACTGTTCTTGTATTCCCCATGGGAATTCTTTTCCTGAGGATGTGTAGTGGAGTTGTATTTATTGTAGGTTGTAATGAGTAGTGCATCTTCTAATGACACTATTGTGAATGGCCTGCACTGTGGCCCTGTTAAGATTGGCAAGCAAGACAAGGAGTCAGACGTTATAGTTAAGATCACCTTTATTAGAATAATAATAACAGTACTGCAAAAAGATACATAACAGGCAGAGGGTCACCAAAGAGACTACGACGCTATAAGAAATAGGAGTCTGCCAAAAGATCCACCACTGCTACTAGAGACTAGGCCTTAGCCCACTGTATTCTCTGTATATGGAGAAACGCCCAACGGACTAGCTCTGACTCAGCCTGCAGTCAGTCTAGGAGAGATGTCTGCAATAATGAAAGCAACCTAGGAGACTACTGACTCACAATTTCAGTCAGTAAGATAGGAGTCTGATAGAGCCCCAGGTCTGTACTAGGATGTATGTCTGTGGAGCGGGAGCCAACACACATAGGAAACAGACAAAGCCCCTAGTCAGCACCAGCTAGGATATTAAGACAGGCCAGGTCATACACGGAGCAGGTAATCAGCCAGAGCCACAGGTTTGCACCAGATAGGATATCCACTGACGCGTTGGTATGCTGGATGCTCAGTGGACAGAGCCCTAGGTCAACACCAGGATGTGTAGTCAGGCAAGCCAGGTCATACACAGAGCGGGTAGTCAGCCAGAGCCACAGGTTTGCACCAGAAAGGATGGACAGGCAAGCCGGGTCATACACAGGAATCAGGAATACAAACCAATGAACTGCTCAGAACAAACAAAGTAAGGGTAACTGATACACAGGCCCATAGAGGTTTATAAAGGAGTAGGAGAAGGCGGGACCAATTAGGTCCCCCCGGCTGGGCCTATAACAGGCGTCCTGGCAAGTGCCTGATTCAATGCTATCAGTAACAAGGAACCAGACTAGGCCGCCGGCAGAGAGGGACGAGGCTAGTGATGCCGGAGAGTCAGTCCAGAATCCTGATCCCAGCCGAATGGCACAGGCTGAGGTAAAGCACTGTGACAGGCCCACAGACTTCAGTGCATATCACATCTGCTGAACTTCTTTGTGTTTATCACAGGAATGCAGCTGAGTTGTAGCATGCTACCCTTGGCTCATCAATCAACGTAAAAATTTGTCAGAGTGACTAGTCTAATTTTCCATACAACCTTCCCCATCCCCAGCTGAAAATGAAGGCCCCTACCAGGTGAAATTCTACACTGTGCAAGCTAGAGAGTTTATATGAGCAGAATAAGGCCATGAGAGAGTATGCAATGCAAAACTGGAAGCTTTGGAGAAAGCATCCTTGTCACCTGGGCAATGGCAACTAATGTGTGATGCATGAGAACTACTGAAACCTTTTCAGAAGGCCATTTTGCTGGTTAATTGTGTAGGGGTAGGAATTAGTGAAATTCTTCCACTGATGTATTTACTGCAGAAAAAGCTGAGGAGCATGGCTGAGGAATCTTACTATAATGAAGTAACCATCAGTGAATGACATGTTAGCATGCTTTGAGCAGGATCCTCACATAGTGTTACTTTGCTGGACTCCCGCTTTATACATAAAGTTTCTGAATTCCTACCAAAGTCTGATCAATTTGTGCCAATAAGTGATGATCAGAAGCATCTCTCTGAGGAATCAGAATCTGATTATAGATGAAGTGGTGAATGGAAACATTCTCACTGGAAATTCTGAGGTGTTAGCGAAACTGAGGAAAATCTATGGGTTTCTCTATGAGTGGGAATTCCCAAGAGAAAAGCATAAAATTGTGCTTTTCACAGGAAGATTCCCATGGGAACAAAACACACTTTTCACCCATCCCTAACCATTACCAAATATGTAGCCTACCTTAACCCTAATAAAATTATGGGGAAAACAATGACTTTGGATCAAGCACTTATACACCCAGCACTGCCTTATCAATAATCAACCATACCACTGAATGTTGGGTACATCCAGGCATTATAATGGTACTGAATGAAACTAACTAATTGACTAACTAAATAAATTTAGAAGGACAACTCTGAACTTTTCTGTTTTTCTTCTCTTTTTTTTCTTTTTTTTAATATTTTAATAACAGTTGTTATACATCATGTTCCAACAGAGCACTTGTTAATATTAACCTTTTAAAGCCTAGGAGTGTGTGCTTCACAGTGCGTTTCTCACCGCTCTGGTCGATAAAAGGATTAAAATGAGGTTAAAAGTGTTATGACTTGATATCAGAGAAATCATAGTATAGCAGACATGCATTTGCCATATTGGTGGTGTTGGAAGATTTAATAGCAACAACAATGGAATTACTATAGCATATTCTGTAAGAAAATAAGCAGACATAAGGTTGAATACTGGGCTCAAAATGTAAATTAGGTTTTCTTGTTAACTCTGTTTAGTTGTAGAAAAAAGTAATGTATTTTCTTTTTGATATTGTATATGCAAAATAAAAATAATCTGTACATTCAAAATTTCCCAAACTGATTTATTACTGATATATCAACTTTTGTTTGTGGATATTTTGAGGTAAAACAGATATTTGTTATATGAACAAACTGGTGACATATTCAGGATATAATGCATAGTTTTAGTTAAATAGCTGCTGGAGATTTGTCCAAGTACATTTAACACTTAGAGCACCAGAAGGTTGGCTAACACATTGCCAAGCACTACCTGGACACCCCTTGGGCACTTAAATGAATAAAAAGTCTGATAAAAAATAGTTCATATAACATTTTTTTTAAAATAAAGCACCATCTTATTTAAAAGCTTTATACAACATGGTTACATACAAACGTTAATGGTTGTAGATTTGGGTTACTATGTTTAACCCTTTGAGTGCCAGAGGGATGTCCAATGCATTGTTAAGCAATGGCATGGATACCCGTCTGGTGCTCAAATGGTTAACATTTTAAGGGTGTGCGATGCACTGTTAAGAAATGTATTACATACCCCTCCTGTCCTTAAAAAGGTTAACTTCAAATCTAGAGGGCACAACAGTACACTTGTGAGAAAGTGAATGTCTTGCTGCTCTTTTTTTCTGCAGCTTACTGTCTTACTGTGACAAGCTATGATGTCATAAATAAAAACTATTATTAAAAAGTCTTATTTTGTTAGTATCAAACTATACATAAAAACATTTATATTAGTTGTGAAAAATTCCAAATATGTATAATTTTACTCACATGATTGGCCTGCAAAGACCCCTAATTAACTGGTATTGGTATTTTCAACTCCCATTGGTTACATGGTAAAAACTACCATAACATACCTCAATAATTATGTAAAAGCATGTATTTCCTGAAAGTAGATATATGACTGCATTAAATGAGGGGCCACATGCCTGTCTACCCCTGCTTTGGTGTGCACAAATTTCAGAAATAGAAAACTTGTAATAACCAGAGAAATTAAGAAAATATTGAAAAAGCATAGAATTTTTAGAAAGAAGATGAACCATATCATCAAAGAGTAATGACTTGCCCTTCTACCCCAGATCTGTTATGCACAAATGTTTGCACAAGTTGGCGCTATAGGCATTTTTTTTTACATTTACACCCATTCAAATGTAATAAAATCTTTGCTATCTATGGAATTTCCTGGTGCATTCATTAGCTACTGCTCATCCAAGAAAATGGTACCCACTTTGTATGAGCTAAAGTAAGGTAAGATATGCCAGAAGCACAAAACTACACTTACCTAAGCTGCCTTTCCTAAAATGGTAATAACTATTAGAGATATGTAAAAAACTAGGATTTTTTTGCTTTTCTACACCTAGGCCAGTATGTGCAAATATTTCTATAAGTTGGCGCTATAGGGAAGAATGTTTTTTTACATTGCTGCCACTTTAAAGATACTAAACTTTTTGAAAACCATGGAATGTCCTACTCTATTTAGTATTTTCTACCAGCCCAAGAAAAATGGTACCCCCTTGGTATGGGTTGACATACCTTAATGGGTGCCAGCAGCATGGTTGCCAGTGGAACATAGTTTGGGGGGTCAAACAGTGTATGCAAAGATCTGTGTCTGATAGTAGACAGTGGAACAAGGATGAGGGAAGTCAGATAGTGTACTTGGAGATCTGTGACAGTGTAAGTGCAGGGACTATGTCTACCAGTGGACAGTGGTTCAAAAGGCTGGGGCAGCACAGCATGATGTTGGAGTTCCAAAGGGGTGTATAACACATTGCAAAGCAATGCACTAGACACCCCTTTTGCACAAATTTATTTTATAACGCAGAACTTATTGGGGAGGCATCACCCCTCCTGATATCCTCCCCCCCAGCCATTAATCTCCCAGACAATAGTGCTGGGAGATAAATAGATGTGACCATGGGAGAGTAGGGTGGTTCCCTTACTTTGACCCTACTGTGCACACATGAACCCTTGTGTTTTGTGGTATAGATGCACAGTGCTATGATGCTGTCCTCTGTATTTCTCTCTAAAAGAAATGTATGCCACCAAGGGACCACAGACCCTCCCCATTCACAATAATAACCCCTCCCTAAATCAAGCTCACATACAAATAGCCTATCTCAGCAAGGGGCCTTGGTAGATAAGCGTTCCTAAATCTTTATTAGCTTTGGAAAGTTAGCAAGTCACAGAGCTCCTAGACCCATCTTTATTAGTGATGAGCGAGCATGCTCGGCCGAAGCTCGGTTCGGCTCAAGCATCGCTCTGCTCGGCACATGGCGGTACTCGTACGAGTACCGCATGTGCTCGCCCGCCATGTTTGGGTCTCCTCCCGCACGTTTCGCGGCTGCTGCGCAGCCAATAAACATGCGGGGAGGCTCTGACATCAGTGTAATGCCAGCAGCCATGTTGGCTGCTGGCATTACACTGATTGGCTGGCCAGAACCCGTGATCGGGTGCTGTATAGCACCTGACCAGCGAGTTCGGCTCAGTCTTAGCCAGGGAGAGATGAGGATAGGAAGGGAAAGTCAGTGTAGGGAGAAGAAAAGTGTTGGAACAACATATAAAGACCCAAAAGTCCTTTTTAGGACTGTTGTGTGTGGGGGCAGCAGTTATATTTTGTTTGGGGGGGCACAGATTTAAAAAAAAAACGTCACATATTCCGTTCACTGTGCCTAGCCGCAGATTAGCAGCACATTCTGTTTAGTGTGCAAAGTTGCAGATTAGCAGCACATTCTGTTTAGTGTGCAAAGTTGCAGATTAGCAGCACATTCTTTTTAGTGTGCAAAGTTGCAGATTAGCAGCACATTCTGTTTAGTGTGCAAAGTTGCAGATTAGCAGCACATTCTGTTTAGTGTGGAAAGTGTAAAAAATAAACGTCACATATTCCTTTCACTGTGCCTAGCCGCAGATTAGCAGCACATTCTGTTTAGTGTGCAAAGTTGCAGATTAGCAGCACATTCTGTTTAGTGTGCAAAGTGTAAAAAATAAACGTCACATATTCCTTTCACTGTGCCTAGCCGCAGATTAGCAGCACATTCTGTTAAGTGTGGAAAGTGTAAAAAATAAACGTCACATATTCCTTTCACTGTGCCTAGCCGCAGATTAGCAGCACATTCTGTTTAGTGTGGAAAGTGTAAAAAATAAACGTCACATATTGCTTTCACTGTGCCTAGCCGCAGATTAGCAGCACATTCTGTTTAGTGTGCAAAGTTGCAGATTAGCAGCACATTCTGTTTAGTGTGCAAAGTGTAAAAAATAAACGTCACATATTCCTTTCACTGTGCCTAGCCGCAGATTAGCAGCACATTCTGTTTAGTGTGGCAAGTGTAAAAAATAAACGTCACATATTCCTTTCACTGTGCCTAGCCGCAGATTAGCAGCACATTCTGTTTAGTGTGGAAAGTGTAAAAAATAAACGTCACATATTCCTTTCACTGTGCCTAGCCGCAGATTAGCAGCACATTCTGTTTAGTGTGCAAAGTTGCAGATTAGCAGCACATTCTGTTTAGTGTGCAAAGTGTAAAAAATAAACGTCACATATTCCTTTCACTGTGCCTAGCCGCAGATTAGCAGCACATTCTGTTTAGTGTGGAAAGTGTAAAAAATAAACGTCACATATTCCTTTTACTGTGCCTAACCGCAGATTAGCAGCACATTCTGTTTAGTGTGGAAAGTGTAAAAAATAAACGTCACATATTCCTTTCACTGTGCCTAGCCGCAGATTAGCAGCACATTCTCTTTAGTGTGCAAAGTTGCAGATTAGCAGCACATTCTGTTTAGTGTGCAAAGTGTAAAAAATAAACGTCACATATTCCGTTCACTGTGCCTAGCCGCAGATTAGCAGCACATTCTGTTTAGTGTGCAAAGTTGCAGATTAGCAGCACATATTCCGTGTAATATGAAGAAGGCGGGTAAAAAGGGACGGGGAAGTGGACGTGATCCTGATAGTTCAGGGCGCGGGTCAGGACGCGTAGAAACTGTGCCTTGTGCCAGAGCACAAGAAAGAAAGACATCCACCATACCTAGCTTCATGTCTCAGTTTACAGGGCGTCGCAGGACATCACTCTCGAGGTCAGACCACTGCGAACAGGTGGTCGGTTGGATTTCAGGTGATACTGCTTCCAGTCGGTTAAGCACCACCCTGTCTTCCACCAAGTCCACTCTCAGTAGCCAAGAGTCTGGTCAACATAATCCTCACCCTGATCATCCTTCCTCCCACCATAGAGGGTCTGGCCAAAGAAGTGATCCCACACTGGGATATAGTGAGGAGCTCGTCTCATCACCAATCCTTCATTTGAACCTCTCTCCAAGCACGCTTGCAGAGGAACATGAAATCTTGTGCCCTGATTCACAACCTCTAGAGGGTACCCAATCACAATAAGATGACAGAGGGGAACGGCATTTAAGGTCAAAGGAAGTGGATGATGATGATGAGACACAGTTGCCATCAAATCAACCACTATTACTGTCTCAAGACCTTGATGAGGAGGATGATACACAGTTGTCAATGACTGAGTATGTGGTGGGATCAAGAAATGAGGAGGATGATCAGAGTGAGGAAGTGGAGGAGGACTTGGTGGACGATGAGGTGACTGACCCCACCTGGGAAGGTGGAGAGCCGAGCGATGACAGCAGTCCCGAGGGTGAGCCATCTGCAGCACCGCAACAGGCTGGAAGAGGCAGTGGTGTGGCTAAAGAAAGAAGGCGGACCGCACCAAACCGGCCCGCAAATGTTCCACGGAGCACCCCCTTGCGTAAATCTCCCTTGCCAAGGGCTAGGTGTTCCGCGGTATGGCGTTTTTTTAAGGAAAGTGCGGACGACAAAAAAATTGTAGTTTGCAACCTGTGCCACACCAGAATGAGCCGAGGCATGAACACTAGAAACCTCACCACCACCAGCATGATCCGACACATGGCATCCAAGCACCGTAATAAGTGGGAGGAACGCCAGGATCGCCAATCTGTGTCTGCAGGCCACACCACTGCCTCCTCTTCCCCTGTTTTCGGTGCCGGCCAATCGCTTGTCGAAGGCGCAGGCCCGCATACCTCCCGCCCTGCACCTGTACCATCTGAAGCACCATCAGCGACCACATCCACTTCCCTGTCCCAGCGCAGCGTCCAAATGTCGTTACCCCAGGCATTTGAGCGCAAGCGAAAATACCCAGCCACCCACCCACAGGCCATAGCACTAACCTCACACCTTTCCAAATTACTGGCCATCGAAATGCTGCCATTTAGGCTTGTGGAGACTGAGTCCTTCCGCAGCCTGATGGCAGCAGCTGTCCCTCGGTACGCAGTCCCCAGCCGCCACTACTTTTCCCTGTGTGCCGTCCCCGCATTACACCACCATGTGTCCCGTAACATCACCCGTGCCCTGACCAACGCAGTTACTGGGAAGGTCCACTTAACGACTGACACATGGACAAGTGCTTGTGGCCAGGGACGCTACATTTCCCTGACGGCACACTGGGTGAATGTCGTGGAGACTGGGAGCGACTCGGACCCTGGGATGGCACAGGTGCTACCCACGCCAAGGATTGCGGGCCCTACCTCCATCAGGGTTTCCGCCAGCACCTACGTTATTGGCTCCTCCTCCTCCGTTTCCACCTCCGAATTCTCTGCGCGCAGCGCCACTCACCCATCAGCCGGTAGCTGGAAGCAGTTTAGCACTGCAGTGGGGAAGCGTCAACAGGCCGTGCTGAAGCTGATCTGCCTTGGGGACAAACAGCACACGGCCTCAGAGCTGTTGCAGGGGATTAGTCACCCGACCGAGCAGTGGCTCTCGCCACTCAACCTGCAACCAGGCATGGTTGTGTGTGATAATGGGCGTAACTTGGTGGCGGCTTTGGAGCTCGGCAAGCTCACACACGTACCATGCCTAGCGCATGTATTTAATTTAGTGGTTCAGCGATTTCTAAAAACCTACCCCAATTTGCATGATCTCTTGACCAAGGTGCGCCGTGTGTGTGCACATTTCCGTAAGTCATCAACAGCTTCAGCCGGCCTGTTGAAGCTGCAGCAGCGCTTACAATTGCCAGCTCACCGGCTGCTGTGTGACGTGAGCACGCGCTGGAACTCCACCTTCCACATGTTGGCCCGGCTTTGTGAGCAGCAGAGGGCAGTAGTGGAGTACCAGCTGTTACACGGTCGTCGCCTCTCCGTTCAAATTCCTCTAATCAGAAGTGAGGAGTGGGAATGGATGTCAGACCTCTGTGAGGTTGTACGCAATTTTGAGGAATCGACACAGATGGTGAGCGGTGTAACCATCCCACTTCTGTGTCTACTGAAACGCTCGCTGCTCACAATTAAAACCGACGCTTTGCATGTGGAAGAGGTGGAAATGCGGGAGGAAGAGCTTACACAAGGTGATAGCCAGAGCACCCTCACTTCGTCTTCTCAGCGACAATTGGAGGAGGCGGAGGAGGAGGAGGAGGAAGACACGGTTGCCTCCGCTACAGAGGGTAGCCATGGAACTTTAGTTCCATCTCTTCAGCGTGGGTGGGCAGAAGAGGAGGAAGAGGATGAGGAGATTGAGAGTCATCCTCCTGGTGAGGACAGCGAAATCTTGCCTGTTGGTACTCTGGCACACATGGCTGACTTTATGTTAGGCTGCCTTTCCCGTGACCCACGCGTTATACGCATTTTAGACAACACGGATTACTGGGTGTTCACCCTTCTGGACCCCCGCTACAAAGAGAATTTCTCATCTCTCATTCCTCCGGTGGAGAGGACAAGCAAAATGGTGCAATACCAGAAGGTTCTTGTTGAAAAATTGCTCCAAAATTTTCCATCTGACAACGCTGGCGGCAGAGTACGTGCTACCTTGGCCAACCGAGAAGGGGAGAAAAAGGGAGCACACAGCAGTTCCGACAAAGGCAGGGCAACACTCTCCAAGGCGTGGGACACTTTCATGACACCCCGCCAGCACCCTCACCCTGATGCGCAGCCTAGTGTCACAAGGAGGGAAAAGTTTTGGAAGATGGTGAAGGAGTACATAGCAGACCGTGTCAGCGTCCTCAATGATCCCTCTGTGCCTTACAACTACTGGGTGTCCAAGCTGGACACGTGGTATGAACTGGCACTCTATGCCTTGGAGGTGCTGGCCTGCCCTGCCGCCAGCGTTCTGTCTGAGCGGGTATTTAGTGCTGCTGGTGGCATCATAACAGATAAGCGTATCCGCCTTTCCACCGAAAATGCTGATAGGTTGACACTTATAAAAATGAACAAGGCCTGGATTTCCCCTGACTTCTCCACTCCACTGGAGGAAAGCCCCGGGGGAACATAAAGTGACTTTATATATGTTATTTACAATGATGGGAATACTCTGTATTCCCATTCACCCCTTCCACCCAAAAAACGGGTATATGGTTGACTCTCTTCCATATACCCTGTGATATAATTTTTATATAGGGCCAGCTCACCAGCGGGCCCTGTGATATAATTTTTATATAGGGCCAGCTCACCAGCGGGCCCTGTTTGACAACTTTTTGTATAGGTCAGCTCACCAGCGGGCCTTCTTATATAAAGTTTTATTGGGTCAGCTCTCTAGCGGGCCCTCTCATATAATGTTTTATAGCGTCAGCTCACTAGCGGGCCTTCGCATATAATGTTTAGGATGGTCAGCTCCGCAGCAGACCCTCACCCATAATGTTTTAGATGGTCGGCTCAGCGCACGTTTCCCTCTTAATCATGGCCCCAGTTCAGAAAAATCTATGACATTTTTTGCAGAATTTGCCTCTGCGCACGTTTCCCTCTTAATCATGGCCCCAGTTCAGAAAAATCTATGAAATTTTTTGCAGAATTTGCCTCTGCGCACGTTTCCCTCTTAATCATGGCCCCAGTTCAGAAAAATCGAGGAAATTTTTTGCAGAATTTGCCTCTGCGCACGTTTCCCTCTTAATCATGGCCCCAGTTCAGAAAAATCGAGGAAATTTTTTGCAGAATTTGCCTCTGCGCACTTTTCCCTCTTAATCATGGCCCCAGTTCAGAAAAATCTATGAAATTTTTTGCAGAATTTGCCTCTGCGCACGTTTCCCTCTTAATCATGGCCCCAGTTCAGAAAAATCTATGAAATTTTTTGCAGAATTTGCCTCTGCGCACGTTTCCCTCTTAATCATGGCCCCAGTTCAGAAAAATCGAGGAAATTTTTTGCAGAATTTGCCTCTGCGCACTTTTCCCTCTTAATCATGGCCCCAGTTCAGAAAAATCAATGAAATTTTTTGCAGAATTTGCCTCTGCGCACGTTTCCCTCTTAATCATGGCCCTAGTTCCGAAAAATCGATGAAATTTTTTGCAGAATTTGCAGATGATATACAAGTAAATATACAGCAAATACTGTTTGGTAACAATTTTTCGCCTAAAGTCGTTTTTATCTTCCTTTTTGTGTGTTTTACGGTCAGTCTGTAAAAATGGCGTACTACGGGCGAAACATCGTTCCCAGCAGCGACGTTGGAGTCCAAGATGCATCCAGACATCCTCCCTATGCTGTCCCTGAACCATTTCTGTGGTGTTTCCATCATTTTCTGCCCTTTTCCTATGGACCAGGCACCCTCCCCTCATCAGAGCAGGGGGTGCCTGGTGTAATGCTCGAGTCCTCCCATTGACTTCAATGGGGCTCGGGTGCTCGGCCGAGCACTCGAGCCTCCGGGGGTGCTCGGCCAGAGCACCCGAACACCCGAGCATTGGGGTGCTCGATCATCACTAATCTTTATGGATAAGCCCAGGGGAGACTGTTCCCCAGTGATGGTGGAACATCTTATACAATTTAATGAGGAAAGAAAAAAAATGCATCGGTCTTAAAAATTGTTTCCCCTGCAACCAGAGATAGAAAGGAGAGCACCCACATTTTAATCACTTTTAGCTTCCTTACACCCATTCATACATACTAATCCAGAGATAGAGAACAACACAGCCAGTGTTTTACAGTGGAATCTGAGAAGGTTACTATACTTCTGAACTCAACATAGGGGGGCAGTTATTAAAACATTGTTTAATGTTATTCTTCTTTATGCCATTATTAGTCTATGAACAAGTGTTCAGTGATGGAAAATACTGTTACTCTTTCCTTCATGTCATGTTTTCTCCTGCAATCAGCTGTATTATAATAGAGAAAAAGAAGACCTGGAATATTATGTCCAGGACAGATACACGTAAAGTGTTGTATGCAGATCATGTATGCAGAACATTATCTAGATCGGTTTGCAAATCCATTCAATTTAAATATTAATCATAATAATTCAAGCAAAGATATAATGGGTCTGTTTATCAAACTTGGTGATTTGACACACTGGGGAATCATTCATCACATACAGAGGGATGAAATTACCCTAATGGAACCTGTATTATTTTTGTTTTTATCATTTTACTCAAACTGATTCAGGAATTGGTAGGATCAATCCATGCTTATTACAATTTGACATTGTTTCTGCTGTTTTGAAACTCTGCCCAGTTATAATATCATTCTCAGTGGAAATTTTAATATTAAAAGAAAAGGAACACTTACTTTTCAAAAAATATATATTGTAGGGTTTATCCTCAAGAGTAAAACAAGAGTGCTCACAGTGCTGAATGGAGTTTTATTAAAGAGTTATTCTAGCTCAAAATTCCTGAGGTGCAGTATCACAGTGGCCTGAAATTGTACAGTGGTGCTGTTGCTACACCATCCCATGGAGGTTTATGGTCAACTGACCAGAGCCTGTCCATAGAATGGTGTAGCAACAGCGCCACTGTAAAATTTCAGGCCAGTGAGATATTGCACCTAAAAAAATTCATGTTTTAGCTGCAATAACTTTTGAATAAAACCCCAGTCAGCAATGGAAGTACCCTTGTTTTACTCAGGAGGATACACCCTCCAATATATATTTATTTGCATAGTAAGTGTTACTATCCCTTTAAACCCTCATTGGGTATATTTTCTGATGGAAAAAAAATGAAAATATCCTGACAAATGTCAGTTTGTAGGTGTATGAGAGAGTGATAGTAAATTAATGAATACAAGGATACAACACTGAAATAGACCAATCCAGCGATGCCAGATCCTTGACGCCTTTCCTCTTTTTAACTAATGGGAGCAGACATACACATATGTAAACCAAGCATGCTTCTAACAATGGTGCAGAGTAAGACTTAGAAAGGGAAAAAGCTAGTTACTAGGATTTTTACTTTTATTTCCTTGTGTATGGTGCTGGATTTATGTGATTCCTAGCAAAGGCACCCTAGGTGCCCACGGCTCCAGCTATGCCCACCCATGGTGGCCACACCCCCACCCTCTTACTTTATCCTGTCCCCATGCCCATCCACTGCTTCTTACCACTGAAAATACTGTCAGGATCCTATGTTCAAGATAAATGGATACTTTTGGGGCAAAACAACTACACTATATGGGAAAAATTAAAAAATAATAATTTGTTAAATGTGTCTTTTTTATATAAACTTTTTACTGAAACAGTTTTATTCAATACAACAAATACACGTCAGAGTAAGAGTTTAGGACAAATTATTAAACCAAGTTTGCTAATACAAAACAGAACCCAGTAACATCATACCAGGGTATACACAATGAAACACTCCCCGTTACAGAACAAGCCATCACACACAGCCAGTGATGATAAACATATGAAAGTAACCTGAGAGTCGTTTATTAAAGGTAACATAGTGGTAAGGTATGGGCAAATTGCCGAAAGACTAATTGGTCTCCAGCAAAACACCTTCACATGCTGCTAGCCTAAACTGGAAATAGAGTTGCAGAGATGACTGACAAAAACAAGACTTAACAATACATAAAACACAATAAAGGTGCACACTTCCGGGGAGCACAGACCCCCCCAAAGGCAGAGAAAAATAGGCTCAAAGCGAGATGTCAGCCCCAGCCAAGTCATCACCCCCCTCAATACTTATGCATGGAAACGAGGTGTCAGCAGTCACCCCATCAGTCTCCAAGAGGGATTGCAAGGTTTCATCAGTCAATAATCTCTCCTCTAGTGTTACGGTTTTACGACACTCAGACCAAGGTTAGAAATAAAACACAGTTTTATTGAGGTAAAAATAAGGAACAGTGCCCCTGGGGGCCAGAATAGGTAATATCAGTAAGGCAAGTAATGGATAAAATACAGGCCCAATATAGCAGGAGCAGGTAGCATACAGCAGAATCACAAGATAAAGGGTTGATACCCAATACAAGTATTCAGTCTCAGTGGTGGGGATTAAGCCAACGCCCGGTGCTATAAACAGTCCCAGTAGTAGTGAAGAAAGCAAGCTCAAGCAGTGCGACTGAACTAAATCACAACCAGATAGCTGTATCATAATGCCCAATAGTATAGCAAGGACCAACTGGAGCTGGAGCCAATACCCCCACTTGGGTGCGATAACAGAGGAGAGACACTGCCAGAGCCAATCCAGGAGCACCCCTAGGTGCGTTAACAGAGGAGACACTGCATATGCAAATGGAACTGGAGCCAAGAGCACCCCTTAGGTGCGGTAACGGAGGAGACACTGCACAAGCCAATATACTGTGAGCCAAACGCACTTCCAGGTGCGATCTGATGGAACAACACTGTGAGCGATAGGAGACCAGAGCCAAGGCACCCTTCCGGTGCCGGAACGGAGCAACACACTGCCAGAGTAACGGAATGCCCAATAGCACCACGCGGTGCGACAACTCTTAGGAAACGAGCACCTAAATAGAGGTACTACTCTGCAGTGTAAACAGATAGGCTCGGTGATGGAGGCAACAAGCTCAACAAGTGTTAAACGGCTCAGGATCGGAGGCAGCAAGCTCAGCAAGTGTATCCAGACAGGCTCGGTAATGGAGGCAACAAGCACAGCAAGTGTTCTCTGACAGACTCGGTAACAGATGCAACAGCTCGGCAAGTACTCTCTGACAGGCTCGGTAATGGAGGCAACAGACAGGCTCAATAATGGAGGCCACAGTAAACACAGGAGGCGTGATCAGTCAGTGCAAGCTGCGAGCAAGCTCAAAATGTTGCCAGGCAAGACCCCAAAGTTTGCAGGAATACTGGAAGCAACACGGAGCCGGAACGATAGACAGAGCCGGGTCAATCACGGAGCAGGAATGTCAGCCAGAACCGGGTCAATCATGGAGCAGGAACGTCAGCCAGAGCCGGGTCAATCACGGAGCAGGAAGTCAGCCAGAGCCGGGTCAATCACAGAGCAGGAACGTCAGCCAGAACCGGGTCAATCACAGAGCAGGAACAGCAGAGAAGTCAGACGAGCCGAGTCGGTACACAGGAATGCAGGAACACAGCAACAAAGGTGCAGGAACAGGAACACCACGAAAGGGCACCTGACAGGTGCCATAGGCCCAGTATATAAAGGGACACCCTGGGCGGGCCAATCAAGCTCCGCCAATGGAAGAGCACCACCACAGAGAGTGACAAGGAATCACGGGGACCGTGATATCTAGCCATGAAGTATATCTAAAGCAGCGGTAAAAAAAAACGCTTGACGAGAGGCAGGAAGGGTTAGAATAAAAGATTCCCAGAGGGTGACAAAACGGCGCCCATCATCACCATGTCGGAGAGAGCAAGCATCCAGTGGAGTCTAGTAAAGTGAAAGAGTTTAAGTGTCCGGTGTCGGAGCATAGGAGGTTGGGGGGATAGCCAAGGTGTGAGAATACACTTCAGTGCCACCCGTATGGCAAAATCCATTAATTTAATCTGGCATGAAGTTAGCCGACATGAAGAGTCATAAACACCTAAGAGAAATGATGGTGAAGCAAAATCGATCGGGAATCCAACCCTGAATGTAATATAAGAGAAAAACTTGGACCTGAAAGAATAACTATGTGGGCAAGAGTATAACATATGGAGCAAGGTCGCATTAGAGTCCTGACATTTGGGGCAGGATGAAGTTGAGGCCTGACCAATACGATCGGCAACCAAAGGAGTCACATAAATTCTATGTAATAATCTATAAGAAAGATCGTGAAAATAAGTGGATGGAGAGGAACGCAATCTGCGTAAAATCAGGATTCAAGTTGGTCCATTGTCAGAGTGGATATATCCTCCAACCATTTGGAAGAATGAAACGGTATCTGTGTAGCGTGGCCAATTGAAAGAATAGTCCTGTAAATACATAAAATTTTAAAAGATGTTGCAGAAAGTTTTTTAATCAAACAATCTAATGGGTTGTCCTCGAGTTGTGCAGAAAGTGTAGGCAAGAGAGATTGAACATAGTGTTTAGCCTGTAGAAAAGCAAAGAGATGATTAGATGGTATTTGGATTGCAGGTCTGGAAACGAGTATACATGCTTGGTCAAAGGGTCTAACAAATGGCCCACAGATGTGATAACTCAAGAGGCCCAGTGAAAAAAACGGGGATCAGAGTCACCCCACTGGAAAGAGGAATTTCGAGGGAAAGGTAGAAAAACAGAAATAGACAGTGACTTGAAGAATAAATATTGCACATATTGCCATGCCTTAATCATTGAAACCAATAATGGACAGAGACACAAAGAGGAGGAAGAATAGTCAAAGGAGCATGTAAAAGATAAGGAAGGCTGAGGGACGGGCAGAAACATTGGTCTCTATCCGAATTGGTATAGATCGAAGTGTCACTAGCCAGTCCTTCGCATATCAAAGAAGACAAGCTACATTATAATAGTGCAAGTGTGAGAAGTTGAACCCCCCCTGACCATTTGGGATGGGTCAGCTTCGCCAAACTAATCCAAGGGCACTTACCACCCCAGATGAAACCCTGAAATCGGCAGTTAAGTAATTGAAGATCAGTGCTTGAGAGATATATAGGGGGCATTTGTAGTAAAGACAAAAAGCGTGGGAAAACTATTAATTTAATCAAGTTAATACGGCCAATAAACTTTAGAGGTAAGGACCTCCAGGAATGTAAATCTGAGGTAAGTTTAGTTAGCAAAGGGCCAAGATTGGCTTGATGAAGCATAGATACATCTCTAGGTAAAAGGGTACCCAGGAATTTGAGGTGATGTGTGGTCCATTTTAGTGGGCATGGAAAGGACAGAGGAGGTGGGACACGTGGGGAGAGTCACATCTCTTATGACTTACTAAAATTAATTTTGAAGCCTGCCAAAGACCTCAAAAACCCACAAGATCGATGGAAGAGCAGAATGTGGGTTACTAATAAAGAGCAGCAAATTGTCAGTGAAAACAGCAATCTTGGTCTCCAAACAACCTACTGCAATGCCCTGAAAGTCCGGTAATGACTGTTATGTGCGGAGAAAGGGGATCAAGAGATAAACTGAAAAGCAGTGGGGAAAGGGGGCAACCCTGTCTGGTGCCCCTACGAAGCTGAAATAGAGAAGAATTAGCTGAGTTGGTTGAAATGGTGGCTTGAAGGTTAGTATAAATAAGCTCGATCAGTGGCTGAAACTGCGGGCCAAAGCCTTGCGCTGATAAAACCTGGAACAAATAAGGCCAGAGTATTTTATCGAAAGCTTTTTTGGCATCTATATTTATAAGCAGGTTATTATTGGATGGGAAATCCACAGATTTAAGAAAAGCTGATATTGTGGACCGGACAGTGGTTACCGAATATCTACCTGGGATAAAACATGTTTGTTCTGGCACAATGATCTGAGGCAACAACTGATTAAGCCTAATCATCATGAGTGTACTAAAAATTTTGTATTCTGTATTTAAAAGCGATATCGGTCTATATGATTCAAGCTTAGGATCCTTCCCAGGTTTAAGTAGCAGAATAATCCTAGCAAGGGTAAAAAAGAGAGGCATGCTATAAGTATCAAAAACAGCATTATATAAAGACAGCAGGGTAGGGGTGATGTCATCCCAAAGGATCTTGTAGAACTCAGCAGAAAGACCATCCGGACCAGGAGATTTAGCAGAATGCAATGACTTAAGCACCAACTCCAGGTCTCTAGCAGAGATAGGCTCATCTAAGAGGGATCGCTGGTCTTGCGTATGTACTGGTAAAGATAGTTAGCCAAGAAAGTCAGAGCGGATGGCAACATCATCTGGTTCTTGGCCATACAATTTAGTAAAATATGTAACAAAAGCAGCATTTATATCAACCTGATCTGTAGTGACTGCCGAGTGACGTGGTTGTATCGAGTTAATAACATTGAGACCACGTGTAAGTTTAGTGAGATGCGCTAGCCACCTACTGTTTATGTTGGCCTTTTAATAGAAATAGGCTGAGCGTTTGGCTAGGTGAAACTGTGCCGTCATATGCAGTACCACCTCATAGGCCTTCTTAGCGTCAAGATATCTGGAATGGTCCTGTACAGAGTCCCTAGCAAGATAAGCCGAATACCTATATGACAGTGTGCTATGCAGTTGAGTAAGTTTATTCGCAGTTTAGTTACGTAGCTTCACCACATAGGAATTAATGTGACCTGTCAGAACCGCCTGTGCAGCCGGCCAAAATCCCAACGGATCCGATAAATGAGAAGCATTGTCCTACACAAAAGCTAACCAAGCATTCCGAATGCTAGAACAAAAATCAGGGGATTGAACAAGGAAGGATGGCATTCACCATTAGAAGTGGGAATGTATGGGAGCATGGAAAGACATGTGCAGAGTGACAGGAGCATGGTCCGAGATAAGTATGGCATAAACCTGGCAGTCAGTGATAAGTGGAAGAACAGCCGCCAAACCCAAAAAATAGTCAATCCTGATGAAAGTATCATGGGAGTAGGAAAAGAAACTATGTTGTTGGTCAATGGGGTGACCATATTTCAGTGAGAGGAATCTGGTCCATAAAGCATTGTAAAGGATTCAAAGAAGAAATACTGGAGATGGTGGGACGCCCACTCCTATCCAACCCCTGGTTCAAAATTGTGTTGAAGTCCCGCCCTAATAGAATATTTCCCAAGATGTGTGGTAACAAATGAGGAAGGAGAGAAGCAAAAAAGGGATAGGTGGGATCATTGGGAGCATAAACGTTACAAACCAAGAAAGGTTTTTGATCTATTTCACAGTGTACCAACAAATATTGTCCCACTGGATCACTAATGATCTGTAAACAGACAAAAGCAAGGGATTTATGGACCAGAATAGCCAGGCCACATTTCTTATTGGTGTATGAAACAGCAATACAATGTCCCACCCAGTCCCTCTTAAGTTTAGTATGCTCTACATCAGAGAGATGGGTTTCCTGCAGTAGGGCCACCTGAGTGTGCAATCGGCGTAAATGACCTAGTATTTGCTTAAGTTTGATTGAACTGTGTATGCCCCCAACGTTCCAAGAGGTTAAACAAAGAGAGTGAGGAGTGGTACGAGTTAGCATGGAGGGAGCCATCATGGTGGCAGCCAGTGAAAAAGGTACCAGAAAGACTGTTCATGAGTGTGCGGGACCAACGACTCTCCCAGCGAGGAGACGCCAGTCAACCAAAGGACAGCAGAGACACCAGAGACTAGGGTTCTCCCTCACAGGAGAAGGAGTAGGGCTACCAAAGGGTCCCAGAGACCTGCATCAACAAAACAAAACACATGAACATACTAAGAATACAGAACATCATCCCTAATGGACTAACCAACAAACCAGAGAACAAACGTTTTTGTGAACCCCTGGGTGGGGTCCCAGAGCAATTAAGGGTGCTAATATAACACTTAATGGGTAGAGTTGGGGGCATGGGGAATTAGACTCATGGAGTCAACAAATTTTAAAGGGGAAGGAAGGGGTATTATCCGAAAAGATAAGAACAGAAGGCCCACAATGGTGCAGAGCCATATACATAGCTAGCGGTATTAAATACAATTGGTAATGGATCATATCACTACATACAACTCATTCCTGGAAGGGGATGGAGGGGGAGGGGAGGGAGGAGCCCGGCACCCCCGCATAGCCCAAGAAGGCAAAGCGGACACACTGTGCACCCACCACCCACCCCAAGTTCAGACAGCGATACCCAAACACACCAACCATCCCCCAACCCCCACGTGATAATAACAGAACTCCAAACAAGGTTAAGTCCTACAAATCAATGTTTCTTCAGAGCTTGGGCCTCTAATAAGTCTAAGTCCTACAAAGGCCCCTACAATATACTCTATCAAGTCAAGTATCAGTCCACCCCAGTGGCAGCTTATGTCAAGGGGATCCTGTCTCTGTCACTTTAAATACAAATGTCCTATTTTATTTTATTGATTTATTTTTTTTACTAACTGTCCCCCCAAAAGCAGTCAAGATACCCCCCAAAAATCATCCCCTGTTCAACTGATTCTTTCCCCACACCCACCAACACAGGCACCCTCATACCCCTTTTATACTGTGCCTTTTGGAAATAAAATATTATTTGTAATGTGTTGTGTGTAACTTCTATGTTCCAATTGATTTCAATGGGCGAAAAAAGTGGAAGATCAGCAATTTTCGCTGGAATTTTTTTCCAAGCGGAAAGTGCCATTTTTCGTTGATTTCAGTTTGAGGCAGAAAGTGTTGCCGATCCCTAATCATGACATGTGAACACAAATCAGGGATGGAGATCTTGTGCCATTGGGATTATCCACTGACTAATCAGTTCTCAGTACTTTGTCAGCTTAGTCATATGCTGAGCTTTTAAAGATCATCTACTAGCTTTCTGAGTATCATTTTACTAGATTAGAACTAGAGTACTGGACAAACTCATGAATTACCATGCAAACATGAATGTGAGGGATAATCAGCTTAGATTCCATCAGGTCTTTTTCGTAACCTAGATCTCTTCAACTGTAATACATAACATCAAAAGTGATTTTTTTAATAACAAATTAGCACCAAAACAAAACAAGAAAAGCTTATAAATAATAATGTTTCTGACTGAGTAAACACATAGACTGAGCTGCAGCACCATGAGAGTAGCGCTATATCTTCTTACCTGCACAAGTTTGAGTTAATATGCCCTCTGGTAGTGGGTGGCTTCAACACTGAGCTCTAAAGCTGCCTGACCACAGATAAGATGATGTTGTGAATCCCAATGCAATTGCTCATACTCTTGGGTTGCTGTGAGTAGCTTCTCTCTTGGGTTTGTGGACTCAGTTCATCTGTTTTACAGACCTGCAGAAACACATTTTTCACACTGCATAAATACTGGCTTGGTTATTTGTCTACAAATATAAGTGCTATATAATTAAGGAAATGTTTTGAACTGCACTTGTGCTCTTTCATTAAATAGACCCATGGACCTTATGTATAAATGTTCTGGAGCATTGCTTCACAATGTTTTGGAGAAGTTTATTAATAAAATGAATGAATTTATCTACACGTATACAGATGGAGCCTGAACTATTGTGGCACTTTTCATTACATGTTGATGTTTAAAGGCTAGTGTGTCTTTTTATTCTATTCTTGTTGAGCATTGCACATAATGTAATTTTTAAAAAAATAAGTTATTTACAAGAAAAAAATAATGGTCTCATGCTGAGCAAGACTGGGGCAAATTAACTGCACCACCTGAATGCTAGTGAGATCTAGCATTCAAGGGGTTAAAAGCAAATTTTAATCAAGTAGGCATGATGTAGCCGGGTTGTCCAATCATTTGGGGGGGGGGGTTATACACTAATGTGTGATAAAGAGGTGATAAAGTGGAGATGACATCTCCAGTGATATCACTTCTCCAGTTCCTATGTTATTCTATGGAGCCTATGCACTAATATTTCGTAAGTTTTGGATATCTTAGTGCATTGTCTATATAGAATAACATAGGAACTGGAGAAGTGATACCATGAAGAAGTTATCTCCTTATCACCACTTTATTATTATTCTTTATTATTATTCTTTATTTATATAGCGCCAACTAATTCCGCAGCGCTGTACAATTGGGGAATAGACATACAGAGGTATTAAATAGTACAATCAGATGTGTAGAACAGGAGGATCAGAGGGCCCTGCTCGTGAGAGCTTACAGTTTATCATACCTTAGTGAATAACCCACCTTCTTGGTACATTAGTTTCCCTAAGACAGGTGCAGAGCTGGGAGGTAGGATAATGTTTAGTGGATATTACTACTGTCTGACTATCTTTAGCATTAGTTAAAGGAATATTATCACTTCATATATAAAAATATGTAGTTAAGGGTTTATCTTGTAGTCAGTGAATGGGCAATCTAGGGAACCCTAGTCAGTGAATAGCCACTCTTCCTATCATGGTAATTTTCTAAAAATATGTATGTTTAGAAATTGTTGACATACTGTAAAGGATAATTATACTTAATGTGGGGAATAAAAAAATATATATATTGCAGGGATAATTCTTATAATAAAACAAGGGTACTCCCACTGCTGTGAGGTGATTTATTAACGAGTTATTGCAGGTCAAGCTTGGTTTTTTTAGGTGCAGTATCTTAATGGCATGAAATTTTACAGTGATGCTATTTTTTACACCATCCTATTGATATCTCTGGTCAGTTGACCATAAACCTCCACAGCATGATGTAACAACAGCCCACTGTACAATTTCAGGCAATTGCAATACCGCACCTAAACAATTTCAAGTTTGAGGTGAAATAACTTGTGAATAAAATCCCTATCAGCAGTGGGAGTATCCTTGTTTTAAGTAGGAGAATAAACCCTGCAATATATATTTTTTACACATTAAGCATTTCTATCCCTTTACAGTATGTCAACACTCTCTAAGCCTGCTGATTTCTAGAAAATGAACATCACAGGAAGTATGGCTATTCATTGACTAGAGTTCACTAGAGTGGCCATTCACTAACTAGAGTTCACAAGAGTGGTCATTCACTAGCTAGAGTTCACTCTAGTGACCATTCACTAACTAGAGTTCACTAGAGTGGCCATTCACAAGCTAGAGTTAATTCTCTAAATAAGGATAAAGTTTTGGAGTACGGCTAAATAAGCAAGACTGAGAATCAAACTATCAACTTTATGTAAAATATACAAAAGCTAAAATATGAGCACATAAAATTACACAAGAACAGGAGATTAAACCAGCTTCACCTTAGGGAAGAAATACAGATTTAAACTGGGATTTTTAACCCCTTGTATTATAATGGAACTTTCAACACATTTATTTGTAATGCAGACAAAAAAACAATCCTGCGCTACCCTATATAAAAAAACTAATGTGTGCCCTGTAATGGGCATATGTAATAATTCTTAGTAAATAAGTGAAATTTTTGTGTCACAGATTGGACAAGTTGTGGGTAAGCTTGCCAGCACACCAAGGTATTTCACTTTCTGGCAAGTCCTACTCTAATATACCTGAAAACTCTATCTAAAAATTAAAATGTCCTGAGGAAGCATCATAATGTATGCATCCATGAGCGAGAGACCCTTTAAATATGCTCTTTATTATTTTTATAATTATTTATTTTTTGTGCACTACATGCAGTTAAAAACAGCAGACATACAAGTAATAAAAAGGAGTATATGAGGGACATACCTGGTACACCAGACCCCTAAAGGGCCTTGCCGACTATTTATATGAAGGTATCCAAAGGGTTAAACAGAGAACCACTCAGGTTGGATTTCTTCACTTAAATAGGCAAATGACAATATAAAATAATTCGAGAACTTTATCTTTAATATGTACTGACACGCTACTTCACAGTAACAAATTGATCACAAGAATCAATCCTTCATATTTGTGCAAAAATATATCTATTTTATTAAAATACAATATACAATGTATATATAAATATCATCAACAATGAACTATATAAGCAATATAGCAATTATAAAAGGTACACAGAAAATCAAACCACACTTATTATCATAAAGATTACCAGCGGTGCACTAGGTATATTCAGAGGAATAATAACAATAATTGCATTCAGCAGCATAGAATAGGTTAATTGACTGTTACAATTAATATAATACAGTTGGCTGCAGGGTCTCTTAATACCTCTGCCCCAGAAACTGTATAGACTATGCCAATTATGATGTAAGGGGTATTGTGAGATGAATTAAATAATTCCTCTAACAATTCCTTGTATCATATATCAATAATAATTAAATTTAGGGAATAACTGGAATAAAATCCCAGATTTAAATCACTATAATTTAATTATCTACTTCAATATTGAATACCTCTGAATAAAATATATAAATTGCAATTAATATAGTCAATCCAAATCACACAAATAATCTACTTAAAATTACTTCATGCAACATTTATCATAATTTTGACTACAGCAACATATATATAAAACCTAAAGGCACTCCAAGGGTTAATCCATACATTTAAAATAGATGCCACACCCAGAAGTTATTTTGTCTATTGAGTTAACCTTCCAATTTACAAAATATAAGCCTAGCACATATACAGAGAATTCCAAAGAAAACACCACTAACAGCAGACTAATAGCGGTTAAAGGGTTAATAACTGGATTCAAAGAATATCCTGTTTCAAATATTAACTATTATAATCTCCCCAGAACCACAAAATATTACTCTAGGAATACCAAGACTTATATTAGCTAATACAGATAACCCACGCTATATACTGTATTACACTGATTGGCAACATATAATAAATAAATATATATATAGATTCTACTACTTCCAGAATTTAATAGCTAAATCTAGCTTATTATAAATTATCCCAGATGGTTGGCCAGTCCACTTAAGACAATTATAAGACTAAGTTTCTTCAAACAGAAGAAAAATTGTGAAATTCTGGATTAAATGAATCTAAATTAATAAATGATATAGTTACCAATCAAAGTTTCTTTGTATTTCTCTGTGAGATGGCAGGATCAGGAATTTTATCAGCAAAGCCTTCTTTTGTCAGGAATCACCCAGGAGTTCTTATTCAGGAAGTGAAAAAGACCCTTAACTAAGAGTATTTGGGGATTATATTGACAAATTTTGCCTTATCAGTAATCCCCACCTTTTTCTAATGATTGGACAAAGATCCATCTCATTATACCGTGACATAACCAGTCAGTCCTGATTGGATACTCATATCTTATGCTAATCAAAGATACATAAAAACATTATGAGTAGTTTAAAATATAAAAGACTGCAGGTGGCGCTATTACTCTATATTAGAGTTTTACATGTGGCAGATCATATGGCTTTCGTCAAGACTGAGAAAGGTCAAGAGGTTTATCAGAAACCTCATAAACCAGTCATTTTGCTATGTCTTTCACATAAGGGAGTCCGTCTCTCTTAGCCATTTTGTCTCCAACTGACTATCCATCTGCCATTAAACTGACATTCAGTTATTTTTACTCCCTACCTTGGACCAATTGCCCATTGTTCACACATGATGTAATTTGAACACATTTTAAACAGAATTTCAGCTAATTTCTACAATGAGAATTAACCCTGTATGCTCCCCCAGGACAAAGTCTCTGACAGCCTGCATTGTGTGGAAGAGGACTGTGGATCCAACAGTGCTCTCCTTAAATAACCTTTTAAGCAACTCCGCACAAGTCATGTGAGGAGTAGTTAATATCAAACAGGCAGGGAGCATGCTCACCATGACAGACTTAAGGCCTAGTCATAAAGGGTCAGTATAAAGAAAGAAATTAAATAAGAGTGAATAATGTATGTGAATTTACATAAGTGATTAAATAATTAAGTGGGATAGGTGAAAGGCTGCTATAATGAGAGAAGTGCAAAACCAGAAGAAGAAAAAAGAAACTCAGAGGGCCAACTCACCTTAACATATCTATTTGTAATGCACTGTAGACTTTGATAGCATCCAGGGATTAAAAGACGTATATTCACAATTCACAATTCTAGAGCAAACTGCTGCATCATGGTGAGAGTTCACAAATTCCAATTGTTTTAAATAGGGCTTTTAAGCTTTTGAATGCTAGTGAGGTCTCCGATGCATTGTGTACAGTGCTTTGGAGACTTCTTTAGCATCCAAGGTGGTTAAAAGCTCCATTTAAATCAGTAGGGGTTTGACACATATAGTGCAACAGATTTACCCTTTGTATTGTAACAAAAACAATAAAGCTTGATACATCTGTAATGTTCAAAATTTCCTGTTACATGGCATGTAACTACACATTTCTTTAACCCTTTGAGTGCCAGAGGTTGTGTACCCCTCTGGCACTCAAAGGGTTAACAGTATGGATGCTGATGATGTCTTACAGAGTCTGTAGCATTCGGTTAATGTATAATTGTTGTTCTGTTAACAGCTTCACAATGAAGATCAGTAATTTAATTGATACATGTATAGACACTAAAAACATGAATGCCTTCATCATGCCTTTAGCGCTAAACCGGTTAAACAGAAAAAAATGTTTGAGGCCAATTTAACCTGCTCCCAATTACACTTCCCTCCGGCAGCCTTGGACTATAGAACCCTGTACACACTTCCTGGCATTGTATCTAAATTATAGAAGTAACTAGTGTAAAAGCCCGTGTACACAGGCCAAGGTCCGGGTCATGTTAACCCTTTGAGTGTAAGAGGGGTACGCAACACATTGCTTTACAATGCGTTGCGTACCCCTCTGGTACTCAAAGGGTTAACAGGCTGGTCCTGCTCTGCATCCTGCCGCCGATGCAGTCGTGCACTGTAGAGATTTCCCGAAAGTACAGAACTCCCATTATTCCGTGCTCCCAGCATTCCGTGCTCCCAACATTCTGTGCATTTGGGCAGTCTCTATTGTGCATGACGGCTTGGGACAAACATTCTAGCAAATTATTATATAGGATATTAATAACTCAACCTAGACCATGCTTATATTTTGACAGTGTAAATCCATCTGAGCTACTAATTCTATGTATGGAATATGTTACTATTGAAAGAAGAACTTTATCCTCCCAGTAATAACAGCCCACACACACTTACATTTTTATGGCCATAAAATCCTAGAGGTCTTATGAATTTTGCTTGTGTAGATTTTTTTTCAAAAGATAACATTTACAGTCAGTCCTTGATGTCACTATCACGAAGGCAGACATGAGCATTCCTGGCAGTTTTTGAAACTGAAGCAAGTAGAAAACGAGACTATTTAACCCTTTATGGATGCGAAGGTGAGAAATGCTATGTGTTGTATATCTCAAAGGATGCTCCATCACCACTGTTATAGCAAAACGGTACTTTCCTGTTATCCGGAACCATTTTCAAAACTAATTCCTGTCAGAATCTGTTGTTGTTATTTCCTGTCAGAATCTGTTGTTGTTATTTCCTGTCTGTTGTTTCCTGTCATGGATTTTAATATTAGAATAAAGATTTTGTTTAAAGATGTTTGAAAAATGTTTTGAAAATGGTTGTTTTGAAAATGGTTCCGGATAACAGGAAAGTACCAGCAAAAAAATAATGGAAAATCATATCAAATGTTCACACCACAGCCATAAAACCAAATCACACCAGAGAAATCCCTCTCACTGTGTTCTGTCTATATCAACAAGCTAACTGGGCTCTAAATAAATAAATCACAAAAATATTGTACTTATATATAGTCCCATCCAAGTATGGCACAATTCATCAAAAATATGTGCTGTATGCAAAGAAATAAAGAAGGAAAGTGTCAGTAATGATACTCCACATAGCGTCCCAAGTAAACTAAAATCGCTGTATCTCCAAACAGCTTCCATCTCTATATAAGTACAATATATTGCTGATGGGACTTTATATGAGTGCAATATTTTGTAATTTATTTATTTATTTTTTTATTGATTTAGAGAAATGTTTTACCAGGAAGAATACATTGAGATTTCTCTCGTTTTGAAGTATTTCCTGGAGTGTCTACAGCAAAGAGTTGCGTATTTGTGCAAATACAGATAAATTATTTTTTATAAATATATATACACACTCAAATTTTTATATTCTGTTATATATTGTTTTTAGAAATAAAGAAGCAGTTATTTTTAACCCCTTAAGGAGCGGCCAATTCCAGACTTTTAGCGCACTGAAGGAGAAGGCAGATCGACCAGCTTCTTTCTTGTAGTGTAGGAATACTCAGTGAGTTGTTAGCAGTGGACCAGAGGCTATAGTTAGTATGGAGAGCTGGATGTACTGATCAGGTAGACTGCTATGGATGTGGTGTGAAGATTCAATATAATTTTCCAATAAATATTCTTTTTCTATAACAGTAGTGCAGGGTCATCTTTTGCGATATAGTGTATATTTTTAGAGCTGAGTAGTGCCATGTCTTTTGTCGATTGCATAGATATTTATGGTTGAATTTTTAGGAGTGTTTTTTTTTTTGTTCTTTTTAATGCTATGTGTTGCTTACCCAAGGGTCCATTGAGGGTTACGATTACGATGTGCAGTGAGCATTGTTAGAGGTCCTGCTGACATGTTAGCCTCCGTGGATATGACAATCAAGACAAACTGACTATATTAACTCGAGCAAAAGGTATAAGAGAAGAATTCTCAGGGGGACTTTTAGAATTTTCTGCCTTTTGTAAGGTTAGTGGGAGGTGGGGTTATCATTATTGGGAGGAGTTTGTTCTCATTTAACTATCTAATGGAACATGTCACATAAAAAAGAATGTATGAATAAAAAATGCCTATAGGATCCAATATTCAACAAAGCTATAGCTTGTAAACCTTTAAAACACATGAGCATAATTATTTTTTATTTATAAATATATACTGATATAATAATACCACACATACAAATTATAGTATAAGCTATCAAAGTAATCCTTTTGCAGCAATAGACCAATAACATTTGGAATAGCATCCACCCTTTTTTATAAAAGGTAGTCCAACTTTGGGACATCAACTGTTGCAGACTCCAACTCCCATGTCTTGTTGGTTGCTTGGGGATGAACCTCCACTGCTGAAGAGCCAAAGATTTACTACCTCTTCTTCACGGATATAAAGCAATGTTTCAGTGCAAGCAGCTCTGAACGTCACTGCAAAATGATTACATATGTTTATGAGCCCTTGCCTCAATGATATATTATATTATTAAAAATACATGATTGTATATTCAGAGAATAGCTTTGAAATTTATGAAGGTTTTATAATCCTCCTAAAGTTGATATATTCCTAAGGGCAAAGCAAACAAAATCAAAACATGAGCAAAAAAGGATATGTTCCCAAAATAAATAAACTATTTCTCAGACAACTCAATTGATTATTAATGCTCCTCCTTAAATCTATAAATCAATATACACAGTAAAAAAATAACCCAAATACAAACAACAGTGACCTATTTAACCCACTGAGTGAGAGAGGGGTAAGCAACGCACTGTCCTCAATACATTGCACCCCCTCTAGTACTCAAAGGGTTAAGGCCCCAAATCAACTTCATGTTTGTCCCAGCTGCAAGGTGACAGCATAAAAAATATCTTCCCTGCAAGAGGCACTTTGCAGTCTTAACCCTTTGTAAAGTGATCTTAATGTTTCATAATAAAAGCAGCTCTAATTAATCTTCATAGTATTTGGGCCATGGAGAGTGTTATTTCAGTTCTGTCAGAGTTGTAGTTTAGGAGTAATTCAATGATAAAGTATCCCCCTCCCGCCCCTTTTACTAATGTAACACTGTTCAGCCAGAGAAGGGAGGTGCCCAGGTAGACTGCAGAGAGGGACAATCTTCAATTAAGATAAGGGAAAAACCTGAAAAACTTGTCAATGGGGGCAGGGCTTTCATTGTTCTAATAGGAAGAAGAGTATCCCCTTCTGTTATCTGTCTTGTCTATGGACTGCATTCCACATCTGTGAAGAGATGGCTTACACTAGGTAAAAGGGGCGGGAGGGGGAAACTTTGCTTGTGAATATCTCTTAAACCATAAAGGTTTGAGAGATAAGACTTATATCGTTCTTCACGTTTTTTTAATGCCTACAAAATAAAATAAAGATAAAATGAAGTATTACTATCCCTTTAACTCCATTAATGTTAGAGACTTCATAAATGAATTGAAAAGCAAAATGTAGGAGCATCCAAAAGATTAATGGAATGGGCTAGAAAAATTCTAAGACTGATATAGTAAGAAGAACTGCAGGAAAGCTAGGGCACACTAACCACACCCCAAGTAAGAAGGCTATAGGTTGCCTGAAGTCGTGGGAGGGCCGTTAGGAGGTATATATATACTTTGCCTCCTATGCTGTATGTCGATGTGGCTTCTGTTTAAGCCGCTCATCCAGTTTCCCCAGACTTTACTTTGATTCCACTTTAGGTCACATGACATTATGTGACGCCATTGATGTTACTTCTGGTTTCACATCTGGCAAATCATTGCTTTTCCTACCCCCCACAATCCACACGTTGGACAGAGGCACTTTTCTGTTCAGTACTAGGGGCAACTACTCTTTCACTAGAACACATTAAGGTACCATTCAGTTCTTTCAGCAAAATTCATTATCTTGACATTTTCCATCATAGATTTCATGGGTTGTGTATATAGTATATTACCTCAATGCTGATATCTCTGAGGTTTTGTTTTGTTTGATTGCAATGTTTCACTGCAGCATTTCTCCAAAGGAGTTACATTATCTCTTTGTGGTCAAGTGTGATTCCTCTTACATCTCCTGCTGGGAATTACTCAGGTATTAAGTTATTAACTATCTTGTGCACTGTTACGTCCTTCCACTCCTTCACCCACAAAGTGTCTCTCCTTTTCTTTGGTTAGCCTTGCCTGCCTAGCACTTTTATAAATTGTTTTTACCAAAGTACACCATTCTGTACTCTTCCTTTTTCTGAAAGCATTTTCTCCATCACTGCACCCCACATAGGCACAACCTTTTTTTTCATCCCCTCCATTTGTTGGAATAGATGGGGAATGGGCAGGAGGCACAGTTTGGCAGGATAGGTAAATCAGCCAGATTGCTGATTATTACTCAAGGGTGGATGTTTTGTGTTGGGGAGGCCATGGGTTGGCATTAGAGCCCTCTGGTTTTATTGTTACAGGGTATGTCTACCTCACAGTCAGGCTGACCTAGTTGTATTTACCCCTATATATTTTCCCTTTATAGGAGGTGTCTCAAGACTCAGCTGCATACTACACTTCAGATTTATCTGTGGCTTGCTCTTTTTCATGGATCATTAATTCTCAGAATATACACCCTTTGTATTATTATTATTATTATTATTATTATTATTATCATCTAATGATTTCTAACTCTCACATAGACTTTGAGTTATTCTCTGGTGCACAGGGTTTAGGGTTTAGCAGGGGCATACTCACCACATGGGATCAGTATAGTTTCAGTTTCAGTCTCCAGTTTTATATATACATACATATATCTATATCTATCTATCTATCTATCTATCTATCTATCTATCTATCTATCTATCTATATACACACATGTATACATTTTATCATAGCTTCCTATGATTGCTTCACGTCAATTCATAGGGACTACATTTTCAACAGGTTTGCAAATTACTTACTTACCCATTGCATATTTACATAGATCTCAGATATGGAACAACTTAAATTTGACAGGTGTTTTCAGTGCCTATCACTTGCTGCATGTTTGTATTGTCTGTCATAGGGCTCACTCTAAGACTTCAAATACACTGCTCTTCACCGCGATTATTGATGAATACCATTAGGTATTCATCAACACTTTGGAATGTTTCTGTGCTTTGCGTATGCGAAGCAAGGAAAATTGTGTAAATTGGCCAGTCAGAGGAAAAACCCACTCATACTCATAAGTATACCTGGGAGCTCTCTGGTTTTGCCCCGGAGACTCTGGGTTTGACAATGAATTACCGAGTCTCTGGGGAAGAGTCAAATTCACTGGTTGTGGGGAAACCCTGCCCACTTGTGCTCAATCCCACCTGTTCCTCCCACTTCGCGCCCTCTTCTACCCCTTCCCCAGTGTATTCTATATAATTTTTTTTGTATAGTAGTCCCGCCCCTTCACAATTAAGCCCCACCCCTTTTTAATTACATGAATCACATCATTTCTCTACCCTCTCCTCCAGGCAGCCCCAAGTAAGAAGTTCCCAGGTATGCTCATAAGCAAAAATGTGTATGTGTGTGTTCGCAACATACATTGGATGGGATCCGCCAGCTTGAAGCTAGCAGATCAGATTGGTGGATCTGTTTGGCCATCGCTTATTGAAGAATAAGTGACAGCTACACAACAATCCAGAAGTTGCTGAATGGGCAAATGGTTAATGACCAAAGAAAGCATCTGATTTTCTTGAGCATTAAGCCATTCGCACCATCATGAATCCCGGCCTATGTGTCCACAGCGGCACTTTCCTAAGTCATGACTAGGTATCGTAAACATCCCTAATTTCAGTAGCTATCACATGTTGCAACCATCTCCAAGCTTAGTGGACTTAGTAGAGCAAAGTTTATAGAAGGGTATTCACACAGGGCTAATTGCACTTCCCTCTGATTCACTGGAATGTGTAAACTTACAATCAGCTATTCTGGACCTACTAGCAGTTGCTCCCATTTGAAATAAAAAAAAGGCTATGTAACAGGGCCCTTCAACACCCCCCCTGTGTGTTAAGATAGCTACGGGTAAGTTCTCAAATAAAAAGAGATTCATTTACCACATGTTAGCACTTAATATCTCCTTCATTTCCAGTGTGAATTCTCATTCCTCAGAAGAATTCTCCCTTTCTTATGCTTTGGTGGATGATGTTATTTAGTTAATAATCAATTCTGGCAGGGCTGCCTGGTTACCTTGGATCTACTTGGATACCTTGGAGCTACTTCTACTTCATCTCTCCCTCTGGCACCTTCATGGGGTTTGGTGGAGGAAGAAGTTTTAATACGCAACTTGCCTCACTTTTGGGACTAAAAGTAGCCCAATGCTATTTAATTTGATCGTAGAAAACCTGTGCTGGATACTCCTGAATGTATGCCACTCTCCTATGATTATACATTACTTGGATGAATTTCTCACCATCAAAACCCTGTAGTATAGTCTCAGTAGGGTTAGATAAGCTGAAGAAGATTTTCCAAGTCATTAGTCTTTGTTTTCTGGGCATTCAATTGCATTTGACTCTTATGGAACCTAGTTTACCATTGCATAAACGTCACCGCATTCGGGAAACGGTCCTTAACTTTTCCTCAATCAAGTTCTGTCAGAGGGTAGACCTGTAATCTCTGTTTGACATGTTGAATATTGCCATGAAAGTTATCGTTCTGAGCTCATTTATTTCTCATTTACTGGCTCTATTATCTGACCGGCCTAATGGGCATTGAGTGATTCAGTTAAACAAAATGGTTCAATCTGACTTGACCATGTGGTCATTTTCCTGTTTATGCCATGGGTCTCCTTAGTATCACCTTCACTAGTTACCAACACAGCTGCTTCAGGGAGCTTTGCAGCCATCTATAAGAGCCACTGGATGGCAGAGACTTGGCCTCCTGAAATTTTAGCTGTTCCAAAATTCAACCTTACCTCATCTCTGTTTGAGCTGTATCCCAGTAGCTGGTATTTTGGGTCATTTATGGATAGGATACACTGTAATTTTCTCTACAATCAGGATACAGCTCAGATTGTTAACAAGGCTAGGTCCTCTTTCCTTCATCAGGATATGTATGTTGTTGTCCTTATATCATGAATTCATAATTGATTGTCAGTTTATACCTGGTAGGTTTAACATCAAGGCTAACACTCTTGATTAAATTTTTAGTAATTTCACTGTCTCCATCCAAGCTGACTCACTTCTGACACCACTGCCTCCAGTAAAATCACTGATGTTGAATTGATTCACCACTTACCTAGAGTTTTGATGACACGTAAAACTTATGACCAAGCCTGGGTTCAATTCCAAAGGTTCATTAGGATCTACAGCCCCCTTGAACCTTTTTCTGTTAACACTGTACTTTCTCTCACTTTACATTGTCATTGCTCGCTACAGTTGGCACAAAACACTATAAAACTATATTTAGATGGTATTCAACACTTTTGTCAAATTGCCAATGCAAATTGTTTGTCTTTCCTTACATCTCATCTGATTAAGGTTTTGCTAAAAAGTATTGAAAAAAATGCTCCCCCTAAAGCCTCCAATGGGGCTTTGTTTTAGAAATCATGTAACTTACTACAAACGGCTGCTTTTGAATAACAGGTTAATAATTATTTGCTGGCTGCCATTTAATTGGCCTTTTACGGTTTTCTTAGACCTGGGGAATTAACAGCAACTTCTATTTCTAGTAAATTGTTCTGTATATCAGACCAAATACAACTAGCAGACCATTATGTGCTCCAGTTGCCTAAATCAAAGACCAATCAGGATGGTCCATCCACAAAAGTTTACTTATATCTATTTTACAATGAGTGGTGTCCGATATTGTTACCTGACTTTCCTGCAATCACTAACTGCAAACCCAAGACCAGCCACTACTCCCTTACTATGACAATCCTTTTACTACATCCAAAGGTATCTACTATATCTGGATTTTAATAACAAAATTAGGTCTGAACCCCATGGCTTATTCCGGCCATTCATTTAGAATAGGGGCAGCTACTGCAGCTTCTAAAAATAAGGTTCCAGTGCATATTATAAAGAAACTTGGCCACTGGAAATAATTTTGTTACACCGCTTACATACCACAGCCTATCAAGGAAGTCAGGCATGCATTTCAGATCCTAGTGGATGGTGTATGGTGTTGTTGAAATATGCTCTCATCTGTATTAAAGATATGAAGTCAAGTTGTTTCCTGTGTCAATTTCTGCCCTCTCTTAGGCTCACTCATTATGTCGGACAGACCACACCACTTCTGATATACCTAAAGCTCTCGAACTTTCGTAGCAAAAAGGCTGGCGACCACAACTAATATAAACAGTCTGATTAATTTAAAGAGGGCTTTAGTTAGCTAGAATGTTAGAGGGGTCTCTAATGCATTGCTTTGGAGTCGTGTCTTGCACTCAAAGGGTTAGAAACCCAATTTAAATCAATACTGATTAGAATAATTTTAATTTGTCACTTTTGATGCAGTTTTTTCCCTAGGATTATCAAATGGATCCCATTATTATTAAGACAAAGAACTGTGGAAGAGTAGTCACATGATTATTGATATCACTTAGTAGAAGATAAGGCACTACAATACAAATGGCTCCTCATTGACTTTTAGTGCATCTTCCCCCAGGAAACTTTCACTTTTCCCAGAAATAAACATGTGAATATTTCCTAAACTATACATCTGATGAACATTTGGTTAACATGGCACAGGCAATTTTGAATTAAGTTTTTAAATATGTAAATAAAGTTCAAAATGATTGTGTGTTTTGGTTCAGAAAGGCTTTACATATAAAAACATTATACAATAAAGTTCACATTATGCAATATCAATTTAGTCCATCAAGAAAAATATTGATTATAAGTCAGTAAAAGTGTCAGACTGATAGGGTGGTATATATAACAACTACTTGTTGGTAAAAGTTATTTACCATTTTGACTTTGAATGAACATGTATTAGCAATCAAGTGGGTCCTTGGAAAAACACAGAATGAGAAGGACCTGAAAATGTTTCCTGTTGACAGACATTTCTCAAAAATGTGGCCATGCTGTCAGTGACAACAAAATTATGCCAAATGAATAATATTAAATAAATTACCTGGGAGAAACTGGGAGAAGAAAATTTATGGTGGATTCACCAAGTGCACAAACTTGGCCTCCAGTGGAAGGAGTGTGCAGTCATTGAATCATGTATAAGGAATAATGTCTATCTCCGTGGTCATGATATTCAGTACTAGTTAAAGATTAATTTTGGAGAACCAGTCCACACAGAATTGATTCTTACTGGTCATTAGGATTTGCTGCTCAGATTAAAGGAAAATAGAATTTTTGAAATGGAGGTGTCTGTATTCCTTTAATGAGCAAATATTTTTAACTGTCTATTTTGTATTTAATTGTTTCTATACAAATTTTTTCTTTTTCATATACTTGATATTAGTACAGTAGTCTTTTTAATGTATTTGTACTTTCCATTTATTCCTAACCCTTGATGCCTTTTTGTATTGCAGTACTTTATTTTCTACTATATAATATCACTATTCTTATAGCATTTTAGCCAATTAAATCTTATATATATAACACGGTATAGACTTGAGGACACTTACCATAATCCTTTGTCTTTACTATGATGAATCTCGTTTTCCAAACATCTTGTTCAACAAAAAGATATATATATATATATATATATGTAGAGAGAGAGAGAGAGAGAGAGAGAGATAGATAGATAGATAGATACACATTTATAAAAAGAGATGATTTTCTGAATATGATAATAGAACATAAAAATCTAGACTATAAAGCGAACAGATGACTGTACATTGGTTACAAATGCATATTTTCCACATTTGTAAATAATTTGTAATTTTTTTTTTTTTTTTTTAAGAGAGCAAACATCTGAATAGAGCTATGAATAGGGTAAATTATATTTGTTTTGTTTGGGTTTATTTATTATCTCCAATAACAAACTAATGCATTTTATTCATTCTCAGTGTATGCTTGTCACTCCTCCTTTGTTTTCTAGTCTTCTGAAGTAGAAGGGTATCCCAGGTATGGACCATGATCTCCTTTTGCCTACAGGGAATTAGCTGAACCTCTCTGATGAGGCCCACTAAAACTGATACATATATTTGGGATTTTGCCTTTTCTCCAGTGCAGAGGGGATTTGCCTGACATTTCAGTGCTGGACTGCCTTTGGGCATGAATAGACTGAGATTTGTGTTGAAATTTGTTCTCAGGAAAGATAGAAGGGTGCAAACAACTACAGCATGAACTGCTAAGTTGTATTTGTTCCAAATGTGCGGTCATCGCAATTCTTGTTTATTTACCAATGCAAAGCAATTGTGCTAAGAAGCTGAACATCTAAAAAAAATTATATATATATATATATATATATGTATATATATATATATATATATTTTTTTTTTTTTTTTTTTTTTTGCTAAAAGATTAAAAATAAGTTTAGCTCTCAACCTGTCAATAGCTCTATAAGTGAAAAATGCCTTTTTAAAAGTGCAGTGCAGTGCAGTGCAGAATCTGTTTCTGCTTTTCAAATACATGTTACCAATAATAATTGTTATAACATATTAATTGCGCCCTATTGGCAGATCTGCTCTCCCCCCCCCAACACGGCTGACAGGGGCCATTTTGTGGCTGTGCAGCGTAATTCAGGTCTTTTTAGTATATCAAGAGAGGGATAGAGAGAAAGAGGCTCTAATTTTTCTAATCTCATCCCCATCCCAACCCTCCTGCTTCCTGCCCAGCCCTTCTCCTGTGGCCTACTGAATGTCCATTCCCTCTCTAACAAATCTACTCTCATTACCTTTTCTGCTCACAAGCACTCCAGCTTCTTGCCCTTACTGAGACCTGGCTCTCCCAACATGATTCAGCCGTGGAAGCTGCAGTCTCACATGGAGGCCTGTACTTCTCACACACAGCAAGCACAGTGGGTAGAGGTGGTGGCACAGGTGTACTGCTTGCCTCCTTGTGTCGCTTTCAGCTGATACCTGTTCCCTCATCTTTTTCCACTGACTTCTTTGAGGTACATGCTATCCAATTATTCCACCCTGTAGCAATGTGTGTTGCAGTAGTATACAGACCTCCCACAATCACATGCTCTGCCTTCCGTTCAGACTTTGAGAGCTGGCTTGCATTCTTTCTATCCTCTGATGCTCCTGCTCTTATACTTGGGGACTTCAACTGTCACATTGATGATCCTTCTCTCTCTTGGGCCTCACGCCTCCTTCAACTAACCTCATCTTTCACCCTTCAACAATGGACTGACTCTAGCACACACAAAGACGGTCACCCCCTCGACTTGGTTTTCTCAAACAACTGCTCCTTACTAGATTTCTCCATATCTCCTTTCCCACTCTCTGACCACCATCTCATAACCTTCTCTACAACCCTTTCCCTCGTTCCCCCACTAACTACGGCCCTGCATTACACCTGCAACCTTCGCTCACTAGACATTTCTGCCTTATCTTCTGCATTGCACTCAAACCTCTCCACCTTCAACACTCTTTCTGAATCGGACAGACTTGTAGAATACTATAACAACCTCCTCACCTCATCACTTAATCTGTATGCCCCGTCCAGGCCCATCACAAATGCCCCTCAAACCCACGCCCTTGGCTCAACTCACAAACACGCTTTCTCCGCTCCTGTACCCGCACCTCTGAACACCTGTGGAGGAAGTCCCGCTCTCACGCAGACTTTATCCACTACAAATTCCTCCTGTCCTGCTTCAACACTGCTTTATCCTCTGCCAAACAACACTACTACTCCTCACTAATCAAGACTCACAAATCTAACCCACGTCGCCTCTTCTGTATCTTTAATTACCTCCTTTGCCCCTCCCCTCCATCATTCCCCCTCCCCTCCCTAACCCCGCTAGCCTTTGCAGAATCTTTCACACAAAAGATTAACACAATACATAAAACAATCCCACCTTCCCAGCCTTCACAACTGTATTTTACTGATCCTCTATCCTACTTATTTGATTCCTTTACTTCAGTCACTGAAGCAGAGGTCTCCCTTCTGCTGTCCACATCACCACTCACCACCTGCTCCCTTGATCCTATACCATCCCACCTCCTCATTCCTCTGCAACACACATTAGTACCCATGCTAACTTGGGTATTCAACTCCTCCCTATCCTCTGGCATTTTCCCCTCCTCATTCAAACATTCAATAGTATCTCCAATCCTCAAGAAAAGTTCATTAGACCCCACCTCCCCATCCAACTACCGCCTCATATCCCTCTTGCCCTTTGCCTCTAAGCTCCTTGAGCGCCTAGCCTACTCTCGTCTACTTACCTTTCTCAACTCCCATAACACTCTGGACCCCCTGCAGTCTGGCTTTCGGCCCACTTTCTCTACAGAAACTGCCCTTCTCAAAGTAACAAATGATCTTCACACTGCAAAAACCAAAGGCCATTTCTCTCGTCTTATCCTCCTAGACCTTTCGGCAGCATTCGACACAGTCGACCATACCCTTCTATCCCAGATTCTCAAATCACTTGGTGCCTGCGGCCTGGCACATTCCTGGCTTCTATCCTATCTCTCTCAATGGTCTTTCTCTGTGACATACGCTAACACTTCCTCACCTCTGATCCCCCTCTCAGTTGGCGTACCTCAAGGCTCTGTTCTGGGACCTCTTCTCTTTTCTCTGTATACACTGTCCCTGGGGCAACTGATAAAATCCTTTGTCTTTAACTACCATCTCTATGCAGACGATACACAAATATATCTCTCTGCACCCTCAATATCACCTGAAATACAGCAGCGGGTCTCAGATTGCCTTAACGCTGTCTCTTCCTGGATGGCTCATTGTCGCTTAAAACTTAACTTATCCAAGACCGAGCTCCTTATCTTCCCTCCTAAATCCTGCACAACACCTCTATTTTCTATAACTGTCGAAGGCTCCACAATTTACCCTGTAGACAAGGCCCGCTGCCTCTGGGTAACTTTGGACTCTTCTCTTTCCTTCTCCACCCACATTAACAAAGTTACCAAAACCTGTCGCTTCTTTCTTCGGAATGCCATTCCTCTCTCACTCTACAACAGAAACCCTCATGCATGCTCTTATCCTTTCTCACTGGACTACTGCAACTCTTTATTTACTGGTCTTCCTACTAACCATATCGCTCCCCTTCAATCAGTTCTTAATTCAGCCACCAGAATACTCTTCCTCTCCTCCAGAACAGTACTCACCCCACCACTCTTAAAATCACTGTCATGGCTTCCCATAAAGCAGTGTATCACATTCAAAATCCTCCTCATTACCTTCAAGGCTCTCCATCACTTGTGCCAGCCTTATATCTCATCTTTGATATCCCGCCATATTCCTGCACGTCCACTATGCAGCACACATGCTGGACGACTCACTGCCCCTTTAACTACTATCTCTATTTCACGATTGAAAGCTTTCTCACATGCTGCCCCCTACCTCTGGAACGCCCTACCACCCAGTATTCGCCAAGCCTCAACCCTCAAAAATTTTAAATCTAATCTAGAAGAGCACCTTTTATCTCTAGCAACAGCATAATATGGAAACATTATCATTATTATCATAAGCCAAACACTGCACTTCCTCCTCTACCAGCTTGTATCTGTATGTCACCCATCCTATACTTAGATTGTAAGCTCTATGGGGCAGGGACCTCTTATCCTAATGTATACTCACCTGTTGTTCCCCTTATGACTGCCTATATAAGCACTTAATCACCGCACTTATTGTACCCCTGCTATATTAAATGTAATCTGTAAAGTTCCAAGTACACCGGTTGTCGCTATATAAATAAAAATTTACAATACAATACAAAGGGATAGTAAAAGAATGGGCGGAGAGAGAGAGAGAGAAGACAGCGAGAAGGAAAAAAGAAAGAAAATTTATATCACAAACTGTATTTTTTAAACAAAATTTAACCCACTGGATATTGGAGACATCTGAAATGCATTGTGTACCAATGCAATTGAGATGTATTTAGCTTCAATGAGGATTAAAATCCCCCTAATAACAGAATATTAAACGTAAAATATTTACATATTTGATCACCACTTTGTCAAGTGAATCCATGATGAAACCCTAGAGATGGATTCTACTGATTTTTCATCTATATCTGTGTTTGAAAGGGAAATAAAATAAATTTGTCTTTCATTTAAATTACATAGACCCACGCTCCTTTATAAAAAAATAAAAACATGGTTGTTGAATGAAAGTGTGCATGGGAGCATAAGCCATGGTTCATGAGTCATGACCTTTTTCAGTTTTCTTTGAACTCTGGGGGAGATGCACTAAAGGTTGGTAAGGGGCCAGTTTGGTGATCTTATGTCATGACAGATTGACAGTATGCATTAAGATTTCTTTGCCATCATATCCCTGTGAAAATAAACTGATGTCAACATGAATCTGCCATGCCTTCCACAGATTTACGATTTTGCACAGATTACTTTGACAATGGCTCATTTGCAGATTGAAATACAGCTGAATGAGACATTGTCATATTCATGTGGGTGTGTTTATATGTTAATGCAGGACATCACCACATGCACTAAGCTCCAATACTTGGCAATCTTATCTGAGTCCACAGTCCCAACATCTCTAGCATGGGATGAAGCTGGAGTATCCCTATCGCTGTTTATGCAGTTACAAACATGTATGGTCACAGATCTCCCTTAACTCTGAATGCCAGTAATCACAGGAAATCACTAATAATGGTTAATCTGGTAATAGGCAGTCATAATTAATGGCTAAAATGTTCATTCAAAAGTTAAATGCATAAATGCTGTTTAAATTATTGTTTTTCTTATTTCTTTGTCATTGCAGAATGTGTTACATTGATTTTCTTTCTTTCTCAGAAAGGACTAGACTAAGTGTGCCATCTTATTTTTATACAAAATTTCAAGTGAATGTAACGTCTAGTAGGCCTTTTATGACTTTGTTTACAGCACATCTCCTTCCTAATCTAGCAGTTTCTTTTTTTAAATTCCTCTTCACTCTAAATGCTAAACATTGCTTTAACCCTGATTGCACCTATTAATTCTAGTGCACAGTAATAATGATACAGGTAATGCCCTGGTATAAGCGACAGATATCCATAGATATCTCTAAATTAGTGCAGTGTGCTGAAACAAGAGAAAAAGGGGGAGATTCATTAAGCAATGATAAAGAGGTGATAAAGTGGAGATGACTTCTCTAGTTTTCACTTCTCCAATTCCTATGTTATTCTATAGAGCCTACACACTAAGATTTCTTCAACTTTGGAGATCGTAGTGAATAGGTTCTATAGAATAACATATGAACTGGAGAAGTGATAAACTGGAGAAGTCATCTCCACTTTATCACCTATTTATCGCCGCTTAGTGAATCTTCCCCCCTTGCGTTGTAAAGTGCAGTGATAAATTAGCCGGTATAACAGATAGAAGTGACATGCTGTGTTATTAACAGAGTTACAGAGAAAGATACTTTATGAAAGACTAATGCAATATTATACTTCTTCATTATTGCAAATATATTATTCAATTATACTCTGCTAGTTATACTGGATTTACTAATGATGTATATGGTTTATATTATGAAGTTACTAATCATATACTTTAGATATTCCTGTATAATATGTTGTATACATAAATATATTCCTGCTTAAGTATAACTGAAACTCTCACCCCTTTCTTTATTGTACTCATTATATTCTATAATGAATTGTGAGACCATTCTACATACATGATATCAGAGGTAAGGTGACTTGTACCAGGAGTATTGAATAGCTGCTCCCTGAGTCTTTGTATTGGAATTGTACTCGGGGCTTAGGCCGAAGGTGATGAACTGGAAAATGAAAGGACTTTGGAGTTCCCCCAGGGGGTTGAGGTTAGCCTGATTTAGAGGCCAAAAGAAGAAATAGCCAAAGAGACAAATGCTAGACAAAGTGCTTTATTTCATAAAATAACAGCAGATTAATACGTTAAACCTCTTTGAGCTTCTTTCATTTCGGATACCGGATCAAAGATGTATGAAGTAAAACAGTATGACCTCCATCTACCTAATCTTTGGATAATATGAGCTGGAACCCTATTTTTTAAGCAGAAGAAGCAGCACCTATGCGGAAAGAGTGACCTGAAAAAGAATACGGGATTCCAACCTAAGTGAGTGAGAAGGATTCTGACATATTTCATAAACTCTGCCATAGATAATGGTTTGTTGTAGATGGGAAGAAGCGGACCATTATAAGATTGCATAGCTGACAAGGAGACCAGGTTCTGCAAATGCTTTACCGGACACCAAGAATCTCCTGTTGGGTAATAAGAAATAGTGGACCCTTTCCGTACCTGATCGGTTTTGGATTTGAGTAACGTTAATTTAAAATGATTGTCATGGAAGGTTAGTTGGCTTAATTTGAGGAATGAGTCTTTCATAGATTTGACTGTGAATTCTCCCGGTCGCAGAAAACCACAGAAGGCTAAGCAGATTGCTGAAACTATAACTATGCTGATTTGACGGCCGAATGGTTCTCTTGATAATGCGTCTAAGATTCTGCGAACCATTTTCCCTGTGACTGGGAGTCTTTGGCGAGGAGACTGATGGCATAATTTACTCAAACCCTTAATAAATAATTTAATGTGGTTGTTGTTGAATAAAGAAGGTAAAGTTGGGTTGATAATGGCCAAATGATGCTGAATACCTGTATATATGTTTTAATAGTATTTGGAGAGAGAGAGAGGGCTATATGACAATATGCTGCGAAGGCCAGAACTGCTGCTGGTGAATACACGTAATGTTGAGATAAGACCAAAAAGTTATTGAATGCCTTCCATGCTGAAGAGTAAGATTTCTTAGTGTTAGGAGCCAGCGCTGTACCCATAATGATGTTTGCTTGATTGGTATAGTGGTCTAGGGCATTATTAGATCCTTGAAAGGTGGGATTGATGCAGGGAGTGGCTTTGCTTCTGGCATTAATTTGAAGAACCCCTGAAATTTAAAATGAGACAGAGCGTCAGCAGTCTTGTTAAGGTGGCCTGGAATGTGGGAGCTATGGAAAAAGAACTTATAATATAGAGAAAGCCGAGTTAATTTTCGCATAAACAACATAACAGAGTGATTATTAGACCTGTCTTTATTAATTATATGGGCCGTTGCTAAATTATCTGTGTGAAAAACTATTGCTGAGCCAGACCATTCGCTCCCCCAGACTGCTGCCGCCGACACTATCGGATAGAACTCAAAAAGTGGCGACGTCGCCAGAAAATCCAGAATGGATGAGATATCCGTAGCCCACTGATCTGCCAACCATTCTCCATTCCAAACTGCTGAAAAACCATAGGCGGGGGAAGCATGTGAGAGAATGACTGGTGAGGCCTCAGAAATTAGTGGCGGGAACATGGCTCTGCCACTCCAGTGCGCCAGGAAGTTATTCCACATTTTAAGGTTGGATATCACTGCGTCATCTAACTGACAAGTGTTAGATGACTGATGACTTGATAAGAGGGTTAAAATATGGGAAATTAATGATCTTCCTTGAGGTATTATGCACAGAGCTTAGCTAAGATGCCCTAGGAGAGTCTGCACTTCAGATCTAGATGGGTGCTTGAGTTCTAAGAATTGGTGGGTCAGAATTTGAATTCTGTATACCTTAATTGAAGGAGGGCTGGCTTCTAATGCTACTGTATCTAGCTTAATACCTAAGAATTCTATGGCTTTAGCTGGGCCGAATGTTTTATCTCTGGAGAGTGGAACATTAATATTATTAAATAACTGGATAAGTGTATCAAGGCTGCGTGGGGGTTCGGTCTCAGGTTCGATCAAGAGAAAATCATCCAGGTAATGGATTATAGATGGACAATGACACCTGTTAAGGAGGACCCAACACAAAATTTAGTAAATGCATCAAAAATTTTTGGGCTACTTTTGGACCCAAACATTAGCCTAGTTGAAAAGTAGAACTGCCTTTTCCATTTAATACCCTGAAGGTGCCATAGGGAGGGATGGATGGGCAGAAGTTTGAAAGCATCTTGGATGTCAGTTTTAGATAACCAACATCCTGGACCTGCCTGTCTTATAAGGGTGATGGCATCATCTATGGTGGAATACTACAGAGAGTATTCATCAGAAGGTATGAGTGAATTTATGCTGGGGATACTGGAAGAATGAGGAGCGGAAAAAGTCTATAATAAGTCTTTGTTTGTTAGAGAATTTATGAGTAGCTAGACCGATAGGATTGATACGCCATGTTGGAAAAGGTGGTGAAGTGAATGGACCGAGGAGAAAACCTTTCTCATATTCCTTAGTGAGAAGGGCTGAGACTGCATTGGGATCCGCAATGGCTGAGAGAAGGTTTGGGCAACTGACAACTGACCCAGGGGTAGTGATTATTCCTGTATGGAAACCTTCTCTGAGCCCTGTTAGAACATAATTTACTATGTTAGTATTTGGATGAGCGGCCAAAAAAGATTCTAGAACATCAATATAAATATTAGTTGGTGCTTTATTGGTGAATGCTTTTGGGCAAATTGGCCTGGCGTGAGCATTTTTACATAGGGTACATACGTGGCTCATTCTACACCCACTAAAAAAACATCCTTTGCTATTGAAATTATTACAAATAGGAGAAGAACCTATATAATGAATGACCCTTCCCAATTTGTCCCTAGTTGGGAGGCTTTGTGAAGGGGAGGGAATTGTGGCCTGAGATGTGGATGGCAAATCTAAAGAGGTAGAATGAATTTGAGTGGTAGCCGGGCAGAGGTTGGGAGAATGGTATGCAGATTGGCACGTGCTACAAGTGGGAGCCCTGATGCCCGCAAAGTGATGGCAAAAGAGCTCACTATCTAGCACGCCCCAGTCTAGTATGAAATTAAATTTGACCGAAAAGGAGTGATGATAGTCGTAGAAAGATGAACCCCATATCTATAAGTTAAGTCTGAAATGAGATAAAGGTAAGTATCAAGCTCTTGCCTTTGCCCCGGAAAGGCCGAGCACAAGATGTCCCTAAATATGCTGAAAGCAAGGACAAACTCAGTAATGAATAATTTCCTGGAAAGCCTAGGGTCCTTAGATTTTAAGGTTACGGACACATTCCCGCAGCTAACCGTCTTGTGCTTGGCCAAATCCTGAAAGGCAATGAGCAGGGATACTAAGTTGATGTCTTTCCCCTTTATTATGTCCCTACGGATGTGTGGTGGAACTAGATGTGCTGGAGTAATCCTAGGGGATAGGGAACCTGAGTTACCTGTCTTAGGTGCCGTAGTGCTGCTTGACGTGGCAGGGGACCCTAAGGATGCCGATCTTTCGAGCTCTGACAAGCAAGATTGTATATCAGTCAGAGCTGAGCCCATATTAGCTAGGATATGAGCTAAATTATCACTGTGCCCGTGATTGCTCTTCTGTTGTGTCTATCACCAGTAGGGGGCTCTCCATTGGTTGGCTATCTTCAGCCTGCCCTGTATTGCCTATTTGACATGTTGAATATTGCCATGAAAGTTATCGTTCTGAGCTCATTTATTTCTCATTTACTGGCTCTATTATCTGACCGGCCTAATGGGCATTGAGTGATTCAGTTAAACAAAATGGTTCAATCTGACTTGACCATGTGGTCATTTTCCTGTTTATGCCATGGGTCTCCTTAGTATCACCTTCACTAGTTACCAACACAGCTGCTTCAGGGAGCTTTGCAGCCATCTATAAGAGCCACTGGATGGCAGAGACTTGGCCTCCTGAAATTTTAGCTGTTCCAAAATTCAACCTTACCTCATCTCTGTTTGAGCTGTATCCCAGTAGCTGGTATTTTGGGTCATTTATGGATAGGATACACTGTAATTTTCTCTACAATCAGGATACAGCTCAGATTGTTAACAAGGCTAGGTCCTCTTTCCTTCATCAGGATATGTATGTTGTTGTCCTTATATCATGAATTCATAATTGATTGTCAGTTTATACCTGGTAGGTTTAACATCAAGGCTAACACTCTTGATTAAATTTTTAGTAATTTCACTGTCTCCATCCAAGCTGACTCACTTCTGACACCACTGCCTCCAGTAAAATCACTGATGTTGAATTGATTCACCACTTACCTAGAGTTTTGATGACACGTAAAACTTATGACCAAGCCTGGGTTCAATTCCAAAGGTTCATTAGGATCTACAGCCCCCTTGAACCTTTTTCTGTTAACACTGTACTTTCTCTCACTTTACATTGTCATTGCTCGCTACAGTTGGCACAAAACACTATAAAACTATATTTAGATGGTATTCAACACTTTTGTCAAATTGCCAATGCAAATTGTTTGTCTTTCCTTACATCTCATCTGATTAAGGTTTTGCTAAAAAGTATTGAAAAAAATGCTCCCCCTAAAGCCCCCAATGGGGCTTTGTTTTAGAAATCATGTAACTTACTACAAACGGCTGCTTTTGAATAACAGGTTAATAATTATTTGCTGGCTGCCATTTAATTGGCCTTTTACGGTTTTCTTAGACCTGGGGAATTAACAGCAACTTCTATTTCTAGTAAATTGTTCTGTATATCAGACCAAATACAACTAGCAGACCATTATGTGCTCCAGTTGCCTAAATCAAAGACCAATCAGGATGGTCCATCCACAAAAGTTTACTTATATCTATTTTACAATGAGTGGTGTCCGATATTGTTACCTGACTTTCCTGCAATCACTAACTGCAAACCCAAGACCAGCCACTACTCCCTTACTATGACAATCCTTTTACTACATCCAAAGGTATCTACTATATCTGGATTTTAATAACAAAATTAGGTCTGAACCCCATGGCTTATTCCGGCCATTCATTTAGAATAGGGGCAGCTACTGCAGCTTCTAAAAATAAGGTTCCAGTGCATATTATAAAGAAACTTGGCCACTGGAAATAATTTTGTTACACCGCTTACATACCACAGCCTATCAAGGAAGTCAGGCATGCATTTCAGATCCTAGTGGATGGTGTATGGTGTTGTTGAAATATGCTCTCATCTGTATTAAAGATATGAAGTCAAGTTGTTTCCTGTGTCAATTTCTGCCCTCTCTTAGGCTCACTCATTATGTCGGACAGACCACACCACTTCTGATATACCTAAAGCTCTCGAACTTTCGTAGCAAAAAGGCTGGCGACCACAACTAATATAAACAGTCTGATTAATTTAAAGAGGGCTTTAGTTAGCTAGAATGTTAGAGGGGTCTCTAATGCATTGCTTTGGAGTCGTGTCTTGCACTCAAAGGGTTAGAAACCCAATTTAAATCAATACTGATTAGAATAATTTTAATTTGTCACTTTTGATGCAGTTTTTTCCCTAGGATTATCAAATGGATCCCATTATTATTAAGACAAAGAACTGTGGAAGAGTAGTCACATGATTATTGATATCACTTAGTAGAAGATAAGGCACTACAATACAAATGGCTCCTCATTGACTTTTAGTGCATCTTCCCCCAGGAAACTTTCACTTTTCCCAGAAATAAACATGTGAATATTTCCTAAACTATACATCTGATGAACATTTGGTTAACATGGCACAGGCAATTTTGAATTAAGTTTTTAAATATGTAAATAAAGTTCAAAATGATTGTGTGTTTTGGTTCAGAAAGGCTTTACATATAAAAACATTATACAATAAAGTTCACATTATGCAATATCAATTTAGTCCATCAAGAAAAATATTGATTATAAGTCAGTAAAAGTGTCAGACTGATAGGGTGGTATATATAACAACTACTTGTTGGTAAAAGTTATTTACCATTTTGACTTTGAATGAACATGTATTAGCAATCAAGTGGGTCCTTGGAAAAACACAGAATGAGAAGGACCTGAAAATGTTTCCTGTTGACAGACATTTCTCAAAAATGTGGCCATGCTGTCAGTGACAACAAAATTATGCCAAATGAATAATATTAAATAAATTACCTGGGAGAAACTGGGAGAAGAAAATTTATGGTGGATTCACCAAGTGCACAAACTTGGCCTCCAGTGGAAGGAGTGTGCAGTCATTGAATCATGTATAAGGAATAATGTCTATCTCCGTGGTCATGATATTCAGTACTAGTTAAAGATTAATTTTGGAGAACCAGTCCACACAGAATTGATTCTTACTGGTCATTAGGATTTGCTGCTCAGATTAAAGGAAAATAGAATTTTTGAAATGGAGGTGTCTGTATTCCTTTAATGAGCAAATATTTTTAACTGTCTATTTTGTATTTAATTGTTTCTATACAAATTTTTTCTTTTTCATATACTTGATATTAGTACAGTAGTCTTTTTAATGTATTTGTACTTTCCATTTATTCCTAACCCTTGATGCCTTTTTGTATTGCAGTACTTTATTTTCTACTATATAATATCACTATTCTTATAGCATTTTAGCCAATTAAATCTTATATATATAACACGGTATAGACTTGAGGACACTTACCATAATCCTTTGTCTTTACTATGATGAATCTCGTTTTCCAAACATCTTGTTCAACAAAAAGATATATATATATATATATATATATGTAGAGAGAGAGAGAGAGAGAGAGAGAGATAGATAGATACACATTTATAAAAAGAGATGATTTTCTGAATATGATAATAGAACATAAAAATCTAGACTATAAAGCGAACAGATGACTGTACATTGGTTACAAATGCATATTTTCCACATTTGTAAATAATTTGTAATTTTTTTTTTTTTTTTTTAAGAGAGCAAACATCTGAATAGAGCTATGAATAGGGTAAATTATATTTGTTTTGTTTGGGTTTATTTATTATCTCCAATAACAAACTAATGCATTTTATTCATTCTCAGTGTATGCTTGTCACTCCTCCTTTGTTTTCTAGTCTTCTGAAGTAGAAGGGTATCCCAGGTATGGACCATGATCTCCTTTTGCCTACAGGGAATTAGCTGAACCTCTCTGATGAGGCCCACTAAAACTGATACATATATTTGGGATTTTGCCTTTTCTCCAGTGCAGAGGGGATTTGCCTGACATTTCAGTGCTGGACTGCCTTTGGGCATGAATAGACTGAGATTTGTGTTGAAATTTGTTCTCAGGAAAGATAGAAGGGTGCAAACAACTACAGCATGAACTGCTAAGTTGTATTTGTTCCAAATGTGCGGTCATCGCAATTCTTGTTTATTTACCAATGCAAAGCAATTGTGCTAAGAAGCTGAACATCTAAAAAAAATTATATATATATATATATATATATATATATATATATATATATATTTTTTTTTTTTTTTTTTTTTTTTTTTTGCTAAAAGATTAAAAATAAGTTTAGCTCTCAACCTGTCAATAGCTCTATAAGTGAAAAATGCCTTTTTAAAAGTGCAGTGCAGTGCAGTGCAGAATCTGTTTCTGCTTTTCAAATACATGTTACCAATAATAATTGTTATAACATATTAATTGCGCCCTATTGGCAGATCTGCTCTCCCCCCCCCAACACGGCTGACAGGGGCCATTTTGTGGCTGTGCAGCGTAATTCAGGTCTTTTTAGTATATCAAGAGAGGGATAGAGAGAAAGAGGCTCTAATTTTTCTAATCTCATCCCCATCCCAACCCTCCTGCTTCCTGCCCAGCCCTTCTCCTGTGGCCTACTGAATGTCCATTCCCTCTCTAACAAATCTACTCTCATTACCTTTTCTGCTCACAAGCACTCCAGCTTCTTGCCCTTACTGAGACCTGGCTCTCCCAACATGATTCAGCCGTGGAAGCTGCAGTCTCACATGGAGGCCTGTACTTCTCACACACAGCAAGCACAGTGGGTAGAGGTGGTGGCACAGGTGTACTGCTTGCCTCCTTGTGTCGCTTTCAGCTGATACCTGTTCCCTCATCTTTTTCCACTGACTTCTTTGAGGTACATGCTATCCAATTATTCCACCCTGTAGCAATGTGTGTTGCAGTAGTATACAGACCTCCCACAATCACATGCTCTGCCTTCCGTTCAGACTTTGAGAGCTGGCTTGCATTCTTTCTATCCTCTGATGCTCCTGCTCTTATACTTGGGGACTTCAACTGTCACATTGATGATCCTTCTCTCTCTTGGGCCTCACGCCTCCTTCAACTAACCTCATCTTTCACCCTTCAACAATGGACTGACTCTAGCACACACAAAGACGGTCACCCCCTCGACTTGGTTTTCTCAAACAACTGCTCCTTACTAGATTTCTCCATATCTCCTTTCCCACTCTCTGACCACCATCTCATAACCTTCTCTACAACCCTTTCCCTCGTTCCCCCACTAACTACGGCCCTGCATTACACCTGCAACCTTCGCTCACTAGACATTTCTGCCTTATCTTCTGCATTGCACTCAAACCTCTCCACCTTCAACACTCTTTCTGAATCGGACAGACTTGTAGAATACTATAACAACCTCCTCACCTCATCACTTAATCTGTATGCCCCGTCCAGGCCCATCACAAATGCTCCTCAAACCCACGCCCTTGGCTCAACTCACAAACACGCTTTCTCCGCTCCTGTACCCGCACCTCTGAACACCTGTGGAGGAAGTCCCGCTCTCACGCAGACTTTATCCACTACAAATTCCTCCTGTCCTGCTTCAACACTGCTTTATCCTCTGCCAAACAACACTACTACTCCTCACTAATCAAGACTCACAAATCTAACCCACGTCGCCTCTTCTGTATCTTTAATTACCTCCTTTGCCCCTCCCCTCCATCATTCCCCCTCCCCTCCCTAACCCCGCTAGCCTTTGCAGAATCTTTCACACAAAAGATTAACACAATACATAAAACAATCCCACCTTCCCAGCCTTCACAACTGTATTTTACTGATCCTCTATCCTACTTATTTGATTCCTTTACTTCAGTCACTGAAGCAGAGGTCTCCCTTCTGCTGTCCACATCACCACTCACCACCTGCTCCCTTGATCCTATACCATCCCACCTCCTCATTCCTCTGCAACACACATTAGTACCCATGCTAACTTGGGTATTCAACTCCTCCCTATCCTCTGGCATTTTCCCCTCCTCATTCAAACATTCAATAGTATCTCCAATCCTCAAGAAAAGTTCATTAGACCCCACCTCCCCATCCAACTACCGCCTCATATCCCTCTTGCCCTTTGCCTCTAAGCTCCTTGAGCGCCTAGCCTACTCTCGTCTACTTACCTTTCTCAACTCCCATAACACTCTGGACCCCCTGCAGTCTGGCTTTCGGCCCACTTTCTCTACAGAAACTGCCCTTCTCAAAGTAACAAATGATCTTCACACTGCAAAAACCAAAGGCCATTTCTCTCGTCTTATCCTCCTAGACCTTTCGGCAGCATTCGACACAGTCGACCATACCCTTCTATCCCAGATTCTCAAATCACTTGGTGCCTGCGGCCTGGCACATTCCTGGCTTCTATCCTATCTCTCTCAATGGTCTTTCTCTGTGACATACGCTAACACCTCCTCACCTCTGATCCCCCTCTCAGTTGGCGTACCTCAAGGCTCTGTTCTGGGACCTCTTCTCTTTTCTCTGTATACACTGTCCCTGGGGCAACTGATAAAATCCTTTGTCTTTAACTACCATCTCTATGCAGACGATACACAAATATATCTCTCTGCACCCTCAATATCACCTGAAATACAGCAGCGGGTCTCAGATTGCCTTAACGCTGTCTCTTCCTGGATGGCTCATTGTCGCTTAAAACTTAACTTATCCAAGACCGAGCTCCTTATCTTCCCTCCTAAATCCTGCACAACACCTCTATTTTCTATAACTGTCGAAGGCTCCACAATTTACCCTGTAGACAAGGCCCGCTGCCTCTGGGTAACTTTGGACTCTTCTCTTTCCTTCTCCACCCACATTAACAAAGTTACCAAAACCTGTCGCTTCTTTCTTCGGAATGCCATTCCTCTCTCACTCTACAACAGAAACCCTCATGCATGCTCTTATCCTTTCTCACTGGACTACTGCAACTCTTTATTTACTGGTCTTCCTACTAACCATATCGCTCCCCTTCAATCAGTTCTTAATTCAGCCACCAGAATACTCTTCCTCTCCTCCAGAACAGTACTCACCCCACCACTCTTAAAATCACTGTCATGGCTTCCCATAAAGCAGTGTATCACATTCAAAATCCTCCTCATTACCTTCAAGGCTCTCCATCACTTGTGCCAGCCTTATATCTCATCTTTGATATCCCGCCATATTCCTGCACGTCCACTATGCAGCACACATGCTGGACGACTCACTGCCCCTTTAACTACTATCTCTATTTCACGATTGAAAGCTTTCTCACATGCTGCCCCCTACCTCTGGAACGCCCTACCACCCAGTATTCGCCAAGCCTCAACCCTCAAAAATTTTAAATCTAATCTAGAAGAGCACCTTTTATCTCTAGCAACAGCATAATATGGAAACATTATCATTATTATCATAAGCCAAACACTGCACTTCCTCCTCTACCAGCTTGTATCTGTATGTCACCCATCCTATACTTAGATTGTAAGCTCTATGGGGCAGGGACCTCTTATCCTAATGTATACTCACCTGTTGTTCCCCTTATGACTGCCTATATAAGCACTTAATCACCGCACTTATTGTACCCCTGCTATATTAAATGTAATCTGTAAAGTTCCAAGTACACCGGTTGTCGCTATATAAATAAAAATTTACAATACAATACAAAGGGATAGTAAAAGAATGGGCGGAGAGAGAGAGAGAGAGAAGACAGCGAGAAGGAAAAAAGAAAGAAAATTTATATCACAAACTGTATTTTTTAAACAAAATTTAACCCACTGGATATTGGAGACATCTGAAATGCATTGTGTACCAATGCAATTGAGATGTATTTAGCTTCAATGAGGATTAAAATCCCCCTAATAACAGAATATTAAACGTAAAATATTTACATATTTGATCACCACTTTGTCAAGTGAATCCATGATGAAACCCTAGAGATGGATTCTACTGATTTTTCATCTATATCTGTGTTTGAAAGGGAAATAAAATAAATTTGTCTTTCATTTAAATTACATAGACCCACGCTCCTTTATAAAAAAATAAAAACATGGTTGTTGAATGAAAGTGTGCATGGGAGCATAAGCCATGGTTCATGAGTCATGACCTTTTTCAGTTTTCTTTGAACTCTGGGGGAGATGCACTAAAGGTTGGTAAGGGGCCAGTTTGGTGATCTTATGTCATGACAGATTGACAGTATGCATTAAGATTTCTTTGCCATCATATCCCTGTGAAAATAAACTGATGTCAACATGAATCTGCCATGCCTTCCACAGATTTACGATTTTGCACAGATTACTTTGACAATGGCTCATTTGCAGATTGAAATACAGCTGAATGAGACATTGTCATATTCATGTGGGTGTGTTTATATGTTAATGCAGGACATCACCACATGCACTAAGCTCCAATACTTGGCAATCTTATCTGAGTCCACAGTCCCAACATCTCTAGCATGGGATGAAGCTGGAGTATCCCTATCGCTGTTTATGCAGTTACAAACATGTATGGTCACAGATCTCCCTTAACTCTGAATGCCAGTAATCACAGGAAATCACTAATAATGGTTAATCTGGTAATAGGCAGTCATTATTAATGGCTAAAATGTTCATTCAAAAGTTAAATGCATAAATGCTGTTTAAATTATTGTTTTTCTTATTTCTTTGTCATTGCAGAATGTGTTACATTGATTTTCTTTCTTTCTCAGAAAGGACTAGACTAAGTGTGCCATCTTATTTTTATACAAAATTTCAAGTGAATGTAACGTCTAGTAGGCCTTTTATGACTTTGTTTACAGCACATCTCCTTCCTAATCTAGCAGTTTCTTTTTTTAAATTCCTCTTCACTCTAAATGCTAAACATTGCTTTAACCCTGATTGCACCTATTAATTCTAGTGCACAGTAATAATGATACAGGTAATGCCCTGGTATAAGCGACAGATATCCATAGATATCTCTAAATTAGTGCAGTGTGCTGAAACAAGAGAAAAAGGGGGAGATTCATTAAGCAATGATAAAGAGGTGATAAAGTGGAGATGACTTCTCTAGTTTTCACTTCTCCAATTCCTATGTTATTCTATAGAGCCTACACACTAAGATTTCTTCAACTTTGGAGATCGTAGTGAATAGGTTCTATAGAATAACATATGAACTGGAGAAGTGATAAACTGGAGAAGTCATCTCCACTTTATCACCTATTTATCGCCGCTTAGTGAATCTTCCCCCCTTGCGTTGTAAAGTGCAGTGATAAATTAGCCGGTATAACAGATAGAAGTGACATGCTGTGTTATTAACAGAGTTACAGAGAAAGATACTTTATGAAAGACTAATGCAATATTATACTTCTTCATTATTGCAAATATATTATTCAATTATACTCTGCTAGTTATACTGGATTTACTAATGATGTATATGGTTTATATTATGAAGTTACTAATCATATACTTTAGATATTCCTGTATAATATGTTGTATACATAAATATATTCCTGCTTAAGTATAACTGAAACTCTCACCCCTTTCTTTATTGTACTCATTATATTCTATAATGAATTGTGAGACCATTCTACATACATGATATCAGAGGTAAGGTGACTTGTACCAGGAGTATTGAATAGCTGCTCCCTGAGTCTTTGTATTGGAATTGTACTCGGGGCTTAGGCCGAAGGTGATGAACTGGAAAATGAAAGGACTTTGGAGTTCCCCCAGGGGGTTGAGGTTAGCCTGATTTAGAGGCCAAAAGAAGAAATAGCCAAAGAGACAAATGCTAGACAAAGTGCTTTATTTCATAAAATAACAGCAGATTAATACGTTAAACCTCTTTGAGCTTCTTTCATTTCGGATACCGGATCAAAGATGTATGAAGTAAAACAGTATGACCTCCATCTACCTAATCTTTGGATAATATGAGCTGGAACCCTATTTTTTAAGCAGAAGAAGCAGCACCTATGCGGAAAGAGTGACCTGAAAAAGAATACGGGATTCCAACCTAAGTGAGTGAGAAGGATTCTGACATATTTCATAAACTCTGCCATAGATAATGGTTTGTTGTAGATGGGAAGAAGCGGACCATTATAAGATTGCATAGCTGACAAGGAGACCAGGTTCTGCAAATGCTTTACCGGACACCAAGAATCTCCTGTTGGGTAATAAGAAATAGTGGACCCTTTCCGTACCTGATCGGTTTTGGATTTGAGTAACGTTAATTTAAAATGATTGTCATGGAAGGTTAGTTGGCTTAATTTGAGGAATGAGTCTTTCATAGATTTGACTGTGAATTCTCCCGGTCGCAGAAAACCACAGAAGGCTAAGCAGATTGCTGAAACTATAACTATGCTGATTTGACGGCCGAATGGTTCTCTTGATAATGCGTCTAAGATTCTGCGAACCATTTTCCCTGTGACTGGGAGTCTTTGGCGAGGAGACTGATGGCATAATTTACTCAAACCCTTAATAAATAATTTAATGTGGTTGTTGTTGAATAAAGAAGGTAAAGTTGGGTTGATAATGGCCAAATGATGCTGAATACCTGTATATATGTTTTAATAGTATTTGGAGAGAGAGAGAGGGCTATATGACAATATGCTGCGAAGGCCAGAACTGCTGCTGGTGAATACACGTAATGTTGAGATAAGACCAAAAAGTTATTGAATGCCTTCCATGCTGAAGAGTAAGATTTCTTAGTGTTAGGAGCCAGCGCTGTACCCATAATGATGTTTGCTTGATTGGTATAGTGGTCTAGGGCATTATTAGATCCTTGAAAGGTGGGATTGATGCAGGGAGTGGCTTTGCTTCTGGCATTAATTTGAAGAACCCCTGAAATTTAAAATGAGACAGAGCGTCAGCAGTCTTGTTAAGGTGGCCTGGAATGTGGGAGCTATGGAAAAAGAACTTATAATATAGAGAAAGCCGAGTTAATTTTCGCATAAACAACATAACAGAGTGATTATTAGACCTGTCTTTATTAATTATATGGGCCGTTGCTAAATTATCTGTGTGAAAAACTATTGCTGAGCCAGACCATTCGCTCCCACAGACTGCTGCCGCCGACACTATCGGATAGAACTCAAAAAGTGGCGACGTCGCCAGAAAATCCAGAATGGATGAGATATCCGTAGGCCACTGATCTGCCAACCATTCTCCATTCCAAACTGCTGAAAAACCATAGGCGGGGGAAGCATGTGAGAGAATGACTGGTGAGGCCTCAGAAATTAGTGGCGGGAACATGGCTCTGCCACTCCAGTGCGCCAGGAAGTTATTCCACATTTTAAGGTTGGATATCACTGCGTCATCTAACTGACAAGTGTTAGATGACTGATGACTTGATAAGAGGGTTAAAATATGGGAAATTAATGATCTTCCTTGAGGTATTATGCACAGAGCTTAGCTAAGATGCCCTAGGAGAGTCTGCACTTCAGATCTAGATGGGTGCTTGAGTTCTAAGAATTGGTGGGTCAGAATTTGAATTCTGTATACCTTAATTGAAGGAGGGCTGGCTTCTAATGCTACTGTATCTAGCTTAATACCTAAGAATTCTATGGCTTTAGCTGGGCCGAATGTTTTATCTCTGGAGAGTGGAACATTAATATTATTAAATAACTGGATAAGTGTATCAAGGCTGCGTGGGGGTTCGGTCTCAGGTTCGATCAAGAGAAAATCATCCAGGTAATGGATTATAGATGGACAATGACACCTGTTAAGGAGGACCCAACACAAAATTTAGTAAATGCATCAAAAATTTTTGGGCTACTTTTGGACCCAAACATTAGCCTAGTTGAAAAGTAGAACTGCCTTTTCCATTTAATACCCTGAAGGTGCCATAGGGAGGGATGGATGGGCAGAAGTTTGAAAGCATCTTGGATGTCAGTTTTAGATAACCAACATCCTGGACCTGCCTGTCTTATAAGGGTGATGGCATCATCTATGGTGGAATACTACAGAGAGTATTCATCAGAAGGTATGAGTGAATTTATGCTGGGGATACTGGAAGAATGAGGAGCGGAAAAAGTCTATAATAAGTCTTTGTTTGTTAGAGAATTTATGAGTAGCTAGACCGATAGGATTGATACGCCATGTTGGAAAAGGTGGTGAAGTGAATGGACCGAGGAGAAAACCTTTCTCATATTCCTTAGTGAGAAGGGCTGAGACTGCATTGGGATCCGCAATGGCTGAGAGAAGGTTTGGGCAACTGACAACTGACCCAGGGGTAGTGATTATTCCTGTATGGAAACCTTCTCTGAGCCCTGTTAGAACATAATTTACTATGTTAGTATTTGGATGAGCGGCCAAAAAAGATTCTAGAACATCAATATAAATATTAGTTGGTGCTTTATTGGTGAATGCTTTTGGGCAAATTGGCCTGGCGTGAGCATTTTTACATAGGGTACATACGTGGCTCATTCTACACCCACTAAAAAAACATCCTTTGCTATTGAAATTATTACAAATAGGAGAAGAACCTATATAATGAATGACCCTTCCCAATTTGTCCCTAGTTGGGAGGCTTTGTGAAGGGGAGGGAATTGTGGCCTGAGATGTGGATGGCAAATCTAAAGAGGTAGAATGAATTTGAGTGGTAGCCGGGCAGAGGTTGGGAGAATGGTATGCAGATTGGCACGTGCTACAAGTGGGAGCCCTGATGCCCGCAAAGTGATGGCAAAAGAGCTCACTATCTAGCACGCCCCAGTCTAGTATGAAATTAAATTTGACCGAAAAGGAGTGATGATAGTCGTAGAAAGATGAACCCCATATCTATAAGTTAAGTCTGAAATGAGATAAAGGTAAGTATCAAGCTCTTGCCTTTGCCCCGGAAAGGCCGAGCACAAGATGTCCCTAAATATGCTGAAAGCAAGGACAAACTCAGTAATGGATAATTTCCTGGAAAGCCTAGGGTCCTTAGATTTTAAGGTTACGGACACATTCCCGCAGCTAACCGTCTTGTGCTTGGCCAAATCCTGAAAGGCAATGAGCAGGGATACTAAGTTGATGTCTTTCCCCTCTATTATGTCCCTACGGATGTGTGGTGGAACTAGATGTGCTGGAGTAATCCTAGGGGATAGGGAACCTGAGTTACCTGTCTTAGGTGCCGTAGTGCTGCTTGACGTGGCAGGGGACCCTAAGGATGCCGATCTTTCGAGCTCTGACAAGCAAGATTGTATATCAGTCAGAGCTGAGCCCATATTAGCTAGGATATGAGCTAAATTATCACTGTGCCCGTGATTGCTCTTCTGTTGTGTCTATCACCAGTAGGGGGCTCTCCATTGGTTGGCTATCTTCAGCCTGCCCTGTATTGCCTATTTAAACCTAGTCTGGGCACCCTTTGGTTGCCCTTTCGTGTTGTCTCTATGCTGTTTGAGTCTACACCTTGTTCCTGAGTATCCTGGGCCCCTGCTGTGTTCCTGCGACCTTTATTCAACCTGTTCCAGTGTTTCCAGTTGTATTGTTCCTGCCTTCGTCTGATCCGGTTGAGCCACCTCTTCCTGCTGCCAGTCACCGCCGTTGTTCCTGATTCCGGTTGACCATCTGCCTGCTGGTTCCTGCTTCCATCTGCTGGTTCCTGTCCTGATTGCCTCCAGTTAGCTGATATTCCTGAGTCGCCTCGGCGACATTTCTATCCTGCCGGTTTAAAGTACGCGGGTACTGGTTGCTTGACAGCTACCGGCTGTCTCAGTGTGTTAGTGTTCCACGTACAGGGTACTGGTTCGCTCCTCTAGCCATCCGGCTGTCTCAGCATTATAGCGTACCATGTACAGGGTACTGGTTCGCTCCTCTAGCCACCCGACTGTCTCAGTATTGTAAGCGTTCCACGTACAGGGTACTGGTTAGCTCCTCTAGCCACCCGGCTGTCTCAGTATTGTAAGTGTTCCACGTACAGGGTACTGGTTCGCTCCTCTAGCCACCCGGCTGTCTCAGTATTGTAAGCGTTCCACCTACAGGGTACTGGTTCTCTGCTCTAGCCACCCGGCTGTCTCAGTATTGCAAGCGTTCCACGTACAGGGTACTGGTTTGCCCCTTTAGCCACCCGGCTGCATTGCAGGATTGCGGTATTGGCGCAGGCCGGTAGAGCCGGTGTTTATCTCCTGTCAATTGGCTGCCTTGCCCGGTATATGGTAAGGCTGGTAGAACCTGTCCTGTTTCCTTGGGTTGCCTTAGCCGGTATTGGCAAGGCCGGTAGAGCCAGTCTTAGGCTCCTGTCCAGCGGCTGCCTTGCCCAGTATTTTGGCAAGGCCGGTAGAGCCTCAACTCATGAGTTCCAATTCCTTGGCTGCCTTGCCCGGTATATTGGCAGGGCCGGTACAGCCAACACTGCTATTGTTTGCATTGTATTCCTGTCTAATAAAGATATATGTGTGTACGTGTATGATACCCTAAGGGGTTACATTAACTTTTCAATAAAGTTGTGTTTTTACCTAATAGATAGATCTGGGAGAGTTAGCTTCGGGAGGGAAAAGCAGGCGGAATAATTCCGCCTTTCGAGCTGAAGCAGGATAAGGCACATGAAGTCGGGTCAACTCTGCCATCAGTTTAGCCACAGTCCAGTCACGCATGGAAGGGGAACGGGGCCTTACAGCTTCTTGAATGTTGCCAGGTGATACACTTGGGCTCTCTTGGTTTCTTCCTTCTAAGCTATCCATGACCTAAAAGGAAGATGAGAAATAACATAGATAGGGGAGAATTTAGAGGAATACCCATTCTTCAAGTGCCGGATATTGTGAGGGAAATTGACAGTAGTTAGGTCGGCGATACCCTTTGGCTGGTGCCAACGTCCTGGACCTACCTGACTTATAAGGGACCCAGCGCCGGCCCCAGGTATGGTCGAGCTAAGATGAGAATTGTGAGGGAGGGGGATGAGTATATACCAGGGCTTCTAATCTTATGAGTTGTGAAAGGTGCTAAAAATAGGACGAGGTGATTAATACATTTAGAATTTTGTGACAAACTTTCGGCCTCCGTGGTGAGGTAAAGTTTGAGAAGTGAAAAGTGGGGTTCTTCGGCCTCTTCGAAGAGGTAAGAACCCTTGCGGAAAAAACGGAACAACCAAGGTTACAAACGGTTAGAGGAACCACAGATCTATAAAACCATTAGTGATAAGTGAAACGGTGTGGAGGGTTAAGGAGATCTTCAGCCTCTGCAAAGAGGTAAGAACCCTTATATACCCACCCTTGAGGACAAAGTGAGGCTGGAAATTAAAGTGCAAACTTACCTGAGGTTACACCGATGTAAGCCTAACTGAAGATACATAAATAATACATTACTAATACCCAGAAAATGTTTGTGTCAGGTTTTTTTTTTTTTTTTTTAAACTTACGAACCTTGGTTACTTAAGAGAATTGCCTGATGACAGTGTGTAAAAGGTTATTTCTTTATTCCTGCTTCAATGAAGTACTGACAAGAAACCATAATGAGAAATAGACTTCAGAGGATTAGAACATAGCAAGGTGTTAAGGTATCAAAGTTCAATATAAAGCTACATACAAAGGAAGGCATCGCCTTCTGATTGACTGTCCGAGAAGCAAAGGGGTACGTAATGCATAGCAAAGGAATATGCCGCATCCACCCCCTAGGCCCCCAACAGCCAATTTGAATATAAAGCGTAGAGGACATAGACATGTATGGATGTAATGAAACAATCAATTTAAAATAAACACACATGAGAGGAAGGCTGTTATCTGGATTATATTATACTGAATACATAAACGCAAGCCATAGTACTGGTAATGCATTAACAATGAGTATATAAGACAAGCACCTTAGTAACGTATAGCTGGCTGAACCTGAGCTACAAGACCTTGAACTGTAGTGTTTTACCAGTATTGCTGCCTAATATGCCAATTAGTATTGCCTGTGAGGCTGAGTAAAATGCTAGTAATTAACCCACTGGATGCTGCACCTGCTTGCCACGCACTGCATATTAACGTGAACGTAAGTTTTAACTATAATGCATTTTTTTTTTGTCACCCCTGCCTTCCAACTGATTTGTGACTTAAAAAATATCAGCCTTTGACTGTCAAGAAGGTGCCCATTAACCCCTTGAGTGCCAGATGAGTACCCGACTCCTTGCATTGCGTTGATACCTGTCTGGCACACAAAGAGTCAGTTGCTTATCAGGGCTTATAGCACACCTCTGACATACCGAAGGGTAAAGAACAGTTAATGGTGCCAATGTCACAACGCAATGTGATAAAAGTTGTACTTTGAACAAATGTGACAGCAATGTGAAAGCCGGCATTTATTCCCAGCAAAAGGCGGCAACGCTATAGGGTGCCAGGAGCGGGAGGAGGGCAGTTAATCCTTTACTATAAATACAGTACGTGGCCTTGCCACTTGCTGACTCCATAATGAAAGATAATATACTTAATGTCTGAGTGCCAGGAACGGTATCCAGCGCGTCGCAACGTAATGGGCTGGATAGCTCTCTGGCAACAAAAGAGTCAAGGAAATATTCAGCAAGAAAATAGTGAAAATCAACAGCACGAGAGGGGAACAGCACAAGAGGGGAACAGCACGACAGGGGACTTAGATATTAGATATGTTACCGTAACGCTCTACGAATTTGTATATTATGCAGTCAGTATGAACGATAAACGAGATAAAAAATGGGCAAACGCCTGCCCCTAACAGTAAAACTCAAATACCTTAAAGGCACCAAACACCTTTGTGCCGAAGGCCTTGTACTGACGATGCCGAAACCGATTCTTCCGGGAAGCAATACTTCCGGGTGACTCACCGGAAGCGCTGATGCTTCTCCGACTTACTGCCCTCAGCCTGACTGCCATGGACGATTACGAAGGGGCGCTTCCCTATGACGACAGGTGCCCAGTGACAGAGGCTGCCAATCTTTAGTACTGCCGGCAGCCCCTCCCACAAATCCAGGCCCTGCCTTAGACTAAATATACAACCCAGGGACTTCGTTAGAGGGCTAAGGGGCTGTAGCCCTCATTGTGTCAGTGGACAGCCCTGAATGCAGACAGTGACATGTCTGTTTCCCCTGCTCTCATTAAGCTAAAGGAAAAGGGAACCCATGTGACATGCAGTGATTTGGTGCATGCTGAGGCTTTCTTCATCAGTAGGGGTGCAACTTACAAACATGGACTGAAGGTCTGTGTCCTCAGAACAAGTTTGAAAGTGGATCCCTGAAACATGAACAAAACCCAAGTATATACCTGTCGCATGTCACATGTATCTTCACATACAGGTCTCCTGTTCCTGTCAATAATTTAACACAAGCATGTGACACAGATGTATGTGGCAGCCTCAGAAGGAGTCCTTGCAGCACAGAGGAAACATTGATTCTATGGGCTGTGCCACACATGTACATAAGTCAATTCTGCTGAGGTCAGAGCACCTAACTTGTAAGTGGAAGTCCTTTCTGCACACATTTATGATCAGATTGCCTGGGTGCCAGTGCTACCTTATTCTTTTACTGTATAATTAGAAACTGTACCACCCAGATACCATAAATAGGTTTATTGAAAAGAACCCTTGAGAATGTCTCAATTTATAATAATCCGAAGGTGCTACCACAATTTAATAATGTCAATAAGTAAAGGAAGGAAAAAGAAAATGTTGTAATTGGTGCACACAAAGAAATGATTTATTTCAGTAATTAGTAAAAACCTTATTATAGACCACTCCGAATAGCTAGTGAACTTGTATATAGGATAATTCTCACAATACATTTTATAGTCCAAGCATACCATACTTAAAGCCTTAGTGTCTTGGACTACCCTATATAATAATTCGGTAAAACATGTGTAACGACAAAGTCAGGTGCAGTAGAGGCTGCTGAGCGTGCTGCAGTCATGCACAGTACAGACTACTCGCGCCGAGGCTGATACAGAGCTGGACGCTCGGGAGTGTCCAGCTCTGTATCATCCACGGCTCGAGCAGTCTCCACTGCGCATGACTGCCCTGTGACCAGCTGGCAGTGGCACTGTGGCCTGTGTAACGGGCTCTTCAACTAGTAAAATATATTGCTAGAATTATCTTATATACAAGTCCACTGGGTATCTGAGAAATTTTTGAAATACATTATTAGTTTTTTCTTAGTGTTCACCAATTACAACATTTTCTTCTTTCCCTCCTTTCCTTATTAACTGCAGTATCCTCTGCCAACCATAGTATACCCTGAAGAGAAAATGCACTAGATGCCAATCTTAGAAACAAGAGTGCGTTTATTTTATTCAACATTTCAGCTTAGAGAATAAGAATTCTCTGGGATAATACAATCTATTCAAATGTCAGTCTTAAATGAAAACATATAATCTGAGTAAAGATTGTAATTAACCAACCAAATTGTAATTTTAAAGTGAATTCAGGTGTCTTATATAAAACTTTACCCTACTATATACTTATTTTCTGATGTTATCTTTATTTTTTTAAATGTTGTTTGTGTAGTCATGGAAGCTGCAGTTTTGAGTTTAGGTGATGTCTACATGTACTGACATGTGCACAGGAAATGGTTATGTGTGAACTGCAAGTTCTTCTGTTCTTTGTATAATACGCACCCTTGTTTTCCCCATCACAGTAAAAAAAATATTTTATCTTGCCGCTCTGACTCCTCCCTCCCCACTTAACCTAATCCTTCTCATACCCTCTGTAGTCCAATCTGGCAGCCTGTCAGGGTCATAGCAGCAATGTCCTGTCATAACCACTTTTTTTAAGTGGTCCTCGCAGGGCAATACCAGAGATCCATTGCACAACCATGCAGACCTTTGTGACTCTTTGACTTTTTTAATTTTTTTCCTCTTGTGTATAATACACCCCCCAACTTCACATAAGTTGAAGAGGGGAAAAATTGTTCATTTTATACACAAGATTTTATGGTATCTCTTTTAAAAAGGTTATATGGAACACAGTGGGTATCCTCCACAATTTTCTCCACTGCCAAACAGCTGTTTGAACAAAAAAGCTTGCAGGTTAAACAGAGTAGCAGTGCTGGCCTTGTGAAGTGTGCCTGTCTGTTTATATGAGTCAGATGTTTGGTGGGTCGCTTTCATCATACAAAAAAACAGCTGACAGGAAGATCACAGTGGAGACCACATCTAATACATCTACATGTATGTACATTATATGTTTGCACTCCTAGTCCCTCTGATGCCTTTAGTTAAGTGCATGAGGATCACAACAGTTGATATTGCTCCTGCATTCCCTTCATTGCCCTCCCAGCTCCCCCTTTCACCACCAATCACCCTTGCACTGCTCTGTGGTTCTCTTCATTGCCCTCCAACCTACCCTTTTAGCTGCCTTCAAATTACACCCAAGTGGCTTTGCACTGTTGTGTGCTTCCCTTCATTCCTCACTTATGAATCTCCATCCTACAAGCCCTCCCATCCACCTACCTTGCATCTACCTGCCATTACCCTTCCTCCCTTCTTTCCCTTACCTTGGCAGCCACCATGTGTCTCCTTGTCTCTGGGTGTGAGTGGAGGCTACTGCAACTTTTATAAATAATGTTGTCTATGCTGGAACTTAGTCACTGCATCACAAGACAAAGGCCCATATTTATAAAAGCAGACTGGAGTTATTCTTAAGTAAACCAAATGCACCATATCAGACAAATAAAAATGGTTGTTATATTATATTGGGCTTTTAATCCTTTAGCTGATAGAGAGGTCTCCAGTGCATTGTGAAGCATTTCATTAGATACCTCTCTAGAAATCAAGGGGTTAAAAAGCTCTATTGAAATGCATTACAATTTATGATTTTGTATTTGTCCCCTGTGGTGCAGTTGGTTTACTCCACAATAACTCCAGTTTGCTTTTATAAATATGGACAAAAGTTCCCACAGCCACTGCCCACAAACCTTTAACAACTGAGGTGAAGTGGACCAATAGACCAGGGGCAAAATAGCGGTAAACAGATGGGAGGTAGGTCAAAAAAGGAGGGAGGCTGAGACCAAATTGTACTACAACTGACAGCATGGGGATATACAACCAAAGGAAGGGAAAGCTTGGACTAGGGTGAACAGGCTCTTTGAGGGATGTGACCATAACACAAGTACAGAATATCTAAATGCAGCTATCCATGTAGAGGCACACAAACTTCCTCTTTCATATCATACTTGCATCACGGTGGACAAGTTTTTGTGCAGATGGCCTGATGGGAAGATGAAGGACAACAGAGAAGTTGTTGCAACCATAACTAATAAATGTTCTTCATGGGCATTTTATAAAGGAGCAGGAGAAGGCGGGACCCAATTAGGCCACACAGAATAGGCCCATAAATAGGCGTCCTAGCCAGTGCCTGTTTCATGATGTCAGCAATGCTGAGGTGGCCACAACTATGCCTGCCAACACACCACAGAGGAAAGAAGCACAGGATAACTAGGTCTCTAAGGTAGACTGTGATAGACCCAAGACGGTCCTGACACATCATGGAATTCTGGGTTGGCAAGTGCGGCTCCATGCCACTCTGCCATCCCAAAATTCAGTGCGCATAAAAAAAATAATTGCTCTGTGGTTCTTAATGCCCACCCACGTGCCAAATAAGGTGATCTTTAAGGGGTTAAACTTCTACATTTTGTTTGCCATTTTTCAAGGATGGATGTGCCAGAGTCACACAAGCAGGTGGTTATTGTTGTGGGTAAAAGAAAAGAGACTCAGCCTGCTAGCCAACAATTTTTTCAAGGTATATGTTAATGTAGGAATCAGCCTGCTCACAACTTTTACATTCAGCTGTTGATTACTCCACTTCAGCCTACCACAGAAGTAGTACTAAGGCAGGAAATATTGCAGCCATAGAAAGCCAAGGCAAAACTGACAAAGATATTTTAGGAATATTATTGGCATTGGCATAAAGACAGAAATATTTCCATGGGTGGTAATTTCCACAGGAAATTGCTAGATTTCCAGGAAAATTCATATGGGAATGTTTTTCTTTTCACACATCCCTAAATACTAGCATGTTCTTTTAATTGTTTTAATTAGAAGAAATTTGCTTGTATAAAATTAGATTAAATCATCCTAAACATTTGATATTTTTAGGGTATAGCACAAAAGCAATGCTTCTCAAGGATTCTTTTTGTCCTCTTCTTATACAACTCAAGCCATCTCTCAGCTGCAATCATTTTCACTGGTTGCCCTTCGACTTTGGAATGCCCTCCCTATCACCATTTGCCAATCATCCACATTCATCACTTTCAAGCCTCTCCGAAGAACCCATCTGCTCAAAGAGGCATCTCAGCACAATATTCTCCTTGTGCACACTGAGTCACATCACATTTCCTGTACTGAAGCCTTCGACTTGCACTTATGATACTCCTCCTACTATCTCTGTATGTTGCCATATCTACTAATTTGATTGTTAGCTCCTTGGGGCAAGTTCCCCTTCCCAATGTATGAATCCATTGCTGCTCTTTTCCCCCACTAATAATGCACTTTAGCCTTATGTTCTTATACCTGTCCAGTATTTTTGCATTTTACTATTACTATTTCTGTAAAGCCTTATGTATGTGTATGTCGCTATATAAGCGCTATATAAATTAAGATACATACATATATCTAAGACATCCCTTGTATCCAGGGGTTAAAATTAATTATAATTTTTACTGAAAGACAAGAAAGAAGCTTTATAATTAAACCATAATACATTCTGCTGACAATTAATGTTGGTTTGGTATTAGGTAGCGGCTGTTAATGATTTTCTATGACCTTTTACATTAGGGCAAGAATGCATACTGGAAATGATGTCTTCTTTCACTAGAACAGCAGAACACTTCTAGACAGTTGCAAATCATAATTACTCTGCTGGTATTTCACTAATAATGTTAATCTTGATGAATTTATTTGAAATTACTATGGATGCAATTCATATTTCCCTACTTCTAATATTTAATTTAACAATTAATTACTGTCCACTTATCAGATTCTATTTTTGCATAATAATGCAAATGATATCAAACTCCTACAGACAGAATGAGAGCTAGTTTAGTGTGTTATCCATATCAACAAAACATTCTATATTCAGCAGTAATCATTATAACACAATTAGTAGACTTGTTACCGTCACCTCTGTAATTATTCTCAAGAGATTACAGCAAGCTTTAAGAGCAGAACATGGATGTATTTTAACCGCTTGAAGGCTAGAATACATTTATTTGGAATGCATTGGAGACCACTACAGCAGTCAAGAGGTTTAAAGTACTTTTTTCAAAGGATCATTATAATGATATTTTGGAAAAAAACATATACTGTAGAGCTTTTCTTACTGCATACACCAATGACACCCACACTGCTAACAGTTGCTTTATTGAATATATATTAGACTTCAAACTCTCATAAAATGGTAGATTTGTTACTATCACATTTATGGAGATCTGTAGCCAGTGGCTTACCTCTCCAATACAATGTACAGTGAACTATGCAGATACCAGGGGGTTTATGCACTAACAAATGATAAAGAGGTGAGAAAGCGACAATGACTTCTCCAGTTTCCATGTTATTCTATACAGCCTCTGCTCTATGCTCTGCTGGGGGCCACTTCATTCAAGAGTTATTACAGTTCAAACATTATTTTATATGTTAAACTGTAAGCAATAATGCCAGCTGGAGAAGTCATCTCTGCTTTATCACCACTTAGTGCATCTACCCCCAGGTGACATTATTGCTTACAGTTTAACATATAAAATAAAGTTTGAACTGTAATAACTTTTGAATGAAGTGGGCTCCAGCAGTGAGAATACTCTTGCTTTACTCAGCAGAAAATATACTACAATATTTGCTTTTTAATCTAATACAATTTATAGCTCTTTTAAGATCACTGATTGTAGTAGTAGCTTATCAGAAGTATGACATCCTAGTCCTGCTGTATTGTAAGCGGAGTGACTTCAGGGCTTTGTAGTGGGACTGTGAATAGTGGGAAACATATTGGGAATCCAGTTCATATAAAATAAGATTTAAATAAATGAATACTCACAACTTGACTCCCAATGACATATTCTATGTAAGTGAATGGTGTGTGGCAACTGAGTGTGAGTGATGGCTGCTGCCAACAGAACAGAGTACTTTACTAAATCTAGCAGCAAAAGTCAACATGTCATCATGGCTTCAGAGAGCAAATTTACAAACTATGGGTTGGGATGCATTACTGCTACTGAGTTGAGGAATATCTGGAACTAGATCAACAGGCCCTTTGAGCAGTGGCTATTTTACATATTAAAGGGCAACTATATGCTAGCAAAATAGCCTCAATTTTGCTTAAACCAAAATAAATCTGTAGGTAGGTGTCCTTTAATCCTTTGATTGCCAAAGAGGTAGCCAATACTTTGCAATGGATACCTCTCTGGCACTCAAAGGGTTAATCAGTAGTCTACATTGTGTTTTTGCATACATATCTCTGTTTTAACCCTTTGAGTGCCAGAGGGGTACGGAACGCATTGCTTTGAAATGCATTCCGTACCCCTCTGGCACTCAAAGGGCTAATCTAATGCTAGTTATTTTGAGTTTACAAAATAACTCATAAACACAACCGTTCCAAATGAACCATTCAGTACTATTGTTTTCTGTGAAGAGGGGTGAACTTAAGGCAGACTTCAATAGAGATAAATAAACTAATAAATTCAACTGTCCCAAATGAACCATTCAGTACTATTGTTTTTTGTGAAGAGGGGTGAACTTAAGGCAGACTTCAATAGAGATAAATAAACTAATAAATTCAACTGTCCCAAATGAACCATTCAGTACTATTGTTTTTTGTGAAGAGGGGTGACCTAAAGGCAGGCTTCAATAGAGATAAATAAACTAATAAATTCAACTGTCCCAAATGAACCATTCAGTACTATTGTTAGTTGTGAAGAGGGTGAACTACAGGCAGACTTTAATAGAGGTCATTATATATAAACAACTACACACATAATGCAAACATTTTATATAAATATATACTTATTGTACAAATGCACCTAACTATCTGGTCCTGTTAAAACAAATGAAGAGCTACTGAAGAGCCACATATATTAACTGGGTGCTAGTCATAACATTTCCACTGTCACAACATACTTCTCAGGCTCTAAATTTGGATCTTGTACCTTTCAAGGAAGATGCTTAGGAACGCAGGTAGGTGTGAGTAGCTTGGGGACCCAGGAGCCACAAGAGTGCCTTTAAGAGTTTACAGATGCTAGCCATGAAGCCAGATGTCTGAATCCAGTTGAGACAGAGGCATAACCTGAATAGGAGGCAAATATAGTAATTGATACCTTTATTGGCTAACTAAGCAGATTTAGGATGCAAGCTTTCAAGACCTCTTAGGTCTTTTCCTCAAGCATGCAACCTAAGAGGTCTTGAAAGCTTGCATCCTAAATCTGCTTAGTTAGACAATAAAGGTACCAATGACTATATTTGCTTTCTGTATTTCTACAGTTAACATGGCACCAACTCTCATCTGTAACCTGGATAGACACTCTTAAAAACTGTTATACTTTAAGGTACTGGAAGTTAAATAGAAGGATCTCAGTATGCAGATAATACATGGAGGAAGATGCTTTCACAAAATAATCATCAGGATGCAGGGGCGTTTCTAGGTTCCAAAAAGATCTGGGGCTAGAGCCCACAGGAAAATTCAACATAGTGCCTGCCACCAGTGGTAGTGATGATAACGCTGTAGTGAGGAATGGGTTATCCTTACACAATGTAAATGTTTATTTTACTAATTTAATTATAATGCAATGCAAAGAGTTAAGAAGTAAGCCATTTTATGTTCAGCTCTTGACATTTTTTTTTCTAACTAAAGACACAATAGTCCATGTTTCTAAATGTAAACTGAAGTTATTTTGGAGTAAACCAACTGTACCACAGGGGGACAAATCAAAATTCCTGGTAAATAGGGGTTTTCACCCCTTTAATGCTAGAGAGGTCTCCAGTACATTACGAAGAAATGCATTGGAGACCATCTAGCATTCAGGAGGTTAAAAAGCTCTACTGAAGTGCATTGGAATTTAAGAATTTTTATTTGTCCCCTATTGTGCAGTTGGTTTACTCCAGAATAAAACCAGTTTGTTGTAATACATATGAGCCGTTAATCTTTACTTTCAGCAGATCTGTGCTGTTAATATAAAGCACACACATATAATTACATAGCAGCTGAAACACATTGTATTAAAATGTTCTATTTACTGACAACTGAAACGTGAATACATACGTCCTGAACTGCATTTCCAATGTAATGTACTCATTTACCTATGTTAAGTACATTCAAATGCAATGTACATCTTTCTTTTTTTATATCACAGAGCTTACAGTTGAAGTGGTGCTACACTAGTGATACCACAGAGCTTACCAGGGGCCCACCAATTTAATTTCTTTGTTGATAATTGTATTTGATGCTCAAAAATAATGCCCAGATATTATAAGCCAAGAAGGAGCTGCATCAGAGAGTTTGCATTCTGTAGAGCAGGGTGACCAGACTTTAGGGTTCTACTCTTTTGTTAGTCATTCTAGCACCATCTACTACTTTACCAACATGGAGTCCTCCCCAACAGACAGGGCAGCTTAAGCCCCCCACCCCAACATACACACACACACACACAGCACTCCTCTTTTTTATGTCCATTTCAGATTCTGCAAACCAGGCATAATGGACGTCTGTATGTCCACATGCCCTACGCTGCTTTACAGAATAACAGCAGGGAGACAGTGGGGAAAGGGAAGGAAAGAGTCAGTGAAACAGGGAACCCTATATAGGTAGGAGCGGGAACCACAAATATTAACTGTTGGGATAAAGGGAAAAGAACATGTCAGGGAAAGAGTGTGGCAGGAAGGATGGGGTGGTGCTGCAGTGACTATTACTTCTGAGTTTTTAGACTACAACTCTCATCATCCTCAATCAGCAAAACAGCTGGTTCAGAATTATTAGAGGTGTAGTTCATTAACAGTAGGAGGACCACAGGTTGCCCAGCTTTACCTACAGTCATGTTTGTATAATATAAACCTCGCAGGGCACCTCAAACTGACACACATTCACACCTCAGGACTCTTCACACACAAACACACACACGCACACACCACTCATGCACACACACATTCACACATGTAAACACACACACACTTTATTTGTTTTATTCCACAGAATCACAGACATTTTTCTAACAATAAAATCTTTGCAAGATTATTATTGCTTACCATGTAGCAGTAGTGTCTGAGGACAGATGAACTACGGATACACTGTCTGATACCCCAGCCTTGATCCACTGGTTACCCATAACCAGTCATACACTTTCTGATTGCCAGAATTTTTCAGTTGGCTACTGGTAGCCACAGAACAACACAAATACACTTTATGATACTCCAGTCTTGTTCCAATGGTCACTGGTAGCCACAGATTCCCCATATACACTATGTGCCATCCCCTCCTGCCTTATTACCTTACCCAGTGGTAGCCACAGATTCTGTACATACACTATGTGACCCCCACCAGCCTTATTCCCTTAACCACTGGTAGCCACAGATTCTCTACATACACTATGTGACCCACCCTAGCTTTGTTCCCCTTCCCACTGGTAACCACAGGTTCCTAACATACACTATGTTAGTCCCACCAGCCTTATTCCTCTGCCCACTGAAAGCCACTGATTCCTCACATACACTGTGTGACTCCCACCATCCTTATTCCCCTGCCCTCTGGTAGCCACTGATTCCCTACATAAACTGTGTGACCCCCACCAGCATTATTACCCTGCCCACTGGTAGTCAAAACACACAGACTATGTGACCCCCACCATCCTTATTCCCCTGCCCATTGGTATCCACATATTCCCTACATACACTATGTGACCCATCCTTATTCCCCTGCCCACTGGTAGCTACTGATTCCCTACATAAACTGTGTGACCCCCACAAGCCTTATTACCCTGTCCACTGGTAGCCACATATTCCCAACATACACTATGTGGTCCCCACCAGCAGCCAACCCAGAAATTCTCCAAATATGCTATGTGACCCTCACCACCCTTGTTTACCTGCACACTGGTAGCCATACTATTTCCCCCATCTATACTGTCCCTCATACCTTCTCTTCTGCTCTGCCCCACTCTGCTTTCTGTTTCAGTGTAGAGCCATGGGCTCCACAATGCCTCCACTGGTACTACTGGGTGCATGTTGATGACCTCATCTCAAAGCACCAGGAAGTGCTAGAAGAGATAGTGTGGAGCCAATGGCTGAGAACAGAGAGAGACAGCAGCCTGCAACTCCAAGTCCACAAGTTGCTGGACCAGCAGCCAGCCTCAGGCACACCTCCTTCTGATAAACAGCAGGATATCAACAGGAGGAGTGAGTCTCTGGAGCACACAACCCATATATATGATTGGGGTCAGCCCACCCCTGCTGATGACCAGACATTCGGGGCTGCGCACTGACACACTCGGGGCTTCAGTCCCCTTAGCCCACCCCTAGTGACGCCACTGTCAGGATGGCTTCCATAAAAATAATCCTCAGGATGACTTGCAAAAAAATTATTCTCAGAATGGTACTAAACTAAGCAGCTCTCTCATAAGGTAAAAACAATATAAGGAGCTAAGCACATGGACTCTGTGATGGAAATACCCTAAAAGGCGACTACTAATAATACAGACAGATGGCTGTTGTAATAGCTTACCCAAAATCTGTAGCTGCAGAATAATAGGTATCTTGCAGGTAAACAGATGGTAGCTGAAACAGAAATACTCAAGGATGCTGGCAGAAAGTTATTAGAAAAGAAACTTATGAGCAAACAAGAGTAAAGAAGAACTAAACATCCCACAGACACTGTAGACAGAAGCTGAGAACTAGTAGAAACACATATGATTTGAGACACACACAGGTAGATAGCAAGACAAACAAAAGGAGATAGCCAGAGAGAATAATGTTTAGTAAGGAAGATAAAATGAAGCACAGGATAACTAGAAAACTAAAGCACCATCCCTGAGAATAAGGCAAGAGACATCCAAGGTAGTAAAGGTATAGTATATCTGAATAGATGGTGAAACACACCTGGGTCAGAGGCCAGAGGTTGAGTCGGGCTTCACACCAAACTCGAAGCCAGAGAATCAATTGAAGCATAGTCAGATGCAAGCCAAAGTCAAAGCTGGTAAATCAGTTGGAGCATAGTCATATGCAAGCCAAAGTTGAAGCCAGGAAATCAGTCAAGAGTAGTATAAAATCAGGAGTCTGAGTTGAGGTCAGGAATAAAAAGAGGAGTTGGATACCAGTGATCAATCTAGGAGTGAAAACTACAACAACTGGCAATAAAGAGTAGAACAAGCAATGATAGATACTGCACACCAAAAATTCAAATAGGAATCATTCAATGAGATCAGCCATGGTAACCAGGGAACCGCAGACAATGGAAGCTATGTGATATTTAAGCAATCCCAAGATAATAGAAGTGATCGTGACAATACTCTTCTTGGTGTAGAAAATGGTAATTTATTGACCCGATGTTTTGGCCCACCCAAAATTATATATATCGTGGTGGGAGTGTTTGTGTGTGTCAGTGAAGCAGAAAACTGTGCCATTGGGAGCATATACTCTTGGCAGATTCACCCAAGGTGTAAAGATCAGAGCTAAGACACCAGACTAAATCGATCAAATTCTGTTAACCTGCACTAGACAGATTATGGTCCATTCCCTCAACATGGATTAACAAAAAAAATGGCTCTAATTGCCTGGAGGCTTGCAAGCTACTTCCTACAGAAGCAGGAAGAGCAGCTCAATGGCAGAGGGTGTTAAGGATTAGCTGGTTCTATCAGGCTGCCTTTGGTCTTTAGTCATAGAAAAGATTAACATTCTATCTATGAGCACAGTTTCAAGCTTAGAGGAACTAGTACAAGAACTGAATAAAATCAATTGGGACATTATTGGCTTATGTGATACTTGTAAAAAATAAGAAGATTTATTCAAATTAGAAGCTGGACGCAGGTGATACTATAAAAAAAATAATGATGGACAGACTAACAGACTGAGTTGTAAAAGCAGAAAGAATTTCTGAAAGAATTGCTTCCTGTGCTATCAAAGTAAACAGTTACCATGCTCTTCAAATCATTCAGATTTATGCTCCCTACAAGTTTGCACGGTGGTGATGAAGTTGAAGAATTTTATGATGATTTATTACGCCTCTACAAACAGGACAATTATCAGTACAAATCTATAACGGGTCATTTCACAGTGAGAATTGGTAAGATCCAAAATGGTAAAACAAATCTATTGGACCACATGGAACTGAAAAAAGATACGACAGAGACAATCAACTGATTGAATTTTCAGAAGAACTAAATGTGTACATCATGAATTTATTTTATAGGTAAAAGTCGCTGAGAAAAGGGATGTGGAAAAGCTCTACTGGTAATACAAATGAAAACTTCATATATACAAATAATAAAACAATATTCACTGACTGCTCAGGCTTAAATCGTTTTAATGTTGAAATGTTGAAAGTGATAAAAATCAAGACAGAAAGAAAGAAAGAAAGAAAGAAAGAAAGAAAGAAAGAAAGAAAGAAAGAAAGAAAGAAAGAAAGAAAGAAAATGATGAAGTCAACAGAAGACCTCAAAATTTCAACCCACGAAGAAAAAGTTATTGAAACTATTGTAGGTACTGCCCATGCCCTTTTACCTACTGTGTAACAAGAAAAACAACCCAAATGTCAAAAGAAAAAGTTATCATCATGAAAATGCGATGAGAAATACATAACATAGTAACATACTTGATGAGGCTGAAAAAAGACATGCATCCATCAAGTACAGCCCAAAAACACCCCTATTGATCCAGAGGAAGGCAAAAAAGCCCTCTGAAGCATTTCCAATTTAGCCCCAGGTGGGTAAAAAAAATTCCTTCCTGACTTTAAATGGCATCCTATCTGCATTGAAGCCATCTGTCATAATTTTCAATATTGTTCTCTGCTAGACAGGCATCCATTGCTTTTTTGGAAAGCAGTTACATTATCTGCAAGTACAACATCCAGAGTCAAAGAATTCCATAGCTTTAAAGCCCTTACTGTAAAGATCCCTGTCTTTGTTTTAGTCAAAAATGCCTTTCCTCTAGTCTTAATGACCTCTTGTTCTTAGCTCAACTCTTTTTGTAAATAATTAATTGGATAGTTCTTTGTATTGACCTTGAATGTATTTGTAAATGATAATCATATCACCCCTCAGACATCTTTTCTCTAATGTAAACAAACCCAATTTGGCCAGCCTTTCTTTATAATTCAGATCTTCCAATCCCACTTATAACTTTAGACCAATTTGAAAAGGTTCAGTTTACAATAACTGCCATCTATCATTTAACCAGTTCTTAATCCATGTACAGATAATACTGCCCAAACCGAAGCCTTTTAATTTATGCAGTAACCTGTTGTGAGGCACTGTATCAAAGGCTTTTGCAAAATCCAAGTATACTACATCAACAGCAATTCCCTTGTCCAAAATACTACTTACTCTTTCATAAAATGAAATGATATATTATTCATGAAACCATGCTGATTCCTACTAATAATATTGTTTGCCTTCACATAGTTCTGAATACTGTCAGTTAGTAATCCTTCTAGTATCTTACCCACTATGGAAGTCAAGCTCACAGGTCTATAATTTCCTGGTTTGGATCTTGCTCCCTGTGGAACTACATTAGCCTACCTCCAATCACAAGGCACTATGCCTGATGAAAGTGAATCAATAAATATTAAGTATAATGGTCTTGCTATTACTGAACTAAGTTCCTTAAGTAACCTTGGGTGTATACATCAGGTCCAGGTACATTATTCACCATAACACTCTCCAGTCTCTTTTGGACCTTGTCCTCAGTAGCCATATAAATGATGGAGGAAATTCCATGGTTTTGTCTGTTTGTACTAAAGAAAACAAAATGAAGGATCGCCACACACAGGAGCCAAATGTTTGAATTACAGCACGAAGATAGTACAACAGCAAAAAGTCAACAACAAATACCAAAACGAGAGGAAGAATTTTATTCAAATATTTATAAGGATGATAATAACTGAATGCAGTGCCAAAAGCTGTGGTAGAAGATTTAGTGGAAGAAGTAGAAGCTGCAATAAAATCAAGGAAAAACGGCAAAGCAGCTGGACCTGATAAAGTCACTATTAACAAGCCGGAGGTCAACCCTTATTCAATGCCCTAGCTAAATTATTTCCAAAATGCTGCCACTCAGCAGGGCGTCTGAAACATGGAAAAGTGAAGACATCATTCTACTGCACAAAAAAAGTGATAATGTGGATCTAAAAACTACTGACCAGTAGTCTGCAAGGTTTTCACAAAGGTAGTTTTAAGAATAATGGACACAGTCCTTAATGCAGCACACCCCAAAGAACAAGCATGTTTCAGGAGCGGTTTCAGTACAATGGACCATATCCAGATGGTACAAAAAGTTATAGAGCAGCAAATGAATACAACCTTCCATTATGCATAGCCTTCATTAACTACAAAAAGACCTTTGAAAAAGCAAGACATACTTACTATAAATATCAACCAAAAAATATGTAGAGCTTACATCAATATCCACAATTCAATATATGAAAATGCAGCTGCATCAATACAGGTCAACAATGATAAAGTCCAAATCAAAATAGAAGAGCTTTTCCACAAACTAAATTGGGACAAAAAAGGACTTAAGATCAATGGAGACTACCTACATAATCTCAAAATCATACTCTTTGATGTAGTCCTGATGAACTTCAGAATACATTGAAATTCTACAACAGGAAAGCAAAAATGTTGTTCTGAAGATATGAATATCAACAAAACACAAGTCATACTTAACAAATCTTCCATACCAAGGAAAATCACTGTAAATGGACACAAACTAGATGTTAGCAGTCTGAAGACTTAAGTGCACAATAACAGTAGTACAACTGGTAGCAGGTTGCTCAATAAAATGTAAGTAGAAGGAAGAAGCCAGTGAGCCCAACAAACCCTTGAAAAAAAAACAAAAAGAGGGTAAAACAACCAAGAGTGCGGTACCAAAAAAGGATGAGACAAGAGAAGAGTCTGGAACAGGCTAAAAATTGGGGCTGGACAGATGGACGTGTGCTGATGACAACCAGACCTTGTCCACTACTTGAAACAGAGGACCGGCTTGTCAGTGTTTATCGGCTTGACTTTTGTAGGCAACTTGGGCTTGTCATAAGAGAGTGTTTAGTTCATGGTGTATTTGCTGTAGTTCTAAAGTGCGTTGACTGGCATCAGGAAAAGAAGAGGATGGAGGTAAATCAGGCGAGACTGCTGGATGGAAGCCATTTGCAGCGTAGAAAGGAGATATTTTAATGGTGCTGTGGTATTGGTTGTTTTATGCAAACTCAGTTTGGGGTAACAGCTGAGACCAATTGTCTTGTAGATGGGAGAAGATTCAGTGCAGATACTGTTCTAGGTTCTGGTTTGTCCTCTCCTTTTGACCATTGGTCTGGGGATGGTACCCGGCGGATAGGTTACACACAATGTTCAGATTGGAACAAAGGGCATTCCAGAATTTAGACGTAAACTGTGGCCGCCTGTCTGTTGTGATGGATCGGGAAAGTCCATGTAAATGGAATATGTTCTGTAAGAATGCCTCTTTCGTGCAGACTGTAGTATGGAGACTTACAAGGGGTAAGAAATGGGCCATTTTTGTATATCGATCGACCACAACCAGTATGGTATTTTATTTGTTGAATCTGGCAGGGGAAGAAGAAAACCAGATGGTCTGGTACGTCTGCTCTTGGATCTGTGGCATATATCGCAGGAGGTTGCATATTTTTCTATGTCGGAACGCATCGCAGGCCACCCGAAGTGTCTACTGACGTTCTTGTGTGTTTTCTGGATACCCCGATGTCCTGCCGCTGGGAGGTCGTGGAATTGGTGGAGGACCTCAGGGCGCAAAGGTGGTACGTAGACATGGTCTTGTTTGAACAGCAAGCCATCTATGTCAGAGCGTACAGTGTGACTAACAGGGGAGTGGGTTTTGTCTCTTGTTTGATTTTGCTCATCAGGTTGCTATTGATGGCTAGGAAATGGTGAGGAGGTAAGATAGTATCCAGAGGACTGCGCAATGAGTCAGGAACATTGTATAGTTGGGAAAGGGCATCCGCTTTCCGTTCTTTGCCCCAGGCCAATAGGTTATATGGAGAGAGAATCTTGAGAAAAACAGAGCCCAACGGATTTGTCTAGGTCGAAGTCTGAGAGCAGAATGCAGATATTCCAGGTTTTGATGATCAGTGTAAATGCTGACTGGGGTTTCAGTACTTTCTAGTAAATGCCTCCACTCTTCTAGTGCCAACTTGATGGCTAGAAGTTCTTTATCGCTGATGTCATTATTTTATTCGGCTGATGACAAACGGCGAGAGAAATAGGCCACCGGATGGAGTTGGTCTTTCATCCTCATTCGTTGTGACAACACAGCTCCTGTGGTGCTGTAGGAAGCATCAGCCTCTATGAAGAAAGGCCATGTGACATGAGGTTGACGGAGCACTGGAGCTTGAGTAATGGCGGTCTTCACAGAGTCAAATGCCACATGTGCCTGGTCAGACCACAGAAACTGCCCATCCTATTTGGTGAGATTAGTGAGAGGAATAATGATACAGGAGAAGTTCTGAATAAAATACCTGTAGAAACTGGCAAAGCCTATGAATCGTTGGATGACTTTCTTGTCTGATGGGACTGGCCATTGCAGGACTGAAGCTGTCTTTAGTGGATCCATCTTAATGCACCCTTGAGAGATCACAAAACCTAGGAAGGCTATTTCTTGGACTAATATGCATTTCTCAAGTTTTGCATACAGGCCATGGTCACAGAGTCTGGAGAGGACTGTCCTCATGTGTTGTCTGTGGTTGGAGATGGAAGTGGAGAACACCAAGATGTTGTCTAGATAGATTATCAAAAACTGATCCAGAAAATCATGGAACACATTGTTCACAAATCTCTGAAAGGTAGCTGGGGTGTTACAAATCCCGAACAGCATGACAGTGTATTCAAAGTGACCATAACATGTATGGAAAGCCGCCTTCCACTTATCCCCCTCCCTAACAGACACCAAATTGTAGGCACTTCGCAAGTCAATCTTCGTGAAAATGCAAGCAGTTGAAATGCGCTCCAACAGATCTGATATGAAAGGCAAGGGATAGCGATTCTTGATGGCTATCTTGTTCAACTCTCTGTAGTCAACACAGGGTCGTAAGCCCCCATCCTTCTTGGGAGCAAAAAAGACACCCACCCCAGCAGGAGAGGTGGATGGACGTATGAAACCTCGTTGAAGAGTGTCAGAGATGTAACACTTAACAGGAAGGGGTATACATGAACGTAGGGTATAGCTGCTCCTGGGAGTAAATCGATGGGGCAGTCATAGGGTCAGTGAGGAGGAAGGATGGAGGCTTGACCCTCATTGAATACATCAGCATAGGACTGATGCTGCATGGGTAACTTAGGCATGTTGGGAAATGACAGGATGGCAAATCTGCTGGACTGGAGTCGGTGCATCTTGCAATGGTTGGACTTGAAGTGGATCATGGAGAAAGACCAAGAGATGGTGGGATCATGGGTCCGCAGCCAAGGAAGGCCAAGAACCACGGGAAAAAGAAGAGGGTAGAACATCAAACTGGACATCTTCTTCCTGGACCTCTGGTATCATTAACTGAACTGGATGGTCTCCAACAGGATGGGCCCAGATTGCAGAGGACTCTGGTCGGCCATCCAGACAGTGAGTGGATATTTCTTCTTCTGGAGAGGGCTACCCAATGTGGTTGCACATTCTTGGCTAGTAAAGATCCACTCGCACCGGAGTCCATCATGGCGACGATCTCACTCCGTTGGTCCTCCTACTCTAACAAGACCGGGAAGGAGAAGTAAGACAAAGCCATAGTAGGGCACAAGGTAGATTCAGGGTAGGCAGTGCATGGATTACCTGGTGTGGGCTGGGGTCAGACAGGACAGGTCCGAAGAACGTGCCCACTGCCACCACAGTAAAGGCACAGTCCCTGTTGCCTGCAACATTCTTTCTCAGATCTGGAAAGGGGCACCCAGATGGCTCAGAGCTGCATGGGCTCTTCGGGCATACTTACTGATGGAACGGGAGATGGATCAGAGCCTTGAACAGGAGTGGGAGTAGATCGATATGTGGGGATAGCAAAGGTAGCCAGGCGTTCCCGACATTTATCCCTGAGTCTTCGGTTCATTTGTATGACCATTAGGACTAGATCTTCTAATCTTGCTGTTAGGTTAACTCTGGCCAGCTTGTCCTTGAGGGTGTCAGGCAACCCATGCTGGAACTGGTCGAACAAGGCGGCTCCATTCCAGTGGGAAACACCGGGTAGATGACAGAACTCCATGACATACTCTTCTATGGGTTTTCTACCCTGGGTAAGGTTACGCAAAGTTCTCTGTGCCAAAGCCACATGGAGTATTCAGAGAGAACAATAATTTCCATGCCATGACAAAAGACCTGAATTCAGTTCTGTGTCTGTCGAAAAGGTCCGGAAGAGGTACCCTAGGTTCCAACGGGTGACGTTCTTCAGTGTTCGGGCTAGGTGGCCTGCTAGTGGCAGGTGCAATGGGAGCGGGAGAGGTTGCGGCCTGTAAGTCATTCAGTTGCTGTTATAACTAACCTTGATTGGCCTATAGGTCCTGGACGGACTGGGTCAGAGCAGAGATCTGGTTGCCTAGGGTGTTGAGAGCTTCCAGGAGTTTTGCAGGCTTCATCTTCACAAGGATATTGCTCTGATATTCTGTTAGCGCCTGAAGACTTAACTGCAAAATAAAAGTAGTACAGTTGGTAGCAGGTTGCTCAATAATATGTACATAGAAGGAAGAAGCCAGTGAGTCCAACAAACCCCTGAAAAACCCCAAAAAGAGGGCGTTTCAGTTTGTGGCTTTGGGTGAATTAATTTGGCTCAAAAGGTTTCACAATAGCAGCTGTGTTAAAATCAATGTATTTGTGAAGAAACTCATAACCATGCGTTTTTTACAAAATGGTGTCCTCAGCCATGTGGCTATGAGAACAAAGACAAGCTGGGTGCCTAGCAAGATGGAGTTAGACCATGTGTTTGCTCTGAGATGGAAATCTAATAGCAAACACAAGGCCAGGGCCTACAGCATGCTCACACTACATAGACAGCAACACAGCTATCAGAAGCAATATGAATTTACCCACACCCAAAAAGCCAACCCTTAAATAAAGGATATATCTAGAGAAATTTGTCCTAATGACCAATACCACAATTAACACAATAACACCCCAGTACTAGCAATAAGCAATAATATTTAATAACAAACAATAATATTAAAAATACACTGTATATTATCAAATATATTCTAGCTAAAACATCTAATAATTAGATGATTACTTACTGCAGTGCAATTGAGCACAATATGCAACAGTTATAGTAGAAAACACTATACGTTGGATACTTGGGGTATTTTTCCTAGAAATATTGTATAAAAAGAAACAATAAACTTAGTTTCTATACTCATCTATCTGGAAAAATGAGGATGGTGCCGCAGGGGAAAAGCAGGCCAGGATCCTGGAACAGTTCTTGGGGCCTAGGCAAGACATGGCCACCTTGCAAGATTTTGGGCCTCTCCAGCCCATGCTGCTGGTCACATTCTCCCTTCCATGGCTCTCCTGCTCCAAGACTCCTCTTCCAAAAGGCTGCCCCCTTTGACTCTCTGCACACCTCTTTTATTGTTGACAAGCCCCACCCATCTCCAGCCCACTTTCACCTGACTGATACACCCCTCTCCTTCCCCCAAGAAGGTCCTTTCTTTGTCCTTTTTCCGCCCAAACAGACCAGGGAAAAAATAACAAAGAAACAAAGGAAAATGGCTGTGAGCTAAATGTGGGATGTATGACATGAGAACATAACCATGCAATGGATACAGTTTGCTGCAACTTATCTGTGTCCATAACAGAGGGATAAACAACCAAGAGCGTGGTACCAAAACAGTATGAGACAAGAGAAAAGTCAGGAACAGGCTGTAGGCCGGGTCCGGCAGCAAGGGAGCAAAAACGGTAAGACAGACCAAGGTCAGGACTGGCAGAAAAGGTGCAAAAAATGGTAGGACGGACTGGAGTCAGGGCTGGCAGCAAAGGAGAGCAAACGAGGGACAAGAGCTGGGTCAAACCAAGAAAAATCATATAGCGAATATAAGACTCAAAGACACAAAGGCTAGGAACACACTCAAATACTAGAGCGCTCGAGGTCTGCCTGACCGGGCTTCTTGCAAGCCTTGAGTGGGTCTGACGTTATGATGTGTGACATCAGCCGAAACCCGTAAATAGCACAATCCTCTCCGCATGCCTGTATGGAGCGGCAGCCGGCCGAGGTAAGGGCATCGGATGTAACACTACAAGAATTGGACCTTGGACAGGAAATGTCAACAGATGAAAACACCAGGGTGGAAATTGAGCAACAAATAAAACTGGGATGGAAAACATTTAGAAAACGTATTAGTCCTGTATTTAGGACAAATTTGCCAGTCTGTCTCAAGCAAAAGTTTTTTTTCCAATGTGTCCTCCCATTTCTTACATATGGCTGTGAAACATGGAGACTGAATGCCAAAGCCATTCAAAAACTTAAAGTTTCACAGAGAACTATGGAGAAAGGGAAATTTGGAACATAACAAAAATGTCTATGACATCACTGAAAGAGTAAAGTGCCTAAAATGGAAATGGGCAAGACACATATCATGAAGACCTGATGGCAGATGGACCAAAATAATTTTGGAATGGATTCCACTCTATACTAAACACCCAAGAAGAAGACCAAAGGCAAGATGGGTAGATAAGATTGCCAAATGTGTTGGTACACAGTGGCAACAAAAAGCTCAAGACTGAAGTTACTGGAAACTTACTGAGGAGTCCTTCATCCTGCAGTGGATTATATATATATATATATTAGAAAGGGACTATTTAAATTTCACTTATTTACTCATTTCTAAGTTTTGGTACATATAACGTTACGAGAAATGTAAATTTTGTGTTGAAATATTATTTTTATAATACTGATTATGATTTCACAATGCTGTTTTTAATTACTGTATATTGTGTGGACAAACACTTCAATTTTCATTGCATTCACCAGCTTTGAATATCTCATAAATACATTTTGGTATAATTGCAGCATTCTTTGTTGTATTCTTTAGAACCACTCCTAAAGACTGACAATCTTATTGAGAAGTCCGACTACATGATAGTAAAATACCAAGATGTCCATATTGAAAGGAATAGTAATGTTTCACAATTAAAGCAGATTTGAGCCATGGAGAGTGTTATTTCATTACTGTCAGAGTTGTAGTTCAAGAGTAACTGAATGATAAAGTATCCCCCTCCTGCCACTTTTACTGATATAAAAGGCTCAGCTAAGAGCAGCAAGGTGGTGTCCAGGTGAATCGCAGAGAGGGACAATCTTCAATTAGAATAAGGGAAAAACCTGAAAAACCTGTCAAGAGGGGCAGGATTTTCATTGTTCTCACAGCAAGAAGATTGTCCCTTGCTGTGAGCTGTCTGGTTTCAACACCAGATTCCACATCTGAGGGGAGGTGGCTTAAGGGTAAAAGGGGCGGGAGGCGAAAACTTTATCATTCAGAACTACAACTCTGACAGTATTGAAATAACACTCTCTATGGCTCAAATATTATGAAGATTAATTGGAGCTGCTGTTTTTGTGAAATATTACTATCCCTTTAATATAGGTCTCCAATTTCCCAGAGTAAAATGATTTGGATACTGGAGTTGCTTGGATAAAACAATCTAGTGAACTCTAGAACATCATAGCATCATTGTACAATATGCAATATTACTCCAATGCAGATACTAATCAATTGTTGATCCTTCAACCGTTGGGGAATACAACTCCCATAATTTTGATACACCCTCTCCATAGAGGAGATGAAGGGGGACATTGTGGAAGAGGGGCATAGCGGAGATGAAGGGGCACATTGTGGAAGAGGGGCATAGCGGAGATGAAGGGGCACATTGTGGAAGAGGGGCATAGCGGAGATGAAGGGGGACATTGCGGAGATGAAGGGGGCATTCGGAGATGAAGGGGGCATAGCGGAGATGAAGGGGGCATTGACCAGGCACCCTCCCCTCATCAGAGCAGGGGGTGCCTGGTGTCGCCCCATTGAAGTCAATGGGGCTCGGGTGCTCGGCCGAGCACTCGAGCCTCAGGGGGTGCTCGGTCAGAGCACCCGAGCACCCGAGCATCGGGGTGCTCGCTCAACACTAGTTACTTCCAGTATATGATCTTAAAATAATTATAAAAAAAAACTTTAGCAAAGTGAAAATAAAAATTCACACACAAGGAAGATACCCTGAGCCACTGAAAAGTCTCTTCTCACAAGAAAGCTCAATTTCTTTAGACAAGATTACTTTAGTAGATTGTAGCATATGTATACATGTTCAATGAACTGGGGTAAGTGGTTAAGGGTTAAGGAATTGCAGCAGATCTCTGTTCTTTAGCACAGGCAGCAAACTGTCTTCTGGTTCCATAGTGAGCTATAGGAAGATCCCAACATCTCCAATCTCAGGCTGGCGCTTGGGACTGTAGACTCCAACAGCAAATGCCTTATTGGTGCTTAATACATGTGGCGATGTGTAACATTATCATATAAACACACCCACATGAATAAGACAGTGGCTCATTAAACTGCATTTCCATATGAAAATAAGCTGTTATTGAGCAAAATCTTAAACTGTCAAAGGCATGACAGGTTCATTGCATGTTGGAAGATTGTGGCGGATTGGTTACAGATTCAAAGGGATATGATGGATGGCAAAGACATCATAATACATACTGTTAACATGCCATTGACCCAAATTTGCCACCCTTTAGTGCATCTCACTTCCCATCTAGAAAATTAAACAATCACAGTGCTATAACTTATTTTCAACATCTGGGCTATGGTATATTAAATCAATGTTCCAGTTTTTAGACCCTTTGTACTAATCGGGTTCAATGGGAAACCACTGTCATTTTTGCACTACATATTTCCATGCAAGTAGTGCACCTCAGGCATATGAGAGAGTAAGTAAAATATATTCCTCACACCTCAGAGCACAACAATTCGCCAATGAATTTAGGTGTGTTTATTACCGAAGGAATATGGTTAAGTATATATATTGTCCTCAAATTCCAAACTGTTTTTTATCCATAAGGAATTTAGAAGGACAGTCAGGTTAATGCATTGATTACGGTTGTTAGACTTGCTTTATAATGAACCAATTCACCTTCAGCTCAGTTTTTCCATGATAACACAGTGGGTCAAGAGGTCCAGGCTCTAAGGAGCCATTACAAACAATACAAATTAATTAAGATAAAAAAATAAAAATCATATTTCTTTTATAGAGATCCAAAGTAAAAAAAAAGGTATAGAATGCTGATGATCTTATTCCATGTAATTGGAATACTATTTATTAACCCCTTGGATGCTAGAGAGGTTTCCAACTCATTTCTAGCACCCTGGGATTAAGATCAAAGTTAAGCCCTATTTACATTGGTGACTTAAAAAAGGCCATAGTGAAGAACTGTAGAAGTCACTTGGTGGGTAAAGGATATTCACCTTTGATTTCCTGTGTTTACCAAGAGATGCTCGTGCATGGGGTGGCATGGTAGGTATGTGATTGTCTGACAACCATGTGCAACCTCCAGTGATGGTGTGTGAATTATCTACATGGTGTTCCAACAGAATAATGTGCAAATCAAACATGCTGCAACAACTTACGACATGCTGCACAAGGGTTTCACTGGTGACCATGTGAGCAGGCCCATAGACGATATTGTGTTATTGTGATAAAAGCAGTGTTAGAAATATGAACAGGACATTAATGTAAAAACTACATATTTTTTCAATTCAAATCATGTTCATGTGGACTTGAGAAACTCGGGTTTGATTTCCTTTTATTTATTTTTTTTGTCTCCTGTGAATTGATTGCCTTTGTACTATAAGTCAGAGAAAATAAAAGCTATGAGCCATATGCCCCATGAAAAGTGGAGAAATACAAATTCTCATAATTCTTATTGATTTAAATCATACTTTTAATCCCCGACTGCTAGTAAGATCTCGTGTACAAAAGAAATGAACGGTGATTAGGGATGTGAGGAAGTTTCCATTTCTTCCTTGCAAGAATTCCCATGGAAAGGGAACCATACTTCTCTTTTCTGAGGAAATTGCAGCAGGCCAAACATACCATTGGAAGGTAAGAATGCATCACAAGATACACATTTCATGTATATATACTCTGTGGAATTGGTAGACAGACAAGGCCTTCCCACTAAATTGGAAAGCCCTACTTTCTGGCTGTAAAGTTTTACACCACCCTATTTGTGATAAAAGACTTCTTTATGGAGGCATATGGGGAGTGCATGTTTCCAGTATATCATGAATTAAATAAAAGTTAATATTGTTGCAGATACTCCAGAATGCATGAGCCACTGATTGATTCACTTGTGTTCATGTAAGAATTTCCTCAGAACCTGCATCATTGGGGAGGGCTGAGGACTGGTTTGAGTGCCCCACATTAACATTAAGTAGGCAGTGGTAGATACCATGATACATTGACCCTCAAATTTGTTATAATTTTATCCACACCTTTTTTTTCTTCATCTGTTAGCTACATTTTCTGCAATTTAACTCCCTGGATTAAACAGAGGGTGTGAAGGGATTTTAGCATGGTTGAGTAATTCATTATTCAGGCTATGCCACACAAGTAAGAGAGCTCACCTCTTCATAGGTTAGACTTCTTAACTACTAAATCAAATAGTTCTAAAACCATAACAATGATTGAAAAACAAAATGTACAAGTTATAGGCAGTTTAAATAAAAGCTAATTTTGTTACTCCGGTCAGTTTTACTGGATGATAAATCTCACTACTTTTCCACTGAAGAAATGATTCACAAATAATTTTCCAATACATTTACTGTAGGTGTCAGTGGCAGGTTTCTGATAAATATATGGATGTATTATTATTCAATTTTCTGCAAAAATACAGTTCTTCTTTAATAAATTCCCCTGAAACAGTTCAAAAGATAGAAGTGTTTCTTAGGAAATAACTGTGTCCAATGCTGAATCAATCAATGTCAAGTAAATGAACGATTATAGTCCTGCATACTATTAATATGAGTGATGGTTCTAAAGCCTCAGCATCAGCTTGAAACTCTTGTATTTTAGCCTTAGCTGTAATCAAGGCTGATTTACATGCATTTAAGATCTCCTCCTTCTTTGTGTACTTCTTGTACCCACTGTATAATGACTGAGGTAGATTACTGAGGATTATTGACTGATTTCTTAAACTTTAGACATTGTATAATGAATGTGAAATTCATGAGTTATGCTAGCTTAACAACCATGGGTTTAGATTATGGGCGGGCATTTTGCAGGGCTCTAGCCAGCCGTTGGCTGGGAATTGAACAACACCAGCGAGGCATGAAAATTGACCTACAGTATCTTGTTTTAGATGCTGTAATATAAAAGCAATTTGGGTTTAAGTATGTTCATTTAGCTTTCTGTCTGGAGCAGGCAGCCCTTAGGCTGCATGAGGCCCTCAGATGCTTCTCCTGTGACCTTCAATTTGTTCTCTTGTAGAGTAGGAAAAGGAGATGATTTTCCTATACAGCATCACACATGCCCTATTTTCACCATATGATCTTTAATGTGTACTGTACATCACAAGACAGATAGGGGAACAGATGGCAGTCCACAAATATAGCGGACAGCTATTTTGCACCTTACGGCACTTTGTCAAGGCAGTTACTAAAAGTATAGCTGTTGGCTATATTTGTGGACTACCCTATGTTCCTCTATCTGTCTCGTGATGCAGGGCACACATTAAAGAGCTTTTAATCAGGTAAGTGCCGGCTCATTTACTTCTTCCTCATATGCTATTGCAATTGCTTAAATTGTGTGTAGCCTAAGCACCAGAAAGATAAGTTGAGAGCACTGTCTTACCTTAGGAAGTTTGGAGTGGTGGAATTCTACAAGAGATATTTGCAACAATTTGTCTTCTGTTCCGATGATTAGTGTACCTGCAATTCCATTTCAACATATTAAATCTTAAACTTAATATGGCTAAGACAGAAATGAGCATATTCCCTCCTAATAACTCAGTGATCACACTTTAGCCTGATGCTCTTAACCCAGTTCTGTATTTCTGAATTGTACTATTACAATTTCTGTAAAGCTCTGTGTACATGTATGGTGCTATATAAATAAAGATACATACATACTGTACACACACACACACACACACACACACACACACACACACACACACACACACACACACACACATAAGCATATGTAGCCAGCTACTGTCTTCTTACAATTGTCCTTCCCCTCCTCCTCTGCCAGTCTCCTTCCTTTTCATCCAGTCAGTTTTCTTCCCTTACATTTTCCTTTAATCTCTCCCTTGTCAGTCTCCTTTCTTCTCCTGTGAGTCTCCTTCCCCCACCTCCCTCTGTTAGTGTCCATCTCCCTATGTAACACTCCTTCCCCTTCTCCCTCTTTAAGTCTACTTCCCCTTCTCCCTCTATCAGTCTCCTTCCCTTTCCTCCTGTCATGTCACTTCAATCTCTTCAATACCAATGTCAGTCTCCATTCCACTCCTCTTCTTTCAGTCTCCTTATTTCATGCTCTCTCTGTTAGTCTCCTTTCCTCTCCTCTTTTGTCAGTCTCCTTCACTCTCTTCTATCAGTCTCAGTTTCTCTTCTGTTCTGACAGTTTCCTCCCCTCTCCTCCTCTGTCAGTCTCCTTCCCTGTCCTCCTCTGTTAGTCTCCTTCCTCATCTCACCCTGTAAGTCTCCTTCTCTATGTCTTTCTGTAAGTCTCCTTTCCCTTATCCCTCTGTCAGTTTATTTACCCTTCTCCCTCTATCAGTCTCCTACTCTTTCCTCCTGTCAGTTTCCTTCCAGTCTCACTTCCACTTGAATCTCTCCCTAACTCAGTTTCCTTCCCTCTCCTCCACTGTCAGTCTTCTTTCCTCTTTTCCTCTACCAGTCCTTCCCTCTCTCCCTCTGTCATTCTCCTTTTCTCTACTATTCTATCAGGCTCCTTCCTCTCCTTCTCTGTCAGCCTCCCTTCCCTCTCCTGCTCTGCCAGCCTCCCTTCCCTGCCGGCTTGATTTCCTCTTCTGTCAGTCTCCTTCCCTTTCTTCCTTTGTCAGTTTATTTCTCTCTACTCCTGTCAGTATCCTTCCCTTTCTTCCCATATGTTTCCTTCAACCTTCCCCTCTGTCAGTCTTTCCTGTCTCCTTCTCTCCCTCTCTCAGACTACTTTGTACCCCAGCTCTGTCTGGCTACTTCTCTTCTTTCAGGCTTCCTTCCTTCCTGCCTTCATGTGCCAACTCCTTTTTCCCTCTCCAAAGGAAACAAACAAGAATTGGAGAAACAAACATCAGAGTTGGACAGCAACAATTATCAGTAAGAGAAAAACATGGTGAAAGGAGGAGTGTGCATCCTCAAAATAAATAGAATAAAAGGGAAGGTAGAATAATCTGAAAGTCATGCCAAAAAATGCACATAAATAAAATAATTATGTATACACATTGTAGTTTGAGGGTTTAAATGGATAGTAATGTTTCACAATAAAAGCATCTCCAATTAATATTCATGGTTTTTGGGCCATAGAGAGTGTTATTTCAATATTGTCAAAGTTGTAGTTCAAGAGTAATTGAATGATAAAGTATCCCCCTCCCGCCCCTCTTACTGGTGTAATACTGCTCACCACAGAGAAGCAAGACTGTCCGGATGGATGGCAGAGAGGAACAGTCTTCAGTGAGCATAAGGAAAAACCTGAAAAACTTCTCAAAGGAGCAGGGTTTACCTTATGCTCACAGTAAGAAGATTGTCCCTTGCTGTGAGCTGTCTGGTCTCAAGACCAGATTCCACTTCTGAGGGAAGGTGGATTACACTAGGTAAAAGGGGCGGGAGGAGGATATTTTATCATTCAATTACTCTTGAACTACAACCCTGACAGTATTGGAATAACACTCTCTATTGCTCAAATGCTATGAACATTAATTGGAGCTGTGAAACATTACTATCCCTTTAAGAATATACTGCACACATGTCATCAGACATTGCAAACTGAGGTAACAATGTTAATGTTGTATTGCTCTTCTGATTTTGTAGAAAATCAGTTAAAAAGGATTGGCTGAAAATCAACCCTCAATATGAGGCCCTTTGTGAAATTTGTTTTCCACTCACTGGTCTAGACTTTAGAGAAGGACAGGGCAACAAGAGACCCTCCAGATGTGGAGGATGATAATTACCATAATTCCCAGCCAGCTTATTCACAGCTGGAGGGCCTCTTGTTACCCAGTCCTGCTCTAGTGTCTAACATTTGTTAAAAATAAACATCTTGATTTTGTGTGTTTCTATTCATTTTTCCATTATTTGTAAACATAATTATTCAAGTAGCTTGGATTAAGATGTAGATTTTATTTGAAGCCCATGTTTTTCATGTCAATTGTGAGCAGTTAGTAATGCAAATACTTAATCTATAGCAAATCAATTTGGCATCCATTAGAGCGTAATGTTGCCTTTCAGTCTTTAGTCAGTCATTTTCCATTCAAAGAGCATTCATTTTCATCGTTAAGACTGTCAGAGAAGTTTTCAGTAATGGGTTAATACAAATGCCTGGCTAGTTAAAACACTGATGCCAATAAAAAGAAAAAAAAACACAAACAATACATCTGGGCTATTTAGCTTTGCATAATACTGAATGGCTTGTTGATACACAACATATTGGTACAATTACTATACATTTCCCTCTTGCATAGTAACACTTGAAATATCCCACAGTCACCGTGCAGGAAATTTGCAAAACCAAGAATTATAATCTGAAAAGTGCTTTTCAAAGTAGCAAAATAATAGATTCTTTAGATCTTTCTGTGGGAAGTTCAATTGCTAATTACTTATATTTATTTCGAGTGCCATTTTTAGAGGGTTTTAAGCTGACCTATAAATGTAACTTTACATACTTAGGTTACAAGTGGTCTATGATCTTTGATTAGCAGAAAACATGTTCTTACTTTGCTACAGTTAGAAAGAGATTAATTTTGTTTTTTAACTTTCTAGTACTCAATTAAATATGATTGAGTAAATGGAACATTTGTATAAAAGTGGAACAGTGCAATTCTGAGGTAAGCCAACATCACCAATAAAAATGTCAGGTTCTTTAAATGAAACTTTTAATGCCTTGAATGGTAAAGAGGTATACCACTAATTGTGTATGTGGTTTAACAAGGAGAACAATATGTTTAATGTATGCTATAATGTCATAGTTTCCTGAAAAAATAAGATGTAGTAGCTCAGAAATATTCGCTGATCATTATTATATTTATAAACATGTACGCTCACACACAATCATATGCATGTGCTCAAACACCCACACACTTTAAAGTGTTAATAATGCCACAGAATAAATATTTATCATCTTGTATTGCTTAACAAGTTGAACTAAATGCAAAAAACGCTCTCTCTCAAACCGCTGTGAAAGTTTGACATTACCTGCTGTCCGCTGTAAAGCTGACAGCAGGAGATCCGTGTAGGCTGACACGATGAGGCTCTTCAGCAGAGCTGCAATTGCGTTATTTAAAATAAATTACTTCATTGGATTGGTCTACAAAGTGTGCTTGCAAACCAGGCACACTTTGTAGACCTTTCCAATGAAGTAATTTTATTTAAATAAAGTGATTGCGGCTCTGCTGCAGAGCCGCCAGTTGGTCCCCGGACAGTGCTGACGTCAGGGAAAGAGGAGGGAGGAGGGAACTTTGAATAGGAATTTCTCTCAAACCATAGCGGTTTGAGAGATAGGGTTTTTTGCATTTAGTTCAACTTATTAAGCACTACAAGATGATAAATATTTATTCTGTGACATTACTAACACTTTAAGATAATTATATGAAAGTATTTTTCCAGGAAGAATACACTGAGATTGTCTCTCATTTTCAAGTATGTCCTGGAATCATTTTTATCTACCTCAGAGGGATAAAAGGCCAAGCTTACTTTGCCTGGACTCGAACCTGCAACCTTTTGGCTTGAACAGATTCTACAGCTGGTGATGCACACACCAATATATAGATAGATAGATAGATAGATAGATAGATAGATAGATAGATAGGTAACAGAAAGGATGGGAGACAGCACCAGTGGGACATTTTGAAAAAAGATTTAATGACACAAATAGGGCACAAAAACTGGTTAATGTTTCAGTCCTACATCAGGGCCTTTCTCAAGACAAATGGCTCAAAAATGGAGGGTGTGTTAAACAGACTGTGAAGGCCTCTACACGTGGCCCAGGGTTGAGTGGTGACATCACTCGTCAGCTGCCAAAATGTGGACTACAGAGAGTGACAACATCACCCAACTGTGAAATAGAATGGGCAAAAAGAACTGTATAGTATAATAAACATAGCAGTGCTTAAATATAATGTTAAAATAATGTACAAAAAGAAGAAAAAACAAAGAATCAATCAGATACCTAGAGAAATAATAAAAAGATAACTGGATTCAACTTAACATATCAACAGTGTGAGTAAAACAAAGCTGCCCAGGGACACAGTCTCCAGTGCACTCCGCAGCACATCAGTTGAAAATGATAAGAAAAGCATGCAGTGAGACAAATGAAGAAACAGTGTAGCACAACATACTAAACAACTAATTATAAGATGATAATATGGGGAAATCCAATGTGTCAAATACTCATCCGGTGACCAGGAGAACAGCGGAGAGAGTCAGCATGTGAGATGCATTCGCTCTCCACTGTCTCACTGGTAAACCGGACGGACCCCTCTACTGTATAAATGAGAACTAATGAATTACTATGAGTCAGCCGTTATATAAAACAGTGTGGTACAAAGTTACTAATGACAACTGGTAATTAAGAAATATTTATTATAAATATCCATTGGAAACCTGTCCATGCTGGAATTAAAGAGGTCTTTAATGCCATTCAGGACAAATGATTCAACACCCCTAGAAAAGTATGTTTACTATCCCAAACTCCTATTCCAGATTAGTAGAAGCAGACATAATTAGTTTTGTAATTTAGGCCTTTTGGGGCCAAGGTGTTTAGTCTGTGAATCCATTTCTCCTCCAGTTGTAGTAGTTTTTTTGTCATCTTCAAGTGCCAATTTAGGTTGGTGATCAATCACCATATACTTTAAATCCGCCAAAGTATGGTTTGCCTGTATAAAGTGTTTGCCCACTGGTTTGTCACGTTTGTCTGATGCTGGTTCTATGATTAGCAATTAGTTCTTTGAAAGTTTTAATAGTTTTTCCTATGTAGAACAGACTACATGGACACACAATGAATTAAATGACATACTTGCTAGTACAGGTTAAACGATAGTTGATGTTAAATTTTTTACCAGTGTGTGGATGTTTAAAGAATTCTCCTACAATCAACCTGCGGCATGTGATACATCTTGAGCATCTAAAGCATCCATTTTTATCTGTAGAAAGCCAGGTTGAATAAGCACTTTTGTAGCAGTGTGTAGGGTCTGTCAGTACTAGTTTAACTCTAAGATTATGACTTTGTCTGAATCTATGCAGAGGTTGTTTGAAGATTTTGGGTAAGGTTGCATCTGTAGCCACAATGTCCCATATATTTTTAATAGCTTGTTTAATGGTATTACTGTGTGGGGTATATTTGGATCTGAACACTAGTCTTTCCACTTGAGCTTTAGATTGTTTCAGTTGAAGTAAATCACTTTGTGGAAATCCAAAGGCCCTGTCATAGGCCTCTTGTAAAGTGGAAGTGGCGTAACTCTTTGTCACAAAACACTGAAATAAATCTTTGACCTGAGATATGGCTTGATCTCTGTTGGTGTTGTTGAGGATGACTCTCAGGAACTGTGAGTAAGGTACCCCAGTTTTTATGCGTTTAGGGTGAAAACTCTGATAGTGTAAGAGAGTATTTATATCAGTACTTTTTGGAAAATTGGTGGTACCTAATCAGTTATCGCTGCGAAACACAGTGAGGTCCAAGAAGTGAACCTCCTCTGGATCTGCTTGCCAGGAAAATTTGACAGGGCTGTTTAAATCATTCAGTTGTGTGGCAGCCTTAGATGAATGGTAGGTTTCAAGCAAGCGAGTACGAAATGGCTCAGCTACAAAACACTTGCCTACTGGGGTATCTGGGGGTGCCGCAGCCTGGTTAGCCAGAATTTCCTCCCCCAGTGGCGAAGTGATGCTAGTACGTAGGATAGCCAAGATGCGATCAGACTGAATGAGGGGTACGGGAACCTCATCTTTATCCATCTCTGGCCCAAATTGCCTGGACAGGGCATCAGCCCTAACATTCTTGGAGCCAGCCAAGTAAGAAACGATAAAGTTAAAGCGGGATAGAAACAAGGCCCATCTGGCCTGATGTGAGGACAATCTCTTAGCTTCTGAGAGATATGTCAGATTTTTGTGGTCTGTCAGGATTAATACAGGAGTTCTAATACCTTCCAGCAAGTGACGCCATTCTTTCAGAGGGAGAATGATAGCCAGGATTTCTCTGTCCCCAATCTCATAGTGACTCTGGGCACTAGACAGCTTTTTAGGGAAGAACCCACATGATCTCAGAGTACTCCCGGCAACAGGACACTGTGACAGTACTGCCCCTACCCCATTCTCAGAGGAATCAACCTCCAACATAAATGGAAGGGAAGGGTTGAGGTGGGACAGTACAGGAGCAGATGCGAAAGCGGACTTAAGTGTCTCAAAAGCATGATCAGCTGCCTCAGACCAATTGGATGGGTTGGCACCCTTGTGCGTAAGGTCAGACAGAGGTTTAACAATAGTGGAAAAGTTCCGAATAAACTTCCTGTAATAATTTGCAAACCCAAGAAAGAGCTGAATTGCTTTTAACCCTTTGGGTCGTGGCCATTGTAATACCGCTGCGAGTTTCTCCTGATCCATAGCAATACCATCTCTAGAAATCATGAAGCCCAAAAAAGGCACCATGGACCTGTGAAACTCGCATTTCTCAATTTTACAAAATAGTTTATTCTTGCGTAATCCGAGCAAGACTTCTGACACATCCTTGATGTGTTGAGACAGGCTAGACGAGTGTATGAGTATATCATCTAGGTAGACTACTAGGCAGGACTGTAGCATATTGCGGAGGATATTAATAAATTCTTGAAATACAGTGGGTGCGTTACAAAGGCCAAAAGGCATGACTAGGTATTCATAATGTCCAGATCTGGTATTAAATGACGTTTTCCACTCGTTCCCAGCTCTTATTCTGATCAGGTTATATGCAGCCCGTAGGTCCAACTTAGTGAAAGTAGAATAACCTTTTAACCTGTCAAATAGTTCGGTAATGAGTAGTATGGGATAGGCATTTTTGGACACTAGTTTATTCAGTCCCCGGTAATCGATACAAGGTCTCAGCTCGCCATTCTTCTTTTTGACAAAAAAGAAACCAGCCCCTGTGGGCGAGGTAGATTTCCTAATAATCCCTTTTTAAGGGCATCATCAATATATTCCTCCATGGCCTGATTCTCCTTGCACAAGGAGGCACAGAGCCAGGAGGCAAATCAATAGCGCAATCGTATGCCCTATGCTGGGGCAAAGTGCTAGCCTCTCCCTTACTGAAAACATCACTGAATTGGTGATACTCAGCTGGCACGGAGTGAGAGGTACACATGATCTTAATTGGATGAGTCACACAATGCCCCATACAGTACTCAGACCAAGACATGATCTCACAAGTCTGCCAGTCAAACTGGGGATTATGCAAATGTAACCATGGAAACCGCAGAATGACCGTATGATGAGGAGAATGGATAATCTGAAACCACTGTTTCTCAGTGTGGAGAGCCCCAACAGTTATAGACATTGGAATAGTTTCCATAGTTATCTGAGCCGGATCTAACGGTCTTCCATCAATGGCCTCAATAGTTAAGGGAGATTCCCTCTCGACCAACGGAATCTGATGCAGCGCAGCAAATGAGCTGTCCATAAAGTATGTGGCTGCGCCGGAATCAAACACGGCCAGAACCTCCACCGAGTGTTCTGCATTTCTGTGTCTATCACCTGTATGGGGCTTCCATTGGCTGTCTGCCTTTAGCCCGCCTCACATTGCCTATTTAAACTTAGTTTGGGCACCCTTTGGTTGCCCTTTCGTGGTGTCTCAGACTGCATCCACTTTCACCATGCTAAAGAAGCTTGATGGGCGTTTTTGCTGTGTTCCTGGTTTCCTGAGTTCGTCCTGTTCCTGAGACTCCTGTCTGCTGTACTTGTTCCAGTGCCTGTTTTGATTGAAGTCATCCGAGGTTGCTGTTTCCTGCTGCCAGTCTCCATTGCTGTTCCTGATCCGGTTGACCGTCATTCTGCTGGTTCCTGCTCATCTCCTGCATCCGGTTCCTTCATCTGTGGCAACCTTGTTCCTTGGTCGCTCCGGCGACATTTTCACCTGTTGGTTCCCAGCATGCGGACGCTGGTTTGCTCCACTGCCTTGCAGCTACTACACTACTAGTCTGTGGTTACTAGCTCGCGGGCGCTGGTTCGCTCCTTTGCCTTACGGCTCTATACACAATTATCTGTTGGTTCCCAGCGTGCGGACGCTGGTTTGCTCCACTGCCTTGCGGCTACTACACTACTAGTCTGTTGGTTGCCAGCGCGCGGGCGCTGGTTCGCTCCTTTGTCTTTCGGCTCAATACACAACTATCTGTAGGTTCCCAGCGTGCGGACGCTGGTTCACTCCACTACCTCACGGCCTACTATATGCATTGTTGGTTCCCAGCGTGCGGACGCTGGTTCGCTCCACTGCCTTGCGGCTACTATACTCTAGTCTGTTGGTACTAGCGCGCGGGCGCTGGTTTGCTCCGTTGCCTTACGGCTCTATACACAACTATCTGTTGGTTCCCAGCGTGTGGACGCTGGTTTGCTTCACTGCCTTATAGCCTACGATATGTCCAGACTGTTGGTTACCAGCGCGCCATTGCCTTCAAGCCTACTATTTTCTCAGTCTGTTGGTTCCCAGCGTGCGGGCGCTGGTTTGCTCCACTGCCTTGCTGCTTACTTGTATTAGAGTGTTGGTTCCCAACACGCGGGCGTTGGTTCGCTCTATGACCTGAAGGTCTACTTATCATCCAGCCTGTTGGTTTCCAGCGTGAGGGCGCTGGTTTACTACCTGCCTCATGGCTTACGATTCACATAGTCTGATGGTTCCCAGTGCGCTGTCCAGTCCTAGACAGCTAGTTATTCCCTCGGTACACAGGTACTGGGGTGTGCAGACTACCTGGTAATACCACTGGGCCTTGTAGCCTCTACCTACCATCTCCATACTATCATTGTCATCTGACAGTTATTGAGGCCACTGTGGTTGACACTTCCTCCTTAGGCTGCCTTGCCCAGTATATTGGTAAGGCCGGTAGAACCTTCTATTATTCCACCCTGAGGTTGCCTTACCCGGTATTGGCAAGGCCGGTAGAGCCTACTATTATGGTGTTCCGTTACGCTGCCTTGCCCGGTATATTGGCAGGGCCGGTAGAGCCTGTATCAGCTGGTGATCCATTAGGCTGCCTTGCCCGGTATATTGGCAGGGCCGGTAGAGCCTGTATTCTCCTGACTGTCTATTTGGCTGCCTTGTCCGGTATATTGGCAGGGTCGGTAGAGCCACCTTTTCATTGCTTGCCCAGGCTGCCTTGCCCAGTATATTGGCAGGGCCAGTAGAGCCTGATTCGCTATTGTTACTACCTATTTGCCATTCTATGTATTGTATGTATGTGCATAAAATCCTATGGGATTAGCTTAAACTTTTCAATAAAGTTGTTTTTTTACCTAAGCTTGCGTCTGAGAGTCTTAACAAACCGTGACAGTTCTGCCCAGGAAAATGCCACCTGAATCATGGGTTTCTGCATAATGTCTAGGGACTGCTGAACACCACCTAGGGCCTGTCCCCCAAGGTACCCTAGGTGTGTTCATTTCCCGGACGTACAGGACAGGTAAGCAACATGTGCCCAGCCTTGCCACAGTTCAGACATAACCCCTCCGGCGGTGTGGCCGTTCTTCCTTAGATAATTTGGTGAACCCAAGCTGCATTGGTTCGCTCAGAAGGCATGGGAGTCGAGGGAGGCATGGGTGGGACATTAAAACTGGTTTGTCCAACATTTCTGGACCGCAACTTGTGGTCTTTAGCCATAAGTCTCTCACGGATGCGAGAATTGATTAAAATAGCTAAATCAATGTATTCATCCAAATTACTAGGCACTTCTCTAGCTGCTGTTTCATCCTTAATGCGGTCAGCAAGTCTCTGAGCAAAAGCTGCCACCAGTGCTTCGTTGTTCCAACTTACCTCTGCTGCCAATATACAGAATTCAATGGCATAATCGCCCACAGTACGGTTGCCCTGCTGTATCTCCATAAGTCGTTTGGCAGCAGAGGTGGCTCTACCTGGAACTTCAAATACTCTCTGAAAAGTATGCACAAACTCCCTGAAGTTCCTGGTGCAGGGTTTAGCATTCTCCCACAGGGGGTTGGCCCATGCCAGGGCTCTGCCCGTCAATAGAGATATCATGAACCCCACCTTACTGAAGTCATTAGGAAAGGCGTAAGGGGTTAGCTCCAGAAAAATCTCCAACTGATTAATAAACCCCCTGCACAGTGTGGGTTCATCATCATATCATTGTTAAACCTCTGTCATATCCTTCACCTTTAATGTCTGAGGTCATGGCCCTTTCGTACTGTAACGGTTTGTTCGACACACAGACACAGTAGGTTTGGATAAAACACAGTTTTATTAAGCAATTAAGATCACAATAACCCTCACAGGTCCTGTAATATACACTTACTATAGTACAGCCACAAGACAGGTTATATAGAGGTAAGCCCACACAGGACCAGTATAAGTAAAGAGTCCATAACACATTATACTGACACAGGTCAGGCAGATCTTGTATGAGTCCCAGTGTATCGGTACTGCAAGGGTTAATAGCAGACAGAGAATGTAAACAGTCCCATGTGTGGTAAGGCCTTTTAAGGAGCTCACATAGAGGTGAGAGCTTAAGTACGCGTAACGCCCAAGAATAATTATACCAGGCAATGGTGGACTGCCTTAGCAGTAACGGAGGCTGAGCAACTTGAGCACTGCCGGAGCAGTAATGGAGACTAGGCAATGTGAACACTGCTGTAGCAGTAACGGATACTGAGTGACATTGACACTGCCGTAGCAGTAACAGAGACTAAGCCACGAGAGCGCTGCCGTAGCAGTAGAGGATACTAGGCAACTGGGGACTGCCGTAGCATAAACGGAGACTAGGCAATTGGATACTGCCGTAGCAGTAACGGAGACTAAGCCACTTGAGCTCTGCCATAGCAGTAATGTAGATTAGGCAACTGGACACTGCCGTAATAGTAATGGAATCTGAGCAACTCACCCTGAGAGGCACCCAACCTGGAGCGTAAGGCAGGCCAATAGGAATGTCGCCGGGGTGACACAGAGGCAACCGAGACCAAACTGCACAGCTGTTCACGGACAGAGAGAGAGAGAAGCACTACCCAAAACCGGAGACCGGTCAGGGTATGCAGAGGAGGCAGCAGCCCAACCGGGCGGGATCACACGGAGCAGGAACATCAGCCAATCCAAGTTGTTAGGCGGAGCAGGAACGTCAGCCAAGCCGGGTCGGTACACGGAGCAGGAAAGTCAGCCAATCCAAGTCGGTACACGGTGCAGGAAAGTCAGCCAAGCCGGGTCAGTACACAGGAGATGAGAAGCAGAATGGTCAGGCAGTCTGGGTCAGTGCACAGGCAGGAAATGAGATGCAGAGTAGTCAGACAGGCCGGGTCGATACACTGAGAGCACACAATAATCAGGAACAAGCGCTGGTACTGGAACACCACGAAAGGGCACTGGGGCTGTGCCAAAACCGAGTATTTAAGGACAATACTGGGCGGGACAATCGTAGATCAACCAGTAGGTGTAAAGCAGGAGAGTAGACTGACAAAATGTCGCTGAATAGCACAGGCACCGTGATAGTCTGTGGCTTATTTATATGACTTTGAGCATGTTGGAGCTGACTTTTCTTGTGCTTTTGTGTTAGTAGTGGTGTACGTCTTGGAGATCTTGCATGGAAACCTTCTACATTTAGTACGCACCTGTAACGGTTTGTTTGACACATAGGCACAGTAGTTTAGGATAAAACACAGTTGTATTGAAATCACAGTAATATAATGACCCTCACAGGTCCTGTAGTATTTAAGCAAAATAATACAGACACACGACAGGTTACATATACATATGCCTACACAGGTCCAGTATAACCATAAAGTCCACAACAGCATATACTGACACAGGTCAGGAAGAATACATTGAATTCCCAGGAGAAAGGTACTGCATGTGTTAATGGTCTTCAAAGAGTGTAAACAGTCCCATGTGAAGAGAGGTCTGTGATGGAGCTCACTCCATACAGAGAGCATAAGGATACATAACGCCCAGAAATAGGTTAGCACAACAAACGTGAACTGCCAGAGTAATATCAGGACTTGAGCAACACAGGACACTGCCATAGCAGTAACGGAGACCAGGCCACTTTCACTCTGCCAGAGCCATAACGGAGACAAGACCAATGGCACACTGCCATAGCAGTAACGGAGACAGGCCACTTGCACTCTGCAGGAGCAGTAACGGAGACAAGGCCAATGGCACCCTGCCATAGCAGTAACGTAGAATAAGCCACTTACTCTCTGCAGGAGCAGTAACGGAGACAAGGCCAATGGCACACTGCCATAGCAGTAACGGAGACAGATACTTGCACTCTGCAGGAGCAGTAATGGAGACAAGGCCAATGGCACACTGTCGTAGCAGTAATGGAGACTAGGCCACTTGCGCTCTGCAGGAGCAGTAACGGAGACAAGGCCAATGGCACACTGCCGTAGCAGTAACGGAGACTAGGTCACTTGCGTTCTGCAGGAGTGGTAATGGAGACAAGGCCAATGGCACACTGCCGTAGCAGTAACGGAGACTAGGCCACTTGCACCCTGCAGAAGCAGTAACGGAGACACAATTGAACCCTGCCGTGACCAGACTGACTGGGAAACCAAGCAACTCTCCCTGAGGTCGTAACCAACCGGAAGCAACACAAAATGCCTGATGGATAGGAATGTCGCCAAGGCGACACAGAGGCAGCTAGAGCAGGAACGTCAACCAAGCCGGGTCGAATCACGGAGCAGGAACGTCAGCCAAGCCGGGCTGGTACACAGGAGCAGGAACGTCAGCCAAGCCGGGTCAGTACACAAGAGCAGGAACGTCAGCCAAGCCGGGTCGGTACACAGGAGCAGGCGCAGAAGAATGGTCAGGCAATCCGGGTCGGTACACAGGCAGGAGACGAGATGCAGAGTAGTCAGGCAGGCCAAGTCGGTACACTGGGAATCACTGAGCAGAAACAAGCACTGGTACAGGAACACCACAAAAGGGCACCGGAGGGGTGCCAGAGCCCAGTATATAAAGACCATACTGGGCGAGACAAACACAGAATAGCCAATGGGAGCAAAGCACAGTGAAGACTGACAGAAAGTAGTAAGGGGAGCATGGGCACCGTGATAACACCTTACTGTGCTCACTGAAACCTCAGTGCCTGTTGCCACCAAGTCTTGCTGCAGGTTTTTTTCAGTCACTCAAGGGTTTCTTTCAACCTGCCTTCTCAGAAATCTGGTTGCAGCCATTGATAGCTTCCTTTTTTCTGCACCTTCCAGGTAGTGCAACCACTGTTCCTTTCACTTTGAACTTGAGAACTATGCTTTCAACAGTGTCTCTAGGAACATTCATTGTATTTGCTATCTTTTTGTATTCTGTTTCTTGTTTGTGAAGGGCAATGATCTCTCCTTTTAAGTTTTTGGACCATTCTTTTGACTTAGCCATATTTCTAACATGCAGTCAAACATGACACTCAACAAACCTCTAGCCAGTTCAGGTATTTCATGTGCTCCAGCTCAAGCACACCTGGTGCAACTAATGATTAGTTGCATCAAGTGTGTGTGAGACAACATCTGTTTTGTATATTTGTGCTGTTGTGAGGGATACTCTTCAGGGTTTTGGATAATTTTGAGACTGGAGAAGTCATTAGAAGTTGCATTTTCAGTTGAATTTGAGGAAACCACTTGAAGCATTCGTTGTGTTGAGCTAATTCAATTACTTTTGTTCACTGCAAACAGCTGAAAGTCTGTAAAATTTGATAATAAACCTGATTTGCAATGGGGGGTTAATAATTTTGATTACAACTGTATCTTATTGTAAACATAATATGGTTAAAATACTCTGCATGTTCGACTCCATAAAATATATGCAAAAAACTGGTTGCATAATATTTATTATTCTATGTTTATGACATATTCCTTTGTAAAAGAAGAATATTCATGAAATAACTTAAATACAGATTGAGAAAAGTCCATAAGCCTATTAAAGATCAGCATCACTGCAGAGAAATATATCTGACTGAACAGTAACCAAGCAGATAATAGCAAGTTACATTATGCAAGTTTCTTAGGCATAAAACTGTAACTGAAATCAGATGCAGCAAATTTACTTAAAAGGAAATTAAAACATACAGGATTTAAAATTTTTATTAGAAGTACTTGCCTATGCAGAGTCACTCCTTATATGTCTCAAGTATCTATCTTCACTTCACAATCTTGTCTTTGCTCATATGTCTTAAAAATCATTGGTGTGCCTTTTCTTTATGGGATTTCTCATAAATGAGTGTGAGAGTGTTTGTTGTGAGGAGGCTCAAAGGATATCCAAAAACACACACATCTGAGGAAAAATACTAATATATTATGATAAGAGACCTGCAAATATAAAAATAATATTGCACCTTTTTGATATTTTCAACAGACTCTGAAATACTGCTCAACCCACCAATCACTCAGTACTATCTGCACTTAATGGTTAACCATTATGATCAGTGAAACAGCAAGAAACCTCATTATAATTATTACCAAAACTACAAATGACATTATTTCTGTCTAAATACAACAGATAAAGGGTAAGGTCTTTATCTTTTGATGAAGGTTTAATTATGCACCAAAACAACAGATAAATGCATAAAATAAAAATCTAAAATCTAGCATTTGGCCGTGTGGCTTTTTCTGAAAGCAGTATATATTTCTTCTAACGCTATGCAACCTTCTCAGTATTCAGAAAACAATTTGCATCCCACCTACACCAATACCGTTCAATAGGCCACTCCTTAGTGTGATGATGTATATTGCCTCATTTGGACTGATGTGTGTGGGTGAGATTAAACCATACATTTATTAAAATAAAACAGCTTTCACTTTAAATAAGTGCAGGTTGCCATGGTTCTGCAAATTTGTATAGTGAAAATTGTGGGGATCTGTTGTGGATTCCATCAATTTGATCAATTCTACTTTTGACTTAGATAGTTGCATGTTCTAATTCATCTTATATTATTTGCTAGACACTTGAAACAAGTATACAATGATAAATACTTGAGCGATAAAAGTCCAAAATGACTTCCCATTACTTTTCCTAATGTTAATGACTTCATCAAGCTCTGAGTATTTAACCTCTTAGATGCTTGTGAGATATTCAACATCTTGATTTAAGTGCACTGGAGACCTTCCTAACAAATAAGAAGGTTAAACTTTAAGTGCTAAACAGATATTCAACTCATTGCAACTCAATCCATTGAATACCCACCTGGCACTCAAATGGTTAACACATATTGAGACTGATGTGCTAAGTAGAACTGGAGAAATTCTGGGACAAAGTAAATGATCATATGGAACAAATACACATTTCAAAAATTCCCACCTTGTTAAATGGGATTTGCAATGCATTGGTGACCTCTCTAGCATTCAAGCGATTAACCCCTTAACGACCCTTGACGGTCATAGTACGTCAAGGGTCGATTTGACTTAACGACCGATGACGTACTATGACCGTCATCGAGTTCCGGGCTCCCCCCGCGGCTGCACGCCGTTCAGGGTGTCCGGAACGCAACGGAGCAAAAAAAAAATTTTGCTCCGTGGTCATTGAGTCGCGTCTTCGGCCGGATTTCCCGGTCCTTAAGGGGTTAAATTAGGATTTTTATTTGTTTTCAATGATGATTCTTCCCAATCACTGCATTTTTTCTGAGTACACCATCATTTAACCCTTTGAGTGCCAGAGGTCTGTGCAAGGCATTGCCAAGCAATGCATTGTGCATCCCTCTGGCATTAAAAAGGTTAAATATTGTTTTGACAGCTGAAGCTTTAACCCTTAGGGACATATCTAGCACCCAAAGGGTTAAAAAAACCAGGAAAGCCAATCCACATTATTGTGCTGTTAGTGAGCCTGCGTTAAAGCAGTGGTTTGAAATAATGAGGGGAGTATGTGAGGTTAGGAGGGGGAGGGGAGGAGAAACAGCATTATTGAAGTCTTAGGGTTTTCCTCTGCATTAGAAGACGCTTACCATGGCAACACTCCAGATCCTATGCAGTCATCTAACCTCTTACTCTCCACTTCTGCTTTCCCCTCTGTCTATATATCATGCATTTTAGGTTGGTTGCTCATTTAAATGGTGCATTTCAGAAGGAAACTGTCCTATTACAACACAGCTGAATCCAATAAAAATTGAACAGTTTATCAAATACAGTATTAATTATATCAATTATAAGATGCTTACACCAACTATATTCTGGAAATAGTTTAATGGTGGTATAAAGTTTAGGTTTTACTGCATTTATGACTCACTCACCAAGACCACTAAACATATTTTTTCACTTCATGGTTTTAATTTTATTAAATATAATTTTTTTTTTTAATTGACATTTTCATTACCTCATAACAGTTGATTTTTTACTTTGCTCTTCTATAACTGTGAAAAGAGTAAACAACGCACAAAATCCCCATAAACGTATCAGTCCCAAACAAATTAACAGATTCAAATTATTAATTCATACACAAACATTGTGTTTATCCTAATACAGAAGCAAGCTATATAAGCTTCTGAATTAAACGTGCCTCATCCTATATAATAATTCACTAAGGATGTTTGTCAGAAGCCAGCATGCTTAGTAGAGGCTGCCCGCGCCGCAGCTGATATGGAGCAGGGCAGAGAGGACTATAGGTTGAATTTGGAGCATCCCACTCCATATCAGCCACGGCGCGCTTGGGCAGTCAGTACTGCGCATGACCACAGCGCCGTCAGTATTGGCCCGTATAGAAAGGCTTTAAAAATAGTTATATATATGAGATAAACTGTTGCTTATTATATGGAAACTGAAACTGTTGCTTATTATATGGAAACTGGTGACAATTTTGCAATACAGGAATGAGGTGAGGTCAAAACTTCACAGCTTAAAATACATTTTTTGCAGTATTTCAATAGTTTACTTGCTATTTCACTAGTTACTTCAGCTGCAGTACATGAAGATAATGGGATAAGTGACATCAGATCATAGTGCACATCAACAAAGCAGCAGTCGCATTCATTTCTAGCAAACAGTAAATATATTATTGTACCTCTTTTTCTTACAAACTTGCTCCTGATCTACTCCAGCACTGAGTATATTTGCTAGATTTTATGTTTACTTAGGTGAACGATTGTTTTTTGCAAGACTCCAGGTTGGGCCTACATTAAGGTTTGATAAAACAGCTTCTTCACTATGAGACATTTCCCAGTTCTTATATTATTGTATGGAGACTAGGCACTTAGATTTCTCGGGCTGAAGAAATCTTAGTGGATAGGATCCATAGAACAGCAGGAATTTTAGCCTTTATCGCACTGTAGCAGTCATCTCCTCTTTATAAACTCTGAGTACATCTCCCATCCATTACTCCAAACCCATTATCTTTTTAGTATGGAAGGACAGAAGATTTTAGTGAGAGGAGAGTGGGAAATCTGAAAACAAATAATCATGTTCCTCTTATTGACCATGATATTCAGTACTATTTAAACACTGATTTTGTGAAACAACTGTAGAATTGATTCATGGTGGCTATCAGGAAATTTTGCTCAGATTAAGGTAACTAGAGGGGTTTATATTTCAGAGGCTTCAATGCTCCTTCTACCCTGGAATTTACCCAATGACCAATAGGTGGATAAATACCTAGCTGTACCATTGGAGATCAACATACTTAACCCTTTTAAATGCAAAAGGGTGTCGCATTTCAAAGCCATGAAATTAGCCCAATATTTGGAAAGCCACTGTTGTGCTGTTGCACCTTGCAAGTTCACTTCTAAAATTGAGGGAAACTACATAATGTTTACCCTGTGTCACCCAGACATGATTCTCATTTAAAGGGGAAGTAACACCTTTTTATAATAACTCCAATTACCTTTCCCTTATGGAGCAGCTAGGGTGCCTCAGAATTGCTCCACTTTTGTGCATAAGGCTCAATGTGCTCCATTCTTTTTTTTCCCTTTTGCTATTGTTGATGTTGTTAAAGATCCTGTAATTGGAGGATTTCATTATTGTACAAGGAACAGTGTCCTGCAGAATGGATGGAGGCATAATAAGGGCATAATCTATGCAAGCTGAGAGTAATATCCCCCATTTATGCATATTATAATTTGTATCTGTAGTAAACACCACATTTGTGAGTACTATTAGTTAGACATTCTGGCTCACCAAAGATAATATACTATGAGGTGCCCCTTCAGGCTTTCCTTTGTCCATAGCATTAATGTCTGGTAAAACATATTTGTTTAATATATTTCTGTTAGCAATACATTGCACATCCCCTGGTTCTCAAGGAGTTAACACGTTTTCTGTCAATTCTTCCATAGCTATGATTCAGAGCATTTCCACAATTACAACATTACACAGATGAACCACAAGTGCAGTCACTAGGTGACATCAATTCCAGTATGTTACAGTTTTGAGCTTAAAGGAGAAGCAACTTCTCCTAATAATAAACACCACTTACAGTGGGGCAAAAAAGTATTTAGTCAGCCACCAATTGTGCAAGTTCTCCCACTTAAAAAGATGAGAGAGGCCTGTAATTTTCATCATAGGTACACTTCAACTATGAGAGACAGAATGGGGGGAAAGAATACAGAAAATCACATTGTAGGATTTCTAATGAATTCATTGGTAAATTCCTCGGTAAAATAAGTATTTGGTCACCTACAAACATGCAAGATTTCTGGCTCTCACAGACCTGTAACTTCTTCTTTAAGAGTCTCCTCTGTCCTCCACTCGTTACCTGTATTAATGGCACCTGTTTGAACTTGTTATCAGTATAAAAGACACCTGTCCACAACCTAAAACAGTCACACTCCAAACTCCACTATGGCCAAGACCAAAGAACTGTCGAAGGACACCAGAAACAAAATTGTAGACCTGCACCAGGCTGGGAAGACTGAATCTGCAATAGGCAAGCAGCTTGGTGTGAAGAAATCAACTGTGGGAGCAATTATTCGAAAATGGAAGACATACAAGACCACTGATAATCTCCCTCGATCTGGGGCTCCACGCAAGATCTCACCCCGTGGTGTCAAAATGATCACAAGAACGGTGAGCAAAAATCCCAGAACCACACGGGGGGACCTAGAGAATGACCTGCAGAGAGCTGGGACCTAAGTAACAAAGGCTACCATCAGTAACACACTACGCCGCCAGGGACTCAAATCATGCAGTGCCAGACGTGTCCCCCTGCTTAAGCCAGTACATGTCCGGGCCCGTCTGAAGTTTGCTAGAGAGCATTTGGATGATCCAGAAGAGGATTGGGGCGAATGTCATATGGTCAGATGAAACCAAAGTAGAACTTTTTGGTAAAAACTCAACTTGTCGTGTTTGGAGGAGAAAGAATGCTGAGTTACATCCAAAGAACACCATACCTACGGTGAAGCATGGGGGTGGAAACATCATGCTTTGGGGCTGTTTTTCTGCAAAGGGACCAGGATGACTGATCCGTGTAAAGGAAAGAATGATTGGGGCCATGTATCGTGAGATTTTGAGTGAAAACCTCCTTCCATCAGCAAGGGCATTGAAGATGAAACGTGGCTGGGTCTTTCAGCATGACAATGATCCCAAACACACTGCCCGGGCAACGAAGGAGTGGCTTCGTAAGAAGCATTTCAAGGTCCTGGAGTGGCCTAGCCAGTCTTCAGATCTCAACCCCATAGAAAACCTTTGGAGGGAGTTGAAAGTCCGTGTTGCCCAGCGACAGCCCCAAAACATCACTGCTCTAGAGGAGATCTGCATGGAGGAATGGTCCAAAATACCAGCAACAGTATATGAAAACCTTGTGAAGACTTACAGAAAACGTTTGACCTCTGTCATTGCCAACAAAGGGTATATAACAAAGTATTGATATGAACTTTTGTTATTGACCAAATACTTATTTTCCACCATAATTTGCAAATAAATTCTTTAAAAATCAGACAATGTGATTTTATGGATTTTTTGGTCTCATTCTGTCTCTCATAGCTGAAGTGTACCTATGATGAAATTATAGGCCTCTCTCATCTTTTTAAGTGGGAGAACTTGCACAATTGGTGGCTGACTAAATACTTTTTTGCCCCACTGTATGTTACGATGGCCGGAAAATCGCAATGACCCATATGACCTGCACTCTGGTCCCTTTATTTAAGAGATAACATCTTTGATCTGCCCTGGATCTCATGTGCATAGAGGCAGACAAGACAGTTGCAGGTACTTTTTTTTAAACTGAATCAGGCATGAGCTTACATAACACTTCAGAGACCAGAGGGTTGTGCAAGTCCTCTTTTCCTTAAAGGGTTAAAATTAAAAGCACCTACTTGGTTTGTTTGCTTTTATGGCACTATTTGCCTCCTTGTCTGCTTGCTATTGATGCTTTAGGATTACATTCCTTGATGAAGATTGAGGGATATTGAGGTTGATGAACTAAGAACTTTGGTAGTTCTGAAGCAAACCAGCTAAACCATAGGAGACAAATAACATTTTCCAAAATTCTAATATAGTTAAATGGGACTTTTAACCCCTTGTGCTCCAATGCATTGTCAAGCAAGGGTCATATTCATTATGCCAAATAGGTGCAATTTTAGAGTAAACCAATTACATCACCAGGGACAAGAGTTAGAGTTTATTTTAACCCAATGAATACGAGAGAGTTCTCTGATGTGTTTCAAAGGAATGTACAGCAGACCTCTCTAATATTCAAGGGGTTAAAAATGACCACTAAATCCACTGGGATTTTCATTTGTCCCTTATGGTGCAGTTGGTTTGACTTAATTTCACCTTCCTAGCTTGCTGAATATAACCCAAAATATTGACACCTAATCACTTATAATTCCACTTTTCTTTCAAAAAGCATCTCCTTCGTCATTGCCATCATCATTGTAAGGGGCCATAGACCATTAATGGAAGGTCCTCTATGGGTCTGGGAACTATTGCTAAAAAGACAGGTTCACAAGCTAAGCTACCAACAGATGGCTGGAATACAAGAAGGAATGCCACCTCTCTTTTCAAATGTAGGTAGCTACTGGATTGGCCACCGAAAAAATGTTACATGTATTGTGGTTGTTCGAAAGGTAGGCACCCTTCTCATTGGTCGCCACTTGTCGAGCAGCTCCATGGTATGCGTGACGTTGCTTTGACAAGTAGGTGATTCGGTGATTGGCTGTCCCCTGTCCTGAGCCTGTTGCTCTGGTTCCCATTAGTTGGGGAGCCAACATGACAGATTAAGTTCATTCTCATGTGGAATACAACGGCCCAGGTCCAGACTGGTCACCTGCCCCTTGTAGCTCTGATCTCCATTGGCTGAAGATCACAGCAGCAAAGCTGAATTATGTTAGAGTCCCCTTATTGTGTACTGTACTATTGTTTCATGTTTACCATGCCATTGTTCCCCTGTTACTGTGCCACTGTCCCATTGTGTCCAGTTTTATTATAAAATGTCCAGTGTCCCTCAATAATGTGTGTTAGTTGTTGTAAACTACAAGAGTGTCCTATGACTTTACTGGGAAAGGTTTAAATGGTCCACTTTGACCCCCCCCCCTGCATTCCAGATTGACCCATCCACCTACCTTCTTCTAGCCGACTTCAGGAGGGAGAACCCCGACAAGATGTCCCAGGACAACTCAGCGTCTTGGTTTCCCTTTATAATCATCATCGTCATCATATAACATTTTATATCAGTGAATCTAGAGCAGTGTTTGGAAACCTGAGGCCCACCAGTTGTTCAGGACAACAATGGCTGTCTTGGGATAATTGGATTTATAGTTCTAAATAGCTGGAAGGGCTTAGGTTGTCCAACACTGATCTATACACCACAGCACAACAACAATTATCAGGCTGCATTAAATGTAACTCTTAAAAGTGGTGGCTAGTTACTTGGATTGAATAACTGTTCGGTATCTCTTGATGTGCTTATTTTTATTTGCAAAATATCCATTTATTAATAAAAAAGCAAATGACTGTTTATTCATAAAAAGTATAAAATAGGCAAAATGAATACATCAAAGCATTTACAAGGTACAAATAAAGCTGAAATGTGACTCATTGGCTTTGCATCAAAATCAGCCTCTAAAACAGCATGGGATTAGTTGAAGCAGAATGGAAAACGAGTGAATAATCCATACAAATATTTAGTATGTTAACACATACTTTTCATGTTAGTCCACTTGATTATGTGAGTTATTGATTTTGGAGTAGAATGAAATGATGATGTTTCATGGTTCTTGTTACTGATGTAGGCAACATTTGACAATATGCTTCCACCGCAGTTCTTCATATGAAACAATTAGGCACATCGATGATAATATTTTTTTTATTATACAGAGATAACAATTTGTTCTCATAAAATATAAAGGCACAATGTGTCCCTTTCCTGTAGAGCTTACAATCTAACCTTTGGTGCCTGAGACCATAGGAGAGGAAGATGAGACAATTCCACACAAAAACAGCCTCAGTGATTCTATTTTCCATACACGTACCTAATGCCAATTAACTACACTATTTATCCTGAAAACTTTTCCCATAATTCAACTTGTGCCTATTTATGGGCAATGGGAAAGTCTATGGGCATGTTGGGGTGCTCTTCTCCTCTGTGCCATTTATTTTGACTTTACATATTCAGCAAGTACATAATATGAACAGTCAAACTGAATATATATTTCATTATTTATTTTTTATTGTCACCTATTTTTGTACCTCAATGCTCCTGACAGTAAGCTAATTGCAATCCAAATTCCATAGCATTTTCTGATCAATCAACCATCAAAGCAGGATGTAATACAATGTATAATTATATCCAGCACTAAATGCTCTGTGTGCTATATTGTTTAATTTAAATTTTTTAGATTGTATCCCTAGACCATGACAGAAACTTCTCTGCAAACAGTATCAGGGAGCTCAATGACAGTAAAAAAATTGGTTTAGATGAAAAAAAAAATCAAATTGACTTTACACATTATGCAATATGTTGGATTAATACAAAGGGTTACTATTCCTTTAATGCCATGCATAAACAAAGAGGGATGGAAATGGTATAACCATACACTATTTTCCTGCGCTTATTATGGGGGCAAGTCTAAGGTACTTGTTGGTATTTATTTGGTGAAGTGTGTCTGCCAGTATGCACTACAATGCTTATACACTGTGGTGCATACCATGAACTATAGCCAATGGCAGTAGTGGCTAATGACAGAGGAATGGCATAACTAGTCATTGGAGGGTCCCAGTGCAAAAATATTTGGGGCCTCTAAAACAGACACATATTCACAGAAGCATAAGTAGACCCTGTTGGACCCTGGAGATGATAGTCCCCCTTGAATGCAGGGCTCCAGCAGAACTGAACCCTCTGCACCCCCAATAATTACTCCCTGGCAACAAAGGAGCTGTGCTGACATATTCATACATTCACACCAGGAAGATAATCAAACTTGCCTAATGTTGCAAGGCGGCGGCACAGGAAATGCACCAGTGTTTTCAAGGCTGAGTTGTTGAAGTACAGGCTAAGCACAGCTGGGAACTTCCCCTGAGTCTCCGTTTTTTTGCTGATCATTATCGGGTCTACAGTGCAGAAACTGATTCTCTGGATGTGGGAAGTTTTTAAACAAACTCTGCCCACTTTTGCTCCTTCCCAGTCTGTTCTTTCCACTCCCTGCCCTCTTCTCCTCCTTCCCCAGTGTATTCTTTCTACTTTATTCTTGTATATCAAACCCTGCCCCTGCTCATGATTAAGCCCCACCCCTTTTTTACACAAATTGTGTCATTTATCTCTCCCCAGAGGCACCACAGGTCTCCCCTCTGGGGAGTTCATAATTCAAAGTTCCCAGATATGCAGCTAAGATAGCACATGCATGTTATATACAACAGCTGATTCTAATTGGTGCTGATTCTGTGGGCCTTATTCATCAAGCTGAAGAGGTGCAATTCTAGAGCAAACCAACTGCACCATGGGGGTGGGATGGAAATTCCCTTTGATTTATATGGAGCTTTTAACCTCTTGATTGTTAGAAAGGTCTCCAAATTTTTCATTGATTAAAACAGGATTTTAACCATTGAATGCTAGAGAGGCGTCTAATGCATTGTTTTGCAAAGGGTTTGAGACCTATCTAGCTTTTAACCCCTTAAGGACTGGCCATGCATGCATGCAGTGGTCACTTAATGACCACGGGGCATTTTTTTTTTTAGCTCCGCCGACTCCGGACTCCCCGAACGGCGTGCAGCCGCGCGGGGAGCCAGGACATGTACGTAGCCAAGGACATGTACGTCCTTGGGCCTTTAGGGACCTCCACCTCATGATGTAATGTACGTCTTGAGTCGTTAAGGGGTTAAGGGGCTAAAAGAAACATTTTATCAATGGAATTTAGGCAATTTTCAACTCTCCCCTATGGTGCACCTATTTTCTTGCAGAATTACACCTATTTTGCCTGTTGATCAAGGCCCTTCTTGTCTGTATACAAACCTGTCTTTTCCTACTCCTTGTCCCTGTCATGGCTGGCCTCTTTATCCCTTTGAGTGCCAGAGGGGTACACAACTCATTGCAGAGAAATGCATTGCGTACCCCTCTGACACTCAAAGGGTTAACTCTTTGAGTGCCAGAGCTGGCATGTGTACCCCTCTGGCAATCAAAGGGTTAAACACGTTGAGTTAGCACTTTTGATGTTTTTGCGTACATTACAAAGCTCTCTAAGATCTCAGGAGTTTGTAAATTGTTGTTTTATTTACCCTATCCTATATAATAATTTGCTAAAACATGTGTAACGACCAGTCATGCGCAGTAGACACTGCTGCGCGTGCTGCAGTCATGCGCAGTAGAGACTGCCCACTCCGCGGCTGATACAGAGCTGGATGCTCTGAAGGAGCGCCCAGCTCTGTATCAGCCGCAGTGCAGGCAGTCTCTACTGCGCATGACTGCCCCGCGACTGGCTGGCAGTGGCACTGTGGCCTGTGTAATGGGCTCTTCAACTAGTTAATTATAAAGGCCAGAATTTTTACAGTTTATTACTGTGCAGTAAACAAAAAAAACTTAAAAAGTACAGTGCGCATTGTGGATGATTTCATCAGAAATGGAGCCATTCTGAGGACAACCAACTGCAACATAAAAAAAACAAATATTTCCATTGATTTAAATGCGGTTTTAACCCCTTGAATGCCAGAAAGATCCCTAACACTCTTCTTCACAATTTGTTGGAGATCTCTCTAGCATTTAAGAGAATAATAGACCCATTTAGACCAATGGGAATTTTACAGAATTGCTATGTGTCCCATATGGTGCAGTTCATTTGCTCTGGAATCGCTCTACTTATTAACTCAGGTTCATAGTGTAAAACAGTTTACTGCATTGGGCATAAAAAGGATTAAACAACAGTGGCCCCACTCACAAGAGTAGAGGCTAAGAGGTTGCCTCTGATGTATGCAGCATGCAGTGAATAGACCTATAAACTGTTTACATCAGAGGCCGCTTACACGCTTGTTTGTAGGACCATTATTGTTAGTCTTTCTTTTTATACCAAATTACAGTAAACTGAAAATTGCTTTACTCTATGAGCACAAAAAAAGGAACAAATTCTGGAGCATAACAACTGCACTGTAGAGCACATTAAACAGTCCCAAAATGATTATCTACTGAAATGGGACTTTTAATCTTTGAATACCAGAGGTGTCTCCAGCGCATTGCTTTGCAATGCACTGAAAATCTCTGTAGCAATCAAGGGTTTAAAAGCCTTATTTGAATCAATTAGACATTTTATCCAAATTCTGCAATTGCTATGCTTCAAAATTACTCTTTTTTTCTGCATGAGACCCTATAAGTGGTTTCTATTTTTCTTATTTTGAAATCTATTGTAGATGGTGGTGTTATATATAGATGTAGCGTTATTATAACTTCGTGGCTGCTGCCCGGAAAAAGATCCCTGGTATTGAATCTTAAAAATGAGAAACAAAATTATTAAATATATTTCCGGTGCTTCCACTGGTAAATACAATTAATAAAAACACATAAGTACTATTTCTCTCATGACAAAACAGATTTATTATATATCGTTCAGATCATGCGTCCATGACCATAAACAAAAAAATATGATCTTATAATATGCTACTTAAAATAACAGAGTTATAGAACTAACTCCCAGTGTTGGAAACTATAGTGATATCATCTACACCATACTCAACCAATGATGGCAGTGAAATCACTAGTGCAGTATATGCTTTGGTAGACACATGCAGTTTTATCTGCAGTGTTAAAATATCACATAAGACACACTATATAAATTCAAAACATAACATTGCCTTTAACTCAGTTCGGTCTTTGACATACACATCCACCTGCTGAGAAAGTAGCACTGAGTAGCACAAATATCTTAACTATCCCCTCCTACCTACCAGGAGCTTGTGTAAGCAAGGACCGAATACTTAAACACCCTTGGGTCAACAACGTCACATTCCCAATAGCAGTGCCCATTATATATATCCAGTTCTGGATATATACATGAACTGCTGGATGAGAGTATATCACAACGAGTTTAAATGTGTGTAAATACGTGTGAGCTTGCTCCAACAAAATGAGAAGACGATACCTTGAATTGAACATTGACTCACAATGTTTGATGTCAACACTGGTTTTAATGTATGATTTGTACCTATTGGGAACCATAATTCTATTCAATCCCTCTTCACAATATGTCTCTTTATGAATGAACTATCTGGGTTTATTGATAGATAACCACACTGATCACTTATGCAGTATATTGTTTAATATTGGTGTTTTCCCAGGTTAACCGCTTGCTCTTGTCTCCTTGGATATTGGGTGCCTGACATTGCAATATATTATGCCAATGTGTTAACCCACGAATGCCTGACATAGCAAGTGTGGCTCATAAGATATTGGATCTACCGGACCTCCGTGGAACTCTTGACTTCAGTGGTTGAGAGATCAAGACTATTTGTTCTCCTATTAGTATTCAGTAATGTTGCAACAGTGATTTTCTACTTCCAAATTAACTCCCTTGGCTATGTTGTGCTGTATAACAAATGCTCTATAGGTGGCAGTTTCAACATACTACTGTACAGTAGTAACCAGGCATTCATTTATAAAATCTGTAGCCGGTTTTGAAATTAAGCATAACTATGATCTACATTTTCCAAGTTTATTCTTGCTTATGTGATTGCAAATGCTACTTTTATATCGCTTGCACGACCATTAGGGGCATGCCACTGTAATACAGTCACAACAAACAAGCATCTGGTAGTGACGTCACTACAGGTGTAGGATGCTGTTTTTGGCGCCTGAGATTCACGAGGGTATATAGTGGCTTAGTATGGTTTATTATCTATCCTGATGAAGGTTGTTAGATTTAACCGAAATGTTGATCACCCAATAAAATATTCACTACTTTCATAGTGCTTTTACGAGACCTTGGAATTGCAAATATATATATATATATATCATTTTGCATATCTGAGAAATATTGCTGAAATAAAAATAAATGTTATTTCTCCTTTCTCCACCATTATTGGCAGCGGCGAAATACATCAGGAGTACCCACCTAGTACCACATGGGCCAATGCCCATTCTATTGTGAGGGAACTTGAACAGAGACTGTCTTTATATATGGGTAGTGTCTGTTCAAATTCCCTCCCAGCCAATCAGCTGCAAGCAGGTTCCTCCAATCCCCCGATCGAAGTTGATTGGCTGAGAGGTGCGTAAGCAGGGAATTTGAACAGAGACTGCCCATATATAAAGGCAGTCTCTGTTCAGATTCCCTCACAATGGAACAGGCATCAGCCCGTGTGGTAATGAGGGGGATGGGGTGCTCCTGCTGCATTTCACCACCAATAGCGGAAATGTAAATAGTGGAAATAAAGGAAATGTAACATTTGCTTTAATTTGGGCAATATTTTGCAGATATGAAAAATTATATAGATAGATAGATAGATAGATAGATAGATAGATAGATAGATAGATATTCTTAGTTTACAGCCCTATAATTTTTCTGTTGAACAAAGGGCAGGCTGTAAACAGGGAAATGCTGATGGGCTTTCGAGAAAGCATTTCTTACTGTCCAGGGTCGCTCACCCCACGGGGACTGAGCTGGGGGGGAGGATGTGTGACATAGTCCCAGGAATAGTGATGGAGGGTGTATACATATCTCCCCAGATCCTGCAGGGTATCTGCCCTGCTAAGCCCCAGGGGAATATAATGTATAAGTCACTTGTTATACATTGCAAATCTGTGTATTTTGGACCAGTGCTCTACTCCACAGTTTCAATGTAACTGACATGTGCCAGGGGAGGAATCCACACCAGGAGTTCTATCAGTCCCTACTTTTCACTCACCTGCATCTGGTAATTAATGCAGCTAGCAATCAAATACTTTCCCCTGCACTGAGACATGCTCTCTTTTGTTTGAGCTCCCAGAGAGGAAGGAATTAACCTCTGAAAGCCTGCAACTTGTGAAATTTACTTGTGCCTTCTGGACTTTGTTGCTGGTAAAATGACTAGTAGTCCGAATACAGTCAGGTGCTGATGTGTTTAGTTAGTGCTCAGTAGAGCAAGGATTTTGTTTTGTTTGTGATGCTGCTGTCTCACCACTTGGATACAAACAGACTTGAATTATCCTCCTCCTGTGTGTGAAGTGTCTCTGCAACCTCGAAGGCAGATCCCAAGACAGAAGGTACAAAACATTAAAGAGAACTTTTGTCACAATATACATAACTAGTGTAAAAGCCCGTGTACACAGGCCAAGGTCTGGGTGATGTTAACTCTTTGAGTGCCAGAGAGGTACGCAACGCATGCTTTGCAATGCATTGAGTACCCCTCTGGCACTCAAAGAGTTAAGCGGCCGGTCCTGCTCTGCGTCCTGCTGCCGACACAGTCATGCACTGTAGGGACTGTCTGAAAGCACAGAATGCTCCCAGCACAGAACTCCCAGCATTCCTACATCTCTCAACATTCTGTGCTCCCAGCATTCCTACACCTCCCAACATTCTGTGCTTCCAGCATTCCTACACCTCCCAACATTCTGTGTGTTCGGGCAGTCTCTACTGTGAATGATGGCTTCCAACAAACATTCTAGCAAATTATTATATAGGATGGGGACTGCTATTGACATTATTGACCCACACATGACTGCTTGGATATTATTAACCCACGCATCTAGGCATGCCTTAACCATCTGCAATGCGTTGCATACCCGGATGGCACTCAAGGTGTTAATCTATGCAGAGACGTGTGGCTTCGTTTTAAGAAACCTTTATTTATGGCTCTCATTTTTATTTTACAGGTTTCATGAAAAAAGACAGAAGAAAGAAGAAGAAGAAGAAAGAGAGAGAAGATAGAAGATTTGCAGTAATTGGCGAGGGTGCTGAAGACTCCGCTGGACATCAGGATTAATGAATTTCTTTGCAGGGGCTGTTGTTTGTAAATTAGTTGGGTTAACCCTATGAGTGCAGGTGGGGTAAGCATACCCCTCTGGCACTTACAGGGCAAATTCTGCTAACTTTAACCACATTGTTGGAGTGCTTTGGATGTATTGGTATGGGGCTTAGGGCTCCATATAAATACATCCATCCACTGGGAACTTAGGTTTATTTTCACACTTTTTTACTTTCAGTTGCTGCATTGGCTGTTTGATGATCCGATAAAGGACTCTAGTAAAAAAAATCTGGGTCTTAAATTTCCTGTGATAAAGTGAGTCCGTTATTGAATCTTAAGGGCTAATGCAGTCAACTGAATTGCCTCTTGTGGCATTTTTTTTTTTTATTTTGAATGGGCTAAAACACCTCTATATTTAGCGGCCAGTAGGGTTTTTTGCCGCCACTTTTTCATAGCACAGGTAATTGAATTGCTTACCGTGCCTGAAAAAATTTTGTTTTTTTTTTGCGTCGGAGGTTATTGAATCAGGCCCTATATCTCTCTCTCAGACATATTTCCTCTGTCTCACTCAGTCACACATATTCTCTCAATCTGTCAAACACAGAATCAGATATATTCTCTCTCTGTTTCATATGCACTCTCTAAAACACACAGACACACACAAACACACACATACACATGCACATTCTCTTTCAAATAATTACACACATTCTCTCTTTCAAACACTAACACACACATTTTCTCTCTCTCTTATATATACACACACACAGCTACATGCATGCTCTCTCTTCTCTCTTTCTTAAATACATGCCTGTCACACACATTCTCTCTCTCTCACTCTTTCTCTCTCGCTCTCTCTTTCTCTCTCATAAACACACACACACACACACACACACACACACACACACACACACACATAGATTCACACATTCTTTCTCAGTCACACAAATTATCTCTCTCATAGGCACATTATTTTCTCTCTCTCTCTCTCACACACACACACATACACATGCACACTGCGGCATTGACAATGTATGTACCCAGGCTGCAATGGGAAGGAATTTAAATAACTCTTCCCTACTACCAGCCCAGGATATGTGCAGCATGATCAGAGCAAGGATTCCAGATAGACTGAATAAACTGTGTTGCAACACAATTTAAAGGGATAGTAATACTTCGTTTTAACTTTATTTTATTTTGTAGGCATTAAAAAAACATGAAGAATGATATAAGTCTTATCTCTCAAACCTTTATGGTTTATGAGATATTCACAAGCAAAGTTTCCCCCTCCCGCCCCTTTTACCTAGTGTAAGCCATCTCTTCTCAGATGTGGAATGCAGTCCATAGACCAGACAGATAACAGAAGGGGACACTCTTATTCCTATGAAAACAATGAAATCCCTGCCCAACTTGACAAGCTTTTCAGGTTTTTCCCTTATCTTAATTGAAGATTGTCCCTCTCTGCAGTCTACCTGGGCACCTCCCTTCTGCTTTGGCTGAACAGTGTGACATCAGTAAAAGGGGCAGGAGGGGGACACTTTGTCATTGAATACTCTGCAACTACAACTCTGACAGAATTGAAATAAAACTCTCCAAAGTCCAAAAACTATGATGATTAATTAGAGCTGCTTTTATTATGAAACATTACTATCCCTTTAAAGCAGTATGTACATTGTTCCTGCATTCCACCTGTGATGCAGTCAGTGGGGGCATTACAGTGGTGGAGCTAAAGGCCAGCAAAAGTGGGCATCAGTGAATGGTTATAGGCTGACATCCATGTACACTGTTCATTGATTGGATTGATGTATGAGCATGGCAATCCATTGAGTTCACAAAAGCTAAACAGTTGGCTTATTTACTAAGGTGATAACTTCTCCAGTGGTATCACCACCACAGTTCCTATGTTATTCTTTGGAGCCTATACACTAAGATATCCCCCACTAGAAACATTTACGTACATAGGCATAGTTGCATAGGCTCCATAGAATAATGTAGGAACTGGAAAAGTGATAAAACTAGCAAAATTATCAATGCTTTTATCACCTCTTTATCACCTCTTTATCACACCTTAATAAATCTCCCTCCAGGTGTTGAGATTTTTCTGCAAACCGTGTTTAGCCTACATGACACAGGGCAACATTATCCATGTAAAATGCCAATTCACAGCAATGGGCAGCATTTCTGTATGCTCAATGCAGCAGAGCAAAATGCTGCTTTGAAAATCCGTGTACAAACTAGGCCATCATTTTGAACGTAACCATTTGAGTGCCAGAGAAGTACCCAATGCATTGCAACACAATGCGTTAGATACCTCTGGCACTCAAACTGTTAAGCTGGTTCTACATAATGAAACCTAATTGTGATTCTTGTATTTAATCACATTACTAAAGAGAGAGAACTTGCTTGTACTTTCCCATAGCATGCAAAATACAGAGGAAAAAATCTTATTTAGGGATTGTGTAATACCCAACCATTCCAAGAGCATACAATTTAATTTAATGGGCTATCATGTCATATGGAGTATTTTCTTGTATAAACTCATGAGACTAAGGGCTGTATGCGCAGGGGAGCAGTTCTGGAGGAAACCAGTTTTATCCCAGAGAACCAATAAAAATTCTCCAAATTCTTCTTCATTTAACTGGGGCTTTTAATTCCCCACAATGCACTGGGAGCTTATCTATAATTCATGGAGTTAAAAACTTTATTTTAATACCAAGGAATATTCATGTGTCCCTTACTATGCACTTAGTTTGCTCCAGTGTTCCCCTTTTGCTTCATGCATTGTTTTAACCCTTGTGTGCCAGAGAGCGCACACAACATATTACTTGGAAATGTATTCTACACTCCTCTGGAATTCAAATGGTTAAATATGGCACTATTTACTTTCTGGGACTAATGGGTCTACACAGACCCATTTATAATTTAAAGCTACGGTAAATACTTTATATAGTACTTTTATTTATATAGTCAAGCAGTGAAATTCTGAGGTAGGCCAACTTCCTCATAAGGAATTAATACAAATTCCAATTTATTTACATGGAACTTTTAACCCCTTGTATTGCTTCAGAATCCATTGGATACAATAAACCCCTATTTAAATCAGTGGCAAGATAGGGAATGTTTAAATGCCCCCTATGGTGAAAATGGTTTACTCCATGTAAATATTTATAATTCATTTCAGATATGATCTTTTCTTCTTTATACAAATGACTTTCAGGATGATGTACTACGAGAAGTAGAATAATTGTGGGGCAAACTAACTTCACTATCGAGGATAAACAAAAAATCTCAGCAAATGAATTGGGGGCTTCTGACTCCCTGAATGCCAAAGAGCTCTCAATCGAATTGCTAAGCAAAGACATTGCTAAACAATCACAATGTCATTGCTAAACAATCACATTGCCAAACAATGGGATTTGTATTTGTCTCCTGTCATTTAGATGGGTTGTTCCAGAACTCACCCATTTTTTCTTAGTATATCAGTTTCTGTACGTTTTTTTTTCCATCTCTGCGTAGTTGATATTTTTATCCATTTTTCCTCTTTAACATTTACAGAAACTTGTTAAAACCAAAATGGCATCTGCTACATTATGACACCATTGTGACTGTGTTAATGGAGCAGATCACATTGTAGAACAAGTCTTTTACTTGCTTAATATACAATACTTCTCTTACTTTACTGCAAAGATATAATATTTTTGAATAAATTATGTGCTCTGTGACCACATGCAATATGCATTTGAACTGATATAATGACATTTTGAAATAAGTAGAAAACAAAAGGAGAAATTTTGCCTATTTCACTGAACAATGTCTTGAAGCCACAGTTCAGTATATAAATAGTGCAGATTACTATCCCTTTTAACCCATTAAGAACAAGAGAGCACTGAAATGCAGAATTACTCCTACAAGCCATATGACAAAAGAGGGTGGAGCAATTCTTGGGAAAACTATCTTTATAATAGTGGACAAATGAAAATTCCTGTTGATTTAATGTGGCTTTTTAACCTTTTGAATGACAGAGAGGTCTCCAATGAAGACCTCTCTAGCATATGAAGGGTTAAAAGCCATATTTAAATCAATGGGAATTTTGAAAATTCATATTTGTCTTCTATGATACAATTGGTTTGCTCAAGAATTGTGCAAGTGGCCCAACCATGATATTTTAGTGGAGGGAGAGAGAAATACTAGGATTAACCCTTTGAGTGCCAAAGTGGTGCACAATGCATTATACACTCCTCTGGCACTCAAAGGGTTAAACTTATGTCACACTACCTTTAACAGAATTCCTTAACCATGTTCCTTAAGTACCCTTAACAGTGGAGATTTTGTGGATTTCCCTGCCTGAGTTAATGTGCATAAAAAGTTATTCTTTCAGTCTGATTACTTCACCTGTACTCAGGCAGGGAAATCTATAAAACCTGCACTGCTAGGGATACTTGAGGACTGCACTTGATAAAAGCTGACCAATGACACTTCAATGCAATCATTGGGTAGTGGTAGTAGATGGATGGGGTTCAAAGGACATAGAGCAGTGATTCTCAACAAGGATGCTGTGGAATTTTGGTGTGCCACGGGCAACTACTTATGGTGCCCCTATTTTCTATGAAGACTTTCGAAAATGTGTTTCTTTTTGTTATTATAATTGTGAAACTTAAAAATAAATGTATATTTATGTATTGTACCCTACATGAGAGTGGTGCAATTTTTTTAACATGTTTAGAAATGACTTGGAAATATATATATAGAAAGCAAAATATCAGTATTTGCAGATGACACTAAATTATACAGGGCAATAAATTCAGAACAGGATATATGTTCTCTACAGAGGGATTTACATAAAATGGCAGAGAAATGGAATGTGAAGTTTAATGTGGGAAAGTGTAAAGTCATGTATTTGGAAAGAAAAAATCCCAGTGCTACAGTACTTATGAACTTGCAATCAATTTGGGGGTCTCGTTTCTAATGAGTAAACTACAAACTTGGAAACAATGACCAGTGTCAAATAGCAGCAGCAAAAGCAAACAAAGTCCTGTCATGCAAGAAAGGGGAATTGAATCAAGAGCGGATAACATCATTTTGCCATTGTACAAATCGTTGGTAAGACCTCACCTCGAATATGCAGTGCAGTTTTGGTCACCAGTTCTTAAAAAGGGTATTCTAGAACTGGAGAGATTACATCAAAGTGCAACAAAATGAATTAAAGGAATGGAGGACTTGACTTATGAGGAACGACTAGACAAACTTAGTTTATTTACACTAGAGAAAAGACAGCTACGAGATTTTATCACAATGTACAAGTATATGAGAGGTCAATACAAGGATCTCTCTGGTGAATTATTCATTCCAAGGCCTGATCAAATAACCAGGGTTCACCCCTTCAGATTAGAGGAAAGGAGGTTTCAACTTTAGCAAAGGACAGGGTTTTTACCGTAAGGTCTTGTCATGGTTTGCAAGCAAGACAAGGAGTCTGACGGTATAGTAAAATCACATTTATTAAAATTAATAGCAATATAATGAGTAGGTAATCACAGTAGCAGAGAGTAACCCGAGAGGCAGAAACTCAGAAAAAGAAGTATACCTCCAGGTCCACAGACTGCAGAGACTAGGCTGAGGCCAATGGTAGTCTGTATGCCAGATAGGAAGAGCGTGTACCCAAACAGTCACCCCTAAGGATGGTAACCGGGAGGAAGACTGACTCACGCCTGCAGTCAGTAAGGAGAAGGCAGTCTCCTGAAAAGGAAGGCAACAAGGCGACACTGACTCACGCCTGCAGTCAGTAAGGAAGAGTCTACTAGAGCCACAGGTCTGCACCAGACAGGGTGTCCACTAGACAGGAAGAACACGGAGGGTAGCTGGACAGAGCCCCAGGTCAGCACCAGGTTGGATAGTCAGACAAGCCAGGGTCATACACGGAACGGTAGTCAGCCAGAGCCACAGGTCTGAACTAGTTTGGATGTCCAATAGGTAGGGAGTGCACAGAGAGTAGTCAGACAGAGCCAAAGGTCAGCACCAAGATAGATGGTCAGACAAGCCAAGGTCATACACAGGAAATCGGGAACAAGTAAGATATTGCTGCACAGAACAACTACTACCCAGAGCCAGGAAGTAGCTGGGTGCAGCTACCAGCCCCAACTGCATAAAGCTGAGGCCTGCGTCATACTGCAGCCTTGCGCCCGAGAGAGAGCCTTGCGCCCGAGGAGAGATTTGGTCTACCTTGCGTCAGAACGAACAACAATTCGGACAGCCACGTCAATTCAGCAGAGGACACAGGCAACCGCTAGAGATGCCTAGCGCACCCAGACCCAATCCTAGAAATGACGCATGGGATGACGCCGAACAACATTTCGTACCATCCTAGCCCTGCGTCAAGGACAGAGGCATCGCTGGAATAAGGTAACTGTGATAGGTCTGTTAAATTATGGAACTCCTTGCCCAAGGATGCAGTTATGGCAGATAAAATGGATACATTTAAGAGAAGATTAGATACATTTGTTTCATAAGGGAACATACATGGTTATACTGTGTATTAGTAGGAAAAACAGGAAGGTCTGAGAAAGATTAATGTATTTGTCAGCAGGAAAGCTATATAATCCTCGTGTCTCTGGGTTATGAGACAAAGGTGGAACCTGATGGACTTGTGTCTTTTTTTCAGCCTAATTTACTATGTTACTATGTAATCCCCAACAACTGGAGGAAAAGTGATTAACCAGCCTGCTTTAAAAAAAATCTAAACAGAACATCTAATGTGAAAAGAAATCTTCATAGAATAACATTTGATGAACATAAAATGTTAACCTTATCAGTCAGTTTCCTTCCTATTTGATACATTTTGCCCTAGTATTCACATGTCACATACACTGCAATATGTACAATACTAATAGTTGCAAGTCCATCCCATTTAAATGCTTAAAATATTGTGTTGAAGATATCTTTTAATAGCCAAAGGGTTAATCCTTTATTTTTATTTTGACAGTAAAAGAGGTGAATCCATGGTATAGCTTGGTTTTCTAATCTCTTGGATGCTAGAAGGGCCTTCAACATATTTAATTGCAGTGCATGTGGTATCTCCCTCCTATCCAAATGGTTAATGCTGCAACCCAAGTGCCATTTATAATAGTGATTCTATGAACCAACGTGGACACTTTTCCCCTGGGAACTGGGCTGAAACTGCTATCTAATTTCATGTAGTACTCTGCATGTCTTGTAGACAATAATGTTCTGTAGTCAACAGGATCCCTGGCTAGATCTGACTGCACACATGTTCCAGTCCACTGAGCTATGGAGTCTCCTTCACACACAACTAATTACAGAATGATTGCACAGCCAGGGACTGCAGTGATGCCTGCTTATCTCTCTCTTTCTCTCTCTCTCTACATATATATATATATATATATATATATATATATATATATATATATATATAGTATTAGGTACCACAAATATTTTAAAGTTATGATACGGTTAATGTACAAATCTGCCAGAGTAGCTCCACTGCCATTAGCCTCCAGTGTCAGTAGCTGCACTTCAGGGCATGCCCCTCAGGGTATGATCACTATAGTGCATATTATTCCTTTATGTCTGCTCCATAACATGAGTAGGAAAATGCTGTATACCCACTGACTATTCCATTGCCATATTTAGGGGAGGATTTTAAGCATAAATAGCATTGTACATTGGCTTTAATCAGGGGTAAGGCTAGAAAATCAATCCCAGCTCATGTCTTTGAGCAGAATCAAATTCTTACACTGAGCTTTTAACTCCTTGAATATTAGGGGTCTCCAATGCATTCCAGGCAGATTTCCCATTGGGCAAAGTAGGCTAAGTAGTTTCTCCAAGTTCTGAGGGGCACCTCAGCAGTGCTAACCACATTCACTGTGTGGCCAGTACAATACCAATGCTCCTAGTTCATGGAGGCCAGTTTATTGGCTAGTTTACAACCCATTTACTGGCCAATATTTGCCCCCTTAGATGTTAGAGAGATCTCTAACACATTGCAAAGCAATTAGTTAGAAACATTCTAACAACCAAAGGGTTAAGAACATTATTTCTGCTTCTATTTTATAGATGAAGAGTAATTTTTGTGCCAGACAACAGTGGATTAGTCTGGGGGAGGATCCTTAGGAGAGAGGGCAGCGTGGGTGTTTTTGCCTAATGCAGAGCCGTCCAAGCTCAGACCTTACGGGCCACCAACAGGTCAGGATTTAAGGATCTCCCTGCTTAAGCACAGGTAAGTCAGTCACAGTGAATGATCCACTTATTAACTCACCTGTGCTTAATCTGAAAATTCTTACATCCTGGTCTGTTGGTGGCCCTTGAGGACTGAACTTGGACAGACCTGGCCTAGAGGAGCCTCAGATGCAAATGTGGCCCTGAATGCAGTACTTCTCAATTTAAATCAATAGAGCACTTCTTTTAGTGCAGTTAGTTTGCCCCAGAACTGCTTCAGTTCCTCTAGTTACAGTATTTTTACAAAATATACCAAAAAAAAAATGCATACTTATATTAATTGCTCCCTCCACTATCTAGTATGTTATAACACTGCTTTACCTGGTCACCTCCTGTATTCATTTTATTTTTGTGAATTCTGATTTCTGACATGGGTTGCCTGAAGGACAAAGTTATAACACAGTAAATATGTAGGTATATTTTCCTGTGTTGTTACAGATTTACAGTTTTCCTACGAATCAAAACTCAATTTTAGCCTAGGGATTTATTTATAATACATTGTAATGTATGCCTTTTATTAGGTAATCTCAATGTATATGTGGGAATGCAATTATCTATGTCAAAATACCCCACAATTTGGACAGATTAATTAAATACCATCACAAATTTATGCCAATTATTTATAAGACAATAATTTCTTTACATTTATTTCTGAATCAACATTTTTAGTGTATTTCAAATTTCTATTTTTTTCTATTTACCACTTTGGAATTATATGACTAATTAAAAAAACTGACCTTTAACCCTTTGCTTAGCAATGCACTGTGTTCCCCTCTGGCACTCAAAGGTTTAACACATGCAGCAATTCTCTATAGGTGATCTTTGATTCTAACACAGTAGTCAACTGATGGCACTCCAGCTGTTGGGTACTTCCCAACGGCTGTTTGGGAATGATGGGATTTGCGGTAACCTACAGCTGGAAGCCCAACAACTGGCCACCTCTGTTCTAATACGTGACCTGAAATACAAATCTAATTTTACTGTGTGAAAGTCTTTCTGAAATGCAATATATTCTTATTTTGCAGTATCAGGAGATGACTTATAAATCTTTGTTTTGCACATTGCTTATGCATATGGTTTATATGTTTTTGTTTTCTGTTATGTAATCTATTGCTCTTCATTTTTAACTAAAGCTGCATGTAAGATTCACTGGGTCTGATGTCCTAGGAAGAGGTGGAGGGATTCTGAAGTTAGCCCATAAGGGACAAATGAACATTCCCAAAATACCTATTGATTTAAATGAGGCTTTAAACCCCTTTGGGGAAATGCATGAATCCACCAGCACAGATCATTTCCTGTGCTTGAACACATGTTTAGAAAGCATGCATTTGTACTTCTGAGTATGATCACCGTGAAGTGTATTGGAGTGTACACTCCATCGTTAAGACTTTAATGCGCGTACATAGTGTTAAACAATAAGCACTCTTCTTTGTGCCAGTAGTTCAAAGAAGAGAACTTCTACTACACAGGCATAAAAAATTGTTCCTATGACTATTTTAGAATGGAATCATTTTAAAGTGGAACAGACCCTTTTTAACAAACAGTTGATTTTGAAAGATTCAAAAGATCCTATATTTATGTTGCCCATATTTGATTAAAAACAATTGTTTACACATAGTTTTCATTATTTGTCAGCTCATATAAATCTGGCAAGCTCTGGCATGCTGCTCCCCAACCCAACTGTCTCTTCCTACAAGGAAGTACTAAATCATTTGCATAAAATGACAAATAGATAAGGTGAAATATTTCAAATTATTGTTTTAAATATAAATGGCTGACAAAATATAGGTGCTTTTGAAACATATTTGTTACAAAGTGACAGTTAAACTCCATGTGAGCAAATCCCAAATGCTCCCACCCCACCATACTGTGCACAGAAAAATGTACACAGTAATTTCCTCTGTGCCTTGTTATTTCTTAGTTTTAAACAAGGAACAGATAAACACAGCAAAGAAGAGCACCCCTAAACTCTCATACATTATCACACTGCCCTCTCTTTGGAACAAGCAGTTTAAACAAGGACATTGATGGAGTAAGCAGTTTAGCAAATTGATATTTGCTGTGTGCAGCACCTATTTTAGAGCAGAATCATATTGGTACATCACCACTCCTTGAATACTAGAGAGGTCTCCTATGTCTCTTCTACAGCATTCAAAGGGTTACATGTCAACTATATATGTGTGTGTGTGTGCCTTCCAAATGAGGGAATCAGTGCTGTACTCTTAGATTCACTGTTATCTTAACAATCTAGACATTTCCAAATTGATTTTCTTGCATGCTGGGATGCACCTTATTTTCTTGTCTTTTCATTGGTAGACCTTTTGAGACATACATGGGATGCATAATCACACCATCTTCTTGTTTCAAAGGACTGTATGATTTAATGTGTAGAAACTCTAGCTGGTTACATTGTGCTCACAGTACTAATAGGAATGGCATTTGCTGGCTGGGGATGATAGGAGTTGTAGTTCCCAACAGCTGGAGGTACAACAATTGATTAGTTCTGAAGTAAACATAGACTATACACTTCAGAACTTTAATACAATAAAACACAAACTTAGAGTACAATGTACACAGATAAATGTGGAACCAAATGCTCCAGGAGAGGGCTGGCAACTTTCGGCCTGGCGGGCAAGTACAATCAAGTGGCCCATTTCTACTCTCTCCAGCCCACCTTTCCAGCCCAGTCTAGCCAGTTTTCATAATTTTATAATTGACAATAATGTTGTGAATTAAAGCAAGTAATACCATGGAGTGTATGACTGAAATGGAGCTACACTAGTGATACCACAAAGCTTACAATTGAAATGGAGCTATACCACCATCAAAAATTAAATGATGGCACACTAGTGATACCACAGAGCCTACAACTGAAATGGAACTACACTAGTGATACCTTGGTTTTCTTTTTTTGTTGACAATTGTATCTGATGCTCATAAATAATGCCCAGAGATTACAGTCTACAAATTAACTGTATCAGAGTTTGCATTCTGTAGAGCAGAAGTGACCATACTTTAGAGAGATGGGATGTACTTTTCTGTTAGTCATCCTAATATTATCTACTGCTTTACCATCATGGCGTCAAAGGTCATTCACCAACTGCTTTTTTGGGCAGTGAGGCTTAAGACACCACCACCACTCCTCTGTTTTATACCCATCAGAGATATCCTCCCTCATCCCTTTTTGCCTCTCCATACCAATATTCTTCTTCCCTATCCTTCCTGCCACAATATTTCACTGCTTTCCTTCCCATTTCCCACAGTCTCCCTGAAGTTTTTTACAAACCAGGCATAATACAAGTTGGCATGTCTACATACCCTATTTTGTTTATAATAAGAGCAGGACGACAGCGGGAAACAGGAAGGAAATAGGCAGTGGAACAGGGAACTTTAGCTAGTAGTGGGAATGATAAGGCAATGAATTTGGGAATAAAGGAAAAAGAATATGGCAGGGAAAGAGTGTGGCACGAAGGACGGGTGGTGGTGCTGCTGCAGTGGATAATACTAATATTTTATTAAATTACAACCCCCATCATCCTCAAATAGCTGGCTCAGGATAATTAGAGGTGACGTTCGTTAACAGTTGAGCCTCAGGTCGCCCACCCCTGCTCTACCTAGAATCATGTTTATGCTTCAAACACCCCAGGGCACACAAACATATATATTATTATTTTTTTTTAATTTACTTTGTATTTTTTATTCACAGATGCACCCTGGCACATGAACACATACACTAACACACTCATACTCTGGCACACACATGCATACACTAGCACACACACTCACAGCCTGACACATACACTACCACACACATTTGCACCCTGGCAAATATACACATACACTAGAACACACATTCACACAATGGCACATACACACACATACACTAGCATACACATTTGCACCCTGGAGCATACATTAGCACACACACTCACACCCTGGCACATTCACACATACACTAGCACACACATTTACACCATGGCACACACATGCATTCATACACTAGCACAAACTCACACACATGCATACACTGGCACACTCTTGAATGCATGCATGTGCTAGTGTATCCATGTGTACGTTAGTGAATACACTAGTGCACACATTCACACCATGGCGCACATACATTCACACCCTGGCACACACATATATACACAGCACACACATAGATACACACCCTGGCAACACACATACATATACTAACACACACATACATACACCTTAATTCCCCAGAATACTAATACATACACTAGCACACTCATACCCCAGAACACTAATGCATACACTAGCACACAAGTATAAAACTTTACAACCTCAAATACAGTCACATAGTGATCCATAAATAGACACTGAAAAATACACTCTTACATTCTTACTTTTAGCTGGGTGCTGAGCCCATTATTTGAAGCAAGCAACTCTGTCTGACTAAAGCTGCAAAAGCCCCATAACCTGCCTTTCAGGGCTCTCCTGGCACCAGTCTCCGCCCTTGCGCTGCGCACACACACCACATATCTGCCTTCTGTCACTTCCCTTTCCCAACTGTCCTGTACAAAGACGCGTTGGTTGCTAGGCAACCTATCGTCGCCACTCCAACTTTCCTCTTCATTCTGCTTTGGGCACAGTACAAGTGTCCTGCTTTGATGGATGGCAGTCCTGAGCTGCCTGCTCTGGGCTGATAAAACAATTACTTCATAAATTGCTGGGCCAGCCCAGCAGCCAGTCTCGCATACACCTTCTAAGGGGAGCAAACAGGTGATGAAGGGAGGCTGCGGTCCACCAGCCATATTTATGACCGTCCCGGGGGGCAATTTTCCCCCTGCCCCCCCCCCCGGGCCAGCCCACCCCTGAGCTGCTCCATAGGAGACAAATAAAAATCTCCATAGATTTTTGAATGGCAACCTTATGAATTACATTGATCTCTCCAAGACATTTCAAACCAAATAAAGGGGAATTGAAGAATGGATTTATGTTCCCTATGGTTAAGCTAGTTTTTCTGAATTGCTCTACCTTTTGTTTGTGCATACAGCCTATTGAGTTGATAGAAAGTGTACTTGTCAGTTGCATTTTGCCAAAATCATAACAGACTGTTGTGCTCTCCTGATCTGCATATGTTTTAAAAGAGAACAGACAAAAATATGCTGAATTATTAGAGATTTATATAGATGGAAACGAAATGAAAGAGTCAAACACAATTCAGCAAAGATGGAAAGGCAGGTAATCAATAGCATTGCTATGTAGTGGTATTACCCATTTCAGTGAGGGTTATGCAACACATTGTTTTGCATCACGTTTCACACCCCTCTGGCACTGAAAAAGGTTAACCCTTTCAGTGCCAGAGGGGTACGCAACGCATTGCTTTGCAATGCGTTACGTACCCCCCTGGCACAGAAAAAGTTAAAGAGGAGCTGCCACCTTTTCAAATCCTTCCTGCAGGGAAAGATTCAAAGGATCCTTCACTTTAATTTATATCACCCCTCTGGCGGAAACAGATAGGTCATTTATTATGCATGCTTATCAGATAGATCAGAGAACAAAGCTCTGCTGTGATTATATTCTTCAACAATTAAATCAAAATGATCTAAAATTATTTAACAGTGTATGCAGTTCTTGTCAGTGTAAGATCCTAGATAACACATGGTTACAAGTACTTTGTGAAGTGAAATTCTGGTGGTGGTGGTGTCACTGTTTGGAAGCTTACAAAGTAAATTGATTAAGAGAGACATAAGAGTACATATGGGTTAATTGGAGAATATGGGTTAAAGTTCTGGTCAGTATAAGGAAAAATCACAAATACATTAAGTCAATTATAAGTGCCTTGGATGTAGGAAGTAAGTGGCTTCTAGCTTGTTGAAACTTTGTGAGAGATTGTAAGCAAGACTTGAAGACCACAAGAAAAATGCAGTGGTGCAAGCTGAGAGGTAGAGAATTCCACAAATAAGGAGTAACAACACAAAGGGGTTTGATACATGAGAGAGCTGTAGACACAAAAAGAGCTGAGTGAAGAGATCGTTGGCTGATCATAAGAGGTGGGAAGGGGTATAGCAGGAGATCAGAGTGGAAATGTAGAAAAAACGACAAGAGAGAAAGGTCCTGAATGAGAGAAGTGGTATTTTGTATGACATCTGGTGTCTGATATGTAGCTGTTGGAGAGATTGGAGGAGGAGAGGCAGGGACAAACCTTCCAGACAATAAGGCAACTCTGCTGCAACATTTTTATGGATTGAAGTGTATGAAGTTGAGAGTTAGCAAAACAGAGAGAAGAAAGTTACAGTGGTTCAGGTGGGAAGGGATGCATTTTTGCTTTGAAATGTAATTTGAGGAGTACCTAGGTACTATGCTTCTGATACTGGATTTATGATAGTGCCATTTACTGTCACTTGGAATGGAACTACCGGGCCTGGTATAAGAGGGTTGGTGACTAGCACAGTTTTACACATATCCAGTTTCAGGTGCCTATGAGCTATCCATACTGAGATAACTGAGGGACAATCTATGACTTTGGATTGACTATTTGGAGTCAGTTGAGGTGCAGATAAATAAAGATGGGTTGCATCTGCTTAGAGATTACATTGAATGAGTTAATAAGTTCCCTAAGTGTTATTGTGCATAGAGAAAACAGAAGTGGTCCTAGGCACACTAACAGAGAAGTGGAGGGAGAGAATGAAGATGCAGTTATTAGGAATGGGTGAATGTTTTCACCTCAAAACAGAAACAGGAGAAAAATGGCACTTCCTGCCTAACAGTAAATGTCCAGAGAAAAGTGATGTTTTTTCACGTAGCTCATTGCATATTTGTTAGCTAGTGCAGGCAGGCCAATAAAAAGGAGTTGATACTTAGTTTAGGGTGTATTATAGGCAGGGCATTTGTTCTCTTCTTTAGGGGAGTCTGCGGCACCCTGGGGGACAGGAAGGGAGAAAGGAGGTTGACCCCAAATACAGCAACATCTTGTGTGACAGACTGGAAATACACAAGCAGCTGTGATCCAAGTTCCTTTCTGATATGGCTGTTATCTCTGTGTTAGGGGAGTCTGTGGAAGTGAGACAGGAGCAAAGGAAATTTACTCTAAATACCCCAAAATGTTGTGTGACTGACTGGGAAGATACAGATGCTTTCATGTTCTGCCCTTTCTTCCTGTTCTTTTTTGCATTAATAATCTGTTTTTGTCTTGTTTCTTTCCTCTTGCAGGATCCGTGTTCCTTGCCTTGCTTTGTGCTCAGTCCAAAGCCTTTATCAAGTGGCAGTACCTTAGTGCTGGTGCACGATCAAGTTGTTTCAGTGTATTATCCAGTTATTTCTAGTCCTACTTTTGAGATTCCTTGCCCTTTCTCCAGTGATCTTCCTGTGTATTTACCTGAGCTTTCTTCTTGACTACTCTCTTGCTTTCTTTAGAGATTCTCCTTCTGACCTCAGCTTCTCCATTTGACTAGTCTCCAGCCTGTTTCTTATGTGCTTTGTTGTCCACCTGTTATCGACCCTAGTAATAAGACCATCCAACTATCCTGCTGATCCCACCATTTGTTCCACTCATTTGTCCTCACAGTGCACTGGAGAGGTGACAGCTCAACTTCCTCGACCATCTGTTGTACTATTGTTCGACTGCCAGTAGGACCCCAGTCCAGCTAGTCGAACTTCAACTAATAGTTGTAGGTTTGTGTTGGAAGTCAAATATTCCAGCTCTACAGCTTCTCCTGCAAGCATAGTACAGATATCTCTCTGTCTTAGTCTGCTGTCCAGAAGGTAGTAGCTATCCCCAAGGCTGTCATCCTGGGTATGGGCCAGCTTCTATGGTCGGCACTAAACTGACCTTGCTGTCAGCACGTTTAATCCAGCCTAGGCCATAGCAAGGCAGCCTAGGGGGTAGCTAACACCAGCCAGCTTCATGTCCCACTCAGAGCACCCAAGCACCCTGTCTACTGGAGGACTTCTCTACAGTCTGAGTTGCTGGGGGACTTCCTTACAGTCGGAGTTGCTGTGTATCCTTCTTTTCTGTTGAATTGTATCTACTGTTCTTCATTTACTGTGTTGGGGCCCAGAATGTGCTAACTCTGGACTACCAGTCTGCTATTTTTCTGTGAAGCATCTTCGCCACAGAGTACAAATTCAGGCAGTTTACATTGGGTGCTCCCAGTTACAGATGCAAGTTCCTTCCTGATCTGGCTGTTATCTCTGTGTTGGTGGAGTGACTCAGTCTGAAGAAAGAATCAGCTGAACAGGGAATGTGTTTTTTTGTTGACTGGGATAGGGGGGCAGTTAGTTAATAAAAAGAAATAAAAAACCAAAATAATAAAGTAAAAAACTGGTATGTAACGTGACAGAGACAGGGAACCTGATGTAAGCTGCGACTGGGGCAGTCTGATGAGATAGAGTATTTTATAGAGGGCCAAGGCTAGACATCACACACAATCAGTTCTATGGCATACTTTACAGTATTAACACACACAGTATTTGAGTAATATCCAGAAAACACACAGGGGGGTAGGGGGAGGGTGAAAGTATTTAGGAGCAGTGCAGGGACGTATGAGTAAGGTGTTATTCCAAACACTGACTGGCACCATAGTTGTTGCAACATGTGCAATATATGATGGTGATCCCTCTCTTCCTCCTGACAAAAATGCAGTTTGTTGAAGTCTCTACAAAGTTCCACTACCACCATACATATGTGCTACATTCAGTTTAGATTTTAGTTAACACTTTTTAAAGATTTCTTTATTTCTCTTTATAAACAATGGCTAGTAGGCAACATAGCAACAGGCGTAAAAAGCTGGAAGATATTTGTGTGTGAGTGTGTGTGTGTGTGTGTGTGCTGTGTGCTGTGCAGGACTCAGGTTAGCCAAACACAAATCCTAAGAAGAAATTGATTTTAGGACAGGACACAAGCCCTGATGAAACATTAATTTGTAGGACTTAGACTTGTTAGAGGCCCAAGCTCTGAGGAAACATTGATTTGTAGGACTTGTTATAGGCAAAAGCCCTGTGGAAACAGTGATTTGTAGAACTTTGACTTTTTAGAGGCATAAGCCCTGACGAAACATTGATTTGTAGGACTTAAACTTGTTAGAGGCACAAGCCCTGAGTAAACATTAATGTGTATGACTTAGACTTGTTAGAGCCCCAAGCTCTGAGTAAACATTGAATTGTAGGACTTAGGATTGTGCAATGGCCAATGGCAAATGCTGTGGTGACAATGTGGTATTTGTGACTGCTGTGCTGTTATTGCTGCTGCTGATGAGTTGTCTAAGCAGCAGTACAATTAGGCAGTTCCCAAGGAAGGGGATCAACAGAAGTGATATATGAGTCAGGTGATGATGGTTCCACTCACTACATGATCCAGTGATGTGCCTGAGGCAGTATCAGTACCACAACTAGCCCATGTCACAACTTCAGGTATATCTGGAGAAAAGAAATTAGCCAGTAATGCTTCTCCTCCTGCACCCCCTCCAAAATCATGGATGTGTTGTTGGAATACATATTTTTCCCTTGACAGCAGGAAGGAAGTGTGTCTTTGAACATCAGCTGCAATGTGCAAAGTATGTGTGGGAAAGTTATGAAATAGGTGAAGGATTGGGAACAATGGATACATCTGCACACACATCAAACAAGTGGCACAACTGAAATTACACACCTTGATGCTTAGGCCCACAATGTCAAATAAATTATCCCCCCCAGAAACCAAGTACTGTGTTGCACCTTTTTTTACCTCACCATGGGTTAATTTCAGTCGCTAAACAATGCACAATGTGTCAACTTCAAAGGAAACAAGTTAATAGTTGACATTGTCTAGCGACAGTATGTGTTACATTCCAATAAATTTATATAAACACCAAAATAACTGACACACACTGCCTGTGTTTGGAGGTTATCAGAGCTACAGCACAGAGCCAAGGAGGAGGATAGACTGAGCGACAGAGAGAGAGGAACACACATTAAAATGGGGATCGAACAGCATTGCATTAAAAATATGCACTTAATACACTGTGGCACATATAGCACAAATCACATACACAAACACACATACACCTCCTTTGTTTTTTGTACACACACACATTTTTATTTTTTATTTTATACAGCATGATTCATTGAGTGCAAGGGAGTGCCAGAGACTGACTGTGACCGAGTGGCTCTGTGAGTGATTGGGTGTGAGTGTGTGTGTGAGGGAGTTAGGAGAATGCTATTCATATGGCAGGGACAGAAGTGGAGGATCAAGTGGTGGGGAGAGGAGCAGGAGAGGAGGAAAGAGACCAGGGGATCCCCAGTCAGGGAAGGAGAGGGAGACCAGGTGGGCAGAGGGATACCCAGCAATGGTCAGGTACACAGCAGCTAGGGACAGACACACAAGTGGGAACCGGAGGAGATATGCGACAGGAACATGCACATCCAGGCACAGAGCAGGCAGTGCCTGACCATCAAACTGTCTCATACATTTCAGATATGTCCCAGACTGGATTGAAGGAGGACAGACTGTGGAACCCTATGTACTCCCATGAAGAGAACTTGGCCCTGGTGCAGAGCATACTTGACAGGGTGCACATACTGAAGAGGCCAAAGAGATTGGTGTTAGGAAGAAGTTTGCCTGGCATCAGGTCCTCAACTAAGTGAACGCAGTATCCTGGTGTAAGTGCACCACTGACTCCATCAAGAACGCTGGGCAGACTGCAAGCAATGCAATGCATTAGATATTTCTCTTGCACTCAAAGGTTTAACAAAGTGACCCCCCAGCTGTAGCTCCACCTGCCAGCCTCTTCCATAACAAAATGTGGCCTGCACCCATAGGAGCAACGCAGCACCCTGTCTTTCCTAACCCTCCCACTGGCATGCACCCATAGGAGTAAGGCAGCCCCCTGTTATTTCTAACCCTCCCACTGGCATGCAGTCACAGGGCAAGGCTGCCCCTTTTGTAACTAGACTCCTCACCACCTTCTCTAACATAACACACTTTTATTCTGACAGATTATTTCCTCTTCTATATTTTTAGTCTTAGCATATTTAGTGTCACAATTAAAAATGTATTAGCTTTTTATAGATATACATATTTTTTATATTAATATTCTAGTATCATGGAACAAATATGGTTCAATCTAATTTGCTGCTAGATTAAATTATGTAGTACAGTCAATAATCTGTCATACAAGTGAACTGTTACGTAACTATATTGTTTAGATTTATTTGGATCACATTCAAAAAGAGACTGTAGGATGTAGTTTTACTCCTCCTGGCCTTATGTATAATAGAAAAGAAGAGCACTTCTGGAGTGAACCAACTACACCACAGCGGAATAAATAAACATAAATTCCCATAAAAATAAATGGAGCTTTTCACCTCTTGAATGACAGAGAGGTCTCCAATGTTCTGCTTCACAATGAGTTGAAGACCTCTCTAGCATTCAGAAGGTTAAAATCCCATTTAAATCAAGTGGAATGTTTTTGTTCTCTGTGGACTCCCTCCATCAAGCCGAGCACACTCTTCTTTAAAATATTACTTTTATTCAGACATTTAAAACACCCAACGTTTCAGTCCGTAGCAGGACTTTCCTCAGGGGCAATCAAAGTTACAGATGCAACCACATACAACTTTTTTATACTCACCATGTTTGAATATGGCACTGAGTCCGCTCATGTGCATTACTATAGCAACCACAGATGATAACATGGCATCCAATCCAAACATAGCAATATCCATGCCACCATTTGACAGTCAAGGTTAAAAAAACATACACTTACATTAAATGATACTCAAATATAACTAATGAGACTAAACTGCTCATTGAGCCCCTTCAGTGCTAGAGTCTGTAGGGTATAGATTCAAAACATCTCACATCTCAATAAACATTGCTCTCTTTCTCCCCTTCTGGAAAATGGTTTGATAAACTCAAAAGGGAAGCACTGTAAATCCTTAACCCTATGTTGCTTTTCGATACAGTGTCTCGCTACCGGTGCTCTTTTCAGTTGCTGCTCATTTAAAGTACCATTTAAACCTCCGATGTTTAAGGACCTGTGTTCCCTCATCCTGACTTTAAATGGTCTAGTGGTTTTACCCACGTAACATAAATTTCAGGGACACTTTAATAACCCATAGGTGATACTAGCAATTCCTTGTCAGTTAAAGGGATAGTATTACTTCAAAATTACTATCCCTCATATTGTAGCCCTTAATAAACTGAGATAAATGACACCAGCGGCATCTCTCAACCCTTTTTTGGTTTAAGAGATAGCCGCTTTCAAAGTTTCCTCTCCCCTGCTGTCAGCGTTCTGCTGCCAGCAGGAGAATCCGGTCTCTGAATCAAGCGGATGCTCTTCAGCAGAGCCGATATCTCATTATGGAAGGAAACATGATTCATTGAAACAGTCTTCTATGTGTGCTTGGTAACCAAGCACATGTAGAAGACTGTTTCAATGAATCATTTTTCCTTCCATAACAAGATATTGGCTCTGTTTAAGAGCCTCCGCCTGTCCCGGGAGCGTTCTGCTGCCAGCAGGGGAGAGGAAACTTTGAAAGCGGCTATCTCTTAAACCAAAAAGGGTTGAGAGATGCCGCTGGTGTCATTTATCTCAGTTTATTAAGGGCTACAATATGAGGGATAGTAATTTTGAAGTAATACTATCCCTTTAACTGGCAAGGAATTGCTAGTATCACCTATGGGTTACAAGATAGTAGTCAAAGAGAACATTACATGTACCACAGCTTATGTGGTTTATTTATTAAAGTGATTTATTAAAGTGATTTGAAGTAATACTATCCCTTTAACATGTGTGAGAGTGTGACACAGCCCTGATACTTGTAAACACCCTTATTATCAGGCACCCAGTCCCTGGTTTTACCAAATTTGTCTACCGTATCTGATTGCACTAACTCATCCCTAATACTCCTCCCTCTCTTAAAACCAAAGAGAGATGGTTTAGAGAACATATGTCCTATCTCCTGCTCATTGGATAGTAGTCCCCCTAAATCTTTTTGGCAAATCACTATATGTTGTTGTGATTATCATCCTGTCTTGTTTCCCTGAATGTTTATGTTTTGTTCTCTGTGGTCAGTTGATTTGCCCCAGAACTGCAGCGCTTTTCATTTATACATCAGGTCTGCTCTGCTTTATGTAAAAAGCAAAATGAGAAGATCATAGCTGATAATAAAAGTGCTCCAAATTATTACTTATTTAACTGGGTTAATTAAGAGGTTAAAAGCCCAATTTAAGTAAATAGAAATTTTTATTTCCCCATATAGAGCAACTGGTATATCCTAGAATCGTTCATCTTTTGTTTTCTGAATAATAATGCCCATTGTGTCTAGAGGTTGCATAAAGATGATATGGACTGGTAATGTCAACACTTTAAGGGATAGTTAGTTACTAAAGTACAATTGAGTCTTCTTTATACATTTTTATAACAATGTGTGAGGGCAGGTTTTTCCTTATGCTGAAAGAGTCCCTCTTTGCTATGCATCTGGACCAGCTTCCTGAAGTTGCTTGAGGTAAGTAAAAGGGGCCGAAGGGGAATACTTCATAGGACATCCATATTTTCCATGTTCTTCACTCATATACATGTACTGTATAAGCACTTTTTCAAGCTTAGCATGATATCACCAAATACAGTATACACATGGAAACTTCAGCAGGAATTCTCTCACTCTCCATATCCTTGCAGATATGGGACCTTATGTATCACTGCAAAGGAGAGAGATTCTGTGGCAAACCAACTCCACCACAGATGAAAAAAATAAAAATTCCCATTGAGTTAAATGGGTGTTTAACCCTTTGAGTGCCAAAGTGGTACCCAACTCATCGCTTTGAAATGCGTTAGTTAACCTTCTGGAATGCAATGGGTTAAACCCTTGAATGCAAGAGAGGTCTCCAATACATACCATTGAAACACGCTGGAGACGTCCCCAACATTCAAAGGTTAAAAAACCCATTTAAGTCAATGGGATTCGTGAGAATTTATATTTGTCCTCAATGTTGAAGTTGGTTTGCCTCAGCATTGCTCCACTTTTTCTTTATACATAAGACCCATGGACTCATCACTTTGTCTGGTTCTTCAGTTATATGCTGAAAGCATTCTGCTCTTTTGGTCTACATTTATAAAAGCAAACTGGAGTTGTTCTGCAGTAAACCAACAAAACCATAACTGACAAACAAAACTTGCAGTTAAGTTAAATTGGGATGCTAACATTTTGAATGCTTGAGATGTATCACAATGCATTGGGAACCTCTCTGGCTTTCAAGGGGTTAAAACACTCTATTCAAGTGCATGAGAATTTAGGTAATATTATTTGTCCCCTACAATCCTCTTGGTTAACTCCAGAATAACCCCAGTTTGCGTTTATAAATCTTGGGCATTGTCATTTTCTCTTCTAGGATTGTTTTGTGTTTTATTATCTTTCTCTGGTGGATATGGAGTGGTTTCAGAGCCAGGATTATCTTTCTGTGGTGTGCATAGTTTAGCTTAGTGCTACACTTCAAATATCCAAATTTTCAGCAGTTAGCTCATGACTTTCATTAAGGATATAAGAGGCTGCTCACAAATCTCTATACTAGACCACTTACTTCACCAGCGATACTCCCCCAGCATCCAGTTGCCATAACAACTGTAAACAGAGCCCCAAAGTGCCAGAAACAGAAGTGATCATGCGAAAAACAGAACTGACAGTTCATCGCCTAAAACAGTGTAAAGAACTGGGATAAAAAGAGAATAAAAGCATTGACTAAAGCAACAGACAGGCCAATGTGGAATTAAAAGGATAACCTGAAGAGTGTATGCAAAAGAGGGCATGCTAAGATGGCATATTATAAATAACACAAAAAAACTGTCTTTTTTCTTTTTCTTTTAATGTTGGATAAATGGCTGGCTACAAACAGAAGCTGACTCTTTCATTTTGTAGTGGACACAGGCAGGATCATTTGTTCGTACCCTGTTAGTGGGGGGGAATGGAAAAGGACTGTGTGAAGAGTAGATACAAGAAGCGAGTGATACACATAATAGCCAATACAATACTGGCAAGAAGTGGTTATGGCTTGGTTATGGCTGTGATAGATTGCTGCAACAACCTGGGAATCTCACTTTATCTGCACTGTTTTATTACAGACCAATCCTGAATTCTAAGGGGATGGCCCCTCCAACATATAATATGGATGCAGCATAATTTCCTTACTTGCAAAAACAACCAGAAAAGTCCCAAGGTGGCTAGTGTTTAGTATCTCATCTTTCTGCAGTGCAGCACATTTGAAGAAACAAAACCCAGTTTTATTCTTCTGATTCCATTAGTGCTGGAGAGCGGCTGTAGTACTAAAGTTAGGTTAGCTAATTAATTAGGTAGGTTAGCATATAATTAATAGCTAGGTTTGCTAGTAAATAATTATTTAGGTAGGTTATCATAGAATTAATAGCTAGGTTAGCTAGTAAATATAATTCGCAGGTAGGTACATAGGTTAGGTAGTAATATCATTCCAGCAACCACACCTAAAAACATGAAAATGAACTGGTAAAACTTAAGTGCACAAACAAATAGGCAGGTCATGTTGTTCAAACTTAAGTGCATGCCTGCACACAAATTGGCAGGTACTGTGTACACAGTTTACCATCCAGACTCCACCATTGTCTCCAGAAAATATGCTTGTTATTCTTGGGTGTGATAAAATGAAAAAGTCTAATAATTCACACTTCAAACTTCAGTGCACAACTGCACATACAAATGGGCAGTTGCACGCTCATTGCTCCATCCAGACTCCAAGGCTAATAATTAGTGTTCAAATCTCAGTGTTCCAGACTCCACTGCTGTCTCCAGCAAAAAGCCTGTTATTATTTAAAGTGATAATTTAATTCTAAATAAAGTTGAATCATATTTACTTTTCAAACTTTGGTGCAAAACTTTACACAAAATAGGCAGTGTGGACATGCATTGTTCTATCCAGACGTCACTGTTGTCTCCAGCAAAAAAGCCTGTTATTCCTGGCTGTGTTACTTTAAAAAAAAAAAGTCTAGTCATATTAATCAAACTTCTGTGTTCCAGACTCCACTGCTGTCTCCAGCAAAAAGCTTGTGGTGGTGTCGCAAATGCTATATTTTGTGCGCAAATTAGGAAAATTTGATGCACAATTAAAGATTCTTTCAGTAAATGGCTTCTTGGATTACAACTTGCGCAATAGTTATTTGCGCAGGTTAAAATCACTATTTCACATTTAACGCCTGCGAACGTTTCTAGCATTCTGCCATTAGTTCCTTATTCAACATATTTTTCTAGACTATGCTTCTGCTGTATGGGTCTGTCAGAATTGGTATTATGCTGGCACTGTTGGTTGTGGTACTGCAATGGCAACTGTCATTCCTCTTGTAACGCTCATATTATACTTCTAAAAAGTCAAAGATGCTTCTGTTTGCTTTCATACTCTCAGTGTTCAATGTATGTTATTTATTTATTTATTTTGGTGTGGTGGGGGGCTCTCTTTTGTTAGACACAGTCTCATGCATTTCCTCTTTCCATAGACTTTTCTAGCCAATGGTAGACTAATACTGGTGGTGATGTACTGCAATGTTATCTCTTGTCTCCTCTATCACCTCCTTACTACCATATTGTACTTCAGGTTTTACCAACTCAAAGATACTGCTGCTTCCTTACTCTTAGAGATCAATGGGAGGATTTGCTTATGGACATGCTCCTTATCCACCTTCATTGTGAACATGAAAAAAATAATAAAATAAGTGAAATAAAAATGCAGGCCTTTAATTATATTATTATTAATTGTTTATGTACCCTGATGGAAACCCTGAAGGAATGACCAAGTTTTATGTTATTTATTTGAATGAATCTTGTTCAAATGTCAGTCCAGAGAAGGCGGTGGGAGCCTTTCCCATTAAAAATTATGTTAAACAAATTTTGTCTGGGATAGAAATAGTTCAACAAAATTCCGACTAACCAAACAATATAGAGAAAAAGGGGGAGATATAAGAAACTGACTTTATAAAGAAAGTGTCTGTAAAAGTGTCCCAAAGCTACAAAAGATATGTGTCAACATCTAGAGACATTTTCTCTAAGGGCCAGAAGTAGAGAAATAGCTTTTGTCGTTTGTAACGAAATTTCAAAGTACAGTGTTGTTGGGCTCATTAATACTTTCAGAGTGTCGGTTGTGATCAGAACTATGTTGTTTTTTCATTGAAGTATGATTCCTGACTGAAATCGTTGCATTTAATAACAAAAATGTTGTATGTAAAGACAAAAAATGTCTTAACTAAAGGCAAAACTGTCAGTATATTTGTATGGTAATTGTTCTTGGGTTGTGTTTCCTTCAATTATTATAGGTTTCTCTCATTCAGAACTTCACATTTCCTCCTCTTTTTTTCTTAACGTACAAATTTTGTCTTTTGCAAGGCATTTTTTTGTCTTTGTATACAACAAATTTTCTTTTCCTCTATACAACACTAGATAATAGTTTATCCATGCATTTGCCCCGCCCCTTTGTGCGGCAATTCTGTAGTTGTGTCATACACAACGGACATTACTAGTTTTTTGTTGTATACTCTATAGAAAATATGCCGTTCATGCACACAATTACTTATTTGTGTAGTTCATAGGACATTTCTCTGTCATTATCCGTTTGAACATATGGCCCTAAGTGCTAACTCCAGTTTGAAAAGTGGAATAGAAATGGTCTTCGCCAAATAAGAATTGTGTCCCAATGTATTTATAAAGAAATTTGTTAATTGTGCCAAAAATAAAGGCAGTTTTAGGGATTAAATGTTGACGCCAGGTATAACCTGTTCTTAATGGAAGTATATAGTGAAAGCTATTTGTGCAAAAATGTATTCGCAGGTGTGAATTTTCTCACAATATTCCCAGACAGACATATTTATAAACATGAATTTACTTCTTTATAAATATGACCAGACTTTGTGAATTTTTGTGACAATTCTTAAGTATACACTAAGAAGGCTTTTTATACATCTTCCACTAAGTTCTTTTTCCCTGAATGTGTTTACAATTATTGCTCAAATAATTTAAAAGAAACAACTTTTCTCACTGTGCATCTACAATATGCCATTATCCACTTTCATGCAAGGTACTTCCTATGCATATGGGTGTATGCTACTTTTGCATATGAGTACAGCTAGGCATATTAAGCCATATGGAGCAAGTGTGAGGCAAACTAAGTGCACCACAATAACCTTTCCAAAATTCCCATTGTTTTAGATGGGGCTTTTAACTAGAGTTCTCCAATGCATTGTGAGCAATACACTGGAGAACTCTCTAGCGTTAAAACTGTTTAAAGTCCCATTTAAATTATATGGATATTTTATTTGTTGCTAATGATATAGTTTGCTCCAGAATTGCTACACCTGTTCCTTATACATATTGCCTATTGCACCACTGAACCTATCCCGAACAACATCACCAAGGGCGTTGCTAGGGGTGGGCTAAGGGGGCTGAAGCCCCAAGTGTGTCAGTGGACAGCCCTAATGTCAGGCCATCAGCAATCAGCAGACTCACTCCTCCTGCTGTTTATCAGCAGGAGGTGTGCCTGAGGCTGACTGCTGCCCAGCAACTTGTGGTCATATATAGCATGGAACAGCAGGCTGCTGCCTCACTCTTTTCTCAGCTTCAACACAAAGCCATCAGCTCCACACTGACTCTTTTAGCTCTTCACTGAAACAGAAAGCAGAATGGGACAGAACAGAAGAGAAGGTATGAGGGACAGTATAGATGAGGGAAATATATGGTTACAAGTGGCAGGTAAACAAGGCTGGTGGGTGTCACATTGTAAGTGTGGAGAATTTGTGGCATGGCTACCAGTGGGCAGGGAAATAAGGCTGGTGGGGGTCACACAGTTTATGTAGGGAATCAGTGGCTACCAGTGGGCATTGGAATCAGGATGGTGGGGGTCATATAGCATATGTGTAGAATCTGTGGCTTCCAGTGGGCAAAATAATAAGGCTGGTGGGGTCCACAGTGTGTGCGGGGGATCAGTGGCTACCAATAGGCAGGAGAACAAGGCTGGGGGGGGTCTCATAGTGTATGTAAACAATCTGTGGCTACCAGTGGTTAAGGGAATAAGGTTGGTGGGGGGGGTTACATAGTGTATGTATGGAATCTGTGGATACCAGCGGGCAGAAGTAAAATGCAGTTGGGGATCACATAATGTATGTGAGGAATCTGTGGATACCAGTGGGCAGAGGGACACGGGGGGGCACATAGTGTATGTGGGGAATCTGTGGTTTCCAGTGGGCAGGAGAACAAGGCTGGTGGGGATGCACAATGTATAAGGTGAATCTGTGGCGACCAGTAGGCAGTCGCAGAAGGCTGGTGGGGTAACACAGTGTATTTGGGGAATCTGGTCAGAGAAACATGGCTGGTGGGGTCAGAGAGGTTTATAAAGGAGTAGGAGAAGGCAGGACCATTAGGACCAGTAGTTGCCAGAGCCTTCCCTACTACCCTTTTTGTTAAATGAGACTATATTAGGGATTCTCCAGTCATCTGACACTGTTCCTGTCAACAGTGGATAATTAAAAAGTTCAGCTAAAGTCTAGGCAAGAACATCTGTTATCTCTCTTAATACTCTGGACCAACTTATATATTTTTCATATATATTTTATAACTTCAACGTCCTTAATTAGACTTGATTTCTTTTCCTTGCCTTTCATATGTGCTCCTCTTAAAGTGGAACAAACACTTTATAGGACATGGGTTATTTTGAAAGGGCTTTAAAATCACCTATCTTTATTTTAAATTGCTGTTCAATATACATTTAGCTTTGTCAGTTTATGCAAAATAAGCTGAACTAGCTGACAGAACCTAGTATGCCAGATGTTAACATTCCACTCTCTTTCCCAGCTACCACGTCCTACCAAGTGTTTCCTAATTCACATAAGCTGACAAAGCTAAATATTTTGTAAACTATAGTAAAGAAAAAAAACACAAGAAGGGGCTTTACATGAGGCACATGACTATATAAACAAGTCTACAATTAAAGTATATAAACATATATAATTTATTCTGAAAACAAATATCCAGTTAGTAAAAAATAAATAAATACAGCAGTGTCAAAATAGCCCAGTCCCCAAATGCAAGCCCGCAAAATCAAAGCCACACTCTTTCATCTATCTTCACCCAGTATAGGGTCAACATGCTCCATAAACAATCACCAAGTCCATAATACTCATACGATGATCATAATGGAGAGATTAATAACGAGACTGAATCATGTAACAATGTATGTAAATCACACAAATGGACAATGTTGAAGGGATGAATGATGAAATGGAGTTATGTAATGAAATATGACGGTAATGAAAATGAATACACACTGTCAACAAAGCAACCAAGTCTGGCAAACAACTTCTCACCGTTGTAGGCCTCAATGTAAACAGGGAATATTCTCTCCCATCTTCGCCCGATTCAGGACTGTGCGTAGTCCCACCTTAAACCACCATATGCGAATGCCACTCACAGGTTGCAATGACAGTAAAATATGATAAATTCATCAATTCCGTTATACACATTCTTCAGAAAAGGATCTTCTCCATATGCATAAGGCTCATAGCGGCATCAGCATAAGCCCCATCCAACTCTCAGCTGTATAGGACTTTTTTTCTATAGTGAGATAAATAACGGCTAACATTAATATATATATAGTTTTTAGAAAGCTCTTTTAAAATCATTCACAGCATTATAGTGTTAGTTCCACTTTAACACATGTTCTCAATCTTCCCAGTCAGATGTAAAAACTGAAAATAATTATTTAAACTGTTAGCTGTTGCCTTATCACTTTCTACATATCTATTGCTCTTTTGTCTTAAAGGAGAGATCATTTTTTAAATGAAAAATTACAGTAAAATCTCAGGTATAATATGCACCTTTGTTTTCTCCCTGTCTCACTAAAATAAATGTATGTTACCGCTCTGATTCCCTCCCTACCCGCTTACCCTCGATCTTCTAACCCCCTCCAGAGTCCAGTCCGACCGTTTGATAGGTTCATGGCGGCGGCATGCTTGCATTTGCCATCTGCTTCCAGCAATGACCTGCCAGGACCTTTCTTTTAAGCCAAAAAGCATAGTTCTATGCATTGGAGCTACGGTTTTACCCTGCGAGGACTTCCTGAAAGTTCTAACTGACAGCATGACTCAACAGTTTCTATCACATTCTGTGGAAAACTTTTTGTAATTGATTTTCCTCTCAGATAGAATGTGACAGACTAACTAATTGGAATTTGACCAGTAGAGGGCACTGGTTATGTAAAAAAAAACACGTTTAAACAGTAATAACTCTGAATATATGCATCTCTCAGCATTACTCAACAGGAAAAATCATACAATATATATTTTTTTATAACAAAAGTTTACTGCTCCTTTAACTCTAACTATACATTCTTTGTTTTTGTTTTTTTTTTCCTATCACTAATAAATCTAAAGAAAGCTTTGTCAGTTGTCACAAATGGTGGGCGAAAATTGAGAAAAATTTCCTGCATTACGTTTTGGGAAAAACAGATGGTTTTTCTCTTTGTTTTTGAAAAAATATTCACCCTTTCTCCAATGCAAAATTTTCTTCCTTTTTACCTATTACAGCAAATATTTTGCCTATTCCAACACATTTTTCTCCTTTAATAACACATTTTCTCCTATTTCAACACATTTGTCTCATATGTTTAATATGGTACAAAATTTCCCAGCACAATATGACTTCTTCTGAGGGCTGTAGAAGAGAAATAAGTAGCTGGAAGTCAAAGTTGTGAGTCCTACAGCAACATATACCTTGAAAAATGTGTTAGCATGCAGAGTGCATTTGTCCTTTGCCCACTACACTTAAGTGACACTGGCACATATTTATGATGATGCCAGGTGATTAAAATAATTAAGTACAACCTACAGTGTGGCAGATGTGTATGGTGGTGGTGGTGGGGGATTGGCATGGTGCAATTGGTGGGACCTTGACAAACTGCATCCACCCTGGGAGGAGAGGGATCATCATAATTCATTGCACATGCTGCAGCAACCATTGCTGCAGTCAGTTTTTGAAGTACCACTTTACCCCCATGTCCCTGCACTGCTCCACCTTTGCCCCGGCCCTTATGCATTTGCTAGACATTTCTCAACTACTGTGTGTGTTTTTTCCTCTCTACAATGCACAACTGATGGAGTGTGATGTCTTGCCTTGTCCCTCATCAAAATTCTCAATGTCATCTGCCTCAGTCACAGAGCTCATATTAGGTTCCCAGTCAGCTGTCTAATATATTTATTTGTTTAGTTATTTATATATTTTATTTATTTATTTATTTATTTATTTATTTATTGTTTAGAAGTTGTTCACTCTATCTTATCACAATTAGTCCAAAAAAATATAGTACAGAGACAATAAAAGCAAAATCAGCAAGCAATCTGGACCCCAGCTGCCTGTGTCTTGCCAGTCACTCGCACCAAATTTTGGGGTATTTTGTTTCAATCTCCTTCCTCCCTTTTCCTCCCTCAGAGTGCCCCCAGACTCCCCTAATACAGAGAACAAATGTCCTACTTAAATGACTTCCTAAACTAAGCTTCAATTCCCCTTTATTTGCATATCTTCTCTAGCTCAATAATGTGGTGCTTTCTCCTCTCACACATAGAATGGCTGCTGTGAGAGCCTGACACCCTTTTAAATGTCTGTAGAAAACTAAAGAAAACTTTCATGTGGTGGAGAAAACATTTTCTTCCCATTGATTTCAATGCAATGAGCTAGGCGAAAAAAGCGGGAAAACAGCACTTTTCGCTGGAAATTTTTCGCCATGTGGAAAGTGCCATTTTTCGACGATTTCAGTTTGAGGCGAAAATTTTCTCCCATCCCTAGTTGTCACCCATTTTCACTGACTGTGTTTATCAGTGTAAAATTTGTTGTAGTCATACAACAAAGTTTGCTTATATTCCTTATATACAATCTTTTTTGTTTTAACAGTACCTGCCACCTTCCCAGAGAACCAAAGTAGATTGTTTTCTTTTTTACTTTTAGTCTCCTGCCTAATGCATTTTTACATTGTTCCCACAGTTTACACTGCCCAGTAATCTCCTCCCTGTCAAAGGAATGGCATATATGAAATAACAGCACTTCTTAAATCGAAGACTTTTGTTTTCATGTGATTGGTGATCACTAGTGATGAGCGAGCATGCTCGGCCGAAGCTCGGTTCGGCTCGAGCATCGCTCTGCTCGGCACATGGCGGTACTCGTACGAGTACCGCATGTGCTCGCCCGCCATGTTCGGGTCTCCTCCCCGCACGTTTCGCGGCTGCTGCGCAGCCAATAAACGTGCGGGGAGGCTCTGACATCAGTGTAATGCCAGCAGCCATGTTGGCTGCTGGCATTACACTGATTGGCTGGCCAGAACCCGTGATCGGGTGCTGTATAGCACCTGACCAGCGAGTTCGGCTCAGTCTTAGCCAGGGAGAGATGAGGATAGGAAGGGAAAGTCAGTGTAGGGAGAAGAAAAGTGCGTTTGAACAACAAAAAGACCCAAAAGTCCTTTTTAGGACTATTGTGTGTGGGGGCAGCAGTTATATTTTGTTTTGGGGGGCAGAGTTTAAAAAAAAAACGTCACATATTCCGTTCACTGTGCCTAGCCGCAGATTAGCAGCACATTCTGTTTAGTGTGCAAAGTTGCAGATTAGCAGCACATTCTGTTTAGTGTGCAAAGTGTAAAAAATAAAAGTCACATATTCCGTTCACTGTGCCTAGCCGCAGATAAGCAGCACATTCTGTTTAGTGTGCAAAGTTGCAGATTAGCAGCACATTCTGTTTAGTGTGGAAAGTTGCAGATTAGAGGCACATTCTGTTTAGTGTGCAAAGTGTAAAAAATAAAAGTCACATATTCCGTTCACTGTGCCTAGCCGCAGATAAGCAGCACATTCTGTTTAGTGTGCAAAGTTGCAGATTAGCAGCACATTCTGTTTAGTGTGCAAAGTGTAAAAAATAAAAGTCACTTATTCCGTTCACTGTGCCTAGCCGCAGATAAGCAGCACATTCTGTTTAGTGTGCAAAGTTGCAGATTAGCAGCACATTCTGTTTAGTGTGGAAAGTTGCAGATTAGCAGCACATTCTGTTTAGTGTGCAAAGTGTAAAAAATAAAAGTCACATATCCCATTCACTGTGCCTAGCCGCAGATAAGCAGCACATTCTGTTTAGTGTGCAAAGTTGCAGATTAGCAGCACGTTCTGTTTAGTGTGCAAAGTGTAAAAAATAAAAGTCACATATTCCGTTCACTGTGCCTAGCCGCAGATAAGCAGCACATTCTGTTTAGTGTGCAAAGTTGCAGATTAGCAGCACATTCTGTTTAGTGTGGAAAGTTGCAGATTAGCAGCACATTCAGTTTAGTGTGCAAAGTGTAAAAAATAAAAGTCACATATTCCATTCACTGTGCCTAGCCGCAGATAAGCAGCACATTCTGTTTAGTGTGGATAGTTGCAGATTAGCAGCACATTCTGTTTAGTGTGCAAAGTGTAAAAAATAAAAGTCACATATTCCATTCACTGTGCCTAGCCGCAGATAAGCAGCACATTCTGTTTAGTGTGCAAAGTTGCAGATTAGCAGCACATATTCCGTGTAATATGAAGAAGGCGGGTAAAAAGGGACGGGGAAGTGGACGTGATCCTGATAGTTCAGGGCGCGGGTCAGGACGCGTAGAAACTGTGCCTGGTGCCAGAGCACAAGAAAGAAAGACATCCACCATACCTAGCTTCATGTCTCATTTTACAGGGCGTCGCAGGACATCACTCTCGAGGTCCGACCACTGCGAACAGGTGGTCGGTTGGATTTCAGGTGATACTGCTTCCAGTCGGTTAAGCACCACCCTGTCTTCCACCAAGTCCACTCTCACTAGCCAAGAGTCTGGTCAACATAATCCTCACCCTGATCATCCTTCCTCCCACCATAGAGGGTCTGGCCAAAGAAGTGATCCCACACTGGGATATAGTGAGGAGCTCGTCTCATCACCAATCCTTGATTTGAACCTCTCTCCAAGCACGCTTGCAGAGGAACATGAGATCTTGTGCCCTGATTCACAACCTCTAGAGGGTACCCAATCACAAGAAGATGACAGAGGGGAACGGCATTTAAGGTCAAATGAAGTGGATGATGATGATGAGACACAGTTGCCATCAAATCAACCACTATTACTGTCTCAAGACCTTGATGAGGAGGATGATACACAGTTGTCAATGACTGAGTATGTGGTGGGATCAAGAAATGAGGAGGATGATCAGAGTGAGGAAGTGGAGGAGGACTTGGTGGACGATGAGATGACTGACCCCACCTGGGAAGGTGGAGAGCCGAGCGATGACAGCAGTCCTGAGGGTGAGCCATCTGCAGCACCGCAACAGGCTGGAAGAGGCAGTGGTGTGGCTAAAGAAAGAAGGCGGACCGCACCAAACCGGCCCGCAAATGTTCCACGGAGCACCCCCTTGCGTAAATCTCTCTTGCCAAGGGCTAGGTGTTCCGCGGTATGGCGTTTTTTTAAGGAAAGTGCGGACAACAAAAAAATTGTAGTTTGCAACCTGTGCCACACCAGAATGAGCCGAGGCATGAACACTAGAAACCTCACCACCACCAGCATGATCCGACACATGGCATCCAAGCACCGTAATAAGTGGGAGGAACGCCCAGATCGCCAATCTGTGTCTGCAGGCCACACCACTGCCTCCTCTTCCCCTGTTTTCGGTGCCGGCCAATCGCCTGTCGAAGGCGCAGGCCCGCATACCTCCCGCCCTGCACCTGTACCATCTGAAGCAGCATCAGCGACCACATCCACTTCCCTGTCCCAGCGCAGCGTCCAAATGTCGTTACCCCAGGCATTTGAGCGCAAGCGAAAATACCCAGCCACCCACCCACAGGCCATAGCACTAACCTCACACCTTTCCAAATTACTGGCCATCGAAATGCTGCCATTTAGGCTTGTGGAGACTGAGTCCTTCCGCAGCCTGATGGCAGCAGCTGTCCCTCGGTACGCAGTCCCCAGCCGCCACTACTTTTCCCGGTGTGCCGTCCCCGCCTTACACCACCATGTGTCCCGTAACATCACCCGTGCCCTGACCAACGCAGTTACTGGGAAGGTCCACTTAACGACTGACACATGGACAAGTGCTTGTGGCCAGGGATGCTACATTTCCCTGACGGCACACTGGGTGAATGTCGTGGAGGCTGGGAGCGACTCGGACCCTGGGATGGCACAGGTGCTACCCACGCCGAGGATTGCGGGCCCTACCTCCATCAGGGTTTCCGCCAGCACCTACGTTATTGGCTCCTCCTCCTCCTCCTCCGTTTCCACCTCCGAATTCTCTGCGCGCAGCGCCACTCACCCATCAGCCGGTAGCTGGAAGCAGTTTAGCACTGCAGTGGGGAAGCATCAACAGGCCGTGCTGAAGCTGATCTGCCTTGGGGACAAACAGCACACGGCCTCAGAGCTGTTGCAGGGGATTAGTCACCAGACCGAGCAGTGGCTCTCGCCACTCAACCTGCAACCAGGCATGGTTGTGTGTGATAATGGGCGTAACTTGGTGGCGGCTTTGGAGCTCGGCAAGCTCACACACGTACCATGCCTAGCGCATGTATTTAATTTAGTGGTTCAGCGATTTCTAAAAACCTACCCCAATTTGCATGATCTCTTGACCAAGGTGCGCCGCGTGTGTGCACATTTCCGTAAGTCATCAACAGCTTCAGCCGGCCTGTTGAAGCTGCAGCAGCGCTTACAATTGCCAGCTCACCGGCTGCTGTGTGACGTGAGCACGCGCTGGAACTCCACCTTCCACATGTTGGCCCGGCTTTGTGAGCAGCAGAGGGCAGTAGTGGAGTACCAGCTGTTACACGGTCGTCGCCTCTCCGTTCAACTTCCTCTAATCAGAAGTGAGGAGTGGGAATGGATGTCAGACCTCTGTGAGGTTTTACGCAATTTTGAGGAATCGACACAGATGGTGAGCGGCGATAACGCTATTATCAGTGTAACCATCCCACTTCTGTGTCTACTGAAACGCTCGCTGCTCACAATTAAAACCGACGCTTTGCATGTGGAAGAGGTGGAAATGCGGGAGGAAGAGCTTACACAAGCTGATAGCCAGAGCACCCTCATTTCGTCTTCTCAGCGACAATTGGAGGAGGCGGAGGAGGAGGAGGAGGAGGAGGAAGACACGGTTGCCTCCGCTACAGAGGGTAGCCATGGAACTTTAGTTCCATCTCTTCAGCGTGGGTGGGCAGAAGAGGAGGAAGAGGATGAGGAGATTGAGAGTCATCCTCCTGGTGAGGACAGCGAAATCTTGCCTGTTGGTACTCTGGCACACATGGCTGACTTTATGTTAGGCTGCCTTTCCCGTGACCCACGCGTTATACGCATTTTAGACAACACGGATTACTGGGTGTTCACCCTTCTGGACCCCCGCTACAAAGAGAATTTCTCATCTCTCATTCCTCCGGTGGAGAGGACAAGCAAAATGGTGCAATACCAGAAGGTTCTTGTCGAAAAATTGCTCCAAAATTTTCCATCTGACAACGCTGACGGCAGAGTACGTGCTACCTTGGCCAACCGAGAAGGGGAGAAAAGGGGAGCACACAGCAGTTCCGACAAAGGCAGGGCAACAATCTCCAAGGCGTGGGACACCTTCATGACACCCCGCCAGCACCCTCACCCTGATGCGCAGCCTAGTGTCACAAGGAGGGAAAAGTTTTGGAAGATGGTGAAGGAGTACATAGCAGACCGTGTCAGCATCCTCAATGATCCCTCTGTGCCTTACAACTACTGGGTGTCCAAGCTGGACACGTGGTATGAACTGGCACTCTACGCCTTGGAGGTGCTGGCCTGCCCTGCCGCCAGCGTTCTGTCTGAGCGGGTATTTAGTGCTGCTGGTGGCATCATAACAGATAAGCGTATCCGCCTTTCCACCGAAAATGCTGATAGGTTGACACTTATAAAAATGAACAAGGCCTGGATTTCCCCTGACTTCTCCACTCCACTGGAGGAAAGCCCCGGGTGAACATAAAGTCACTTTATATATGTTATTTACAATGATGGGAATACTCTGTATTCCCATTCACCCCTTCCACCCAAAAAATGGGTATATGGTTGACTCTCTTCCATATACCCTGGGATATAATTTTTATATAGGGCCAGCTCACCAGCGGGCCCTGTGATATAATTTTTATATAGGGCCAGCTCACCAGCGGGCGCTGTTTGACAATTTTTGTATAGGTCAGCTCACCAGCGGGCCTTCTCATATAATGTTTTATTGGGTCAGCTCTCTAGTGGGCCCTCTCATATAATGTTTTATAGCGTCAGCTCACTAGCGGGCCTTCGCATATAATGTTTAGGATGGTCAGCTCCGCAGCAGACCCTCACCCATAATGTTTTAGATGGTCGGCTCAGCGCACGTTTCCCTCTTAATCATGGCCCCAGTTCAGAAAAATCTATGAAATTTTTTGCAGAATTTGCCTCTGCGCACGTTTCCCTCTTAATCATGGCCCCAGTTCCGAAAAATCTATGAAATTTTTTGCAGAATTTGCCTCTGCGCACGTTTCCCTCTTAATCATGGCCCCAGTTCCGAAAAATCGAGGATATTTTTTTGCAGAATTTGCCTCTGCGCACGTTTCCCTCTTAATCATGGCCCCAGTTCCGAAAAATCGATGACATTTTTTGCAGAATTTGCAGATGATATACAAGTAAATATACAGCAAATACTGTTTGGTAACAATTTTTCGCCTAAAGTCGTTTTTATCTTCCTTTTTGTGTATTTTACGGTCAGTCTGTAAAAATGGCGTACTACGGACGAAACATTGTTCCCAGCAGCGACGTTGGAGTCCAAGATGCATCCAGACATCCTCCCTATGCTGTCCCTGAACCATTTCTGTGGTGTTTCCATCATTTTCTGCCCTTTTCCTATGGACCAGGCACCCTCCCCTCATCAGAGCAGGGGGTGCCTGGTGTAATGCTCGAGTCCTCCCATTGACTTCAATGGGGCTCAGGTGCTCGGCCGAGCACTCGAGCCTCCGGGGGTGCTCGGCCAGAGCACCCGAACACCCGAGCATTGGGGTGCTCGATCATCACTAGTGATCACTAGATCCCAAGTTTTCTCCTTCCGATGCATTAGATACTTTACCACTATTTTTGAATATTAAATAAAGCATTGCATCCTCACGAGCTGACTTATTAAACAGTTGTCTAAGTTTTAAATAAAAGAACATTTTAAAAAAATCACCAACATAAATATGGATGCTTTTGAAATCTCTATTAAAATCACCTATTTGTTACAAAGTGTGAGCTCCACTTTAACCTTTTGAGTGGGTATCCATCACATTGCAGAGCAATGAGGTTATTAAGAAGGGTGATGAGTGCGTTTACAAACGAAAGTATTCTAAATGTTGTTAATATTATTAGAGGTACCTCTGCTAAATGATTTACTAAAATCCTTCAAGTGGATATTGAAGAGAGTGAAGATATTCACAGGAGATTCTTGACTGATATTGAAGATTAGCTATTCTATGAGAATGCTATTGGCCAGGAAAGTGCTTATGCTCTCTTGATTGGATACATGGCAAATGTTGAGCAAAAGAACACAAGTGATGTGCAAGGAGGCAAAGGAAAACAAGAGAGGAAATACAGAGTAGTGAATGGATTTTTATGTGTAGTTTGTGAGCATTGAGCATAGAAAAAAAGTGGAGTCAACCAACTACAACTGCACGATAGGGTTGATGAGTGCTTTTACAAATGGAAGTATTCTGAATGTTGTCAATATTATTAGAGGTACCTCTGCTAAATGATTTACTAAAATGCTTCAAGTGGATATTGAAGGGAGTGAACACATTCACTGGAGATTCTTCACTGATATTGAAGATTAGTTATTCTATGAGAATGCTATTGGCCAGGAAAGTGCTTATGCTCTGTTGATTGGATACATGGCAAAAGAACACAAGTGATGTGCAAGGAGGCTAAGGAAAACAAGAGCGGAAATAAAAACAGCAGAAGAGGATATAATGGATTTTTATGTGTAGTCTGTGAGCATTGAGAACAGAAAAAAAGTGGAGCCAACCAACTACACCATAGGGACAAATAAAAATTATCTGCAATGCACTGGCGACGTCTCTTTAGCACTCAAAACCTCAAAATCCCATTCAAATGAGTGAGACATTCTATTTATCCCCTCTGGTGTAGTTGGCTTCCCAGGAATTCGCCCTCTTTTCTTTTGTTTGTTTTGTTGTTTTATTTCATGTAGTAATTGAACAATGTAGTAATTGAAAAATAAAGCACACACCCAATGCACATAAAATGGTTAGAACAGTTACAGCTCCTGGTTATTACATTTCTAAGGAAATTTGGAAAGAAAATGGAAATTAATGAAAATATAAAAGAGTAGAGAAGTGAGAGAAGAAGGAAACAAGGAGAACAGATAATGTGCGTAGTAGGAAAGGGCAAAGGGCTAATGACTAAATAATAGTCATTGGGAGCAAGAGCATGAGAAAGACATTGAATAATATATTATATGGAAGCAATAGGAAGCAGTGTCAAGGAAACTGTCCTTATTGTTTTAATCTGACATAACAGCAGGAATCATGTTTACTAGATGTTAAGTAAACCTGGGGAGAGATGCATTAATGTTTGTTGTTCTGGAAATGTGTGTCTGTCGATGTGTGGGGAGCATGATGCTTTGGTTATAGTGACACACATATTGTAGGAAAAACAATTGTATTAAAACATAATAAAAAAGCTTAAAAAGTATATGCATAACAGAAAAAAAAAAAAAAAAAAAAAAAAAAAATATATATATATATATATATATATATATATATATATATATATATATATACATATATATCTTAAGTGGAGGAACCTCACTAAGACAGACCCAGAAGAAGCAAGCAAATGGTCAGGATGCCCAAAAAATGTTCAGGGAAACCAGACCAGCAAATATTACAAACTGAATTGGTAAATCGCTACTTAAATAGCAAATGGCAATGCTATACCAAACATAGATAAAGAAACACACACTTCATTTGATTGGACGTGTTTCATACCGAAGTGCTTGATCAAGCTAGTAGTGGGAAAAGCATTGCAGCAGTGGAATATTACCTTTTCCTGGCCGGGAGAATTCAACATGATGCTTGTTTATTAACTACTCTCCTAAATATGAGTGATTATTTTAATTCTTAATTTATTGTGTTTTTGTGTGCTTCAATCAAACATAGTGTGTATTCCTTAATCTTCCATATACATATGGTATAGCACTGCCGTTTGCTGTTTAAGCAGCAATTTACCAGTTCAGTTTTTTAGTATACTAGATTGATGCCTTTGGAAGTGTTGCAAGATTATCTAATTTTATGTAAGTTCTTTGGAAGTTATTTCTTAAGTGACCGACTTAGTATTGGGTATTGGGCTTTGCTGGTCTGATTTTCCTGCACATTTTTTGGGCATCTTGACCGTTTACTTGCCTTCTCTTCAGAGACTGTGTTGGCGAGGTTCCTCCAATTGATATATATATATATATATATATATATATATATATACTGTATGTATTTTGTTCTGTTATGGATATACTTTTTAAGCTTTTTTATTATGTTTTAATAAAATTATATTTCCTACATTTTGCTGTAGTTCATATACACTGTACAAACTTGTTAGATATTACCCAATTTGTCCTTTATTTTAAGGTTGTTTGACATCAAGAGGGGTCAGTGCTAGGCTAACAACTTATATATCTTACTCTGTGGAGGTAGTGGAGTGGTTGAACCCTTGAGAGCCACTAGTTGCAGGACCAAGACGATTTGAAAATACACAAGACTTTGTACTCTGTCAGATATTGTTTAGTACAAATAAGAGGTGAACCTTCTTTGGAGAAACCCCGAGACCCTTGAGCGCTTCCACATTTTTGTAATCTTCCTTCGTTATGCCATCAACACTACAATGTGACTTGTTATCATCTTCAGTGTTTTAAAATGGTTTATTGATACTGCTGGTGGCTGGCCATTTTCACAAATAGCTTCCTCAGGAAGAGAAGGATCATCATCTTTTATCGCACATGCTGCGGTCAGTTTGTAGACTACCACTACATTCTTACACTGTTATTACTCCTGGCCCTGTCTCTGGTATCTTTTCTGGACATTATCAAAGTATTATGGATTTCAACCCCTTAAGGACCATGCAGTCTGCGTGTGGGGTGCTCTGAAGGACAATGGCACATTTAGTTTTTCCACGGAAGTTATCTGTGCAGGGCGCCATGCAAAAACTTTTATGACTTGTCAGGGCCATCACCGGTCCCTAACACCTGGACAACCATGACAGTTCTGGCACATCATTGGGCTTTAATGTGTTAACAATAAAGTACACAAGATAATTGACTATGTGTGACGTTTTGTCCTTTACAGAATACTGTATCTGTGTCTCGTCTAATCTGTCAGCCTCAGTTACAGCAAACATCAGGATAACTGTCTCTGTATCATCAATTATTTTTTTTTGTCTTTATTTTTTTTATCAACTATCACTATCACCTTCAACTGCTTCTTAAAGGGGAACTTTCACCCCGCAATAACTAAATCTCCACTTACTGCTCACCTGGCGACTAGCTGCTTAGTAGCGCAAGGGACTGACAAGGGACTGACAGTGCAGGCACACGGACGTCACTGTGAAGAGACGTCCGTGCTTCCTGCTCCTGTAAAACGCCGAAATCTTGAGAACCGGGTAAGATTTCTGGCGACTAGCGCTACTAAGCAGCTAGTCGCCAGGTGAGCAGTAAGTGGAGATTTAGTTATTGCGGGGTGAAAGTTCCCCTTTAACCTCTCTACCTGTAGCTAATGTAAAGAGAATTTCAGTTGCTGCTTTCTGTGTCTCCTAATGTTACTGCAGTCTTACATTTTTTACAGTACATATGATGGTAGACTTTACTCAATATGCTGGCCCCTCTTTTTCTGGCTGTTTTAGGAGCCAGTGTCAGTTGGACTTGTCTATATATTGAATGTTGGCCTACCCTGAGCCACATCAGGAAGTAACATGGATCATCTGCCTGTCTCCCCACATTCAGACAAGATTTTGTAGTATTTTGGGTAAATCTCTTTTCTCCCTTCAGAGTTTCACACAGAGAACAAATTTGGTTGCCCAAAAGACTCCCTAAACTAAACTTCAGCTTGAACTTTTTTGCCTTTCTTAACTAGCTCCAAAATTGGGCTACTTTCTTTCTGTCTAATAAACATAGAATGACATGCTGTGGGAATCTGACACCCCTTTTATACCATTCTGGTGGGAAAAGAAGGGGAACGTTCCACTTGTGCGTGCCTGTGTGCGTGTGTGTGTGTCTGTTGTGTGTGTGGGGTGGTGATTCAGTCTTACCATTGATTTCAAAGCAACATAAGCAATTCTGAAGCACACTTTCTGCACCACAGGGTGTATATATGAACACTGACCTAAATCAGATTGCTTTATTTGTGTCATTTAACCCTTAAAATGCTAGAGATCAATGGAATTGCAGGTTTACGTTAGTAATTTCTTGGCCCTAGACCATTGTGTAGAGTGAGTCCAACATGGCCATTTGCTGGCTGGCAGTAATGAAACATCTATTAATATCTATGTATAGATAGTTAAATATTTTGGTCCTTCTTCAGTGAAGTCTGTAATGCTGTGACCATTGCTTGACGGTAAATGTAGGAATTTTCAGTAGTACTCTATGATACTTTGAGCACTGAAGATGAGAGTGTAAAGGATTTCCATTGATGGGCTTGGAACTCACCCCTTTTGAGTGTGAAAAGGATCCTAATGAAGTCTGATGGCATACTTAATAGTCTACATAGTATAGTGCTCAGTAGGACAGCAGCCATATAGCATGGCATCTACCTTAAAGTCCTGAGTATTTTCCTTTTTATATGGCATTTATTGACTAATAGTTGCCACCCTGACATGTCTGCTCCTCTGTCCAGGAAGCAGATGCAGAATTCTGAACCCCAGCATACCAGATGGAGAGCAGAACAGGAGCTCAGAAAAGTGACCACTGCAGCAGTCAGACTGATCCCATGAGAATACTGAATTGTGATTTTGAAGTCTTGTAGTTCAGTATCCTGGGACTACATGTGTGGGTTAGATTTGAAAACTCATCACTTGCAGGCTTTGGGACCAGCAATGCAGCATGTGAAACCTGAGGCATCAGCTTCCATTAATTAGTCCTTATGGATGACAATTGCTGCTATCATCTTGTAAAGTTCATCCGGGACATTTTTACTAAGTCTGCTCCTAAAGGAGCATGTGTAGTAAAATGTAATTATTGCCCTTTAAGTTATAGGTTTGATTATTGCCTAATATATTTTTATATATAACTTTTTACTTGCATTTTATCTTATATTCCATCCCCCCATTGTATGAACAAAATAAACCAAACATGGACATTTGTGACAAACATTCGCACATTATCAAATGTGTTTCATGCATAAGTAAAATAGCTATAGTCAAAAACTCACATAGAAGAGCAACAATTGTATGCATGGAATGGAAAATGAAGGATATATGGTTGCACTGAAATGATACTTGTTTATAGGATATTTCTATACAGGGGGATCTATATAACTCTGTCTACTCTCCCTACTAGCCATGTCAACTGATGAGGGCTAATAATACCCCACCCCTTCTTCTGCATGCCTCTGCACTGGGATAGGGATAAAATAATTGCTGTGGTTTTAAGATTACCTTCCTACACTTCCGACTACTTATAGGTCTTTTGTTAAGGGATGTATACCGCTACAAAAACACTAATGAGGAGTAAATCCCACTATAAACTGATTATTTAAGGCTAATTGGCTTGTTCTATTACCTGTGTATCTGATATTAGCTCCAGTTTTTCACCTAGAATATACTAAGCATTTAATAAGATAATAAAGTAACAACTTTCTTTTGCAGAGATCATATTCTAGCTATTAAATTAGTATCCTTTTGCAAATGTCTTCAGTTATTGTCAGCTATTGATTTTCCATCACCACCTGACAAAAACAATGAGGCTGGTGTATTAAAAACTGGTGCAATTCTGGAGGAAACCAACTGCTCCATAGAAAAAAAACCAAAAAAACAGATTTGAACAGTGGTATGTGAATGGGTCCCATGTTCTCCAGTGTAGGCACTTGGCACTGCTCTTGTGGAAGCTGGGTGTCTGTAATGGTGTTGGTCATATGGGACTTTCCTGTAACTTGCATTCTGGTGATGTGAAGCTACATTTGTTTATATTTGTTACTCTATGAATTGTCTCTCATATACACATTGTAGATCGGATGATATATCCCTACCCTTTCTTCTCCTTTAGATGACATACCCTGATTAAAAGCTAAGACTATTGGTCTTTTGTGATCTTGCCTTTTTGCATCTGAGAGTATGTTCATTGGCTCTTGGCTGAGGGAGCATGTTTTATAAGGAAAACCTCTCATTGGCTATGTCCTTTGCTCCTAGCTAGTTAACCTGAAAAAGAGCCATAGGGCATAGAAACATGTCGGTTTAAAGGCCTTTTCATTGTTGTCAATCTTATTGCCATATTTTGTTATGTTTTAACAAGACTTGTGATACTTGCAACATCCATGGATTTGTTTTTGTGCACTCTGAGAGACACCTGAACAGGGACAGGAGATTCCCCCTGAAGTCAGTTTGTAGTTGCACACTGACCATAATGGTATGTAAATAAATTTATATTGTAATCTTGATCTTGGCCTTCTAGTACATTATTAGTTATAGCACCTCTATATTTCTTCTTTTCTCCTGTCATGAGTTAAATGGGGCTTTTATCACCTTGAATACTAGAGAGGTCTCCAATGTATTTGCTATCTATTTTAAGCACAGGTGAGTAAATCAAAATGACTGAACCAATGATTAATTCACCTTGAAAAAGCAAGAATGCTATGATTTTCCCAGTAGTAAGCATTAAATGACTTTGAGGGTCAAACATGTCAAGAGACTGTTGTTTTTGCTCAGGATGAAGCAGATACAAGTAGTATAAATATGTGTAATGAGGACCTCATAAGCAGAAAAAATAACTTTAACCCTTTGAGTGCCAGAGCAATGCGTTGTGTACCCCTCTGACACTCAGTGGGTTAAACACAAAACACTACAGTCCATATTCAAAAAGTGAGAGGTACAATTTTGCAGCAAACCAGATATATACTATTGGGGGGCCATGAAAATTCCACCACCCCTTGATTTAACCCTTTGTGTGCTAGAGAGATAGCCAATGAATTGAGTTTTAATGCATTTGGATACCTCACTGGGGCACACATGGTTAAATGGTGCTTTAACACACAATGGAGCATATGTATTAATGTGACACTAAAAGTTCCTAAACAGCTGGAATAAAAAAATATTTAATAGTAACTGACACATTCATATGTATCAATCCTCATAAAGAAACTTTACCTAATTGCAGTTTGAAAGTAAAACCCCTTTTCTGGTTGTGAAATGTACCATATTTTCCAGACCATAAGACACACTGGACCATATTTTTGGAGCTTAATATTAACAAAAACATTTATTTTAATTCTTACACCAACACACACACACACACATTCACACACTAAATAAATGTACTCCAGGGTTCCCCTTCTGTTAGTTAACTCTTTGAGTACCAGAAGGGTGTCCTGTGCATTGCAATGTATTCAAAATCTTTCATGCACTCAATGGATTAACTTTTTTGTGGCAAAGCTACCATTATGGTCACCTGTGGAAAGCCAATTCCCCCCAGCAGTCATAGAACACCCAGGAAGTCCTTCTCTTACTTCTGTACGGCTGGTCAAAATTTTATCCTGCCTGCACTGGATCCTTAGTGCCTATTGTCTGTCTGCATTGAACCATTTCCCAAACACATTGCACTAATAATTTCAGATGACTCTGTAAGGCACAGAGGTCATGACAGTCACCCTGAAGTATCATTGCAGTGTGAATCAAGTCAGGGACCTGGTTTAATGTGGAGAGATACTGAGGATCATGAGTAGGCAGGATAAAGTTTTGGCCAGTAGAAGATAGATGAAGGAAGAGCTTCTTGGATGTATTGTTGCTACAGGGGAGACATGGCTTTCCACAGGATACTTTCATGGCATGCTTCAGTAGGGACTGCTGAAATATAAGAACATTTTATTACATAAATAAATAAATAAATCAATCAATAAATCAATAAATCAAAGTGTCAAAAAAATTGATATTTCCTAATTCATTGTTAATAAGCCTTGGCTATCCTTTATTTTCAGGTGTTACTGAATCATTTTCTGTGTTCTCCATTCTGACTATGTGACACATACTGTATGTCTCTGAGGGTCACTTGGATTTTATGGGATTTCATTTTTGATTTATCTCTATTTTTTGTTTAATAACTAGGTGCAAATCAGTCACAGAGGCATTTATAGCACATTTGTGAATTGGTGACATATTGATACATAGACTACAATGATTTGGAGACCTCTCTAGCATTCAAAAGGGTAAAATCCCCATTTAAATCAATATGAATGTGTATTTGTTCCCCAAGTTACATTTGGTTTGCTCCAGAATTCCACCAAGTGTCTGATTAAAAAGGAAGGTTGAGGGAGCTGAAGCTCCATAACCCAATTAAAACACAGGCCTTTTTTTCAGGAGTAATTCACCAAGCAGCACACAAGGAGATCCATGACTCACTCACCCATTAGCTGAAATGACCTGCTTCTCTCAGACTGTCAGCTTTCACTGATACTGACCTGGTTTCACTGCAGGCTGTGTCTATAAGTGCAGTACACATGGCACACAAAAGTGGTTGTCCAAGGAGGGGTGAGAAAGTTAAATTATATTTCTACTCTATTATAAATTATATTTCTACTCATTTGTTGTATGGACCCAGGCAGTGAGGTGTGATAGCACTAATGTATTACAAGCTGGACAGTGCTTGGTCACATGAAGCCAGTCCTGAACCAAACAGCATGGTACCAAGATCATTGAGAAAAGTGAGCACACTGCCTGGAAGCAAAGAACTTGCATTGCCCCTTTGTTACCACCTCACAAACAATCTACTGGTCTCAGAGAGGCCATTAGGGGCAGCATGCAACTCCCTTACTCCATTAGGAATGGTTGTGCAGGAGAAGCTCAGCTAAGGAAGACCTTAGTTAAAAGGAAATAACTTCACCTGTAGATCACTTAGCCAATAAGACAAGAGGTGGTAGGTAGATAATATTACACCCACACTTGACACAAAGACTTGCCATCTGTAATACCCTGTGGCATGAATTTCCTTTAGGGCAGGCATTGAGGAGCAGACTGCAAATTCTTTATGGCAGACAGATATTAAACTTGACTACCTAGCTATCAATTTGTTTTCAGTTACTCACTGTTCTCTATAAAGGATGCAGTTTATTTTAGTCATACAGCCTCTTCTTAAGAGCTTTCAGTCCTCTTCCGTTCTTCTAGTCTCAAATAAGGGCAGCACGTAGGAACTAGAATAGATTGAAATCACTTTAGAACAGACCACGCGTTCGCAACCTGTTGTTAGCTTGGTGTTAATGAAGACCGTAAGAGCTAAAACAGGTTAAAGACCCTGCAAATGTGATTTAATTTCTGTAGTCTGCATTGTGTGCTGTTAAAGAACTTGTGCTCTGTAATAGAAATACATGTCCAACTTCAACTTTTTTTTTTTTCATACATGGATATGTGCTGTTGTGCATTTGTGTGTATATAGTAGGTGGCATGGCAGCTACAGAGCTTGTCCATATTTATCTGCATGATTCTAAATAAAGCATTAATATTTAACCCTTTGAGTGCAACGAGTTCAATACCTTTCTGGCACTCAAAAGGATTAAAAATCAGTGTTTATACTACCAGCATATACATTGTATTTATATTGCAAACCCCTCATCATCATTTTCAGATTCAGGCCCCAAATTCCTTTATCCAGTCCTGACTGCACGTCTGTAGCTGGCTGAATACTATACTTTGCAACAATGCTACACTACCTTACTTGATGCCATTCAAGAATGATAGGCAGAAATAAACACTGTGCAAAATACCAAGGCAAAGCAGTTCTGGGGCAAATTAATAATATCATAAGGAACAAATGCAAATTCCTATTGATTTTAAATCGGTGCCTTTAACTCAGAGTGTGGAAGATGATTCCTACACCTATTAGAAAACTCTCTTTAGAATTTATGGGATTAACAGCTCCAGTTAAAGCAATGTGAATTTGTAGCTGTTCCGATGGGGAAGATGAGTTGACCCAGTGTTGCAATTCTTTTGTTTGTGCACTTGGCCCATATTTATTTCACAGTAGTACCTCTTTATAACTTAGTCTTCTTGTTCTAAAACAGGGTTGGGCAACCAATGGCTGGGTGGGGATGGTGGGAATTGTATTCACCAACAACTGGAGGGCCTTGGTTTCCCATTCCTATTCTAAAACCTGACTGTCTTGACATGGCAGCATGTTTGAGCTGAAAACCAGAGATGGGCAAAAAGTCACATTTTTTCACAGGAATGTTTACTGAAAAAACAAAATTTGCTGCTTTTCCCATGAAAATTCCAGCACACAGAAAATATATAACATTTACATCTTTTTGCTGCTACAAATTAATTTCTCAAGAAAGCTTTGCCATTCTCTGCCTATTCTTTGCATGGTTGCAAGAATTTATGCCACACTTGAGGTCTGACTCAGTATATATGGTTCTATTGCCACCAGTGCAGTGGGTTGGGGGGCAGGGGCAATATGTATGCTTCTATGGCTACCAGTTGGACAAGGACAAAAGGACAGTATGTGTGGTTCTATGGCTACCATAGTAGAGCAAGAATAGGGGGTCAGTATATGTTATTCTAAGCTACCGGTAAGACAAGGGTTTGGTTTTGTGGCTAACAGTTGGACAAGCCTGGGGTGTCTTTGCTTTCAACAGTTTTCTCTCTATTTCTCTTCCAGCACAGACTGACAGTGTAATAAACTGACACTCACTTTTATACTGAGATGACATGCTGGAATACATGTGTGGAAGCTCTGCATGTGGATAGCAATAACATTATTATCACTGATTTCAATGAGAAAAAGTGATTCTTTTGTTGGAATTCCTGCTCAAGACAAGGATTGTTTCTTTCTGCATACTTCTCTTCTTATGCAAAAGCTGTCACCAATTATTTATTATTATTTTATTATTATTCTTTATTTATATAGTGCCAACTAATTCCGCAGCGCTGTACAATTGGGGAATAGACATACAGAGGTATTAAATAGTACAATCAGATGTGTAGAACAGGAGGATCAGAGGGCCCTGCTCGTGAGAGCTTACAGTCTAGAGGAAGGTAGGTTTGATACAGAAGGAGTAAGTGCTATTGTGTTTAAGTGCCTCCTGCCACATGAACTGCCAGTCAGTGGGTGGGAGTGAGAAGTGCCATTGAGTGCAGTAGTCCGTGCAAGGGGTGAATCTTGGTTATGATGTTTATGGAGGCAGTTGATAAGCCTCCCTGAAGAGGTGAGTCTTCAGGGAGCGTCTGAAAATTTGAAGGCTGGGGGAGAGTCTGATGGGGCGGGGGAGGGAATTCCACAGCTCAGGTGCAGCACGGGAGAAGTCCTGTAGGCGGGAGTGGGAGGATGTGATAAGAGCTGTGGAGAGCAGAAGGTCATGTGCAGAGCGGAGATGGCGGGCGGGAGTATATTTGGAAATGAGAGATGAAATATAGGGGGGTGCAGTGTTAGTGAGGGCTCTATAAGTTAGCAACAGAGTTTTGAATTTTACTCTGTATGCTAACGGGAGCCAGTGTAGGGACTGACAGAGGGGTGTGGTGTTAGAGAAGCGATGAGTGAGGAAGATTAGTCTTGCAGCAGAGTTCATTATGGACTGTAGCGGGGTTAGTCGGGTGAGAGGCAGGCCAATTCCTACTTAAAACAATGTCTAACTATGGCTTGAATTTCAGTTGATAACTTTATCAAGGATTTTAGCTACACATTAGTGTTGAGCGAGCGTGCTCGGCCGATGCTCGGATCGGCTCGAGCATCGCTCTGCTCTGCACATGGCGGTACTCGTACGAGTACCGCCATGTGCTCGCCCGACATGCTCGGGTGAAGAGGATCTGTGCCGGAAGAGGCACAGATCCGAAGACGCTCCGCTGGACCACCAGGGAATGGAGGTACGGGGGCATTGCGGAGATGAAGGGGGCATTGCGGAGATGAAGGGGGACATTATGGAAGAGGGGCATAGACTCTATGCCCCTCTTCCACAATGTCCCCCTTCATCTCCGCTATGCCCGTCTTCCACAATGTGCCCCTTCATCTCCGCTATGCCCCTCTTCCACAATGTCCCCCTTCATCTCCTATGCCATAGAGGAGATGAAGGGGGACATTGTGGAAGAGGGGCATAGCGGAGATGAAGGGGGACATTGTGGAAGAGGGGCATAGAGTCTATGCCCCTCTTCCACAATGTCCCCCTTCATCTCCGCTATGCCCCTCTTCCACAATGTCCCCCTTCATCTCCGCTATGGCATAGGAGATGAAGGGGGACATTGTGGAAGAGGGGCATAGCGGAGATGAAGGGGGACATTGACCAGGCACCCTCCGCTCATCAGAGCAGGGGGTGCCTGGTTTAATGCTCGAGTGCTCCCATTCATTTGAATGGGGCTCGGGTGCTCGGCCGAGCACTCGAGCATCAGGGGGTGCTCGGTCAGAGCACCCGAGCACCCGAGCATCGGGGTGCTCGCTCATCTTTACTACACATCTTTCCATAGACTTCAATGGGAATCTGTCAGATAAAACAAGTGATAACGTATCAACTCCAGGGAATCTAGGCCTACATTCTGAAACTTTGCAGGTTTAATGGGTGCCATTTGCGTTTGTCAGCTTCTGCAAAATAGTTGTGCCATTGATTGTTACATGAACTTAAAGAAAAAAAAAAAAAAAAAAAAATCCAGGGATATCCTTAGAAGTTACACTGTCCTTGCCTTTTAGTAATACAGTTTGTCACACCTGTTGTATAGTTTATTTTGCAGGTCACATAGCTGTTGTTTATATTGCACTGTCATCCAAATGCTGTCAAGGATTATTTCTAAGATGAGTTAGAAATCATACAGTATTCTTATATTTTCATGTCACAATAGAATATCATTTCAACTGACCACTGAAATAAATTCTTATCTGGCAGAGAAAAATGGTGACAGGTAATTTCCTTTATCCCACAACTGATCACAAGCATTTTATATGCTGAGATTCATATAATGTTTGTTGCTATTGCTAGGTAATGGCTTATAGATGAAAGCATGCTATATATATTTTAGGATTTTTTTGGTTCATGTGGAGTCCAGAAAGAAAGGTCATACATTCTGTTCCGATGGAAAGCCCTCCATGAAGACTGCTCCATGGCAACAATTGGTAGCACTTTGCTTGGGAGACGGGTATTTTAGGAAATAACCCATGGAAGGTCAATATGTGGTTTGTAAGAAAATCTATACCTTCAATTTGCAGGGTGTTTTGAATAGAGACTCATTGATCATTGTGTGTCTTTTGAGAGGGGGTAGGGATGGAACGATTCTGTCATTATTGATTACATTTCCCATTGTTCTTGATCATCAGTTGTGGCCAAAAACTTCCATCACAACAATACATTGGATTCATTTCACTTCTGATTATCTAGTCATTTTATCATAGTTTTCTGCCCCATCATACATGGTATTATGATATGCTCCTTGTACATTAATATATATTGTTAAAAATATCAATACACTGAAGGATAAGTGCCAAAAAGTAGCATATTATAATATTTGAATTGAGATTTATTATATGGCCAAATTGTGTAGGGTTGCTTGGAGAAATTAATTCAGAACTTTATCTACAGGACATGAACACACATGTATATGCACATAAACACGCACATGCACATCCACACAAGTGTGATAAATGCAAATATATGACATCCAGTCAATAGAGGTTATACATAATTAGTAATTACTTTCAGCATTCAGAAACAAGGAGGCTGACATACCAAGAAATTGGTGCAACTCTAGGGCAAATCAAGCGCACCACACTGAATAAATAAAAATTACAAAATGGCAAGTCAGTAAGTTCTCATTTCAACAGATATGTTGTATGCCTATGGAAGTTAAAACACAGTATGAAATGGTCTCTGCAAACAAATCATATTCAAATTATTTATTGACCACAGTGTGACAGATGTACAGAATTTGAAACCAGAGGCCAAGCAACATCTTTTTGTTTTGTGGGAAGGGAAAATAATCCAACCCTCCTCAGACTAATGTGATGATTTAGAGCAGGAGTAGGCATTTTGTTCCTCCAGAACTGTTTTTGCACTTCAACTTGCATCATCCAACTAATGACCAGCTGATGATGATGATAGGATCGTAGTCCAACATCCCTGGTTGGAGGCAATATTGACTCTCAATCACTGTTGTAACTAATCATTGAAGGGCCCGGCGTAAAAACTTTTTTGGTGCTATCACAAAATATTTTCACAGAGGTATAACTAAAACCTATTGGATGCTTGGGCAGATGGGACCCTCTTGGATGTAGGGACCAAGTACAATCACACCCTTTTGCACCCTGTGTATTTATTCCCCTGCTCTCCAGGTGTCTTGAATTTGATGGGGGTTATTTCCCTGGTGGCCAGCCTCTTTCTGCTGACTATGTATGAAACCATTACAGGCCTAGCACAACAGTGCCCCCTCACCCTTATTTACTCTATAAAGGGATTTTAGGCAAACTTATAATAATATAATATATAATATTATAAATATTAAATATAAATATTTAAACAACCATCTATAAACTTCTGACATGATGGTACTATATACCGAAGGCTCTGGCCACCATTTTTCCTTCTGCATCTCCTTTGTATTGGTGGTGTCACATAGCAGAAGGCTCTCTTTTCCATTTGTGGTGGGAACGTTCTATGATTCAGCCATTCTGGTGACAGATTAGTAGTGTTTTAGGTATTATTTTTAAGATGGTCTTTCCGTTAGAACCTCTTCTTCTACTCTTCTATGTCCTTTCCTTCCCCTTATCAGATGATAAACCTCAACGTTTATTGCTGAATCACCTGCTTCATTCCACCAAACTGCTAATCCCGTTGCATTGAAAAACTTTAACTGTCCCTCCTCTCTCACAATGGAATGACAGAATTGATGCTAGAGCTAATGTAGAAAGGCAACATGCCTTGACTACTAGTAACTTAACTAAATTTCAAGTTATTTGGCTTCCCTGGTTTACCTTTTGGTCCTCCTCTGAGGATTACACCATCTAATGAGCTTTCCCAGTTCACCTCTGGGCCTTTCCCTGCTTTTCCTCCCTAAGGTTTGTTCCGCTGAAATGTTAGACTATTGGACTCTTCTACTGGTTTTTGTCCTCTGACACCACTTGCCCACTTTTTGTAGTTTACTTCTTACTCCTTTGCATTCGGGGACTCGGGCTCGCCGCTGACTTTCTTCTCTACATTTCCAATCTGTTTTCTGCTCCTCTCTTTTCCTGTACTATTCTCCTCTTTCTTTATTCCTCTTTGTAAACTCCTTTTCCCTTGTTTTCTTTTTCTTTATGCAATACGCCTAGGCAAACAGTCCCCGGGTCAACCATACCTGATCGTTATTTGAGTGGTCTGCCTTTGTCAATGGTTGCTCTTTAGCAGCGTAAGCATTCCTTCTTCAACGTGTATCATGCATTATGGTTTCTCTATTCTTATGTATGTGTATTTTAATATAACGTTTGTATCTTATTTGGATCCTGTGAGAGCCTATTTTCATAGATGTACTTCTTGTACCGTTTAATATTTAATAAAGCTCTTAAAAAAAAAAATATATATATATATTTAAACAAAAAACAAATGGCAAATTTTATTTGACATGAATACACTTCAGGAAACATGATTAGGATAGGAACTATTAAATATATTTAAATTACTAGAAAAAATACAATTTTAAGAGGTAATTTTCATGTCATGAAGACATGAAAGCCGTTCACTGTTTACTCAGTGGCTGAATCATTTTGATTGACTCATCTATGTTTCAGCAGAGATTCCCTACTGCTTTTACCAATATGAATGATGGCTACCAACATGCTCCAGCAGCAGCAGCAGCCAATCATTGGAGAACATGGAGTAGGTGAAGCAGAAATATATGTTACTGGAAACCTGACCATGTAGCCTGATAGCATGAACTTTCAGTAAAATCTAAAGGCCCTAGTTTAATCTCTAAGCATTTCATGACAATGATTGACCAAAACTGAAAATAATTAAACTCATACATAAATACACAATGTTAAAGAGAGCACACAAACTATATAAATCTCGAAAATATAAGCAAAATCTTTGGAAAAAAAATTTATTTGTCAAAATCATAGCCTTAGTGCACACAGACTACTTACATTAGAGGAAGTTCATTCAAATTATATGATTTAAGGTTTTTCTATAATTTAGAAAATCTAGATTTCCCATTAGGCCTAGAGCACGAAGTTGTGAGGGGCACCTCAGCTGTGTTGACCACACTTGCATTCTGAGTTATAGGTGTGGCCAGAGAAATTCCAATACCCTTGCTTTATGCTGACTTGTTATTTACCAGCTAATATACCCCTTTACCGGCTGATATTTAACCTATTGGAGCAACAGGGGTCTCCAAAGCATTGACAAACAATTAACTGCCTTTTTTTTGCTCTCCTTTGTTATTGGCTAAGAGTATTTCCTGTTCTAGGCAACAATGGGTGGGGTTAAGTGTAGAGTCATGACATGAGTGAGAGTGTAGTGTGGCCATAGTTCAGGCTAAGAGATTTATGGATGCTTGTGCCTGAAATGTTAATTTGGCTCTGAAAAATGAAGGAATTCAATATATTTCACAGAAGGTCTATGATGGAGAAGAGGTAATGTTCTAAACTTTGACTGGCTGGTTCATGGGATATAAATGAAAATAATTATGATCAAGTTAAAATTCTTAAAATATTTGAATTACACCATTGAGTTTTCACTATCCAAAAGGATAAAAGGTGGCATCAGATTCATGGAAACAGATAGTCGTTGCAGGTTCTCACCAGAAGAGGATGTGCAGCATTCCCCATATGTAGAGCTCTGATTCTGGAAAGGACAAGCAAGCCAGAATCATAGAGTTGGGTCATGGAAATGAAAAAAAAAAAAATAGGGAGAGAAAATGGAAAAATCAACTGCAACTCAAGGACAAGTAAAATGTACCACATTCCTGTTGGTTTAAATGGAGCTCTATTGCCCTTGAATGCTAGAGAGATATCAAACACATTGCACTGGATACCTTTCTAGCATTCATTTTGTTTAAACCTCATTTAAATCAATGGAACTTTGTTTCTGATCCCTGTGGTGCAATTGGTTTAACACAGAATTGTGTTCTTCTTGGTACATCAGCCTCACTGACTGGAAACCAGAAAACAGAAAGGACAACACTGTTCTGATTATTCTACAGGTGATATTTTTACTAGAATTCCATACTGAATCGGGGCTGAGTTTTCCAAATCTTGTCAATATAGATTTGGTTTAAAAACAGATTTTTTTTTATCTTTCATTCATACTTTGGGCTTGTGGAAAGGGTGGTAAAAGGTAAGAGGACACTGCAGTAAGAAAGATGTAAAAAAAAAAGTTTGGTTTATGCAGAAAGTTATTATACATATAAATAGAAAAGGGGCCAAGGGCTAAATCTGACATTTTATATCATGTAAGAAAATAGAAGGTTCAGGCTGCATGGATTCACTTTTAACAGTAACCAAACCCTTGCTACAGATATTTCCAACATATTGCTTCTCAATGCATTAGAGACATATCTAGCATTCAGGTGGTTAAGTGGGTATAGATAGTTTTGTATTTTTAAGCTACTGTCTTTAATCCATTTTAACAGGAGCATGAGTGGATACAACTGCATTTTATCCTTGCAATGATAATTACATAGACACATAGCTGACCAGAATAGTCAGATGTAATGTGCTGTGTGTGTTATTCAGACGGTGTCCAGCATCCACAGACACTGTTTCTGGATTAATCAATACACCTTAAGTGATGGATGAGCTCTGATGTTCTAGTTTCCCCTACAACATGATAGTCTCTTTATATCATTTTGCTCAGACAGAGCTCATGAAATCTGTTTAATATGGCTATAGATTTCATACACTAGTGATGGTACTTCCTTAATTACCCCAGACTTCTAAAACACGGATGAGAGAAATGGTCCTTTCACTAACGTTAAAAAAAATAAATAAAGAAAAAATAGAAAGGGACGATAGCAATGATATTAATGGGTTCAGAAACTGCCCATTATGACTCTTTTTCTTTCAAGCTTCTGACCCATAAGAGTAGGGTAAGTTTTGAGGCTATACGTGGGAAATTGTTTTATACCTGGCTGCTGTAATCACTTACATGTTCTACTGTAGGTACTTCTTCCCGAGTCTTTATTAGCCTCCTCCTATGCTCTGACCTCTCTCTGAGGTATCCCCTTGGTTGCCTTGACATGGGAGACATTAGAAATACTCTGAGTGGTCTACCACAGATTGTAAAGGCACTTTCCAAATACTGAACTAGTCCTTCTAGTGTGGAGAATGCCCCAGATTTAGGCATCCATAACAAGGTCTGGCCATTCCGAAATAACAAAGATTATCTTGAGTCTGGATTTGTGGGCCATATGTACAAAGCACATTGTACAATTCTGGGATGAAACTACTCAATCATAGGTGAAAAATAAAATCTACATTTATTTAAATGGGGTTTTTAACCCAATGGTTTGGACGACCTTTCTAGCATTAATTTTCCCTATAATTACTTGGTTTGCCCGAGTTTGCTCTACATTTGCTTTTCTATACATGTGTTTTGTCTCTCTCACTCTATTGGTTACATGCAGTAATATGTGAACTCTCTCCAATGAGGAGAAGCTCTCCAATTACTGTTATTCTATGGAATCTATTTCCTTTAGTGCAGTGGTTCCTAATTTTTTTTGTGCAAAGCAATGCGTTGCATACCCCTCTGGCACACAATTTAATATGTGACTCTTCCTCTTGTAAGGGCTATGTGTGTTCCAAAGAAAAAATGATTGATTTTAGGACAAATCAACTGCACTACAGGGAGACATAACAATTCCAGGTTAAAATGGGGATTTTAACCCCTTGAATGATATAGAGGTTTCCAGTGCATTGTGTTGGAGACCTCTTTAACATACAATGTGTTAAGACCTCCAGTTAGATCAATGGAAACTTTTCATTGTCCTCTATGGCACTGATGGTTTGCCTTATAATTGTTCCAGTTTCCTTTTACAAATAAGGACCAGTAAAACTTTATGGAAGTAACTGGAATGGCCTGACACATTAAGCTTGATGCGGTTACACATAAATGCGCCATGACATGACTGTTGGGAACTGTTGCTATAGTGACTGACATCGCTTCAACCTGATAAAGGGGCTCTGAAGAATAATAAAGGAATTGGGGGGATTTCTCTCACTGGAAATTCCTCACATCTTAATACATCCCTAGGAGTCAATACAAGTGCCATTTTCAACAATAAAATGAAAATCCTGCTGGTGGGCAATTTTTGGTAAAAGAATGAGAAAACTGTCAAAGTAGAGAGCTCATGCTAAATTATTATTTTAATAACAGCTCTGTTACTAAGGTCCATATGTTGAAAATAAAGTAGAGTAATTCTGAGAACAAATAAACCTTCATCAAATCCCCATTAATTTAAATGGTCACTTTTAACCCTTTGAGTGCCAGAGGGGGTATGCAATGCATTGCTCTGCACCTCTCTGGCACACAAAGGGCTAAGCACTTGATTACCAGTGAGGTTTCCTCTTTGCAGAAATGCTTCATTTTTATTTTGAATTAATCTGTAGAAGCCATATTCACTTTTCTTTGGAACATAAGGCTGTAAGCAGGGCAGTTTTAACCCTTTGAGTGCCAAAGGGGTATGCAATGTAGAGGAACTCCTGATTCCTTGGCTAAAATACTAACTGAGGCCCCCATATAGGGAAACATTTAGGATCCAATTAATTAAGTTTAGCTGTAGTTTTCCTTTTCTTCTATTCTTATTTAAGGGAAAAACAGCCACATTTATGAGTTGTGCACCCAGAACAGCATCACTCCTCCATGACATCAGACCACATGATTAAACTGCTTCCTTCCTGTGAAACTGGTGCTATTGGGAGTACAAGGTGAGAACCCCCCCCCCCCCCCCGCGTTAAACAGGAGGCTCCCAGAGAACTTTGGGTATGCCAATGGATTAAAAGGACCCTGGCTCTAAGAGATCTTCCTCTAGAGATCTCAGCTTCCTTGTCTAACCCCTCTCTACCCTTAAATCTTCTTCGTAATCACATGATGTTAGAATCATAATCCCTAATCATCATCTTAATCCTGGTGAATCTCCCTCTCTAACTCTGCTTAGAGCCCTATATATCACATGCAATCCCTCCTCACTATGGGATGACAGCAAATCTGGAAACTATAGCAACCTCTTAGCAATCTGTCTAGCCACCCTAGCTGTGCTGGAGGAGACTTGAATCGTAAAGTACAGGGGAAATCTTCACTGTTTAATATCCATATAAATGTATATAGCCAGTTATGGGCCAAATGTATCAAAGTAGAGCTACACTGGTGCAAATCAAATACAATACAGGGCACAAATAAACATGTTCATGGATTTAAATGGAGCTTTTAATCTCTTGAATGATTAAGAGGTCTCTGGTGCACTTCAAAGCAATGCACCAGAGACCTCTCTAGCATTCAGAGGGTTAACAACCCAATTTAAATCAAGGAGAATACTGGGATGTTTGAAATGTGTTACCTGTGGTGGAATGGGTTTGCCCCGTAATTGTTCTGCTTTGCTTTAATTCTTTGACTATCATAGCAGTGTGTAACGTATTGCAAATAACATTTCCCCAGATTGTCATTAATTTAAATGGGACTTTGTTTTTTAAAGTAAGTACTACTTTATAGAAAGGGTTATCGACTCATGGAACAGCCTTCCAGCAGAGGTAGTAGAGATAAATACTGTTAAGAGATGCAAAAATGCCTGGGATAGACAGATGTCTGGGAACTTTTTGTTGTGGACTCCCCACAGAGGAGAGTCTTGTGGTGCCGCTGGGGGGGGGGATCATGCAATTTGCATTAAAAAGGGGTTGGGCTTATTCGCAGGTGGGGGCGGAGCTTTTAAAATGAGGCAAAAGTATAATGAATAGGCTGGGGAAGGAGGAGAAGTGGGCAGGAGTGGGAGGAACACACAAGGAAGTAGCTGAAGAGGGCATAGCTTCATTAGAAACTCCCCACATGCGGCAAAATAGCCTCTGCCCCGGAGACCCAGTAATGCAAAATCAAAACAGGAGTCTCCGGGGCAAATCTGGGGGGTTCTCAGCTATGCAGATGTCTATTTGTAGATGTACTCTATGTAAGACTGAATTTTATTACATCAGAAACTGAGTAAACTGGATGGGCTAGATGGTTCATACTGCCATCAAAATATCTTTCTGTGTTTAGCCCCTTGAATGCTGAAGCATTTCATTTGATTCCAATGTACCATTCAAGGGGTTAAAATGCATATTTCAGTCAATAAGAAGTTGTATGTGTCCATTATGGTGCAGCTGATTTTTACCAGGACTGGGTCTTAACCCTTCAAGTACCAGGGGGATGTGCAATGCATTGTATACCTCACAGTCACTCAAAGGGTTAAAGGTAGGTCTGTAAGAATCAGCCAGAGCAGATCATTTTCTGCGCTTAGACAGAAGCATTGAAATCCTGCGGCTGTTCTTCTAGGTATGTACTAGAGTGTGTTATCACTTAACCGCACACCTGCTAACAGTCCACCATTGTTAACACTTTGAGTGTCAGAGGGGTATGCAACACATTCCTCTGCAATGCATTGTGTACCCCTTTGGCAATCAAAGGGTAAAGGCTTTAATGGAGGCAAGCCTAGATTTTCACCCTTATATCATGCATAGGACCACCTTAGTACATAGCATTAAACAAGGTTTAGAGGAAAACAACACCCACTACATCCATACACTTCCCCACTGCCTCACTTTGGTGCAAGTGGTTCAAAGAGGAGGATTTTCAGTGTACATATATTAGTAATTAGGCATTTGGCAGGCACAGCATACAACAAATGGTTCCCATGAAGTTACAGCATGGAATCATATTAGTACATCCCCATCACAGAAAGTGGTATTACGGTGTAAAGGTAATTTTTATACTATTTAACTCCATGAAAGATTATTTTTAAAAAAACTTTTTTAAAACTGACAAAGTGAAAAAGTATTTTTTTATGTTAATTTTAACATCAGATATCACCAAAAAATATTAATGTCAAATTGTACATTCAATGAATATTTATTTCCTTTGTACTAATGCAGTCAAGTGACATAATGCTTTATGAACAAGTGATACTACAATTGATGTAAAATGAGTAGTAACTTTTCTTATGAATCCATATATGTTAAAGGGCTTTTGAGAAGTCTCCAACATGCTTCACAATGCATTGGAAACCTGTCCAGTATACAAAGGGTTAAAATCCCCTCTTAAAGTAATGTAAATATTTGTCTGCTATAGGCCTGGATTTCAGAAGCCTAGGCCGCAGGTGGATATACAGAGAACTGCGTTCAGTAGGTAAGTATTATCCATATGCTCCTTCAGTAGTAGTTAAACAAAGATAATAGTAATGCTCTATAGAACCAGTCCTATCAGTTTACAGAAATAATAAAATTTTCCTAGAACATCTATTTCAAGAAAGACTGGTACTTCATGAGTACCCTAAAATTACTGGGCAATATTTCTGAGTTCTACTGTGTGGTATTACATCTTTTGGTATGAACCCATTGGTTATTGCATTGCTTATTGTCTGCCTGCTCTACATGACTTATGTTACTAAGGTATTCCTGGAGGCACATATGAGGACATTTATGAATCCAGAAAGATTTTAAAGACTATTGTGTTTAACAGGTCATGATATGAAACTATACTCAGTGCATCATTGTCAGTCTTCAATGACACACCCACTGTCACATCTGTGACCTAAAGTCTATCAGTCATTTTGCCTACCATTCTGGAGTAAACCTTGGTGAGTGGAGCAGGAAGGGGATCACTATTCCATAGGTGGTGATAAGCCTGTATTTTCCCATCTGTGACCATTATTATTTACCATAAAGTTACAGTTGCTTTTGTAATTTAGGAAGGTGGCCATACATTGTTTCAACCTTTTAAAGACCAGAGGGGAATGCAATGCATTGCACAACTCTCTGATTCTTAAAGAGTTAAAGAGGCTGCATCTTCAAGTTCAAAAGTGCTGCATAGATTAAACAGTACAGATTATTTCTATTACTGAAGGGCAAACCATCCACCTCACCTACATTTTGGCTGATTGCTTGGGCTTCCACATAGCAAATTTTTACCATATTGATTGTCAATCCAAGGAATCTTACTTTGGCTGGAAATTTGCAATTCAAGCATTCTATAAAACCAACGAGGTGTGATAAACTCACACTGAGATCAGATATAATGTAGCAGCTTATTCTTGGAGATAGTTCCCCCTCAGGTGCTACTCAATCATATTTGTCACTCCCTTTTGTCAATACAGAGAAGATATTTCTATATTCATGTCAGTCTCATCCCGCCCACAGGATGTCCAGGAAATTTGTCTGCACAAGAGAGAAACATCACAACATCAGATGTACATTTTGGCTTTTAGTGTCCTGATATGGATACAGGGCTGGTCCTTACATGGATCCCAGTGGGTCCATGGACCCAGGCAGCACTTTTTCAGGGGAGGCAATTTGCTGCCCCAAGGCATGCAGAGCCGGATCATAGTCAAGGCGATCTAAGCACCTGCCTAGGGCCGGTGACTTGGGGTGGGGGGGGCGGCCCAGCCACCCCCCTACATGTCCACAATCCTGGCACACTAGCCTGGATGCCCGCACGTGTACGTGGTGACAGACAAAACAGTGTGCTCCATCATTCCCACTGGCTCTGCTGGGCCAATAAGGAGTGAGAATAGCAGGAGCATGAGCACACTTTGTGAGTCCTGGCACGCAGCGTGCTGTCACAGGAAGTGCTCGCATGCCGGCCAAAAGCTGTGCTCCATTCCAATGCTATGCTGGTGAGGAACAGGAGCAGCAGCTTGGTGAGTGTAAGAGAAATGCAAACAATGAGAATGCATAAAGTGTGGAGCACCTACTATGTAATACAAAGTAAATGTGATCACATGTGGAATCGATGTATGAAAAAAATATTATATGGATGTAAACTTGAAGTTGTAATGTAACAACTTAATGTACATTACAAATCAATATAGTCCCACAGCTACTCAGATGATGATCATATGACAGTCATAAGAAAAGCTGGTATGAGTGTGCCCTTACTTTCAATATGCCAAATGTAGGCAGATATTGGTACCCAAAAATCCATGTAGTCTAGCATGTGCTGTGTCAGACTACACAGCTTTCTTGGTATCATATCTGCTTACATCTGGCATATTGAAAGTAAGGGCACACTCATACCAGCCTTTCTTATGACTGTCATTTGTCATCTAAGTAGCTGCGGAACTATATTGGACTGTGATGTACATGCAGTTGTTATGTTACATGTTTACATCCATTCAATACTTGGACATATACCCATTCCACATATTGTGACTGCATTTACTCTGTACTGCATACTCAGTACTCCACACTTAAGGTATTCTCATTGTGATAATATTTGTGTTTTTTGCTATGATTACTACAATACCACCTTTAGTGTAATATCCTTTGTACTGTATTTATGCTCTGTTTACACTCCCAAGCACCCTTTTGTCTTTCTACATCCCAACCAGAACAAACATTCTTATTTTATCTCCAGTGCATGCTTGGGGGAGTCCCCCAGTCTATCTGATGCTCAACTGTTGGATGATGGGCATTTCAGTCCAACAGGAGGTGGAATACCAAAGGGTATCCCCATCTTCTTCTAGACATCTTTCTTTCTGTACTGGCGAATAGCGTGTATACAAGTGAGCATATATGTGTATGAGTGAGTGTGTATTGGTGTAAGATTTTGTGTGTGGCTGTGTAAGATTGAGAGAGTGTATGTGAATCTGCATGTATGTTTGTATACTATATTTGTGGCATGGTTTTGAAGGTGGGACAGCATTTCATCCTTGGACCCAGGCAGCACAATGTCTTGGGCCGACACTGTATGGATATGGAAATATTTTCTCTGTATAGGCATAAGAGAACAGAAAACATGCCTGAGAGGTTACAATCAATAAGAATAAACTACTATGCTTTATTCGCTCTCTATGTGCTTGCCACACCTTTTTTGTTTTTTAATTCCAGCATGGAACCTGCAGCACGGTTTTCAGTGTCTGAGTGAATATGTTTCTGGCCTTCTAATTTTACTGATTACATGTGCCTGAACATGTAGGTACATTCAATCTCTTTAGTGCCTACAATTCCACCATTTTTAAAAACAGGCCCAGAACATCACCCCTATAGCATACACGGGAAAATAAAACATTTGCCCCAATTTACTCTGCCCCTTGTTAGAACATAGTGAGCAAAAAAGGTGTATAGGAATTGAACTTACCAAAATCTTCATACTAAGAGTAAATGGTATAAATAATTAGTACATGTCCCCACATTTCTCTGGAAAAAATGGTGGAGACTGTAATGGTGGAAATACAGAGAAGGTTTATTTTCTTCTTGACCATTTCCTTGTTTTAACCCTTTGCATGCAGAGAGGGGTACACAACTCATCGCCAAGCAATGTGTTGCATACCCCTCTGGCACTCAAAGGGTCAATAAGACACTGCAGTTTATCAGTAGTCGAATGGTCCTCTTTAACTCCATGGCTGCTAGAGATCTGAAAGCAATTGCTTGGAGACTTTTATGCCCCATGGGTTAATAAAGGTTAATCTCCTTCATACAGCATGTGTTCCCCTCCTGGGCTACTATAGGAGAGTAGAGAAACAGCCACTTGGTGTAGTGACAGGTACACATACATAGTTGGGGTAAAATACCTCTTTTGCTTCCCATATCGCCTTTGCCCAGTCACCAGCTGTGACATCTCTTGAGAAATAATCACATTTACTTCATGGTTTTAAAGCTTGCCAATTTATTTAATAAGAAAAAATTGATTTTATTTTTTAGGTAGCCCACACAATGAAAATGTAAGGGCTACTACTATATGATTTAATTATTTTCATTTTGGACAGTCAAGAATCTTTAGCCTCTTTAACCACAGCCATGCATACATACATTTGAATTTCCTCAGTGGCCAGACCCTCCCCAGGGAATCTCTGCTGCCTTTTGGCTGCACCGAGCAAGAGCTGTGCTTTGCATGGGAAGCCTCTCTATTAGGAGGAATGCGGTAGTGATGTATAAGCTATGAGAGCTGTGGCCTGCAGAGTACCCGGCACTGCCTCTGATGCTGCTGCTGCTGCTGCTGCTGTGATTGAGGTGCTCTCGCTGGACCGAAACTGCTGAGGATTTTCTAGCCGGGGATGCCCATCTCTAATACTTCGTTTTAAGGAATCTACTTCTTTCGGGACAAGGGGCACATATCTAGGAGACAAAAAGGGAAAGGAGTCCATTGATGCAACAAGAGGATGAGAGAGTGTGATCAGAAGGCAGCCTTATACAAGGTAGGAGAAGGTATTTTATTTGATTGCAGTCATGAAGAATCTGGGGCTAGTGGGGGAGGATGCTGGGGATGTGTTGGTAAAATTGCATTTCATTCTGCAATGTCTCAATGCTTTTGAATCATTACTCTTTTGATTGAACTAGCTTTTAATAGAATGGGTTTTCATCTTTAAGACATGGGTGGAGATACTATACATACATATATATAGAGAGAGCGAGAGAGAGATACACACGCACAAACGTCTCTAAGGATATCTTCTATGGGTTTTCCACATAACTGCTGCTAAAGGAGCATTGCAGGACTTGAAGTGGTTTTACACTGAAATCAATCAGCAGAATCTCAGCTCTTCTGGTCTAAATAAGAAAACAGTGGTAATCCCCTGAATGTCACGTTGTATTTCTGCATCCAAATGCACAAACTTTATTTCCCTCCTGCTTTTTTACCTATAGCCCAGTGCATTTGCAATCACATTACTGTAGTATGTGACTTGCACAAGCTGAAATATTCCTCTAATGTATCTGCCTAATATGTGACTAGAATAGGAGATGGTTGTAATTGAGGCTGGGAATGTGTGGGATTTTTTCTTGATAGATTGTACTGCCCGATGCTTATGAATTAAATATATTTTTCATGTGTTTGTCGTTAAATTTTTACATGCAGGGAGCCTCCCCAAAAGAAATGTTGCCTATACTTTTAACACAACCTGTCTATACTAAGCACTGTAGTATGTGGCTAACTTCCTATTTTTCCACTCGCAAATGTATTTTAACCCCTTGAATAGCAGAAGACTGCTCAATGCCATGCACACATATTTGGCTCTCACGGGTGTTATCATTGCATATGTAAAGTGTTATATCTCTCAGCTTTAACTCCTTGGATGCTAGAAAGATCTGGCGTTGGAGGAGCTCTGCAGCATCCAGGTGGTTAACCCTCCCAGCAACACAGGGATCCGCAACGCATTCCAGAGCAAGGTGTTGCGGACCCCTCTGGCACTCAAAGGGTTAAACTTCAGATAACCTATACTGTCTCAGTCCAATACTCGGCACGGAGACTAAGTTAATTTTATTTCTGAAAATACATTCCAATCCTTTTGTGTGTCAGAGGAATGTCCACAATCTCCTGTTACTCAACTGGTTAAAATCTCTTTTCTCCGGCTCTATTGACATCATGTGTAATTAACCAGCCCTTGTCCCCTAGAACGGTCTGCAGATTGAAGGGGGATGTGTGTGTCTTATATTGTATTTGCTTGGTTTAATAGTCATGCTTGAGGTAAACCGTTACATTACTAGTCTGATGTACTATGGAACTGAAGCAATTCTGGGGCAAACCAACTGCACCCCTGGGAGCACATATAAATGTCCATGTATTTAAATGAGGCGTTTAACCCATTCATTACTAGAGAGACAAAGCAATGCGGTCGCGAGTTTTCTAGAATTCAAAGGGTTAAAAGCCCAATTAAATCATTGGGAATTTTTATTTTATTTCTCCTGAATTGCTCTTGGTCTCTTATGTACATCACCCTCGTCATGTTCTACCATATACTGAATTGACAGATACGTGAAATAGAGAGCAGGAGAGTCATAGATGCTCTAAGCTTAGCTGAACCTATGAGGTGATGCATTGCAGGCACATGCTGGTCACATTTTTCCAAATTTATTATATTCTTAATTTAATCATATTTGCTCTGTATAAATGAAGCTGAATTATTTTTTCCCTTGTATCATTTGATTAGCTTGTTTTTAAACAGGCTCTGCCCTAAAACTGTGGATGTACCGTTCTCGCTTGTGTTGCTTGTTAAATCTAAAATCATTTTAGCTGCTTGTCCTGGGAGCCTCCTTCTAGCTCTCAGCCTTATGAAAACACTTATTTTAACAAATCGTATAGAGGAAAATGAATATGAGATCAGTTTAAATTGAAGCAGATCTGTTCCAGAGCTCATAAGTTTTGCTGTGGTCTAAGTGTATTTTTATTACTAGAGAGATTTTTACACCACATTATGACAATGCAACCATATTAAAAAGGTCCTCGGAGCAAATAACCAGTGAAGATACAGCATCATTTTGCAGCAGCTAAATTGCTTAAGTAATTCTGGACAGGGAAACAGTATGCAATCTTCCTTTTCTTACACACTGTCAATGGGTATTTTATTTTTAGTTCTATCCCATCACAACAGGGGTTACATATGATGTGAAGCATGCTAAGAAGATGATTCTTGTAAATGTATAAATTCTTATTTTGCAACAGGTCTGCTGAGTTATATTTTTGTAGATGACTGAGGAAAAAAAGAGCCCAGTCATTGCATACATACTGTCTGTTTGAATGAAGTCAGTGTCTTTTTGCCACTGAGCAGTAGTGTGCATAATAATAACATGCCCTCATTCTGGAATAATTCAGTTCTGTCTTATGTAACAAGAACAATCTGAAAGACAACCCCATCAGATCATTTTACTTGGATTTTCAATTTCTCCCAGATTTTTCATTTGATTTAAAAATTAAAGCTGGGTTTTTCGATCACTGTTAATGCAGCAGATCTTATATCCCACATAACCATGATCAGATCTCCTTAACCGATTGGATGCTGGAGGTTTCCATTAAACTACTAAGTAATGCATTGGATGCAACTTCTGTGACCCAAGTTTAACCCTTAGAGTGCCAGAGGGGTTTGCGTTGGATATTTCTTTGGTGCTCAAAGGGTTAATAAAACCTTAGGAGACAAATACATTCCCAAATTCCTATTACTGTACATATTTATTAATGTTCATACCTGTTTATTGCTAGACAGGTATCCAATGCATTGCTTTGCAATGCATTGGAGACCTCTCTAGCACTGAAGGGGTTAAAATCCCTAATCAATAGGGACATTTATTTGGCCCATGTGGTGCAGTTGGTATGACCCACAATTACTCCAGTTCTTCTTAGCACATCAGTCTCAATATCACACAGTTTAAAGCTCTAGACATGATGGATTATGGTGTTGCGGATGTTTTATAATTTATAGTGACCCAACAAAGAAAAGAGCTTAAAACGTAGTCTTATTTTGCTTCAGGGCAATTCTGACTGGAAAAAAACCCCTAGATAACAATAGAAGGTAATAATTAGACAAAATCAAGTCATTTTAAGGGTCATCATTTTTTCCATTTTAAAAAACCCTTTGTGTGTCAGAGAGGTACCCAACACATTGCAATCCAGTGCATTGGATACCTCGCTGGCACTCAAAGTGTTAAGAACAGGTGAAATGTGTTATCAAAGCTTTGAAAAATGACATGAAATTCTGTACGTGATGGATTGTTTTCTTTGGTTATTTACTGTTAGCTGTTTGGGGTTTGTGTCGGACTACTGGAATGAGTGGCAATACGTGTCAAGACCACAATGTAAAAATGGCTGTAAGCTTATTAGAGGGGAAACATTTGGAAATATGAACAAAGTCAAATGTGAAGCAGTTCTGGGGCTAACCAAGTCCATCTTAGGAAACAAAAATCCTCATAAATTTAAATGGCGATTTTGCCCCTTTAATACTAGAGAGATCTCCAACACATTTCACAGCAGTGTGTTAGAGACTTCTCTATCAAATGCAGGATTAAATTCCCACTTTAAAGCTGAACTATCATCCCAAATAAACCCCCCAATAATAAGTCATATAGTGACAAGCTTAGAAATAGTTCTATTATCTATAAGTACAGCGTTATTAAGAAATTTGTTGGCCGGGCATAAGCACAGGCATCTTGGCTTAGAGACATTTGCATGTGTGCGCCGTCATTTCCGGTCTCCTCTATTGTACCTTAAGGTAATAGGAAGGGATTGACAGCGCAGGTGCACAGGTGCCTATAAAGCAAGAAGTCTGGCTATCAGATTTCTTAGTAACACCCTACTTATGATGGATAATAGTACTATTTCTAAGCTTATCGCTATATGACTAATTATTTGGGGGGACTTTATTTGGGGTGATAGTTCCTCTTTAAATCAGTAATAGGGTTTACTTTTCCTTACTGATCAGTTAGTTTTCCCCAGAATTGGTCCACGTTTGTCTTTATACATGCTCCCCTTAGCAAATATACAAAACAAAAATAGATTTTTGGACTAATTAAACAATATGTAATATCAATGACAGGTATGCATACGGAAGAGTACTGGCTGGCATATTCGATCAGGAGAAAAGCAAGTTGGCTATAGTTAAGGATTCTTATAGCACAGATGATGAAATGAGCTTCCAAATTTCTCTGAACAAATGAAGAAGCATATGGAGTTTATAAAGCTCTGAATTTCATTTGCAATAGACTGTTAACCTTTTGAGTGACAGAGCACTCCTCTGGCACTTAAAGGGTTAAGATCATTCTTAGCTTACATGCTGCATATAAATATGTTTTTCCAAATCTGAGATAATAATAATCTATCCAGTGTTCAGACCATATTGTGTTTTTCACATCTACTATCATCCAGGCCAATAGGAATAACGATTAAAGTCCTATGGTTGTAGGGTTGCCATTTTAATAAGAGAAGCTTCTGAAAAGCCATGCTGCAGGCCTGTTTTTATGCAGTACAACCTTACAGTATGCATTTCAATAAGCATCCTTTAAGAAAATGGCAATATGGCAACTCTACATGATTGAAGCCTTGTATAAACACAGCATCACACAGCATGATTTCTCCACTGCTGTGTGGAAGCTGACAGGTAAATGAGGCTGCTGCCTGGCTGCAACTTATATTGCTAGCTGGCTAATAGTGCATTTATATGAAAAAACTACAATGATATCTATGAAATTATAATTAATAATGAGGAAAGCATCAAGCTGGGAAAAGAAAAGTGTTTGAATAAAGGATAGGAATACCTTGAAGATATCAACATGAGGAAACGTTCAAGGGTGGCTTAAACATAAAAATGCACGGGGTAAAACCATGAGCAAAGGATGTTAGGTGCTTGTGTTCATCAACATCATCATCTAGTTAATGCAAGGTATGATATACACAGTTGCTATGTTCTTGGTCTTCTGCACAGATGCACTTATTCAGTGCTGCAGTGTGGTACTTTGATGACTGTAAGGTTCTGAGACTTTAATGCCTTAATGAACAATGCAATGTATTGACTAAGCTGTTGTATCTACAGTTTTAAAAATTAAACTTTAATATCTAAAAGTAATTAAATAAAAAATAATTTAAAAATAGAGACCTGTTGGTTGCATTGGCTGACAGAGATCCCATACATTTTAGAGTTCACCATCAAAATATTTAATTCATTAACTTAATTCAAAGATGTCTTGGTACATTCAAACCAATGTACCTGGTAAGATGGATACAGATGTGCTGCCTAGCACTGCAAGGGTTAGGCTATGTTTACACAGGTGACTTGGCTACATTCACTTTTAGAATAGACCAAGCCACCCCAGCTGACTTATGTCTGATCTCCTGTGTTCTCCCGGTGATTCTCGCATGTGAGAATGGCAGAGGCATGACGGAAAACCATCCCATATGGGCATTAGCAATAGATGATTTGTTATATTATCATGTTAGTTGTCATTTTAATTAAACATTTATTTCTTGTATATATGTAAAAAAGCTTACTAACAAGTTGCTTGATCTTAGAGTATCTGTCAGTATTCTAAAATGGATTCCAAATGAAATTGGTGAAAGCGAATTTTCTTTCAGTTGACCCATGTAACATAATTTTCCTTCTGCAGCATTACTAGGTTGGGGGGGATGTGGTTCCAAATAAAGTATGAAATGGCTTTCCATTATGTATTTATAACTTATGCATAGATATAATCTAAAGCATGTGTCAGTTTCAGCATCCTGGTATAAATGAAGAAGACACAAGTTCAGTATTCCAGGTAGACCTTTGCCTGTCCACTTGCAAACTCACTGGAGTATTCCCCCTGTCAAGCTATTTCAAGCTTTATCATTCAATACTGATGGCTTAGAATGGAAATATTGAAGTACACTGTATTTCTCAGGATGTGTCCTAGACAAGCATAGACAAGTTACAGAAATAATAGTGCTAAGAAAATGGATGGATATATGTGTTTGTGTGTGTAAATGTATCTAAACTTAAGATATAATATTGTTTTGCTTTTAAGTTGTCAGGAAGAAGCCATTTTCCTTTCTACGTCTCACTTCCTGCTTGTTTGTACCTGTCTGCCTTCTCCAGCCTTCTGGAGAAATAACATTATGCTAAATTCTATGAAGCTATAGAGCTTTTATGCATATGTCTGTGTTTGGTATAGCACATCATGCTCTATAAAGCAGAACTAACATCTTCTAATAATACCCTCACTTTCATTACAGTGGCAAGAAAATACCAATGGTGGCTATGAATTCTGACCTTGTGCTTTACACATCTTAAATTAGTCCTGTATGTCATATCCATGGAGGCAGACATGACAGTTGCTGGCAGTTATTTCAAAGTGAAGTAGGGAGAATGCAAGAGCTGACTTAATATTACCATGGGCTGAAAGCTAGCTACTGTCATGCCCTCCTCCATGAGCATGACATGAAGGACTGATTTAACAGGTTACCTCTTAAACAACATCACAGGGGTAAAATTAAGAATGTCCATTAATATTTCTTGGCCATTGTAAGGTAACTGGGGTTTATTAGGAAGTGTTAGTTATCTTTTAATATGAAAACAAGCAATATTTAGTATTATTTATTCTTCATTGTTCATATGAAATAACCAGAATGTTTTGTCTATTGAATTGCATGCATGTTCTAGCTAGATATGTTATTGTGAGATTCTTCATTTTCATTTGTGTTGCTGATGCCTGGACATCATGTAAGCAGTTAATCACATCACACCATGGAACCTAACTAACACAGTATCATAACTGGACATTTCTAGCATTATGCCATGAAAAGTTACTTTTACAAACTGCATCTTGAACTATGAGTTAATGATCAATTATGTTTGTAATTGCATGCCTTGTAAAAAAATAAATAAAAATCCTATGTTTTATTTTATATACGTTTGCTAATGCAGAACTCAGACTAGTAGATCAAGAGGCCTTGAAACGTAATATTATTACAGATTGTAGGGGTATTTGATGAAGCTTCTCTTGATAAGACGGTTTTGGCCATATTCATCAAGTTAAACATCTGAAAACCTGGAAAAAACAACACTACTGTAGTATACAAATAAACATTTCCATTTATTTGAATTGAGCCTTTATACCCTTATGGAACAGTTGGTTTTCCATGGAATTGGTGACTAAGGCCCTTTCAGGACTGCTTTGTTTTCTTTGATAATACTTTTTAACATTGAGAATCAAAGTGAAAATTGCATTACCTGAATCAGAAGGTTATCTGGTTTAGAACTAGTATATAGTTGGAGAATAGAGCTTAGGACAGGCATGAGTAACCTGTTCACTTGTCATCTTCTATCACTCCTCATAATTCCTCCATGATGCTACCAGCTGAATGTTCTGCCCTGAATTACCTTATTCCACCTGACAATTTTCTCTTCCTGTTGCGTCACGCTCTGGAGATGGACTACTAGGCAACTCCAGGCGACTTAACTTTTTATACAAATTACCCTCAATTCTATATACTATAGGTTCTGGCAAGCAGGGCATCTGTATCCTTCTGGCTCTGCCTTGATTTTAAATACCATTGTATCAGTTCCATATGCTGTTGGTCTTCAGTTCTCATCAACTCAGTTTGTCTTTGTCAAAGGCAATCCTGGACTTGAACTCTCACCCTGTTTTGCACTGGAGGAAATGTCTGACTGTGACTCACTGATGCGAAACTATAACCATTCTCTCTCTGGCCAGTGATCACTCACACATTACATATTTTTGTAGCCTGCATTCTGATAAAATACACAAAAAACATATGAAGAGCCATTTCTCATTTGCCATTCAAGATGTGTTTCTTTTAGGAAAATAAATCAGATCTTTCCTTTCTCTGGCAAAATGACTCCATGTTTTTGCATTCTATTCATCAAAGAGAATAATAGGGTTTGTGTACTGAGAAATATGAGCACATTTTTAGTACAGCTATGTAACTAATTTATAACTTTGAAAGCTAATTAGGCATGAATTTTGGCATTGCATTTACTATAAACAGAAAAAATATAATACATTTGATAAAATCAATAATCATTGGTGCAAATTACACATCTATTAAACCTTTGGGTATCAACATCATGACATTTACTTGGTTTGCAAAATGGACTTGAAAGGCCAATCTCGTGAATTTCATGAGGTCTGTTTAGGATCTTCTCACTGTACTTCTTATGCAGGAAGAAACTTTGCACCGGCCCTATATGTACGGAAATACTTTACCTACACTTCAGTGCCAGATTTTAAAAATTAAATGAAATATGATTGCTCCGTTGGCCATAAGAACAACCACGTCTGTCTGAAATAAGCATAAAGCAGGTTCTATGGAAGCCACACACATATCCAATCAGTACTGCAATGGGGAAGGCACCCGGTCTTCCCTTACCTCCCTCCTAAACCTGGCATTGTCTAAACTTCTGCGTTGAGTTTTAGGACCTTTATGGCCCACTTGTGTCATCAACAGCGTAGTGAGATCACAAGCTGGAAAACAATTGTCTCAACTTACAATCTAACAGTTCAGTAAATGATGAAAGCAAATAAAAAAATAACCCTTTAGGTGTCTCTCATCAGGCGTATGGGGTGTTTATAAACAGAAAACTGTAATGAGGATGTCCAAGATACTTGTGTGCTCAATTTTATTAATACATCTATTTAGTCTCCAGTCACCATCTTATATTGAGATAATGCTTCTTTCAAATACCAACTTATTATGCTCTATAGTCCCCTTAAGAGCTGTATATGATGCCATACACCAGTTGTTTTTACAGTTATTATTAGTGGAGTGGGTATAATTATCTCCATGCTCCTAGTGAGTAATTCAGTCATGTGGCTGCTGGCCTTGCCACACATCTTCTTCAACTTCAGTGGGTCTCTCATGGAAGGAAATACAAGGATGCAATCCCATCTAGGGTGATCCAACCACCCATCAGTGCATTATAGTTGATGGCATCTTGATTTTATGCCCAACATCAGAGCTGTTCACATAGTTAACACTAATAACGGCTCCATGGAATCTTCTTCTAGGCTATTAGTCAGCCACTTATATCCTTGTTTTAAAGTCTCTCAAAGTGTGTTGTCTTGTAAACAGGTTTGTATCTACCATATATTTAGACAGAGCTGTTCAAAATGATATAACACAGCACCAATAATTTTACAGGTAGTATAAGCTCAACGCTTCAGTTTTAGTTTCTGTATAGTTTTGAAAACGTTCATGTTTTTAGTATGGACATAAACATTACAATCATGGCATGAATAAAGTCTTTTTAATATGACTTTAATATCATATGTTCTAATTTTAATAAAAACCTGTTTCTTTAAACTCAAGTTTCATGTTATAAATATCCTTGAATTGGGTAAACAATTACTTTCATTATCCTAAAACAGTCTGCGGTCAGAGACCAAGGGTTTATGCAGAAAGCAAAAGATGAACATAGGGTCAAATAAAAATTACCAAAATACTTCTGCTTTAACTCCTTCGCGTCTGATGATGTACCTGGACTGTCACGCTGGTCTGGCACTTAAGGACCAGTGACTGCAGGAGATCGGTGAGTAATACCGGGAACTGAAGTTGATTCTCCAAGACTGGAGCGACCTCTTTCAGTCCCTCGTTTGGCGTGCCGGCACACGTGATCAGTCATGTGGGACGGCACATGGAACTTCCCTATCTGGTCATTAAAGGACCACACACCCCAGGACCGCTGGTCCTTAAGGGGTTAAATGGGGCTTTTTTCCACTTGAATTCTAGAGAGGTCTCTGATGCAGCAATTTGTTGGTGACCCATTTAGCATTCAAGGTTTTTCTTATGCTCACAGTAGGAAGATTGTCCCTTGCTGCAATCTGAGCAAGAAACCAGACTCCACATCTGAGGGGAGGTGACTTACACTAGGTAAAAGGGGCAGGAGGGGGATACTTTATTACTCTTGAACTACAACACAGATGGCATGGAAATAACACCCAAATACTATGAAGATTAATTCAAGCTGATTTTTGGGAAACATTATTATTCCTTTAAAGTGAGAGGAGCATGTATGTGATCTGTAGGATGCAGTTGATTTACTCCACATTGTCTCCTCTTTTACTGTGGGAAAAAAACATAACATCCATAATATGCTTTTAATATCTACATAATTTTCTGTTTTCTAAATGTCTATCCATTTTATAAGCCAAGCAGCATTTTTTTTTTACCAGACAGACCCTAAATAAATCAGGATCTCCGCATTAAGTCTAACATGTGGCCTTGTGACACTTTGTGTAGCATTATATTAATTTAGATCCATATTCTCATTAATATGTATGACACGCAGGTTGTTAGACCACTCATCTTTTATGATGACACCACCACTATATAAAACACTTCCAGTTTTGGTGCATTTTCTCTTGGGCGGGGTTTTAAACATACCTTCTTTATCCAGAAAAAAACTCCTACAACATAATGAACAAATTACAAAGTCCCAAATTCCCATATGAAAACCTCTCTAATTTCATGGTATTAAAGGCCCTATTTAAATCAATCTGAATTCTGATTTGTCCCCTGTATTCCAGTTGGTTTACCCCCACACTTTGCATTTACACAGAAAGCTCATTGAATCTTATTTTGATGAGTCTTCTATCAAGACCTGCTAGCAGTTCATTCCTTCTTATCATACACATCCACACTGATAGCATCTATGCAATGTGGGCCAATAAGCATGATTGTTCCTGGTGCATCTTTTCTCCATGTTTAATGTAATCTGTACAAAACACTCTTTCCACGTATAGTGTGAGGAATGATTATTGCTTCCAGCCATACAGTGGACATTTCCTGGACTGCACAAAGTTGCAGTAACTAAGAAAAATAATTGACTAGTTATATGCCACAGTAGAGAAGGTTGTTGCTACAACATTTTTTGTCAAAGTACTATCTAGTGCATTTCTGATAGCCTCCTTTCTCGTTGGTTTCATTGCTTGGTGAAGAATACATTAGAGTATTCTAGAGTGATTTGAAAATCCAGTTACACCAAATGTGTCTGGTCATTGTCAACATTGTGATTTTTCTTGTCCCATGCAAATGCTGAACACCAATAGTGCTAAGCAAATTAATATGTTTTTGTTATTATTTATTCTCACTATAGAAGCAACTTAAATTATTGTGGTGTCCTCTGTGAAGACTTGACTGTCAGTTTCTGACAGGTCTGATGCAAACCTTTGAAACTGTTGCCCTCCATTCTCTAATTGGTTCAGTGGACTGGCTTGCAGGCAGTGGTTTAAACTATAGGCCTCACCTTTTCCAGTGGCAGTGACTTGTAACAAGCAAGAAATGAAGTGTTAGAAGAGCCACATGTCTCTTGTAAATTACAGGTACTAAGTTGAAGACATTGACAGGATTAAGTAAAAAAAAATCCCTCAGGGGCACGGCAGAGTTGAATATTTTATAGTGTAGATTCTAGCATCAGGCTCTTGCTAGAAACATTGATGTGACAAGTGATATAGGAAAGATTTGGCACTCACGTACAGCTGCAAATTTTAAAAGGTTGAAACAGAAATGTTCTAATTGCTCGTAATAATACATACACCAATATAATTAGCACTTCAGGTATAAGTAAATATGATGACAGTCAGTAGAGCACCTAATTAAAGCATTGGTGATATGCTGCACACTTTTTAATCTGAGTACATAACATTATTTCGATTCAAAACAATTGTGGTCAGAGGTGAATCTGCCTGAATATTTTATGAGCTAATCTCACACATCTGATGACCCCTATGCTTCTGCTAGTAAAGTATAAAAACCTGCATTCTTTGAATTATTACAGATTATCTTCCATGGGCACTAGAGTACTATATTCTTGGTTTCTAAATGTTGGTAATGTCACTGTTCCATGGGGCACACTTCAGTGCAGACAGATGGTGCTTGACTCAGTATATGTGTTTTGTGACATTTTAGCTGTTATGTTCAAATATTCCCCTATACAACTGTTTCCCTAATAACTTCCATCCCTCTATCTCCCTCAACTCTGAGGCTGATGTGCTAAGACAAACTGAATCAATTCTGGAACAAACCAAGTGCACCATGTGGAAACATAAAAACCCTTCTGATTCCCACTGATCTAAATTGTACTTTTAACCCACTGAAGGTTAGAGAGGTTTCCAACACATTTCAACAGCAATACCCTCAAGACCATTCAGGTGTTTAAAGGCCAAATAAAATACATGTGTTGTTTTTTTATTTTTTGTTCCTGTGTTTCACAGTTGATTTGCCTACAGTTAGTGTCAGTTCCTCTTAATACATTAGCTTCAATGTCTACCAATATCATGGAATTCTAGTACTACATGTTAATCTTGGAAGTCACTAGCACACTGTAGGCAGGATTTTGTTGCAGGAAATAAATATAGAGAAAATATTAAGGTGCACCATTAGGAGAGTCTTGAGGGTGTTATTGGTCAACTAAAGGGAATATGCTAGTCTGTGAAGAAGCATAAACTATAATAAATAATAAAGGTAATACATTTATCACTGCTTTTATTCCCCATAAACTATAACAAGATTAAGATAAACAGTGATACATTTTGCACCTGCAATGGGAACCAGCCCTATGTGTCTAATTTTATTTAGAGTGCTACAACACTCTTCTTTTTAAGAAGATATTTACACAAAATAGAGGCTTATTATCCTGTATAATAATTTGCTAGGATGTTTGTCAGAAGCCATCATGCGCAGTAGCGACTGCCCGAATGCACAGAATGCTGGGAGTTCTGTACTGAGAGCATTCTGTGCTTTTGGCCGGTCTCTACAGTGCATGACTGCGTCGGCAACAGGACGCAGAGCAGGACCGGCCTTTTAACCCTTTGAGTACCAGAGGGATATGCAACGCATTGCAAAGCAATGTGATGCATACCCCTCTGGCATTCAAAGGGTTAACATCACCCGGACCTTGGTCAGTGTACACAGGCTTTTACACTAGTAGCGGTAATAAAGAATTACTCTATAAGAATATATCTTTGTTGTAACTCTTTATTGTGACCTAAAGAAACCTCTACTTAAAGGGGGAGCATATCCTTTGAATAGGCTTAACCTCATAGGGTTCTTCCTGAAAGATTTGGGAAAATCAAGGAATAGAAGTGGTAAAAGAAAACAAATTTATCAAACAGACCAACAGACCAAAGCAAATTACTAGGACAAAAGTTTCCATGTGCTGGGACCAGTCTAGAAATGCAGAACCCACAGGGTCACCTCAGACTTATGGTTTATGCTAGGGTTGTTGAGAATATGTAATGAAGCTGAAATTAAGTTTAGTGTTATCAGAACCATAGTATTTAATTAGGCACCAAAAGGCTAGTCAATAAGTGTATCATGAAGCAAGGATTAGAGGTTAGTGGACACATTTCTGTAGTAAGTTAGACCATCATAAAACTCCAACTTATCTTTGGTTTGATAGTAGATTTTCTCCATTTTAGCATTAGCTTGTATTATATAATTATGGTTTATGGAGGGTTTCTTGTTCTCCATTGTTTTTCTGTATTGAGTCTAGTGGCCAAACGAATATGCATCACTGAATAGCTTTTAGGTTGGAATAGTCATATAGATAATAGATAATAAAGCAAAGTTTGAAGTCCTTGGGACCCACAGACCAGTTATTTTATGAATTATGAAAAAACATTTAGTTCAGTACTTCCTAATTTTAGACCATGTCTTCCAGACATGTAGAAGGTATCCTACCAAGAGACCCCAGCAGTCTTTTGGTACATTTTAACTAATATAACATTTATATATTACCATCTTATTGGAAGTTTATTGGCTGGCTGATTAATGCAGCTTGAGGCCTTATTTGTCAAAATAAATATGGTGCTTAGTTGTTGTTCTGACTTCTGAGAACTGTTTATTAACCTCAGCTTCCCAGACCTTTTTTAAGGAATGATTGGGGACTAGGTACATTTTATAGCAAGTAGATATTTACATTTACTCTTTTTATCATGGAGTAAAAGGTAAGTTTACATTGGGGTTATTGAAGGGGCAGCCCTGGGCAAAGAGTTATTTTAGCAATCATAATGCATTTACTGTGTGACCACGGAGGGGTTGGGGATTAAGTTATCGCCTAGCAACAGGCAATCTCAAACGTCACACACAGGCTGCATAGTACAGAATGGTGCTATAGATCTGGGCATGAAGTATTTTGTGGAGCCATAGATATTCAGGTACAGGAATACCTTTCAAAGAGTGTGTTTCAATGGTGATCCACTGTATATCCCCCAAGTATGTGACTGTCATAAATTTTTGATCCATGAAGAGGCCGTTTGGTAGAGGCTAACACTGGAGAAAACTAAACTACACCAATCCCTAGAATTGTGTAATATATACATAGTCGAGTGGCAGCTTTTTAATGGCATATAGGAATACCTACTCCTCAAAAGGCTTATTTACGGTACTGCCTTGGGTCTTATAAACCTGTGTAGTGTTATTGATTAAAAATGTGTTTGTGTATTGAGGGGTGATAGAATAATTTTCTTAATTTTTATAATTTCCCAAAAAACCTGGGAAATTAATCAGCAGTCCCTTTTGCATTAAATTGCACCTCTTTTGTCATTTATTATATGGTGAATATATGTTGTCTCAGTATTGAGTTTTAAAAGATTAGACAACACTTTCCCTAATCTGTTGCTCTGAGAATATAATCTATATTTGAGCCTAGAAAGTAAGAATTGATTGATTTGATCTCAGAGGGGTCTAATCTTTGCAGTGGTGTAGGTAGAGGGAGCAAGTTTGCTTGTCACAAGTAAATCTCTCTGTGCCTTATGGGTACACCATTTTACCGAGAGGGATGTGTCTTTGCTCATTGTTATGAGCAAAGTAGTGGTGGATAGCCTGATCACTTAAGAAGGGATTCTTTCAAGCTCCATAGACTATATTTAGAACTTGTGTCCTGTTAGGGTCCATAGAAAAAGAAAAATGGCAGCTGTAGTTTTAAGTCACTATCTATCTATCTATCTATCTATCTATCTATCTATCTATCTATCTATCTATCTCTCTATCTATCTGTAACCAACAAAGGTTGGCAATGTGGCAGTTTCTTATACTTATGGGCCACTTCTCTACAACCTGTCCTATCTGTTTGAGGATTGTCCTGGGTGCTTAATTCCACTATACATATGATGCAGATACTTTTCACCAGTGACAGAGGAGATACACAGCTCAACTCTCCATGTCAACAACTATTTCATGTGTCATCAAGACAACGGATGTGGCCCGTGGGCTGATTTAATGTTGTTCTTGGTTCTGGCTGGTTGTATATAAACATAAGTTCTGTTACACTGAGAAAATATTACTTCTGACATTCTCTGCAGAGGTTAGGATGATACATTTTACCACAAAGCATATGTCTTATACAATATATCATTCTAACATTGCCGAGAGAGCCAGAACTGATACATTGTCTTTGCAGCTGCGTGATCAGAAGCACAAGGAAAATCTATGCTTAACCTTCTGTCATTTTCACTCACATCTTAGTTAGGGGATTTCTAGTGGGGTATATATATATATATATATATATATATATATATATATATATATACATGTGCACATAAATGCTCAATACATGTGTGTCCCTCCACATTAACTTTGAACAGAGAGGTGGCCCTCAAGCTAAAATAATTGCACTCCCCTGCACTAGAAAGACTTATACACAACCCTCCCATTGTATAAAAGATGCCTATAATATTACATAGGTTTTCTTTTCTGCCAATACAATAAAAACATAAGCAGTACTCCATAGAATTCAGACTAACACAGCCATGTAGGTAGAAAATGATATAAAGGACTACAAGGAAACAAATTTACAGCTTGAGGAGACAAAATATTACATCCCTGTCAGTGAAATATGAATAAATAGTGAAATCCCTTTGCAGGAATTATTTATTAGTTGCACCTTGACAAACAAAGATACAGTATCTAGAGAATATTATTGTGAAGAATGCCAGAATTTCTATAGTCATTTTTGAGCCAGGAAGAACATATTCTTAATATAGCTGCTAAAACAGGTGCGGTTTTGGTGCTTCTTTAATTGGTATTCTAAATGGCTTTCCCTATGTATTACTAGTCTGTGGCAGACAAATTCCAGAGCATACCACTGTGCATACTCCAGCACTCTGTGATGTGAGGAAGATACATTTCTGCATAGCTTAATACATATATTTTAGACAAACTAAACATACACAAAATTTGTTCCATCCCCTAGTTTAGTACATAATCTTATAAGTACACCACTCTGCCCAGAAGGATTAACGGAGCAGTAAAGATTTTTTTGAAAACTTAGATTTTATAGGACTTTTTAAGTTGATTAGGTGCAACAGCTGATGAGAGATGTTTCCTTCAAAAATGATCACTCCACAAACTGGTTACTAGTGACCAAATTAAAATATATATATTGCTGTCTATGCAAATCTTGAAGCCCTATATGAATGTTCTGGTAAGGATCTCAATTTTGCTGGTGATGGGGACGTTGATTATTCTCTACCAAGGAATGTAATACATTGTTAGAAGTCTACGTCCTATGGGCAAATAAGCTGGCTGAAAATGTTTCTTTTTACTTTTCCCCTTCAGAGATTTATGGACCACTGACCTCTAGTTTGCTGCAGGGTGTCACTTTTCTGATGTAGTAGTTGGTATTATGGCTATATTCTCCTCCATTTTGGCAACAGACCTGGAGCATGACTTGTCATTGTCTTTAGTGTTAAAGGGCTTAGTGTGAATACTGGTGGACCTTTTCATATGTTAGCTTGCAGGTGCAACCCCAGAGTCTCCCACATATTAATATGTGCTTGAATTAGTATATGTTGGAGAGTTGAATGTGGCTAAGTGACGCTTGGGATTGCTTTTGCAATCCATTGGACATCCTTTTATCCATTTACACATTTCATTCTTTAAGATCCAGAGGACTGTGCAACTCCTTACTTCACAATGCATTGCACTCCTGCCAAGGCATCAAGGGGTTGAACAACATGGGAGAACTTTGGCAGTTGAGATTATCCTTTTCTTACTCATCTGCCCCCCTCTCCCCCCGTGGCTGGCCACCCCCCAATGTCCTTGAGGTGTAGATAATGCCTGTCTTTTGGGCCCTGCATAATAATCCTTGTGGCCTTCCTACACTCCCTGACCCTGCTCCTCCCCCTCTACCTTTCCCTCTCCCTTTCTCTGCTTGCCCAGGGATCCCACTATTCTCTGGCTTATCTTACCTCTCATCTCATACATTGTTACATAAAAAATCTCATTCAAGAAACAATAATACCTCCTAATATTAATCACCACTTACATTACTCTCTGCAGAAAATTCTAATGACTACTAATAATCCATTCTGCACTGAATGATTCTCCCACTTGAATGATTTAATTAATTTGGAATATACAGTATATGGTGGCAGGCATTATTATTGTTTTAAACTACAGGACCCTACACCCCTCCAACTGAAATCTTCATATCAAGAGTGAAGGGCTTTTAGGGTCATGGAGTTCTGCACCAAGTAATAATGTCTTCCTCCATGGATATGATATCCAGCGCTAATTAAACCAATGCACTCAGATTGAATTCATAATGACCAAAAGGTTTGCCTACCCAGAATAAGGCAAGTGGGAGTTTATTATTATCGGTTTTAGTCTTCTCTAGGTGATGCTGTATGCTGCTTTTAACCGTTTGAGTGCCAGAGGGCTGAGCACCACAATTCTCAAACCCTCTGGTAATCAAAGAGTTAAAACATAATGACTTTGCTTCATTCTTGCAGTATTGTGTGGTTTAAAAGAAATATAAACAGAACAATCCCAAACTGAGACTGTCAGACTTACATGATGTGTATAATTTCCATTTAGTTCTACCAGTTGTGTTTATAATAATAATAATAATACCATACCGGTGTGTTACTGCAGATATACATTGGTAATCCAGTTTAAGTTAACAGCAAAGTTATTGACTAACCTTGTTCTACTGCTGGGATGATTCTGTATTAGGATCAGGAAATGTACAGTGATGTTTTAATTTTATTAGTATAGCTGCAGACACAAAAGTAGACAAATCAAAATGAATGTGAGGCAGATGGGAGATGGTGGGAGACTTGGGAATAATTAGATATGCCAAGCCATGATACATAAGTATGTTAAACAGTCAGGTACACTTCTAATGAGGATTATGACTTTACTTTGTTTCCTTTCATGTCAAATCCATTGTACTTTGTAACTCAAAAACTTTGTATTCTTAGTGCTGACTAAAGATGTCAGCCTTGGTGCAGAGTTATTACGGATTTTCAGAATAAACTAAACATTCATTTTCTGTAGTATTTTTATAGATTGAAATGGATGTAGATGGCTACATATCTACTGTGCATTTACATGTAAAAAACAAAATCATAGGCAATATAATGGACATATTGTTAGGGCTCAGTGCATGTCCCCAGTGGTATTTTCTGGAACTGCATGTATATACAGTAGAAGTGGGGCAGAAGTGAAGTTCCTAGAGGGAGTTAAATGTTCTCCAATTGTTATTTTATTTTCTAAAACCTCAATTTCATGATAGAGAGATTTCACACAATGGGAATAGACTCCACTGAATAGTACAGAAATTGTAGTTTATATTCCCCCATCAATCTGTTTTGGAGCTAGAAGAACTCAGTTACTGCATAACCTCTTGCAACACATAGCTATTAAGGACCGTTTGCTTCTGTGAGTCACTGGGCATGATTTCATGAGGCAAAACATTGACTGATAGCTGTAATGTCCAAGTGTTTATGCAAGTGTTTACTGTACTAGCCACTGTGCTAGGAAATTACCTTTTATATTGTAGAGAATATCCCAAAGGGAAAAAGATTTGTTATGCACTAAGCTGATCAGGAATCAATATAGTCCATATACACTTACACAGTGTAGGGTGCTGCTTATAGAATAGAATTTCATAAGTCTCAATCCAAGGCACAAAATAAGTAATTTGAGAAAAAAAAAAACAGAAACAAAAGTACAACCACAACACCTCTAAGTCTAGTATTAGCAGTATCAGGAGTAATATGTAGAATGTTACCTTCCCCCCACTGGGTCTACTTACATCAGTGTTTCTCAACTCCTGTCCTCAGGGCCCACTAACAGGCCAGGATTTGATGATTTCCTTGTTAGAGCACAGGTGAGTGAGCCTCTGATCACCACACCTGTGCTCTAGCAGGGAAATCCCTAAGTCCTGGCCTGTTAGTGGATCCTGAGGACAGGAGTTGAGAACCACTGACTCACATGATAGAGAGATTTGACCTGCCTCTCAGTTTAGTTGGCTTGCACTGGAATTGCTGAGCATCAATGCAGGCTGGTGACTTCTCCACTGGCTCAAAGGAGTATATGAGAGTCTATCTGTAGGTGTTGTTCCCATTGTTTCACCACATATAAAATGTCCAATATGTAGACCACACTAGGAACTATTTAATCATATAAAAATATATATCTACTGAGACAATGGAGTATATAAC